>OY743220.1:15045150-16245150 GCA_963555745.1 Cardamine flexuosa | reverse complement strand
TTTTGAATATCCACTTTGTGCCAACAAGATTAGCCTCTTGTGGCCTAGGTACTAGATTCCATACATCACTTTGTTCAAAATGCTCCAGTTCTTCTTGCATTACAACAATCCAATATTCATCAACCAACACTTCTTTGTGATTTTTAGGCTCAATACCTGACACAAAACATGCGAGTCGTACCACCTCAGCGATCTGATCACTTGTTTCCTGAGCATCATTGGTAGTATCCATTATCTTTTTACCAACCATCTGCATGAAATCAATCTGCTTATTTCTGGTTATTCTTCCCTCCTGAATCTCACCTATAACATCTTGTTTAGAGTGATTCCTATGCACTTGGGTGTGTGGAGTCATATCAGCTTCCGCACAAGCTTGTGTGTTATCCTCAGTAGTCAGTTCCACTTGCTCAAGTGCATCATTATCCAGATTGTCTTGATTTTCTTTAGATGGTAACATATGTCTATAAAAAAATGCATCATCAAATACCACATTGACTATTTTTTGTACAATCTGAGACCTCCTATTGAAAACCCTGAATGTTGTGTTGGTACCTGAGTACCCCAGAAACATCCCTTCATCACTTTTGGTATCAAACTTCCCAAGTTGATCTTTATCATTCAGAATACAGCAGGTACAACCGAATATATGAAAATAGCTTACTGTTGGTGTTTTACCTTTCCATAGTTCATAAGGTATCATGTTTGTACCTTTCCTCACATATACCCTGTTAATGATATAACATGCAGTGTTAACTGCCTCAGCCCAGAAGTGTTTTGCAACATCATTTCCATGCATCATTGCTCTAGCCATCTCTTGCAACGTTATGTTCTTCCGCTCAACCACACCATTCTGTTCTAGTGTCCTTGGTGCAGAGTACTGATGTGCGATCACATGCCCATTACAGAACAACTCAAATAGCTCATTCTGAAACTCACCTCCATGATCACTACGAATTCTGAAACTTTCCAAAGTTTCTGGTTTTTCCCTCAAAAATCTGACCCATGTGTATCTAGTGAAATCATCAACTAGAAACAGAATGTACTTCTTACCTGATAGACTTTCCACTTGGATTGGACCCATAAGATCCATATGCACCAATTCTAATGCCTTTATTGATTTAACATCAGGAACAGCTCGATGTTGCACCTTAACTTGTTTCCCTTTTGTACATGGACCACATACAAAGCTCTGTTCTAGTCGCAGCTTTGGTAATCCCCTAACCACTTCTTGATTTGCCAGTTTCACCAAAGTGCGAATGATCAGATGTCCCAATTTCCTGTGCCAGATCTCTGTTTGAGTTTCAGCAACCGTGCTAAGACATACACTCCTAGGCTTCCATATATAGCAGTTGTTGTCAGATCTCTGTCCATCCAACCTCACACTGCCCTTATCATAAACAGCCTTGCATTCTATTTTGGTAAACGTCACTCTCAAATCAATATCACACAGTTGGCTGATACTGATCAGATTTGCCTTCAGACCACCAGGTAAACATCGTTTAGGTCAGGTTGAGTTTCTCCTCTAGTAACACCTTTCCCTCTGATCTTACCTCTAGCAACATCTTCAAACGTAACCTGGCCTGCAGAGATACGTTCAAACCCAGCTAACCTTTCTTTGGGTTCCAGTCATGTGCCTAGAACTTCGAGTGTTACAGCGTCCTGGTGTTATCTGATGCAGCCTCTTGATCCAGACAGCCAGCTGATCCGGAATCTGTATCTTCAATTTGTTCCGATTCTTTCTTAGATGTTGCTTTCATTTCTCGCTGTGAGTTCGCTGGAAAGTGTTTGGTTTCAAATCTCTGATTTATATTTACTTTCTCCTATTTTATAAAATCATGTTAAAGCATAATTCTATGTTTGTTTTGGTGATAATGTCATTGGTATTTAACCAATGAGCACAAAACTAATCAGCATATTGGCAGGACTAAAACTTTTTGAAAACTTTATAAGGTACGCCTCTTCTTCCCACCTGCATGTAACATGTTTACATACTTCCATCCTCTGTCTAAGGTTTTTATTCCTTTCTTTAGTATGAGCACCTAGATGCGGTTAGTAATATGTATTTCATCTAAAACAATAAAACTAGGCCTGGGAATTAGGATTTTCGCATCGGATCAGATTGGATTTTCCAGATAGGGAAAATATGAATCCGTTCGGATTATAACATGATCTCGGTTCGGATCGGATCGGATCTAATCGGATTAAGATCGGATTTCATTTTTTTTTAAAAACCCGATTTAAAACCGAACATAATATTGGTTATTTTGGATTTGTATCCAAAATCCGAAAAATCCGAAAAACCTGAACAAACCCAAAAAATCCGAAAGAAATCCGGCCAAAATCCAAAACAATTCCGAAAAATCCAAAAGAAATTCGGCTAAAAAACAAACAAATCCAAAAAAACCAAAAAATCTGAACATATTGAGAAGAATATGAATAAAAAAGAGGAAAATTAATCAAAAAGAAATAAGAAAACTGATATATCGAGAAAGAAATATCAGTATATATAAGTGTATATATAAACTATATTTATTTTATAGTTAATATCGGTTATTTCAGATTTATTTCGGATATCCGATCGGATCCAGATTCTGTTCGGTTCGGGTTCGGATTATTTGGATAGGGAAATATAGAATCTATTTGGATTTTAAGTTTATTTGGTTTGGTTTTGGAACCGGGTTTTTTGGATCAGTTTCAGATCGGTTTTCAGATTTTGGATTTTTTGCCCATGTCTAAATAAAACCATTGCGTATGTGTGGGTATTGGTCTAGTCATTAATAACTGTTTTCAAAAAATGTTTTGTGTCAATTTATGCAATACAATGAGATTTGTATTCATTTCTAATGGTTTGGGACTTTGAGCTGTAAATTTGATCATATTAAATGTGTTATTAAAAAGAAAAAAGAATTGTAATTTCAAATTAAATCTTCGACTAGAGCAAAATCAGCCATTATTATTATTAAAAATTTTAAACTGGAAAAAGAAAAGAAATTATGCACCCGAAGTAGAACCATCTACATTTGTGCACAATCTGCTGGTTTAAATGACACATTTTTAGAAACAGTGTCATATCCAACAAGAAAGTTCATCTGTAACAAATTCCCATATATACCAAAGCTGTTGCCTAAGCTGTTTGTTGGTTGGAAGGAAAAGCAAACCAATTCCTTTGAGACTCGTACAAAGGCATTGAAGTCATTAGCTTCACATCTGCTCCATTGAAATGCATAGTAATTGCTGGAAGTTTTAGATCTGCTGTTAGATTGTAACATATACCAAAACCACCCTCTGGATCTTGTTTGCTCTTGGCGTCGATGGGGGATACAACTGCATCCTCGAGCTTGTTGTAAAATTTGGTTGGTAATATCGTCAGAGTTGTGCCCGAGTCGATGATGATGTTTCCCTTGCTGTTTCCAGAATCGGAGCCTGGGTATTTGAGTTGTTTGGTCCCCACGCTAATGGATTCTAGGGTTAGGTAATAGATGGTGTCGGGATATTTCTTGATCAAAGGAGTTGATACAGCTCCTGGTCCCGACACAATGGCATTGCTTCCAAAGTTGATCTTGCTAGTTAGATCGTTTCTAAAAATAGGGACCAGGCAATATGAGAATTTACCTTCGATCGAGTCACCGAGTTGTGAAATGAGTGAAACCGCACCACCACCAAGTCCGATCATTCCAGATTCTTTCTTGTTTAACGTTCCATGGTTTTTTTTACCACATCCCATAATAACATTTTTAAGCTGCACAGGGAGGCTATTGGTTGAGCTAAGCGTTAATGTGTCTGTAACGATGTTACCTTTAATGTGTAATACATGGAATAAGAGCATTTATTGTTTTTAGAACAATGGGCATCTCTTTATAAGGCAGTACATTGTCTTGAGGAGCAAGAAACGGCTTTGTATGTGGAAGACGCTTTAGAATCAAAGAGAGGAGCGTCCTGAGTGTAACAATCATTGCAGGGTTTGCACTGCGTCCAGACAAGATCACTGCCTGTGTCAGCGACCGCCATGATTGGGAACGGAGGTGTCCCGAAGGACACATTCATCAGATATTCACCACCATTTGAGGTGATCTCAGTTTGAGGTGAGTTAAGTGATGCATCTTTGGCTACGAAATGGCTAACACGGTTAACAGATCGGTGGATAGCGTTTTTCAGACGTTGGGAAGGGGTTTCATTTCGGTTGAAGAGAGGCGATCTAGGAGAATCGCGGTGGATCAACTCTGTTGTGAAGGCGAGTTTTGTATGAGCATTTACATTTGAGAGAAAGGGTGAAGACCGTAAGCAAATGGACAAGAGAACCAAAGACAATAGAGAAGCCATTGTCTTTGTTTTTAAGTGGATGTTGAGTTTTTTACTTTGACAATATACAGAGTTGATATTTATAAGGTTAATGGAATAGTAGTAAATACATGGTAATATTATGTTTTTAGAAATTATCTACAATTTTTGGCATAACAAAGAAGAAAAAGGAGTAAGTTATCATCAGATTTTTTTCTCATTTAACTTTTGAGAATCTGACAGCTAAACAATCTAAAAACTGAAGAAATTGTTATTGGGGAAAATTGGGAATTAAAGAGATTTTTCAAAATATTTGTCTATCGAAACCTTATTTCTTAAATTGTTAGTGCTTTATAGTTATGGGTGGGCAAACAGAAATTTGGGACGAGATTTAACGGGAATAGAAACAGGACGGGAATTTGAGAATTAAAAAACTAGTCCCATTTTATGTTTCATATGAAAGAAAGACGGGATCAGGCCGGGACGGGAATGAAAATTCCCAAAAATAAAACATGACAAACAATATATAAAATAAAATTTATAAAATAACAATAGATATCACAAATATGTTTGTTTAATAATAAAAAATAAACTGAAAATTAAGAAACAACCCAACATAAATCAAAATAAAACCAAAATAAATTGTAGAAATGTAAAATCATAAAAAAACTAAGTAAGTAGTCTTAATCTTCTCCCACAATATTCTTTGTTTAATTATTTACCGAGTTCTTTGCATACAAAATCAACAAAAAGAATAATTAGTAAGAAAAACATACCTTTAATGATCTCATCCATTACTTGCTTTAAACTTACTCCTGCATCAATTTGTGGCAAACATCGTAACCAGATTTGCGTTAAAATCAACACTTCCACCATTAAAGAAGTTTTTAGACAACTCCTATATTCGTACTTTAAAAAATTGGAGTTGATGCAGGAACTCCTATTTTCCAATTTTTAACATATTAAAAAAAATAGAAATTTACGATTCAATATTTTAGTTTTCCATTATTATTATATTTATGATATACATATATATAATATTATTATGTATTATATATAAGTTTTCTCAATGGAATTTTGGGAAATTCTCATTCCTGTCTCATTCCCAAATGGAAATCAAAAACTAGTAACATATGAGAATATCCTTCTAAATTGGACAGAAATTTCCCTTGCGGAACAGGAATGAGATGGGACGGGACTGGGCGGACGGGAATTGTGCCCACCCCTATTTATAGTATTAGAAACTCTATTATACCCACAATTTCAAAAAATTTCCAACAAAATTAAAAGTTCTTAATATATTCCAAAACTTCTAACTGATAAGGAGTCTTTACTTTAAAAAAATTAATAGGTTTTACATATTCATTAAATCAGATATATTTTTTAAAAAATCTTTCTTATTTTTCCCAAATGGCAAAAGAAGAACACACAAATTAGAAAACCTTCTTCTTCTCTACGTGAGTTTGTTAAGACTGGGAAACCTGTTTAGGGGGACATGTGCTGGTCTTATAATCTTGGCAGACAGCGTTGTTGGTAAATCATTGATATATATGTAATTCACATGATTTTAGCATCCATTTATCATCATTTAGGAACAGTTTCACTCATTGTTCATGTCATTATTTCCCTTTTCACCCTCCTAGCTAATTTAGAAGTTTTTGCATTAGCATTGCATGCATCTTGCATATCAAATTTGATATTAGGTGCTTTTGGAGCTTTGGAGACCACTCTGGGATGCTGTCACCAGACTCGGCCTTGCCTACTCGACCAAGGGATTGAGCTGGAGTTGCTTTGGAGAGAAGAGTTCCTACTCGACTTGAAGACCTCGAGCTGAACTGATCGAGCTGAGATTCCATCATTCCTGGGAGTTATTTGGAGTGTAGCAGACTCGACCTCACCCACTCTACTTCACCAGATCGATCTTGCCTTCCAGATTTCCCTGATTACTTAGTTTGACATCTTATGCTTTAAACCTTTTGTATAAATACCCCTTTTCTGAAACAAATGCGGAAGTTTCACCAGGGAAGGTGATAGATATGTTGTGTTTTCATAGGTTTTAAAGCATGATTTTGATTCCATTTCCTTTGCATTTTCATGGCATATTAGACTTTAGGTGAATGTTATAGCATAGATTACAGTTTCATATCTCTTTTGTAGGTTTTAGCAAGGAGTGGAGCTAAGGAGCCAATACCAAGAGCAAAAGGATCAAAAGATGAAGTTTGGCGTTTTCACCGTGGATATCGATCACCCCCATCGACTAGAGCAGACCGATTGAACTTGACATGCTCATCGACCAGTTTCATCAGCGAAGTCAGATCGATGGCAATCCCGAGCTCAACACCCGGAGGATTACATGGACAATTTCATTGATCAAGTCAGACTGATGACATCCCATCGGTCAATCCCATCGACCAAGACAGACCGATGGACAGACCGGAAACTCAATCTATTTTTCTAAACCAGACCTAAACAAGAATTGATTAGGATTAAACCAGTCTGAGTTTGTGGACTATAAAAGGTGGAAAAACCTAATTAGAGGATTATCTTGTGTTTTATTTTTGAGAAAAGATCTAAGTAGGAACTTTGAGATTTTCTTGAGATTATTGTATGAATCTTAACCTTTTAAGTTTTAATCTTTATATATCTTGTTGAATATTTTCCCTATTCACATTCTATCATGATTAACCAAGCTTTGCTTTGTGGTTTCATGTCTATTTGTGAGTAGTCCATTAGAGCTCATGGGTTGAGTAGATTAGGATGATTGATGAATGATTTATGGAGTTTAGGAATAGATTATGTTACATCCTTACTTAATAGATGTTATGCTTGCTAGATTAATCTTGATCATGTTGATTTAGACATAAGCTCATCAATGCCCACCAAGTGTGTTTGATGAAATGCCGGATCAGATTTATTAAGTGTTTAGCTCACTTAGCCTATGATAATAGTTGATTAAGTTGCTAAATGGTTGTTTAGACATGTTAGTAATTCTCTTTGATCACTTGAAGCCAACGATAGTTGCTGATTATCAAGTGATTAGAGAAGGTGCTATACCATGAGAGTGGATAGCATTCAATTAAGGTTTTAAGCATAAGGACAATGTGGCAATGAAAGAACTAATACTCCATAGTCATTTATCACTTGTTTTAAATCCCTACTCAATCCTAGAGTTCACTTTTTATCATCTTATTTACTAAAAACGTTTTTTAAGCTTTTTGTTACTAGTTTGCTTTAAAATTAGAGTTACAAATAAATATACAACTTGTTTGCTTAGATTGAAGTCATAATTCATAATCATAGTGTGTTTTTCTAATTTCCTTGTGGATTGATATCCTTCTATGCTTATAGCCTTAAGGTTATTTGATAACCTTTGGGACTGCAAAATCCATTTATCAAATTGGCATCGTTGCCGGGGAAATTAAGCAATAATCATTAGGATTCAATTGTGTTTTGAGACTAGCTTTTATTGTTACTATTTTTACTTTTTTGGACTCATCTTTGGTTTGATATCTTGATTGTTTTCTCTTGAAGGTGCATGAACTTGCGGAGTTAAGGGACACAAAATTTAGTGGAGCGAAGCAACGACATTCGCCGGTTAGAGAGAGAGACGAGAAGAGTAGCCCGAGTCAGAGTAGATCACGAAAGAGAGTTTGAGATGACTGAGGAACATCCACCCGGTTTTTTGCCACCACCTCTAGCTGCTGCAGCTAATGTAGGTCCACAACTTATACCGATTGGATATTTTGACATGCCAAATGCTAGACCATTGACTACGGGAATCCCAACACCGACCATTGCGACTAACAACTTTGAGATCAAGTCAAGCTTGATCAACATGATTCAGAATCATAGATACAATGGGTTGTCAATGGAAGATCCCTTAGAACATCTAGATCAGTTTGAGAGGCTTTGTAGGGCGGTGAAGATGAATGGTATTCCGGAGGAGTCTATCAAGATGATCTTGTTTCCTTTCTCTTTAGGCAACAAGACTTTCCATTGGGAAAATAACATAGCCTCAGAACTTGTATCTTCTTGGGAGTTAGTGAAGCAAGAGTTTCTCAACAAGTTCTTCCCAATGAAAAAGACAGCAAAGATAAGGAATGACATCCAAACCTTCAAACAAGGTTTTCAAGGGAGTCTTTATGATGCTTGGGAGAGACTAAAGGCTTTTCAAGGGAACCTTCAAACAAGGTTTTCAAGGGAGTCTTTATGAGTTACAATATCTCAAAGGAGAACCTACTTGGGCTCTTTCATAGAGGTTTGGTTAAGAGGTATAGAAGAGATTTGGATACAGCTAGTTATGGAAGCTTTGCCAACTTGAATGTGAACCATGGAGAGCAGCTAATTTAGGCAATGGCACAAAGTGATGCTTGTTATGGAGGAGACTATGATAGAGAGGTTAGGGACACAAGTAGTCAAGATCTCAAGCTCAAGGAGATTACTGAGAAGCTAGACAAGATGAGTAAAGTTTTTCTCATTTCTCAAAAGCCGGTAAACTTTGTTGGAGAGTTTGATGGTGGTCAACAAGTCTATCAAGACAATGGTATGCATATAGAGGGGAGTGAAGAATTGCAAGAGGAAGTCAACTATGTGGGAAACTGTAACGCCCGTGTTCTGGAAATTAATTGATTTAATTAATTTAGAAACTCTTTCGAGTTTATGAACCTTAGACAAGTCTCGAGAAATTAACTATGGGGTTGAAATAATTAATTTATATTTGTTCCGGGGGGTCATAAATTGGTTTGAAAGTTGTGGGGGTTTTTCTCAAAAGTAACAAGTGGGAAACAAAATTGGTTTTCTCTTCCTCTCCTTCTTGAGCTCGCCATTTTGTGAGGGGGGAGAGTGAGTTTCTTGAGCTTGTGAGAGAAGAGAAAGAAAAGACAAGGAGAAAAGAGAAGAAGAAGAGGAAGGCTTTGTGAGCTTGTGGAGCTTGGATCTTGCGAGATCAAGGGTGTGGACCTTTGTGAAGCTTGGAAGAAGGAAGGTTTGGAGTGAGGCTGTGTGGCGTGGAGCTTGGAGGAGGAAGAGAGATCTTTCTTGAGCTTGTGGAGTCCATCTAAGGCTGGTCCTTCATAGCTTTGGTGAAGGGAGGGAGAGACAGAATTGTCAGAGTCCGGTAGAAAAGAGTTTCGACCTAGCAAATAGTAGGCAAAGGTAACGAAATTTTCTGGGATGGTAGCTAAGACCTATATCTAGATATGACCTTTTGCGGATATTGATTTGAGTAAATATTCAAAGAGTTATAGGCGTTTTCATGAACTGTTCTGTCTCAGACGTGATTTGGACCAGCGTCTTTCCAATGAAAGATCGCAAGTGAACCTTTAGTCTGATCGCTACGAAATTTTGTGGGTAGCTTCAGGACATCTAGGGAAAGATTTGCAACGGTGGGATTTGAGTGTGGACAGTTAGATTTCGTTTCGTAATCCCATCTTTCAGGTTGACCGTTCTGCGATGTTTCCAGAATGTTTTCAGTTTAGGTTAAATGTTGTTTTTGGTTGTTGTGGTTGGCTGTAGGGTAAGTTGAGCTACTGTTGGCGAGTGGGAAGTCACTGCTGGTTGGGTGATTGTTGTTTTTGGTTCAAAAATCATCTTTGTTTTAAAGGTGAGTTTGTGACCAAAGGTTAACATTAAGCCTTGTGTGGGGGTTTGTGGGGTAGTTAGAGAAGCATGGATTGTTGCTTGTTGGGCCTTGTTAAGCTTTAATTGTGTATTATTGCTTGGCTTGGTGATGGTGATTTTCATGGGTTCTTGGTGAATTCCATGGATCATTGTGGAGTTTTAGTGTGTGTTTACTAAGCTTGTGAGTTTTAGCTTTTCATGGGTTTTGAATTGTTAAGTGGTTAGTCATATATGCTATTGAATTCTTTTCTAGGTTGATGATTAGGAATTGATAGGGCTGTGGTTGTGGATTATTTTCCTGCGTGAATTTGATTGAGTAGAAATTAACGCGTGGTGTGTTTGATTTCTTGTTGTTGTGGTTGTTTGAAATTGTGTGTGGCTTTCATATAACCTGTTGTTGGGAGGATCAATCTCACTCAGCGTTTGGTTTACCAGATGTTGATGCATCACTTTTGTCGATGCAGGTAAAGATAAGGCGTGATCGTGGAATCGAGGCAGTGAAGAGGGGATGATTAGGACCCGGTAGTTTTGTGGTTTTTATTAGCTTTCAAAGGATTGCTAGAACCGGTAGAACTGTTGACCTTCGTGGTCGTTTATGTAAATGGTTGCTATTGTATGGTTTTGAATGTTTAATGTATGGGCATTAGTTCATTAATTCCATGTTAAAACAAAAAAAAAATGCTGCGAATGGCACTATCCTTGTGAGTGGGAGGGTATGCGTACCTTTGGACGAGGATTTGAGGCGCGAGATCCTGAGTGAAGCTCATGCGAGTATGTTCTCAATTTATCCAGGAGCGACTAAGATGTACCATGATCTTAAGCGGTATTATCATTGGGTCGGGATGAAGAAGGATGTTGCTAACTGGGTTGCGGCGTGCAACATGTGCCACTTAGTGAAAGCAGAGCACCAGGTCCCGAGTGGTTTGTTGCGGAGTTTACCCATTCCAGAGTGGAAGTGGGATATGATCACGATGGATTTCGTGGTAGGCTTACCAGTTTTTTGGACCAAGGATGCTATTTGGGTCATCGTTGATCGATTGACCAAGTGTGCGCATTTTCTGGCCATTAAGAAGACTGATGGGTCTACGGTATTGGATAGGAAGTAGGTGCAGGAGATTGTGAGACTGTATGGAGTACCGGTGAGCATTGTCTCGGACCGAGATCCTAAATTCACATCTGAGTTCTGGAATGTGTTTCAGGCGGAGATGGGCACGAGGATGCAAATGAGTACGGCTTATCATCCTCAGACAGATGGGCAGTCCGAGAGGATTATCCAGACTCTGGAGGATTTATTGAGGATGTGCGTGCTGGATTGGGGTGGTCATTGGGTGGATCACTTGAGCTTGGTAGAGTTTGCGTATAACAATAGCTACCAGGCGAGTATTGGGATGGCTCCATACGAGGCTCTGTATGGGAGGCCATGTCGTCCACATTTGTGTTGGAACTCAAGTGGGGGAGAGGAGCACATTGGGTGCGAGTTTTGTTCAGGAAACCACGGAGAAGATCCGGGTTTTGAAGCTGAACATGAAAGAAGCCCAGGATCGGCAAAAGAGTTATGCCGATAAGAGGCGGAAAGAGCTTGTGTTTGAGGTGGGAGATAGAGTGTATCTCAAGATGGCTTTGCTGAGAGATCCGAACAGGTCCATTACTGCGACTAAGTTGAGTCTGAGGTATATGGGGCCGTTCCAGATTGTAGAGCGTGTTGGACCGGTAACGTATCGGTTGGAGTTACCCGAGATTATACAGGCATTTCATAAGGTCTTTCATGTGTCGATGCTGAAGAATTGTTTGCATAGGGTTGACGAGGTATTGGCTGAGATTCCGTCAGATCTCTAGCTCAATATGACCGTTGAGGCAAGACCTTTGAGAGTTCTCGAGCGGAGGGTCAAGGAGCTTCGTCGGAAGAAGATTCCGATGATGCGAGTTCTGTGGGACCGTGACGGGGCTCAGGAGGAAACTTGGGAGCCAGAGGCTAGGATGGAAACGAGGTTCCGGAAGTTGTTCCAGAAGCAAGTTGCGGCTTGAGTTCCATCGAGAGGTTCCAGTTTCGGGGTGTAGCTGTATGCCATGTGTTTTCATTTTGTATTTCCGTTGTGTATAACGATGTTACATTATGAGTGTTTAATAAGATGAGTATTTCTTATTATTGATGAATTTGGGAGTCATGATTATGTATTTCGTTTTGGTGTTAAAAAGCGATAATGCATGGGAGTAATAAGATGGTAGTTCTTATTGCTGATGGCACGAGTGTCATGGGAAGTTTTTATGAGAATTAAAAGTTGGTTCATAATCGGGAAGAGATTATGGTGTACCTGAAGTGGTTATAGGTGCGATAGCCTTGGTATTGGTTATGCACGGCAGATATTCTGGGTTTGGAATATGAGTGATGCCGGTGTTACCTTGCAAGGATGTACATGGATCATGGGAGGTAGTTCAGTCGAGGTGCTTATAGATGTGTGACTTATTGCTCGATGAGAGGACTAGTTCCTCTAGTGCCCATAGCTCGAAGGACTGCGTGTCTTGAGAGTGTGACTGACGATGTACCCAGACTTGTAAGGTGTATAGCCTAGAGTGATATGTGATACCGTGGATTTGTAAGGTATATATCCTAGATGTAAGATATATTGCCTAGAATTGAGGGGTATGGGATATCAAGACTTATGTAGGTTATATTACCCCGAGAGGAGTGGTACGGCAGATACTCAGAACTTGGAGATGCTGCGGTGTCTTGGGTTCAGTGGTATGGGTAATACCTTGCGAGGTATGGTTGATATCCTGCGGGGTATGGCAGATGCCCAAAACTCGGAGATGCTGCGGTGTCTTGAGTGATGGGATTTGGTCTGCGTGTGAGCAATAAGCACATATGATGCTGCGGTGTCATAAGCATAGTGACTGAGTGGGAAAACCTCGGAGGTTGGTAGTAGACCTCGTGTGTGTGTTGAGTTGGTCGGGTTGGCCAAGGCTTGAGTAATCGTTGCGACGATTAGAGTTCATTGGAGATGAACGGTAACGTAAGATTCGAGGACGAATCTATGTTAGTGGGGGAGAATTGTAACGCCCGTGTTCTGCAAATTAATTAATTTAATTAATTTAGAAACTCTTTCGAGTTTATGAACCTTAGACAAGTCTCGAGAAATTAACTATGGGGTTTGAAAGTTGTGGGGGTTTTTCTCAAAAGTAACAAGTGGGAAACAAAATTGGTTTTCTCTTCCTCTCCTTCTTGAGCTCGCCATTTTGTGAGGGGGGGAGAGTGAGTTTCTTGAGCTTGTGAGAGAAGAGAAAGAAAAGAGAAGAAGAAAAGAGAAGAAGAAGAGGAAGGCTTTGTGAGCTTGTGGAGCTTGGATCTTGCGAGATCAAGGGTGTGGAACTTTGTGAAGCTTGGAAGAAGGAAGGTTTGGAGTGAGGCTGTGTGGCATGGAGCTTGGAGGAGGAACAGAGATCTTTCATGAGCTTGTGGAGTCCATCTAAGGCTAGATCCTTCATAGCTTTGGTGAAGGGAGGGAGAGACAGAATTGTCAGAGTCCGGTAGAAAAGAGTTTCGACCTAGCAAATAGTAGGCAAAGGTAACGAAATTTTCTGAGATGGTAGCTAAGACCTATATCTAGATATGACCTTTTGCGGATGTTGATTTGAGTAAATATTCAAAGAGTTATAGGTGTTTTCATGAACTGTTCTGTCTCAGACATGATTTGGACCAGCGTCTTTTCAAAGGAAGATCGCAAGTGAACCTACGGTCTGATCGCTACGAAATTTTGTGGGTAGCTTCAGGACATCTAGTGAAAGATTTGCAACGGTGGGATTTGAGTGTGGACGGTTAGATTTCGTTTCGTAATCCCATCTTTCAGGTTGACCGTTCTGCGATGTTTCCAGAATGTTTTCAGTTTAGGTTAAATGTTGTTTTTGGATGTTGTGGTTGGCTGTAGGGTGAGTTGAGCTACTGTTGGCGAGTGGGAAGTCACTGCTGGTTGGGTGATTGTTGTTTTTGGTTCAAAAATCATCTTTGTTTTCAAGGTGAGTTTGTGACCAAAGGTTAACATTAAGCCTTGTGTGGGGGTTAGTGGGGTAGTTAGAGAAGCATGGATTGTTGCTTGTTGTGCCTTGTTAAGCTTTAATTGTGTATTATTGCTTGGCTTGGTGATGGTGATTTTCATGGGTTCTTGGTGAATTCCATGGATCATTGTGGAGTTTTAGTGTGTGTTTACTAAGCTTGTGAGTTTTAGCTTTTCATGGGTTTTGAATTGTTAAGTGGTTAGTCATATATGCTATTGAATTCTTTTCTAGGTTGATGATTAGGAATTGATAGGGCTGTGGTTGTGGATTATTTTCCTGCGTGAATTTGATTGAGTAGAAATTAACGCGTGGTGTGTTTGATTTCTTGTTGTTGTGGTTGTTTGAAATTGTGTGTGGCTTTCATATAACCTGTTGTTGGGAGGATCAATCTCACTCAGCGTTTGGTTTACCAGATGTTGATGCATCACTTTTGTCGATGCAGGTAAAGATAAGGCGTGATCGTGGAATCGAGGCAGTGAAGAGGGGATGATTAGGACCCGGTAGTTTTGTGGTTTTTGTTAGCTTTCGAAGGATTGCTAGAACCGGTAGAACTGTTGACCTTCGTGGTCGTTTATGTAAATGGTTGCTATTGTATGGTTTTGAATGTTTAATGTATGGGCATTAGTTCATTAATTCCATGTTAAAACAAAAAAAAAAATGCTGTCGCCACAAAAACCAAGGGTTTCAATAAAATAAATTCAAACCAAACTTTTGCAACCATCCCAATCTTTCATACCGAAGCACCAATGTTGAGAACCCCCAAGAACAGAACTATCCTCCTATACAACCACACGCTCAAAACATCCACCCAAGACCATTTGTTCATTTTCAACAATAACCACAAGGCCAAAATTTTCAAGAACAGCCACAACGACAGAATTTTCAGCCAAGACCACATTTCAACAACCCCACCCAAAACTTTCAGCCCCAAACCGAAACCTCTACCGATGATCTACTTAAGCAACTCCTAGAAGGTCAAACCAAGGGAAATGCTGAGATAAGTAAGAGAATTGATAGAGTAACTTCTAGAGTATAAGGGTTGAATAGTCGGATTGATGGTGTCAACAACAAGATAGATGGCACCTACAATGAGCTAAACAGCAAGTATGAGCACTTGGCATCTCATCTAAAATCATTGGACAACCAAGTAGCACAAGTTTAATCATCATCAAAGCGGCCATTGGGGTCTTTGCCTGGTAAACCGGAAACCAATCCTAAGGAGTTTGTTCAAGCTATTATTATTAGAAGTGGAAGAGAACTCCCTACAAGAGAACTACCACAAAGCACACTCAATGAAGACGTTGGTACTAAAGAGGGGGAGGATGTGATTGTGATTGAAGAAGATGATGAAGATGGATTGAATGAAGGTTGTATTGGTGAAGACAAAGTTGTTGAAAGAGTAGTTGTTGACAAGGGAAAGAGCAAAGTAGTGGATAAATAGACTACTCAAGAGAAAGATAAAGAAGAATCTCCTAAGAATGGTTCAAATTTTTCCAAAAGGGAAACTCTCTTTGTACCACCACCCTTTGAACCAAAGCTTCCATTTCTCTGTAGATTCAAGAAACAAATAATGGAGGAGTATAGAGCTATGTTTGATAAGCAAATGAGTGAGGTGAAGGTTACAGGGCCAATCATAGAAGCCTTTTGGTTAGTCCCACCCTATAGCAAGTTCTTGAAGGATACTGTTAAGGAGAAAGCCAAAGCTTTGGATGGCATGGTAGTCCTTTCTTATGAATGTAGTGCCATAATTCAAAGGAAGCCATTACAAAGAAGCTTATGATCCGGGCAGCTTCACACTACCATGTGCTTTGGGTCCTCATATTTTTACAAGATGTTTGGTTGATCTTGGAGCTAGTGTGAGCTTGATGCCACTTACTGTAGCAAAATGCCTAGGATTCACTAGATTCAAGCCATGCTGCGTTTCTCTTGTGTTTGCGGATAGATCGGTGAGATATCTAATAGGGCTACTTACGAGGTCTTGACCGACTTTGTTGTATTAGAAATGGATGAAGAACCACATGATCCTTTGATCTTTGGAAGACCATTTCTAGCAACCGTAGGAGCTATGATTGATGTGAGAAGAGGCAAGGTTGATTTGCATTTGGGGAATGATATCCTTAAGTTTGATATTAGCAAGCTCATGAAGAAACCTACTATGGAGGGTTAATTGTTCTATGTAGACACCATGGATGAGCTTGCGGATGAGCTTCTAGAGGAGCTAGCTATGGGGGATGCTCTACAAAGTGCTTTGACGATGAAGCAAGGAGTTTGCGGTTTTTTAGAGAGTGATAGCATTGGGTATGAGAAGATCCTAGACTCACACAAGGCTTGTAGTAAAGATGTTGAGTACTTGACATTGGGAGAAGTGGTACAGAATGTAAGCGCAGTTGATACCAATGGTGAAGAGACTAGCACAAAGGATGATTGGAGTGAGCTCAATGCACCAAAAGTGGAGCTCAAACCTCTTCCAAGCGGTCTAAGGTATGCCTTTCTTGGCTCTAATTTGACTTATCCGGTTATAATTAATGACAAATTGAGTGAAAACAAAAGCACTAGGTTGTTAGTCGAATTAAAGAAGTGTAAAACAACTATTGGTTATTCATTGGCTGACATTAAAGGCACTTCTCAAGCCCTTTGCATGCATATGATCCATTCAGAAGATGAGCAATGACTTCCGTTGAACACCAAAGACGGTTAAACCCGAATTTGAGGGATGTTTTCTGGAAAGAGTTTCTTAAACTTCTAGATGCTAGAGTGATCTATCCGATCTCGGATAGTACTTGGATATCACTGGTCCATGTAGTGCCTAAGAAGGGCGGAGTAATCGTAAGTTAAAACCAAAAACATTAAACTAATACCAACTAGAACCATCACCGGTTATAGAGTTTGCATTGACTACCAAAAACTTAACTCCGCAACTAGAAAGGATCACTTGCCCTTATCATTTATTGATCAAATGCTTGAAAGACTAGCAAACCATCGGTTTTACTGTTTCCTTGACGGGTACTCGGGATTCTTACAAATTTTGATACATCCGAATGACCAAGAAAAGACTATCTTCACATGTCCTTATGGTACCTTTGCTTATCGAAGGATGCCATTTGGTTTATGTAATGCTCCAGCCACTTTTCAAAGATGAATGATGTCAATTTTTGCTGATTTTATTGAAAATATTATGGAGGTTTTCATGGATGACTTCTCCGTCTATGGAGATACCTTTTCCTCTTGTCTTGACAAAATATGTAGGGGAAAAATCTGGTGCTAAATTGGGAGAAGTGTCACTTCATGGTTCAAGATGGTATAGTGTTGGGTAATGGGGTATAAAGTTTTCCTCAAGGGAACCACACAATGAATAGGCTGCAAGTGCACAGCAATCAATTGTAGTACTTAAAGTATATCGAATCCACAGAGAGAGAAGATGTATTGCAAATCAAGATGAACAAGTAAAGCTAGAACTCAATAATAAAAAGGGGGTTTTGTGTCACGCAAATCACGCAAAGCAAATAAAACGAATGTAAATCAATATGAGATGAATGTTGGGCGCTTAAGGGGGTCTCTAGGGTTCAATGATCTGTCTATTCGAAATAAGTTCAATGTAATGCATGTCAACTCCTAAGTCTCGGACTATGAAACACGAAAATTTGGCTAACCTATTGTCATAGAGAAAACCGACTGAAATCCACAAATCCTATTACTCAACAATCGCAGGCAATAACATAGGTTTCAAAGCATTAAAATCAAGTTCAATCCTAATCTATAAGACTCCATAACTAAGGGGTATGTGCTTGTTATGACGCGATAATCATCAAATCTAGGTTCCAACAAACTAAGCAAATGATTCGAGTTACTTAGATGCCTATGATCAATAGCTAGTTCATGACTCTAACTATATGCATTAAGAATGAGATAAGACCAAAAGACAATGTAGACGGATATGCAAATACAATAAAACTTGCCACAAAAAATACAATGATAATCTCACCCCATTGACTGGCCCTTTAGACCCAACTGGATAGTCTACTCGATCATGCTCAAGGTTGTCATCGATGATATGAAAGAGTAAAACATAAATCTAATGCAATAAGGTAAAGGTTTAGGGATTACTTCTTTAGATCCGAAAATAACAAGATGTAAGGACTTTTCCTTTGACAAAGTTACAATAGAATAGGGAAAGAGATGGTGGAACTTCAAAGCTTCAGTGAGATCAAGTTGCTTCTGCGGCTCCTTGGAGGCACCGTCGGCTTCTTGAGGTGGTGATGGACTTTTTAGGGTTTCTGTGGTGAACTTAGGTGGTGGTTTGAAACTTTGATGTGGCACACAAAACCCTAGCTTCATAAAATTGTATATATAGGTCTTGGGGCGCAAGAGATTGGCTTCTAGAGTTTAGAAAGGGAAGACTCGTCATCTTGGTGAGTGTGAAGGCAATGGGCCGAGCCTAGTGATGGGCCAAATGTCTTAGGCGGTGAAGGAGGCTGGCCTCAGTCACGAGCTTAGTAACCGGGGTGCCCAAGAGGCCTGGCCTCGGTCACGAGCTTAGTGACCGAGGTTTGGGGCTCTGGTGCTGGTTTGACATAGCTTCATTTTCTGGGACGCATCTTCCAAACGGCTGAATGGATTGCTTTGATTTTTATCCCATAAGAATCTTGACTCTTGAAGCTTTCCAATGATGTAGATAACTCTAATTTTGGTTCACAGGAAAGTCTTCAAATGTTGTCAAACTTCTGATGCTTTGAAACTGCCTCAAAATGGGTCTTTGCTCCTTTTTGATCCATATTCCCATAAAACCTGTAAAACCTCTTTGACACTAACAATACTTGATAATAGCCTATTTAGCTTTGAAATCATACCTAATCTCTCTTAAAACAATAGGAAAACCATAGTAAAAATGGGTCAAAATATGATGTTATCATTGGGTCACAAGATTTCGGGAAAAGGGTATAGAGTTGACAAAGCCAAGATAGAAGTCATGGTGAACTTGGAACCACCAAAGACGGTTAAGGACATCAGGAGCTTCTTAGGCCATGCATGCTTTTATCGGAGATTCATCAAACACTTCTCTTCCATTGTTAGACCACTCACCAACCATTTGTGCAAGGAAGTAGACTTTTTTTTTATGAAGAGTGTCTTGAAGCTTTCAAAAGAATCAAGAAGGAACTTGTTAGTGCTCCAATAGTGTAGCCACCAGATTAGGATTTGCTATTTGAAGTTATGTGTGATGCTAGTGATTTTGTGGTTGGCACGGTGTTAGGGAAAAAGAAGAACAAGAAGCTTCATGTGATATACTATGCTAGTAGGACTTTGGATTGTGCTCAAGTGAAGTATGCTACAACCAAAAAGGAGCTGCTGGCAATAGTCTATGCCTTTGAGAAATTTTGATCCTAATTGGTTGGGTCTAAGCTCATTGTTCACACCGATCATGCAGCCTTAAGACCTCTCCTAGCCAAGAAGGATGCAAAGCGAAGGTTACTAAGATGGATCTTGCTTCTACAAGAGTTTGATCTGGAGATAAAGGACAAGAAATGTGTTGAGAATGGAGATGCTGACCATTTATCTCTTATGTGGATCACTGATGACATTCCTATTGATCACTCTCTACCCGAAGAACAACTCTTAGCCATTACCCTTCTTCAATCCATACATGAGACCCACAAGAAGCTTATGGAAGATATAAGTTTGAGTGAAAGGCTTCGTTGGTATGTTGATATTGTGAACTACCTAGCTTGTGAAAAGGAACCACCAAACCTTGATGCTTACCAAAGGAAGAAGTTCTTCAAAGATGTGAACCGGTACTATTGGGATGAGCCTTATTTGTACAAGCTGTGCAAGGATAGTCTCTATAGGCGTTGTGTTGTGGAAGAAGAAGTTCAAGGGATATTGGAGCATTGTCATGTTTCAAGCTATGGAGGTCACTTTGCAAGCTTCAAGACTGTTGAGAAGGCGCTATAAGCGGGTTTTTGGTGGCCAACTATGTTTAAGGATGCACAAGGTTTTGTTGAGAGGTGTGATCCTTGCCAAAGGAAAGGGAGCATTAGTAAGAGGAATGAGATGCCACAAAATCCAATTCTTGAAGTGGAAATATTTGATGTTTGGGGAATTGATTTCATGGGACCATTCCCATCCTCTTATGGGAATATCTACATCCTAGTTGCGGTGGACTATGTTTCTAAATGGGTAGAGGCAATAGCAAGTTCAACCAATGATGCAAAGGTTGTTCTTAAGCTGTTTAAGAGCATAATCTTTCTAAGATTTGGCATTCGAAGAGTGGTCATAAGTGATGGAGGTTTTCATTTCATCAACAAAGTGTTTGAGAGTCTACTAAAGAAACATGGTGTCAAGCACAAGGTTGCTACACCATATCATCCTCAAACAAGTGGCCAAGTAGAGGTTTCAAACCGGGAAATCAAGGCTATTTTAGAGAAGACGGTCGGGACGACTAGAAAGGATTGGTCCGCCAAGTTGGATGACGCATTGTGGGCGTATAGGACCGCTTACAAGACACCAATTGGGACAACACCATTCAATATCCTCTATGGGAAATCATCTCACCTTCCAGTAGAGCTAGAATACAAAGCTTTGTGGGAAACCAAGTTGTTGAACTTTGACATCAAAACAGCGGAAGAAAAGAGGTCGATTCAACTAAGTGAACCTGATGAGATTCGTCTTGAGGCTTATGAGAGTTCAAAGATCTACAAGGAAAGAACTAAGGCGTGTCATGACAAGAAGATCATCAAAAGAGACTTCAAATTTGGTGATCAAGTGCTGTTGTTCAACTCAAGGTTGAGATTGTTTCCAGGAAAGCTGAAATTATGTTGGTCAGGACCGTTTGAGATCAAGGAAGTACGTGTGTGCGGAGCTTATGTGCTAATCAACAAGAACGGAGCTGACTTCATGGTTAATGGACAGCGGATGAAGCCTTACATGTCGAGTGATCCACCAAAGGAATAGACTTTGGTTTCCCTTGCGGAACCCTAGTCCGCATAAAACAAGAAACCGTCAAGCTAAGACGCTAAACAAGCGCCCTTGGGAGGCATTCCCTGGTATCCTTGTACATATTTACTTTGAAGTAACTTTATTTTATGTTTTTGATCTGCTTTTGAATAATAGGTTGAGCCATTGTTGAAGGAAAATTGGATGTGAGATGATTGATCCGGATTCGTGCCCATCGGTCATTTCCATCGGTCAGGACAGACCGATGGTGAGTCGAGTCAAAAACCCGGGGAATCGCATGGACATTCCCATCGATCAAACATGATCGATAACTCCATCGATCACTCCCATCGGTCAAGAAAGACCGATGAAATCCTCCGTGCACATCGGTCATTTCCATCGGTCAGGTCAGACCGATGGTGAGGCAAGGTAAGTTTCCAGGGGGATTATATGATCATTCTTATCGTTAAACATGATCGATAGTTCCCATCTATCAGTTCCATCAGTCAGAACAGACCGATGGCGAACCCATGTAAATCTTCTCAAGTCCTCTCAAATCGATTTTTGGTTTAAACCGGTTTATTTTAAAAGAACCAACACGATTGTAAACAGGTTTACACTCATCTCCTTCCCAAATCACGATTTCATCTTCCACAACTCCATTTTCTTATTTCCATCAATTTCAAGCATCAAAGTCACATAGAACTCTCTTAATTCTCAACCATTTTAGTTGATTCCAATTGCTAAATTCGATTTTTTGCTTTGCCTATTGAGTAATCTCTGCTTCAGCTTTCATCTCTTGCATTTCACTATTCGGATTTGAGGTATAAAATCGATAAATCTCTATCTATTTGGTTAATTTTTATATTTTTGATTTGAAGTTCATTAAAGGCATAAATCGAACCATGTAGATGAGTAAACTAAAATTCTTTACTCAAAATAGCTATTACTTGCTTGAATTTGTGGATTGATTGATGAAAATTTGAAAAATCCAAATTCTAGGGTTCATGAAACTCAAAATCGAAAATTTTAGGGAAACTTGAAGATTATGGTTTCAATAGATAGGTAATGGTATAATGAGAGAGTTCCTAGAAGAGTACTAAGTTCAAAAACGTTTTAGTGATGATTTATGAGGAATTTTGTTGAATTTTTGGTCAAACATAAAGTCAACAAAATAAAACTAGAACTAAATCGTTTTTCTTGATTGTTATCTTATTTATTGAATGTACTCTTCATTGTCTATGAGGTTTGATCATTGGAAAACCTTTCTTTCAATAAGTTATAATAATTATGGTTTTGAATGATGAAATTGTCTTATAGGTGACAATGGTAATTAAAAAAGAAAAACAAAGTGATGGTGTGACTAAGAGGGGTCAAGGAAAGGGAAAAGCTCAAGCTTCCGCATCTCGAGCTAAGCCTAAGAAAGGAAAAGAGGTTGTTGAGGATGATGATGGGGAAAAAATTAGTGAAAGTGAGAGTGATAAGGATAGAGCTCCAACAAAACTAGGAAAAGGGATGAAAAAAGATAAGAGTGTTGAGGAGCCAGTACATGAAAACTTCACACAATCTCAATGGAGAGCTACGATCAACCAAAAGGAGAAGGAACAGAAACTCACTTGGGTCGCCACACACTATCCGGATATGGAATTCCTTAGTGAAGTGGGATTATTAGAGGATGTCGAGGCGATATTCAAGAACATGGGGCTTTCAAAGTTTATGAGCCTAATTTCCGACACCTATGTGGATCTCACTAAGGAGTTTCTCATCACTTTTAGAGCTCGAAGGAACAAACCTCAGGATTATGAATGGGATGATGTGGGTTACATTGAGTTTATGATCAACAGGAAGAAGTGCATGGTGACGTATGAGGAGTTGAACGAGATATATGGTCTCTCGAGAGGATTACATCTAACGATAGCCAAGTCGGTTTTGCAATCAGCCATTGTATGGAACTCCATAGGAACGGGAGCTTATGATAGGGGCACTACAAAATCCGGGAACATCCATAATCCCGCAATTAGATACGTTCACAAGGCTCTTGGTCACACATGGGATCCTAGGAAAGAAACATGACACATTAGAGAAGGGGACTTGAGGCTTCTTATGGTACGACTTGCACCTTTTCTCAGGTTCCTAGAAGGTGGAAGGGGGATCAATGCAAACTGGACAGATGTGAGTATGGTATGAATGTTTGTTCATAACCTCTTCTAAACTCAAGATTGGATCATGACAAGTTCGGATAATACGCCCCAAGTAAGCTTGGGAGGTTTGTTGACTCCACTCTTCAAAGCAAAAGGGATTGAGTTAATCGGGGAGAGACTCAGAGCTTTGAAGATAGACAAGTATTACCTCAACCGCTCCCATTACCTTTGTGGATCTCTTGGAACTTCCTATTGTTACAAGTTTCAATGCGCAAGGAGGAATGAGATGAAGTTCTTGATCCCAAATGTTCCATACACATCTCTCTCTATCAAAGAGAATGTTCGTTTCAACTATATCGATGAGGTACATTATGAAGCATCAAGAGATGGGCCACTCACTAAAATTGAGAAGAGCATAGGAACAACCTTGCACCAAGGAAAATCAGCTGCTACGGAAGGAGATACAAGCTCACTACCACCCCATGATCGGGTTTACAGAATCTCATGATATGACTTCCAACCTTGGGATGAGCCAATATCCGCTCGCCAAACCGCACTACAAGCCGCCCACACTCAAATCAACTTGCTTCAAAGGATTGTAAAATGGCAAGATAGATCACTCAAGAAAGTAGTGAAGCAAGTGAAGTTTTTGAGCAAGGAAGTGAAAAATCTCACAGGGATACTCTCAGCTGGAGGGTGCTCTAGTTTCCGTCGTGATGATGTGGTTGATGCGGGTATGGAACAACAAGAAGATGAGGAGCAAGGAAGCAAAAAGGAAATTGCGGAGCCTATGGACGACGATGTAGGATTGAGACACTCGTTTCACGGGGTACCGAGTTCGGTAGAAGAGGAACAAGAACCAGCCCGCGCTTCATCATTCGAGCCGCGCCAAAGAAGAAGGAAGAGAAGAGCTACTCGGTCACCCACACCACCTGCTCCAACCTCTAGCAACGAGTCTTACTCTTTCGGATCCAATACATGGTACTAGGAAACACTCCACTTCCTTTGTACATATTAAGTTTTCTTTTGTCTTGCTTTTGTGTGTTTAGGTCTTCTTCTCTAAGTTTATTCTCACCGGTACGGTGCAAAATAAGTTTGGGGGAGAGACATAGTGTCTAATATTGTTTTATCTTTTGATTTTCTTTATCTTGAGTCCTTGCATTGTGAATAGCTATGTTTTCAAGAAATTTTAAAAAAAAAAAAATCGAAAAAAAAAGAAACTTCCATGTAGTTTTGCATTTCATTTTGCCATTAGGATTGAGTTTAGAAGCATATAGTTTGCATTTACATTTGCATAGGCGATAATGATTAAATCACCTTGAGAAACTCTTAGCTTAAGACATGATCACCTTGATAATTTCCTTGTAACACTTGATTGATCTTGAAAGGCTTGAATCTTTTACTCTTTGATCTCTTCAACTTGAATGATAGTCTCTTGATTAAGACTTGCTAGCTTGCTTTCAACTCTATCTAAGTGGAACCTAAATTGAACTTAATTATCTCGCTTAGGGGCTCAAAATGTGCTTTCATGGTCACTTAAAATACTTGCGTTATCTTATTCACTTTATCACCCTTTGTTAACTCAAGTAGCTATCTTCATCATTAAGATAGTACCACACCCAAAACCCAAGCTTTTGTTCCGACCATTCATACTTTCTTTGTGTGTGTGAGGCCTTTTATTGATAATGTTTACATGGGCAAAATCTTGAGAGTATTGGAGACGACAAGGCTTGACCTCTATTATTAGGAGCTAGAACATTAATGGCTAGCATCTAAGTGCGTAATTGATAAATGATTAGAGTGTTGAGTGTTGACATGCTTGGTAGTGGAGAGATGAAAAGAAAGTGAAGGTTAAGGAAAGAAGTGAACTCTAAGGGAATCCAAATGTTGAGAAATAATCTAGGCTCTAAGAAATATAATGAACCTTGAAGCTTCCTCATAAAAAATGTGTATAAAAAAGAGAGAGAAAAGAATGAGGAAGCCAAGGATGGTGAAAAGAAGATTAATAGAGTCATGTTGTTATAAGAAAAGAGATTTCTTTAGAGGATTTTGAAAAAGATTTTGAGGTAAGTCAAATGAGAAAAGGAAATTAGTAGAGTTATGCCTCCAAAAGAGAGAATGAAAAGTGTTTGAGATTAGAGTGTAATATGTTAAGTCTAAGAATGGGTAGAATAATAGAGGTGAACTTGTATGCATAAATTTTTTTTTTTCTTAAATAGCTTTTGCCTAATGTCAACATTCCTTGTTTTCATGAGAGAAACCCTACACTTGTGATGAAAACCACCTCTAAATGGCTTGAACCTAAACTGATTGAAAGTGATTGAAAATCCCTAGGCGAGACTACATGCTTATACTTAATTGAATGTTAAAGAGTTGATTGCATAATTGCTTGTGGAGATCTTTGAGTTCTAACATATGTAAAGAGGACGGTTTATTAGAGGTTTGAACATTTGTTGCTTGGTGCTTTGGCTTAAATTATTATCTTGGTGCATGATGTTGGTAGCTTGTTGAGTTTTCTCTTGGATATGAATCCCGCCTTCAAACTTTTCTCCCATTTTGATTTGTTACTTGCTTGAGGACAAGCAAGAAGCAAGTTTGGGGGAATTGATATGTTGTATTTTCATAGGTTTTAAAGCATGATTTTGATTCCAATTCCTTTGCATTTGCATGGCATATTAGACTTTAGGTGCATAGTATAGCATAGATTGCATTTGCATATCTCTTTTGTAGGTTTTAGCAAGGAGTGGAGCTAAGGAGCCAATACCAAGAGCAAAAAGATCAAAATATGAAGTTTGGCGTTTTTACCGTGCATATCGATCACCCCCATCGACCAGAGCAGACCGATGGAACATCATGTGCTCATCGACCAGTTTCATCGGTGAAGTCAGACCGATGGCAATCCCAAGCTCAACACCCAGAGGATTACGTGGACAGTTTCATCGATCAAGTCAGACCGATGACATCCCATTGGTCAATCCCATTGACCAAGACAGACCGATGGACGGACCGGAAACTCAATCTATTTTGCTAATACGGACCTAAACCAGAATTGATTAGGATTAAACCAGTCCGAGTTTGTGTACTATAAAAGGTGGAAAAACCTAATTAGAGGATTATCTTGTGTTTTATTTTTGAGAAAAGATCTAAGTAGGAACTTTAAGATTTTCTTGACATTATTGTATGAATCTTATTATATTCCAAAACCTCTAACTGATAAGGAGTCTTTACTTAAAAAAATTAATAGGTTTTACATATTTATTAAATCAGATATATTTTTTAAAAAATCTTTCTTATTTTCCCCAAATGGCAAAAGAAGAACACACAAATTAGAAACCTTCTTCTGCTCTACGTGAGTTTGTTAAGACTGGGAAACCTGTTTAGGGGGACATGTGCGGGTCTTATATTCTTGGCAGACAACGTTGTTGGTAAATCATTGATATATGTAATTTACATGATTTTAGCATCCATTTATCATCATTTAGGAACAGTTTCACTCATTTTTCATGTCATTATTCCCCTTTTCACCCTCTAGGCTAATTTAGAAGTTTTTTGCATTAGCATTGCATGCATCTTGCATATCGGATTTGATATCAGGTGCTTTTGGAGCTTTGGAGACCACTCTGGGATGCTTGCACCGGACTTGGTCTGGCCTACTCGACCAAGGGATTGAGCTGGAGTTGCTTTGGAGAGAAGAGTTCCTACTCGACTTGAAGACCTCGAGCTGAACTGATCGAGCTGAGATTCCATCATTCCTGGGAGTTAGTTGGAGCGTAGCAGACTCGACCTCACCCACTCAACTTCACCAGATCGATCTTACCTTCCAGATTTCCCTGATTACTTATTTTGACATCTTATGCTTTAAACCTTTTGTATAAATACCCCTTTGTCTGAAATAAATGCTGAAGTTTCAACAGGGAAGGTGATATGTTGTGTTTTCATAGGTTTTAAAGCATGATTTTGATTCTATTTCCTTTGAATTTGCATGGCATATTAGACTTTAGGTGCATAGTATAGCATAGATTGCATTTGCATATCTCTTTTGTAGGTTTTAGCAAGGAGTGGAGCTAAGGAGCCAATACCAAGAGCAAAAGGATCAAAAGATGAAGTTTGGCGTTTTCACCGTGCATATCGATCACCCCCATCAACCAGTTTCATCGGCGAAGTCAAATCGATGGCAATCCCAAGCTCAACACCTGGAGGATTACATGGACAGTTTCATCGATGAAGTCAGACCGATGACATCCCATTGGTCAATCCCATCAACCAAGACAAACCGATGGACGGACCAGAAACTCAATCTATTTTCCTAAACCGGACCTAAACCAGAATTGATTTGGATTAAACCAGTTCGAGTTTGTGGACTATAAAAGGTTGAAAAACCTAATTAGAGGATTATCTTGTATTTTATTTTTGAGAAAAGATCTAAGTAGGAACTTTAAGATTTTTGTTGAGATTATTGTATGAATCTTAACCTTTTGAGTTTTAATCTTTTTATATCTTGTTGAATATTTTCCCTATTCACATTCTATCATGATTAACCAAGCTTTCCTTTGTGGTTTCATGTCTATTTGTGAGTAGTCCATTAGAGCTCATGGATTGAGTAGATTAGGATGACTGATGAATGATTTATGGATTTTAGGAATAGATTATGTTACATCCTTACTTAATAGATGTTATGCTTGCTAGATTAACCTTGATCATTTTGATTTAGACATAGGCTCATCAATGCCCACCAAGTGTTTGATGAAATGTCGGATCAGATTTATTAAGTATTTAGCTCACTTAGCCTATGATAATAGTTGATTAAGTTGCTAAATGGTTGTTTTTAGACTTGTTAGTAATGCTCTTTGATCACTAGAAGCCAACGATAGTTGCTGATTATCAAGTGATTAGAGAAGGTGCTATACCATGAGAGTGAATAGCATTCAAGTAAGGTTATTAAGCCTAAGGACAATGTGGCAATGAAAGAACTAATACTCCATAGTCATTTATCACTTTTTTTGAATCCCTACTCAATCCTAGAGTTCACTTTTTATCATCTTATTTACTAAAAACATTTTTAAGCTTTTTGTTATTAGTTTGCTTTACAATTAGATTTACAAATCAATATACAACTTGTTTGCATAGATTGAAGTCATAATTCATAATCATAGTTTGTTGTTCTAATTTCCTTGTGGATCGATACCCTTCTATGCTTATAGCATTAAGGTTATTTGATAACCTTTTGGATTGCAAAATCTGTTTATCAGAAGGGTTGTAGGAGTATTGAGAAAAATAAAAATCCCCTTGTCTTTGGTCTGGTTGCTATATTATCATCTCGCTACTCAGTTCTGAATGATCCTGTATGAGAAACAATTCTTTAAAAGGATGATGATTCTGATACGCTCGACGTATCTAATCAGGATGTTGTGAATTTGCCAAAGGAAGCCATTGCTATAGTGTCGGAAACTGAGAAGCATGCTACAGACGTGGAGAAGAGCATCTCTGCACATCCTCATCTTCCTAGAAATTCAAAAAATTCAAAACAGGCACCATCAGAGTCTTTTTCTCAGAAAGATAAGGAATTTGCCCCTAGCACCTCGAGCAAAAGATTCTCCAAAAACGTCATTAATGTCAGGGTTCTTCTGGAATGTGCGCCGATTTAACAAATAAAAAAAACCTTATGTGGTTCATAATTGGGTTCAATCAGATTTGCTACACTTTGGGTGTTTATTAGAAACAAGAGTTCAAGAAAATAAAACATCTCGAATTATCTAAACAGTTTTTCGAGACTGGTCTTCTATGTCAAATTATAAATATAATCGTTTGGGTCGGATATGGGTGGTTTGGAAGAGCAATGTGAGAGTTACTCCGGTTTTCAAAAGTGGACAAATGATTACGTGTTCAGTTCTAGTTGTTGGGGTTCAAGAGGAATTTTTTGTGACATTTCTCTATGCCTCAAATTTAGCTGAAGAAAGGAAAGAGCTGTGGGAAGGTATTAAGAATCATTATGATGCATCAATGTTTCGTAATAAGCCTTGGTTAATTGTTGGAGATTTTAATGAAATTCTGGATGGAAAAGAGCATTCAAATTATGAGAATTTATCTTCTATTCCACTTGGTATGTGAGATTTCCAAGAGGTAGTGCGATATTGTTCACTAGCAGACATGAATGGACATGGTCCCTGTTTCACTGGGTGCAACAAACGGGAGGAAGGTTTGATATGTAAAAAACTGGATCGTGTGTTAGTCAATGATAGGTGGAGTCATTTTTTCCCTGATGCCTATAATGTCTTCGAATCAGAAGGTTGTTCAAATCATCTTAGATTTCGTATCAAACTTGGTACTGAAATGCTCAGACCACGGGGGCCATTCAAATTCTCCAATGTTGTTACCCATCTGCCAGAGTTTCTGCCAGTACAATTTTTTTGGGAAAGTACGAGTGTTCTTTATCATTCTACCTCTGCCATGTTCAGGTTTGCTAAGAAGCTAAAAGCTTTAAAGCCACTTCTTCGGTCCTTAGGTTGTCAGAAGCTAAATCACTTATCAACTCGACGGGAGGAAGCGTATACAGTTCTGTGTGGTAAACCGTTGGTAAATTTGGATAACCCTATTACGGAGTCAATGGTGGAAGAAGCTCAAGCTTATCAGTGTTGGGATCATGTTACAGAAATAGAAGAGAAGTTCCTGAAGTAGAAGTCTAAATTACATTGGCTCCAAGTGGGAGATAAAAATAACAGGGTTTTTACAATGCTGTTAAATCCAGATTACTTCAAAATGCAATACGGGAGATACAGTGCCAAGATGGAACAATTCTTACTACTCAATCAGATATTAATAACAAGGCTGTGAGATTTTTTGAAGAATTCCTAATACAAAAGCCAACAGATTATGAGGGAGCTACTGTTGAATATATTAATCAATTGTTGGGTTTTTAGTGTTCGAATACTGAGCAAGAGGGGTTAGTACAGGTTGTAACAGAAGAGGAAATTCGCTCAGTTTTGTTTAAGATGCCGGGTAATAAAGCTCCTGGACCAGATGGATACACTCCTGAATTCTTTAAACAAGCTTGGTCGATATTGGGTAAAGATTTTGTTACTGCTATTCAATCGGTTTTTCTAAAAGGATTCTTACCTAAAGGAGTTATTACAACGATTTTGGCACTCATCCCTAAAAAGAACAAAGAAAAGGAGATGAAAGATTATCGACCTATTTCGTGTTGCAACGTGCTATATAAAGTAATATCAAAAATCTTGGCTAATCATTTGAAGGTTATTCTTCCCGCTGCAATTGCCCCCAATCAGTTGGCTTTCATCAAGGATCGACTAATGCTGGAGAATTTGCTGTTAGCTTCGGAATTGGTTAAAGATTACCATAAAGAATCCATCTCGGGTCGCTGTGCTCTGAAGAGGACATATCAAAAGCTTTTGATTCTGTGCAACGGTCTTTCTTGAGCAATATTTTAAAGGCCATAAAACTTCAGAATATGTTTATTCATTGGATTGAGCTATTTATTGGGACTGCCTCTTTCTCTGTTCAGGTCAATGGAGAACTAGCAGGATTCTTTCGTAGTACACGGGGACTGAGACAAGGATGCTCTCTATCACCATATCTCTTTGTTCTATGCATGAACGCTTTATCACGTATGCTTGATAAGGCAACTGTTGATCGACACATTGGTTATCACCCTCATTGCAAAAATTTGAGTTTAACTCATTTGTGTTTTGCAGATGACATCTTGGTTTTTTTAGATGGAAAAACTCAGTCAGTTGAAGGTATCTTGAAGGTTTCTGAAAAATTTGCTGCTGCTTCAGGCCTGAAAATAAGTTTGGAGAAATCAACGTTGTTCATGGCAGGTTTATCTCCACATCATCAAACTCTCTTACTTCAGCAATTTCCTTTCCAAGCAGAATCCCTTCCAGTCCGATATCTTGGGCTACCTCTACTCACTAGAAGTATGACAAGAGCTGATCATCTCCCCCTGATCGAGAGAATCAGAACTCGCATTACTTCATGGACTGGCAGATTTTTATCTTTTGCGGGATGTCTACAATTGTTAAAATCAGTACTCTCCAGCCTTACCAATTTTTGTCTCTCTGCTTTCCGTGGCCAAGTAAGTGTATCAAAGAAATAGAAAGTCTATTCTCTGCTTTTTGTGGTCTGGCCCGGATTTAAATACAAGAAAGGCTAAAATTGCTTGGAGTGATGTTTGTAAGACTAAGCAGGAAGGTGGTCTGGGGATAAGACTGTTATCGGAAATAAATACTGTATGTATCCTGAAGCTGATTTGGAGACTTATTTCTGCTGGTGATTAATTATGGGTTGAATGGGTCCGTAAAAATTTAATTCGGAAAGGTTCATTTTTGGTCTGTTCCTGAGACAAGTTGATCTGGTTCGTGGATGTGGAGGAAAATTTTAAAGTACAGAAATAAGACAAAGGTTTTTCATAAACAGGAGGTGAAATCAGGTTTGAACACATCCTTTTGGTATGATGATTGGTATCCTCTTGGGAATCTATTTGATCAGTTAGGTACAAGAGGTAGTATGATATGGAATCCAGCTTCACTCTTCAGTTGCTGAAGCCCTTGCGACCCGTCGATGGCGACAACATAGACTAGAGATGCTAAACAAGATAGAGGATGAGCTTTACTCACTTAGTATTCAAGCTCCTCAAACAGGTGAAGATCGATCTTTCTGGAAAAGTAAAAATGGGTCACTTAAATCTAAGTTCTCCTCACAAGACACTTGGTTCTCAATAAGACAAGCAAATCCAGTTTGTGACTGGTTCAAGGGTGCTTGGTTTCCTAAATCCAGAACTAAGTTCTCTTTCATAACTTGGATTGCTATGCATAATAGATTAGCAACAGGAGACAGGCTGATAAGATGGAATGTAGGTGGAAGTGGTAGTTGCATTTTCTGTGCAAAAGAAGTGGAGACAAGGGATCATTTGTTTTTCTCATGCTCCTACTCAACTCAAATTTGGTCAGCGCTTTCACGTGGTCTTCTTGGTCACAGATTCACGTCTAGTTGAGCATCTCTTGTTCCTATTCTTATCGACACAACCATTTCGCACCTGCATCTGTTTGTGCTGCGGATATAGGAGTTTAGGATTGATGAGTCTTTGTTTTTACCCATTTTCACCTTTTAATTTATATGTTTTATTGATTCTAGAGTTAGGTTTTGTGTCTTTCTGGTCCGTTTTGGTGTTTTAACAGGTTATTACTTCATTGGAGCTTAAATTGATGAAATGAAGCAACTTTGGACGTTCTTACACTTCAAGGAATTGTTGGAGATACTCTGGGATCAACCAATCCAGTAGAGGATCGACCACTCGAAGGAATCTATGAGGTGGCACAACTGAAGAAGAAGATCGATCTATCCAAACTAGGATCGATCGATCCCGATCAGGAATATTCTCCAAATCCAAGCATTTACTCTGATTTTGACCTAGAGACTTTCCTATATAAAGGGACCATTTCCTGAGCAGCGAAGAAGCCCTAGACACGATTTTTCACCAATTCGTTTGAATTTTCATTTCATTTTCAGATCGAACTGTTTTCTTATTGAATTATTGGATCTACACTATGTCTTCATCTCTTTCTTTGCATTATATTTTATATTTCACCTTCTTTGCACTGAATTCATTAAATTCAAAATTCAAAATTTTGTTAGCCCAATACATATATGGCCTAGAACACATAAAACAAAAGTCCAAAATACAAACTCTGCTATAATTCGAATTCTAAAAAAATATCCATCCAAATCTTACTAAATTTCCAATTCTAACAAAAAAAAAACTATCATATATTCTTAACATCAATTACAATTCCCAATTCCTAAAATCTCGAACCACAACTTTATCAGAACCTTCAAGTCTGGATGGCGCATACACGTGAAAATTATTCACATGTGGCCTCAATTTACTCCTGGTTTTGGAGAGAGTTTGGACCTAATTATTGCAGGTGAAACAGTAAGTTATCAAAACATATGTTTTATATTTTGTAACTTAAGATATTTGTAGCCTAACTGTTTATTTATTTATTTTAGGGTTCAAAGATGCAAGCCTCCATTAAGAAGGCTTATATCCCTCGATTTCATAAGGCCTTAAACTCGGTGATTGGAAAATCATTGACACATTTACTGTGACAGATTGCAATCCAAAGTTTAAGTTTTCTAATCTTAACTACAAATTGATCCCATGTCTGATAGTAATTTCCTTCAGTTAGCTGATTTTGTCTCCGTGAAAGAGAACAAATTGCCCGAGAATGTTGCCTTAGGTATTACTATCTCTACTTTATATTAGTATACTATTTTGTTATATTTGTTTATATTATTTAATCTGTTAGTTTTATGGAATGTTTACAGATATTTTAGGCCAAGTTGTAAGTGTTGGGAGATTTGAAACGCTCTATGTCAGGCAGAAACAGACTAAGAAGCTTGATTTCCAAATACGAGACTCAAAGTATGTTGTAAGAGTTTTGTTTTAATAGTTTTCTGATATAGATAGTAATTATTTTTGTCATGTAATTTATGTAGTGATGAGCGTATGCCCTGTACTTTATGGGGCAAGTTTGGTGAAACTGTTTACAATGCTTGCCAAAATATGAAGGGTGATGAGAAAACTTTGGTTCTTATTGATATATCATGGTTTTTATGATTTTTAGCCATGATATACATATTAGTTTTAGAGTCTTTCTATTATAATTTGAGTCTGATTAGGAAAAAATACGAGATGAATCTTGTTGATACATTATAGAGCAATTCTAGAGCATTGTAGCTGAAAAGTTGGAAAATTACTGTTCATCAAGTTATTGTTCATCAAGTTACTGTTCATCGGCATTGTTCATCAAGTTACTGTTCATCGTTACTGTTCATGTCGACCGACACACGTGAACAGTGCGATCGACATGGTCACTATTCACACTGAAGATTTGCAGTTTTTGCCCAGAAGTTTTCTTATTTGCAATTAGTCCAATTTCGTCTTTTAACATATATATAGTATTTTTTAGGTCATTCTTTACACCTGTGCTTTTATTTTCCACAGCCACCTTTACAAAGATTTTTGGGAGAAGATTTCTAAATTCTTATCTCTTCTCTTGATTTATTATATGAGTATTATTCAGATTATGATTTGTGTTTCATTGATTATGTCTGAGTAATCTCCTTGTTAGATCTAGGGTTTTCAAGGGGTTATGATGAATTGTTGAATTGAGCATAAACATATTAGAATATTGATAATGTTCTTCATCTAGATTTGAATCTATACTAGTTCTAGGCTAGCCACCAGAATCTAGAATCATAGGAATGTTAGTAGGCGTGAGAGTGCTATTGATATCCTTACCTAATCTTAGATGAGCAAACAGTTTTTTCGCAGCGAGAGTTGGTTTAGGAATTTTGTGAACATATCATACTTGTTATTCATACAGACTTCATTCATTAGGACTCGCAAAGAGATTTGGTTTTTTATTGTTTAAATGAAAGATATCGTCGCAGCGAGAGTTGGATAGAAATCATATTAGTGTTATGAGTTTAAGAACATAACATACAATTGCATTCTAATTATTGGACCGCCCAGTTCACAATTCAAAGTATTCCCCAATTGATTTCCCTAGGTCTAGCTTCTTGTCATATTGAATTTACATCCTTATTTTATTGTTTCCATCTTGTTTTATTTAATTTACATTCATTGGTTTAGCTTAATTCAAAACTGATAATCTATTGTGCGAACTAGAGTCTCTGTGGAATTCGATCCCTAAATATTACAGTGATCTCTTAATTTGAGAGAATAGCTCTAAGGGTTAATTTGAGCATATCAAATTTTGGCGCTGTTTCGGGGGACTCTTTGATTCACCATTAGGTTTAGGTTAGAATTTAGTCTAATTTTTTTATTTTATTTTGTTACTTACGCGTTCTTTCTTTTCTTTTGTGTTTCAGGTGCATGCATAATTATGGTACCATGAGCTTCACTTGTGAATTTTTCTACTCAAGAACTAGCTAAGTTAGAGTAAGCTAACCGGACAGCACAGAGAATATCAGAGATGGTTAATCTGGTGGTGTTGTTTAAGGATGAGACTGGAGTTTTACGTGATTCAGAGGGGCATGAGCGTAATGCGCAAGGTCAGAAATTGGATGCTGATGGTAACGCGATATTTGAAGTCGCTGATCATGTCGACCAACACCAAGCTCTCCATGTCGGTCGACACGGTGACAATGTTGGTGATCCGCATGGATATAATGCAGCTAAGGAGAGAACACTTGCTGAGTACAATAGGCCTAGTCAGTTCTATGCTAATAGGTCTGCTATTCGACCTCCTGTTTTTCAGAGGAATGACTTTGAGCTGAAACCCGCATATTACACTCTTGCGGGACAGCACCCTTTTCATGGTCTTTCCAATGAACACCCGATGGATCACATTGAGAGGTTTGAGGATTTTGTTTCTAGCATTAAAGCCAATGGAGTGTCAGAGGACTACATTTTCTGCAAGCTCTTCCCATTCTCACTTGCTGGGGAAGCAGCTTATTGGCTTAAGCAGTTGAAACCGGGATCTTTGACGACTTGGGACGCAACAAAGACAGCCTTTCTGAACAACTTCTATGATGATGCAAGGTATGAAAATTTGAGAAACATGATCTCCCGGTTTACTCAAGGACCTACTGAGACTTTCAAAGCAGCTTGGCTAAGATTAAAGGGATATCAGAGAGATTGTCCACATCATTATTTTAGTGAGGTTCAGCTTTTGGGAACTTTCTTCAGAGGTGTTGATTGGAGGTATCAGATGGCTTTAGATGCTGCAAGCAATGGAAACTTCAAGACCAATACACCAAGGGCTACGAGTAAGTTGATTGAGAACTTGGTTTCTAGTAATAGTACCAAGAATGCAGACCTTGAGAGGACAAGACAAGCAGCTAACATGGGTAATGGTCAGTTTGCTGAGATGAATGTGAAGTTGGATATGGTACACAGTCTTCTTGTGAGTAAGAAATCAGTTAAGTGTGCTAAAGAGGTTGAAAAAAAGGATGTCAACTACATCAACGGAACTGGATATCAGGAACAGAGATATGGATACACACCAATGCCTGAGTACCAACAGCTCTATCTGAATAATAGTTTCACCAAGAACTATGAATCTTCACCTCACCAGAAACCTCCTCCAAACACTAAAGAAAGTGAGATTAAGTCGATGTTGGAACAGATACTGGAGGGTCAGGAGGATATCGCAGTTGATTTTGATGGGAAGATTAATGCTTTGTACACAGACTTGAATGGAAAATTTGAAGTTTTGGACAGCCATGTGAAGAAGCTAGATATTCAGATTTCCCAAACAGCTAACTCTTCAAGAGGATCTGATACAAAACAACATCAACCATGCCACGCTGTTCCTTTGAGAAGTGGGAAACAACTAGAGCCGGATGTGAAGAAAATATTGTCATCTGAGGAAAACATAGATCTGGAATAAGTGGAAGATGATGTGATTTCCGAGGAGATTTTGTCCATGTTGACTGACGCGCATTCACCATGTCGGTCGACACGGGCAGTAATACAGACGACAGAATCTGCTCACATTGATCGACACACATCTTGTGTCGGTCCACACAAGGACAGCATCAGTCCGATTTCACTTGAAACAGCTCCACAACCTGCTGAGAGGGTTTCCAAACCAAAGGTACCATATCCTTATCCAATGCCAAGGAAGTCTAAGCAAGAGATAGAGGAAGCCGAATGTAAGGCAGTGATGGATAATATTATGATTGAGCTCACTCAAGTTGATGAAGTTAAGCGTTCACAGCCAGTCAAGAGGTATGTTAAGCGAATGGTTATTAATGGTGTGAGTCCTGAGGAAGGAGCTTTGCTTACCAGGGACATCAGCGCGATTTGCTTGAACAAGATCCCATAGAAGAGGAAAGGAAAGCAGAAGGAAGTGATTGTCTCTGAACAAGTTAGTGTCATGATTAAGATTATGACTATAAAGAAGCTACCTGATCCAGGAAGTTTTGTGCTTGATTGCTGCATCTCAATAGAAGTATTTTCTCATTCCCTTTGTGATCTTGGCTCAAGTATCAGCCTGATACCTTACTATGTTGCTGTTAGACTTGGGATGACTGCTTTCAAGCCAACAAATATCATTCTTGTCTCGGCTGATAGGTCCAAAAGGATTCCAGAAGGTGTCTTAGAAGATGTTCCTGTGAAAATTGGAAATTTCTTGATTCCCACAGACTTTGTGGTGTTGAAATATGAAGAAGAACCTAGGGATCCTCTAATTTTGGGAAGACCTTTCTTGGCTACAGCTGGTGCTCTCATTTATGTAAGAGGAAGGAAGATAGCTTTGAATTTGGGTGATCAAGTCATGAACTTTGATATGGACAAGCTGAGAAAAACACCAACCATTGATGCTCAATCATTCTCTGTAGAAACTTTCACAGACATTACTGCTTATTATGTCAAGGAGTTGGGTCCTAATGAGCAAGTTAATAAGCAAGTTTTTGAGCTTGAGGATTGAAGTGGTGATCATATCTTAAAGATTAGGCTGCAAGACGAGGTTGTAAACACTAGAATATTGCTAGATTATGATGTTATTTTGATGGAAACAAGAATTGCAGAGAGCAGTTTCAGAAAAAGTGCAGATATCTGAGATGTGGCTTCGTGTCGATCGACACAATCCACCGGTGTCGGTCGACACACTCTGCCAGTTGGTCCGCAGTTGCCTAAAACAGCTGGTTTTCAGGATTATCTCAATGCTTCAAGTCTGAGAGTTGTTGTCAAACAGAAACCTCCAGATCCCACACTTCATTCACCCCTGAAAAAGCAAAGGTATGCACTCTCAAAGCCCAAATCATCTAAGATCATCAATAAGATTTTTCAAGATACAAAGACTGTTTTGCAGTTAACCAAGTCACGAGATTCTCGTAGAGCCCTTGTTACTTCTGTTGATGATTTTGCAGGGAAAAGAAGTGTCCTACCCAGACTAACGTCCCACCTGGCTGATGTTCCTCATTACCTTGGTCATCCTCATGCTCCTAATGCTTACACTCCACCATGGATGAAGTGACGTCTTCCTGAGAGACATTCATTGCCACTCACTCGTCCACCAGATGTCTGTGCTTTCAGCCAAGTCAAGCTAATGATTTTCAAAAACAAGCGCTTAGTGGGAGGCAACCCACTTGTAAGTATTTCTTTTTCTTTTTTCTTTTGAGTCATTTTTCTTCTTGCTTTTGAGTCAGTTTTTCTTTTGATTTTTATTGGATCATGTTTGAACTTGTTTTGTTATCATATTATCTTGTTATTTGACGTGATTTGGAGCTCTTAAATCAGGATTTAATGTCAGAAAACAGATTGAATAACCAATAGATTGGTGTGAGACTTCATTGTACGATCTTCACACTCATTTCGACCGACACACGATCTGTGTGTCGATCGACACACACACCATTACCAGGTTATGATTTTCAGAACTCAACAATTCACTCTTGTTCCATTTTTATTTATTTCTTTCATCTTCCTTAAGCTTGATTACACTGGGGACAGTGTAGTTTAAGTCCGGGAGAGGTTGTTATTAACTCTATTTATTCTTTTGAGAGTCAGTCCCAATTTTTCTTTTATTTTTCATAATTTTGTTTTATTGAGTCAAACCTAGTTAGAAACTATGAACTATCTCTTGTTCTATTGTTGTTTGCTATGTTTTCTAGTGACCATTGTTGCAGAGCTTATTCAGATTCAACTAATAGAAAAACCCCAAGTCTGACCGGTTAACTTGAGATCCACATACTTACAACATATGCCCGCTGTAGCTTGAGCTAATTTCTGTCAGTTCCTTTTACCTCATGGACGAATTTGGTATTTGAGAGCTTGACTTTTCATTCATACCTGACCTGATAAAACCAAAGTAAGTTATGATGTCTAGTCTCCCCAAATTTTTTTTACTAATAATAAAAGCCTTTAGGTATAGTCTATGAATAACCAAGTGATTCTCTAAAGTAGAAGCGGGTAAGAGAAATCTATGCCCCCACATTTCTACTTCTTAAGGGGATGATGAAAGTAGGGTTGCTGTGAGGGTCGGAGAGATCCCGTGACCCACTATTCAGTTCTAATAGCCTATCTTCATAGACAAAATAAAAAGAAAATAATATGAGATCCAAAATAACCAAGGATTTAAGTGTGGGGGAGACGAAAGCATCATTGTTGTTGTGAGGTTTGCCTTGTTATGGTATAGGATGACAGCTGAGTCTAGAAGGCTCTTGAACAATGAATTCAGAAATGAGACCCAGCAATGAATGGCTTACTAAAGGGATATGTTGTTAGGTTGTGGTGGGTATTGAGAAGACTGTGAGTGACTACGGTGAATGTACATGGTGGTTACTCTCTGACTAGTTCATGTACCATGTGGATTACATGATGACTGGTAAGCACAATGTTCTAAAGAGTAGGTGAGTTTTGCGATTTTGAAACTTCTTCCTTGATTCGGTTTTCTGTTTGCTTGAGGGCAAGCAAAAGCTAAGTCCGGGGGGAGTTGATATATCGTGGTTTTTATGATTTTTAGCCATGATATACATATTGGTTTTAGAGTCTTTCTGTTATTATTTGAGTCTTATTAGGTACAAACGAGATGGATCTTGTTGATACATTATGGAGCAATTCTGGAGCATTGTAGCTGAAAAGTTGCAAAGTTACTGTTCATAAGCACTGTTCATCGAGTTACTGTTCATGTCAACCGACACACGTGAACTGTGTCGATCGACATGGTCACTATTCATGCTGAAGATTTGCAGTTTTTTGATAACATCGTATTTTGACCCGTTTTTACTATGGTTTTCATATTTTTTTAAGAGAGATTTGGTATGATTTCAAAGCTAAATAGGTTATTCTCAAATATTGTTTAGTCTCGAATAGGTTTTACAGGTTTTATGGTTATTATCAAAAAGGAGCAAAGACCCGTTTTGAGGCAGTTTCAAAGCATCAGAAGTTTGACAACATTTGAAGACCTTCCTTTGAACCAAAATTAGAGTTCTCAGTATCATTGGAAAGCTTGAAGAGTCAAAATTCGTATGGGACAAGAATCAAAGCAATTCATTCAGCCGTTTGGAAGATGCATCCCAGAAGATGAAGCTATGTCAAACCAGCATCAAAGCACCAAACCCCGGTCACTAAGCTCGTGAATGAGGCCAGACTTCTTGGGCATCCCGGTCACTAAGCTCGTGACCAAGGCCAGCTTTGTTCACCGCCTTAGACGCTTGGCCCATCACTAGGCTCGGCCCATTGCCTCCACACTCACCAAGATGACAAGTCTGACCTTTCTAAACCCTAGAACCCAATCTCTTGTGCCCCAAGACCTATATATACAATTTTATGAAGCTAGGGTTTCGTGTGCCTCATCAAAGTTTCAAACCACCACCTAAGTTCACCACAGAAACCCTAGAAGTCCATCACCACCCCCTTAAGCGCCCAACATTCATCTCATATTGATTTACATTCGTTTTATTTGCTTTGCGTGATTTGCGTGACACAAAACCCCCTTTTTATTATTGAGTTCTAGCTTTACTTGTTCCTCTTGATATGTAATACATCTTCTCTCTCTGCGGATTTGATATACCTTAAGTACTACGATTGATTGTTGTGCACTTGCAGCCTATTCATTGTGTGGTTCCCTTGAAGAAAACTTTAAACCCCATCATTTTTGCCCAGAAGTTTTCCTTATTTGCAATTAGTCCAATTTCGTGTTTTAACATATATATAGTATTTTTTAGGTCATTGTTTAGACTTGTGCTTTTATTTTCCACATCCATTTTTACAGAGATTTTTGGGAGAAGATTTCTAAACTCTTATCTCTTCTCTTGATTTATTATATGAGTATTATTCAGATTATGATTTGTGTTTCATTGATTATGTTTGAGTAATCTCCTTGTTAGATCTAGGGTTTTCAAGGGTTTATGATGAATTGTTGAATTGGGCATAAACATATTAGAATATTCATAATGTTCTTCATCTAGATTTGAATCTATACTAGTTCTAGGCTAGCCGCCAGAATCTAGAATCATAGGAATGTTAGTCGGCGCAAGAGTGCTATTGATATCCTGACCTAATCTTAGATGAGCAAACAGCTTTTTCACAGCGAGAGTTGGTTTAGGAATTTTATGAACATATCATACTTGTTATTCATGCAGACTTCATTCATTAGGAATCGCAAAGAGATTTGGTTTTCTATTGTTTAAAGGATAGATGTCGTCGCAGCGAGAGTTGGATAAATATCATATTAGTGTTATGAGTTTAAGAACCGAACATACAATTGCATCCTAATTATTGAACCGCCCAGTTCGCAATTCAAAGTATTCCCCAATTGATTTCCCTAGATCTAGCTTCTTGTCATATTGAATCTACATCCTTATTTTATTGTGTCCATCTTGTTTTATTTAATTTACATTCATTGGTTTAGCTTAATTCAAAACTGATAATCTATTGTGTGAACTAGAGTCTCTGTAAAATTCGATCCCTGAGAGAGTAGGTCTAAGGGTTAATTTGAGCATATCACTTATCTTATTTGCAAAACTCCACACTTTCAAAGCTTAAATTGTCTCTGTTTAAATGTTATCTTATATTTATGTTGAACTTTGATACTAATTATATAAACCCTGTATAGGTTACATAAGTATAACAAATTCTTGGGACGCATCGGATGTTTTGATCAATCCTCTGGAATATCCAGAAGATGAACAAATGATGGAACAGTAAGTAGTAACTATTTTAAGTCTAAGAGCATATTATATTACTGTTAGTTTTATGCCTTATTTTTATCTATTTGTTTGTATATAGTTTGCCAAGTGACGAGTAGCAAGTAACTGTTTTGGAACCTACATTTAGACAAGATTTGCAAGTTTTGGCTAAAGGTAACAATTTCATTTAATACCCTAGGAAATCAATTGCAGAACTTTTGTCTTCTGTAGAGGTAACTATTATAATATTGAATACCCTATAATATATCCTTACTTCATGTAGTTTATATATAATGAACTATAACTTTGTTTCATGAAATCAAACATTTAGGAGGGCAAATAGAGGATTTTGGCATCCATTGCTGCCATTGATACTGATAGGGGGTGGTATTACATTAGCCATATGGGTGCAACAAGAAGGTCGAGTTAGTAAGGGAAGCAAACAGTCAGCTTAAGGTCCCCAACAAATACAAGAAAATAAGGTTTTGGTGTGAAGACTGTAGAGAGACTATTACTAATGTAACAGCAAGGTATATATTAATTTTTGGAGTATTTAAACAGTAAGTATTTTCTTTGTTCTTAGGTTGAAAGCTAACTTATTTTAAATACAGATACAAGCTCCATGTTTCTGTTGTGGACCAAACTGGTGACACGAAATTGATGTTATTTGATAGCTTCGCAGAAATGCTTATCACTAAATCTGCATCTGAATAGGAATTATGGAGAGGTACGTATTTCTAAGTTTTATTATTCCTAAGTTTAGTGACTATATAATGTAATATATTATTCTAATTTGTCATGTAATTTGAAAATGTTTCTAGATTGAAGATCCCAACGACATACCTGATGCTATCAACAATCTGTGTGGGAAATTGTTACTCTTTTTGACACAAGTTGAGAAAGCAAATATTCATAGTGGGAAAAAGTATTACAAAGTTTCTCGTGTTTGTGTTTGATTAGGAAGTGAAATCACTAAAGAAGAGTTTATTTTCATTCTGAATCATTTAATGAACCACCTTTCATCGGTTCAGCTGATCAGGTTTATATCTCTAACCTTTCAAGATTATTTTTATGTAAACATTATGAAAACGGGAATTAGATGAATCATCAAGTTAAGCATAAAGTATTAAATGTATTCTTATTTATTTATAGGACGTATTGATGCTTACTAATAGTAGTGAAAATTCAACTGGGGCGAATTCGTCAATGTCTACTCCTTCTAAAACGAGTGGTGATGAGGTCAAGGAAATAGCAGAGCATTCCAGTTCAACCAAAAAGATTTGCACTTGTGTAAATTTAGGAGATGACCTTAATGAAGTTGCTGGGTTGTCAACATTGATGACAAAGATGTTAAAGATGAATCTGTTCTAAAGCCTAATGAAGAAGTTGGGAAAGTGGAGACTACCAATGTCACTTCTGGTCGTAATGTTAAGGAGCAGATCTTAAATTTGATCAAGGTGAAGCAGGAGAAATAAAAGGAGTAGTGCGTTACTCCGTTTGTTTTTTATTCAGAGCATTTTGTTTTTCAAATAAGTTTAAACTTTTCAGCTTCTTTGGTTTTATAATAATTTCAGTAGTTGTTAATGAATGATGGATTCGTTTGATGTTTTGAGTTATTTAATTATTTTAATGGTTTTATATTAGTGGTTAAGTTCTACTTTATATTTTCTGTTAACTCAAATATATAATATTGAGCATCTATGCTAATTAAGTTAGATACTATAACACTTAACTTTGAAACTGTAGAGTTAAGTCATTTGTAGAGTTAAGCCTAAATGGATAGCCATACATGAAACTGCAAAAAAAGAATAAGACAAATAAACCGCCATTAGATTCGTAACAATATTGTACTATTGAAAATCGTAGAAATCATCAAGTAAATATATTTATTCTGGTAATCAAGTAAATCAAGGAAAAACAAAGTTCCAAACCTAAAGTTTATTTCTACACATATTTACGGGGACAAACCAAATTACAAGTTATGTCTCAAAACTTAAATCTTGGTGTCACTTGTTTCCAACAGTGAAAAAATATAATAACACACACAATCTATGTATCTAATCTTATTATATAAACTTGAGTTACACTCACCAGAAGCCGACACGTGTCAAAATTCTAAATCATGAGATTTTGACACGTGTCGGTTGATCGACAAGATTATGACACGTGTAAAAATAATATTTACTTAAACAAAAAGTAAAACTAAAAAAACAAGGAAAATAAAAATATACATTTTAAAATATACCTTTTAGATGATTAAAAATTAACCTCAAATAAATTTAGATATTTGATATAATGTATATTATTTTAATATATATTTTATACTTTAATTAATTTATATGGAGTATACATGAGGTTAGAGTAAGAATTTAATATGACTGAAAATTGAGTTATGTTGTGTAGCAAAATCGAAGTAGGAAGAAAAACTGATGTAACAAAGAATTAATAACCAAAAACTTTCAGATATTTTGGTAAATTTTGGATATTTAGTTATTTGATATAAAATAATTGATATTTTTGGGTTTCTAATTGTTAAATAATTGAGGTATATTAATAATTGATATATAATTGTATTTCAAATATTTTGGATATCCATTCGGTTCTCGGTTCGGCTCAGTTCAAGTTTGGTTTTTTGGATATAGAAGTTTATGACCCATTTAGATTTTTTTGGGTTGAATACGGTTTAGTTTTTTGGGTTTCAGATGTTTTGTCCACAGTTTCTAACATAGTGGTAAAAGAAGAACAACAAATGAGAATCAAAAGATTTTGGACATTATATAGATTTTTAAGACAAAAAAATAATTAATTAGTTCATGTAAAAAACTAAAATTTTGTAAAAACTTGTTTTCTCTTACAAAACATTATTTATAGATAGGCCAGTTCGTTTTCTCATCTGCATCCAACATCTAGATTCAGCATTTGGATTCAATATCTAGATGCTGCATCAGATGAGATATGTTTTAATATCTGAGTTTTGCATCTAAATGTTGCATCTGGATGTAAATTTGTTTGTTTTCAAATTTGCAATAGCATCCAGATGCAACTAATTAAAAATAACTAAAAAGGACATGCTTTTATACTAATATATATTAAATAATTTAAATTAATTATGCATTTTAAGAATAACCAAATTATTGTTTTCATAAAACAATTATATTTTCATCTACAATTTAAATTTCAACAATTATTTAAAAATATATTTTCTGAGTTTTTTGGTAAAACAATTTGGCAAGGAACACGTTTTTGGCAGATAATCGTGATTTCGTGATTTTTGCAAAGAAAATATGTTTTCAAGTTTTGGCAAGAAAAATTGTTTCTGCATTTTTGGCGGGAAAATGTGCTTTACATTTTTGGTGGGAAAATTATTTTCCGTGTTTTTGGCGGGAAAAATATTTTCCCGTGCTTTTGGTGGGAAAATATTTTCCCGCATTTTTGGCTGGAAAATATTTTTCCGCATTTTTGGTGGGAAAATATTTTTTCCGCATATTTGGTAATTTTATGTTTTTGTCTAGAAAAATTGTTTCTGCATTGTTGGCGGGAAAATATTTTTCTGTATTTTTGGCAGAAAAATATTTTTCCGCATTTTTTGACAGGAAAATGTTTTTCCGCATTTTTAGCGGGAAATTTTTTCCCCGCATATTTAGTGATTTCGTGTTTTTGGCGGGAAAAAGTGTTTCTGTGTTTTTGGCAGAAAATATATTTTTTACTTTTTTGGCAAAAAACCTTGATTTTGTATTTTTTGCGTAAAACTTCCTTGATCCGTTTTGGCTTGAGCAAAGGACTTTCACGCCACGAGAAGAAGGCTATAGGCTGTAATCAAAAGGAAGAACTATCCTATGGATAATTCTTTCTTTACGCCTTAGCAACCACTGGTGAAACAGGTTTCCGCATTTTTGGCGAAAAATAAGTTTTCGCGTTTTGGCAACAAAACGTGATTCTATGTTTTTTGCGGGAAGACGAATTTTTGTGTTTTTGGCTTAAAAACGTGTTTTCATATTTTTAGAAGAAAACTTATTTCTATATATTTTAAATAATTTTGGTTTTTGTTAGAATTGAATGGTATTTTAGATATTTGGAATTTGAGATGCAGATGCAGCATCCGAAAGCTCTTTTCTTTAGCATCCCAAATATCTGGATATTTTAGTTTTGCATCTCATTTCAGCATCCGGATGCAAAACTAATTAGACAAAAACAAACAACATCTAACATCTGCATCCAGATGTTGTATCCGGATGAGGAAACGAACAGAGTCATAATCTTTTCCCTATACAAACTTAAGATATATCATTAATAACAAAGATATATCAATTTTCCATTATTTAATTTATTTTAAATTTTAAACTCGCCCAAAGGGCGGGTCCTAATCTAGTAAAGTAATAAATGTCTTACTCTTTTGACTCAGAAACACTGACGGCTAAAGTGTAAAAACAAGGAAAATTTTCATCTAAGGTTTTCTTCACCACACCTGAAGAATCTGTCAAACAATGAAAAAAACGAAAGGATCATAAGCCGTCGTTCGAAACAGTACAGCCACTGTGGAATTTCGGTTTAACAAAAAGGGCAAAAGAAAAAGATTAATCCTACGACCAAATCTTCCACTGTCAAAACATGCATACCTCTTAAAACATTATTTAGCAGAGTTCTCAAAGATGTAACTAAGTTACATGATTTTTCAAGCTGTGGAAATAACTCTAATCTAGACAATTCTTTTCAGTCTCCATCCACTACAAGGGAAGTATTTAGGGGTGTCAATTTCGGTTTTATTTTGAACAAATCATTGAAATGCATTTAAACTGTGTATAGGAATATCATGTTTTTTTTACTATCTCTTTTATTCATTCTGTAGACATCACTAATACAATTCAGAAACAGTATCGTTTTCCCTCATCTTCCATCTACAAATATCCAACACCTATTAGTGGTATCAAGTTTTACTAGATCCGTTTATTAAAATCTAGATACAGAACTTTATCAATGTTTTATTTGGTGTGTTTCAGGTCATAAAGCTTCTTCTAATTTAAGAATCAAAGAAACTACAAGAACTCCAGAAACTCAAAGAGGACCAACTAAGAGATTGTTCAGATACTTAGCAAATGTACCACTCTCTATTGATGGTTCTCCAATGTCAGATGCTAGATCAAATATTAACCACAATCAGACTGTTGTTCCAACTTCTCTGAAATCAAAAACAACACTTCTAAGTGGTATGAAGTTTTAGATTGAAAATTTAGTTATTAACATCACATTACTATTGATGTGTTTTATTTAGTGTGTTTCAGGTCCTAAAACTTCTTCTAATACCAGAATCACTCAAACTACAAGAACTCCAGCAACATTACGAGGAAGTAATAAAAGATTGTTTAGATACTTACCAAATGTACAATTCTCTATTGAAGGTTGATGAGTGTCTATTTTTACCCGTTTTTATTATTTTTTTACTTGTCTTATTGAGTCTAGAAGTTAGGTTTTGTGTTTTTTTGGTCGGTTTTAGTGTCTTTTCAGGTTTTCACTTCCTTGGAGCTAAAATGTGCAAAATGGAGCAACTTTAGACGTTTTTACACATCATTGGTTGGAGACATCCTGGATCAATCGATCCTGAAGAGGATCGACTAAGCATGACGAGGATCGACCGGTCCCGAAGCAGATTGGTCAGTCAAAAGAATCTATAAGGTGGCACGAATCCAAGGAAGAAGATCGATCGATCCCAGTCATGAATATTCTCCAAATCGCGCATTAACTCCGAGTTTTGACCTAGAAGCTCTATAAATAAGGCTCATTTCCTGAGCGGCTAGAGAGACCTAGACACGAATTTTACTGTTACTCTGCCATTTTTATTTCTCATTTCAGATCTGTAACTTTTACATTGCTTTTTCTCAGATCTATAAAGTTTTCATTGCATTTTCAAGATCTATAATCTGTTTTCATCTCTTTCTTTGTGTTTTCAACCATACAACATAATGATATATCAATCAATTTCCATGGTTGAGTAGATCTATATGTTGGGAGATGAGATTTATTCAAAAGGATTTAATGTTCAATTAGGTTATTGTTATAGATTAGAATTATGGTTAATAGATCTCTACTTCTATGAATCAAATGTTTTTGTTAGGTTGACGAATCTATCAAATGATTCATAGGGTTTTATAGTATAGCTAGCATTGGCTATTCTACCCAGAATCTGTAGTTTGTAGGCTTGATTTCCAGATTTCCAAGAGTTGAAGCTGGATCTACAAGTAAACTCTATCAAACTAGGTCGAAATATGCTATCATAGGGTCCTTTGGATTTATGATAGAATAATATTTGCTTTTATTAAAAAAGATTTATTTTGGTATATTGTTTGTGTTTTAGATCTAGATCATTTAATTGCTAATCTAGTTAGATATCATTTTTATTTATTTAAATCCTTGCAATTTCCCAAATCCCAACATTTGTTTTTAATTGATTTATTTCCTTATTTAAAAGATTTTTATAAGGATTTTATTCGGATTTCCTTTTGTGACACTTTCCATATTTTTCATCCTAGCTCTGTTTAGATCTAAGGATCTATAGTGCTCTTTACACTCTGTGGATCGATCCCACCACTATACTGCCGCGCACAACCGTGCACTTGCGGAGTTTAGATGTTGGGTAAAACCTGATGCATAAAACATCACATCAAAGGTTCTCCATTGTAATATGATAGATCCAATATGAACCATAATCAGACTGTTGTCCCCAATTCTCTGAAATCAAAATCAATTTTTGTTAACACAATGTCTACTGAAGCAGTAAAAGGTACATTTAAATAAAAAGTTTTATCGTTTGATTGGTAGCTACTCATACTTTGTGTTTCAACCATATCTCTAACTCACAGATTCAGAAATTGACATTCTAGAGCAAGTAAGTGATGGTAATGGTCAAGTAGATGATTCGGAAAATGATTGGCGATCAGAGCTTGAGAAACAATTTGAAGCAGCTTTTGGTCCTACGAGTTCAGTGTCTCAATAATCAGAAGAACTAGACCTGGGTACTATTCAATCTTCTAATTTCTGGTGGTATGATTTTAACTGAATAAATAACTTATTAACTGATTGCAGAAAACAAGCAAACAGAATTCAAAGAAAAGTTAAAGCAGGATTCTAAGAATAAAACTGGTAAGTTCATAAGCTAACATCATATAATCTTATGAATTGAAGTTTAATACTCATATATATTTTCCTACTTAACACTTTACATCGATCATGGTGACCCTATTTACTCTTGTGATTATTTTGGTGCTATTATGTGGTACAATGAGCGAGTTGACAAAAAAGGGGAAGAAAGGGAAACCAAAGTTTTCATCATGTTGCCTGCAAGGACAAGTGAAATTGCCATTTCTAAATAATTCTCCTGACCTGCTATATTCATTATTAACTAATGATGATGAGATAAGTAGAAATTTTAGAGAGAATATAAGAGCTTATAATATGATGTTCTCTTTTACTTCTCTTGGTGGAAATACTGAAAACAGTGTTAGAGAAGGTGGTGGACATAAAATGTTTCAGATACAAGGAGAAAATTATCATATAATTGGAAATTTAAAACCACATGGAGAAGAGCCACCTAAATATATGCAGCTATACATTGTAGACACAGAGAATGATGCTGAAAATAGAGAAGACGCTCTAAGGTATGTGAAGTCTATATGAAGATGGAATTTTATTGTTTTAACACTAGATACTTTTTTTTACTTCTCTAGAAACAACTAATAACATACGCAATTTTTGATATTAGTTGCTAATTTCATATGGTATGACTTTTCAGCAAAGGGAAACATTGAGGCAAGTACAAAAAGAAGAAGAAATTCAAGAAAGAAATCATTGATGCTATCATCAAGATGTTGAATTCAGTGAACCCGTATGTGAAAAACCTAATGTCTGCTAGAGATAGATTTGATGCAAACAAAGAAGAGACTTTCCATATGAGAAAAGTTGGTACATGTGACAAGAATGGAAGGATCTACAATCTTCCAGCAGCATTTGAAGTTGCGGCATTATTTCCAGGTGATTTTACTTTAGACATGCCAAGCAGAGACATCATTTTGGAAGAGAAAAAATTTGGAAATTTACAGAGGATAAGTGAAACTCATCCCAAGTTATCTAGCTTTGCAGTATCCTCTACTATTTCCTTTTGGTGAAGATGGTTTCAGACCAGGGATAGAGAAACATAACACCGGTGTTGGGCAGAAGAGAATAAACAAGTGCATCTCTATCTAAAAGGTTTTTTGCGTTCAGAATTCATGAAAGGAAACATGAAAAGCACAACCTATTCAGATCTAAAAGGTTATTCCAACAGTTTTTGGTTGATTCATATACTGCAATAGAGTCTAACCGGCTTGGTTATATTAAGCTTAATTAGTCAAGTTTAAGGGCAGATAATTATAATTATGTGGAAAAGGCTTCTGATGAAGGAAGGACAGTTTTAGCAATCAAGGGCAGGCATATTATTTGCCTAAATCGTTTACTTGTGGACCAAGATACAAGAGGTATATGTACTTAGATGCAATGGGTTTGTGCAAACATTTTGGGTTTCCAGATTATTTCATAACATTTACATGCAATCCAAAGTGGTCTGAATTTAAAAGGTTTTGCCAAGAGCGTAACATAAATCCAGATGACAGGCCATATATAATATGCAAGATATTCAAGATCTAACTTGACTCTCTCATGGTTGATTTAACTGAGTAGACGATTTTAGGGAAAACTTCTTCATGTAAGTTTACATTTTACCTTTATGTTTTAATTTAAGTGTTTTGTAGGAACATTGATACTATAGATTTTTTTTAATACTCATGCAGCTATGTATACAGTAGAGTTTTTAAAAAGCGGACTTCCACATGCTCACATATTGCTATGGTTGGATACGGACCATTAGTTAAAAAGGGCACATGATTTTGATGAAGTCATTTGATGTGTTCCTCGTGAGGAAACACTTCCCAATTTCAACAACGAGAGGATGAGATCAATGTGAGGGGTTGCAAGACCTGATTAACAAGCACCATGCGGTTTAATGGTTCGAATGTCGCCACAAAAGGATGCGGAATAACCTTTTGATGAGACGGGTTGGTCAATCGAATCATACAAAATGACCTAAGAGTTTTCCTAGTTCGAATCACACAAAAAAGGACAAACAATGATCTATATTTTGAAAGGGTTTTTGATTAAAAAGATAGAAAGTGTTACAAAGAGATCTCAGCCTCAATATAAAGGAGAGGAGGCGAGAATGAGAAGAGACAAAACGATAAAGGCAAGGAGAGTTACGAGACATGCCTCGTGAACACTCAAAGACCATGCAATAAACACACGTTTAAATTTAAATAAAGATAGTAAGATAAGAGATCGTGGGCCACGCCAAAAGATGTAGACGGGCCATGCAATGGATCGTACTAAGAGTTGGCAAAGATGAACATATGAGCCACAAGCCTCATTAAAAACATTGTTCGGAAAACCCATTGGGACAAAACCGAACTAAGGGGAAAAGAGTGATAGTGGATCATATGGCCAAAGTCTTAGCCATCTTGGACATGTATCACAACCAATGTGGCATGAATACAACCCTTAAGGTCCAAGTGATCCTCTTGAGTACCCAGGATGATAAGGACACTCGCCAGTCTTGATGAAATATTTTGGCCGGGAAGAAACCCATGGATACTTGGTTACTCCCATGCACTCCTTGACACACTTTCTTGTGGACTTTATGCGTGAGTGGCAATGTTCCGGAGCTTCCATGCTTCAGTTTCCGGTTTCTTCTTGTTCTTTGGTAGTCTATTGCCTTCTTGTTATTGTCCATTCCTTGACTTGCATTGTTAGGCCCATCCAGGAACACATCATCCTCCCGGGGTTGAAAAAGATTTGTCCTCAAATCTGCTAATCCTGCCAAAAACAACCTCAAGTTAGTCTGAGTTTTCTGCACATAATCAAAATGAAAAGCAAAGGAAAAATAAGAATGATTGGAAAACTTCAATGGAAATTCGGCTGGATGGTTAGGAGTGATCCGGATAAGTCTCTGATCAAACTGGTGATCCACTTCTCCTTGGTCAATATTCTTAACATTACGAAAATAATTATTAAGAACATTCCACTTTAAGCAACTTCCACTAGATGAGGTCACATGGAGTCTTGATGTGTTGTAAATGGAGCCTTGATGCTCTTTTGTCCCGTTAGTCGAATCCATGTCCTGTGATTGGAGCTTTGAAGTCCTGCCAGTTACATTCTCTCTTTTGCTGTACAAGCAAGGAGGTGTCTCCAAATTAGTACAAAATAAATCAATAACCAGACCGGGTTGTACTATCATCTGCTTAAAACCATTATGAGTAATTTTAAAAAGTTTAGAAAAGCCTGGATGGTTAGTGATGTCAATGGCTTGGACATGAAAGGCAGTTCCAAGCTGGTGCTCATCCAAGATCTTGAAGACGAATAGAGTCTTCTCGCCATCATAAGCAAAGTGCTTGGCATTTGGTGAGGCTTGCTCCTTTGGGAAAGCAACACATTTCTTTCGACTCTCTTGAGGGTCTTGTAGCTCTGTCCTATGATGGTGCTTGGTTTACATCTCGGCATGGTTTCCTTTGAACCTTTCCTGCAAAGTTTGTAAATCACTCGGTATGGCCGGTGCAAGGTTAGTATAACAAGCAATAACATTGGGACTGATATAAGTTTTGGGGTCAAAAGGATCATCATACAATGTTTTTCTATTCATGGTAAAAAGTGTAGGCTTCTTACCTGGACCCTTCTTTCCCTTGAGTTGTATTTGATCAAGATAAACTTCATGAGGGGTCATGGGTACAAGTGTGGTCTTGCGTCCTTTGAATTCAAAAGTATGACGATTGGTGTAACCATCATGTATCACTCTTTGATCGGACTGCCAAGGTCTCCCAAGTAATATATGACCAGCCTCCATGGGTAAAACATCGCATAGAACTTCATCTTCATAGTTTGCAATGGATATGGGTACTTCCACTTGATGCTTCACTTTTAGTTCTCCTTGTTCATTGATCCACTTAAGATCATAAGGCATAGGATGTTTCTTGATCTCCAATCCTAGCTTCTTCACCATTGTCTCACTAGCCACATTAGTACAACTTCCACCATTGATGATTAAACTACACACCTTTTTCCTTTACATAACATCGCGTGTGGAACAAGTTAACTCGTTGAGCCTGTTCTTCGGTTTTGGATTTGAGACTTAAGGTGCGCATAGCTACAAGTAGCTCTCCTTTAACTGGAGACTCGATCACTTCCTTCTCCTCTTCTTCTTCTTTTGTCCTAGTGGCTCCTTCCTCTTCTTCTGTTTCTATTTCCCCATCGCCTTTGAGTATCATCACACGTTTGTTAACATACTCATTCGCATAATGTCCTACTCCATGACATTTATAGCACTTGATATTGCTAGTTCTGGTGGCCACCTTGGCTTTCTCTTCTGGTTGAGCTCCAAAAGGTTTAACCCCAATACGTGCAGTATTAGATGGGTTGCTACTAGACGGTATCCTCAACCTTTCATCCTTTCCCACATTTCTCGTAAGAGATGAGCTTCCATGATAAGTTCATGTAGAACTTCTTCTTCTCAATTTCTGCTCAATCAGGATGGCTTGATTTAACATTTCTTGTAGATCAACATGAGACTGCATTTCCAACCGGTCTTGTATTTCACATTGTAATCCACCAAGAAATCAGGACATGGTCGCTTGTCGATCTTCAAGAACATCCGCCTTGATCAATAGAGCTTCCAACTCTTGGTAATAGGTCTCCACGTTCCTTGTGCCTTGCACAAGCTTCCTAAGTTGGTTGTGAAGCTTCCGATGGTAGTAACTAGAAATTAACCGTCGTCGCATGATCGCTTTCATTTGAGCCCAAGTGTCCACTGTGGGTTCAAAATTTCTCCTTCGAGATGTAATGAGTTGATCCCACCAACATAGAGCATAATCACTGAACTTGGTAGTTGCTGCTTTGACCTTGTTCGCCTCCGTGTAGTTTTGGTAATCAAAAACCATTTTGATTTTCTTCTCCCACTCGAGATATACATCAGGATCACTTTTCCCTTGGAACAAAGGGATGTGTAGTTTTAAGCTTCCAAAACTATCTTGAGGTGGTCACCAGTCTTCACGATCTCTCCTATGTCTTCTGGAATTGCTTCGAGAGGATTGGATATAGTATGCCTCTGAGTCTCGATCTCGGTGCTCACAAGGTAATTCCCGAAGATGGTCTTCTTGTTGTAATATCCGACCATTGTTGACGCCTTGTTGCCTTTCAAGGTCTGTGTTGCCTTCATGATGTCAAACTTGAGCATTCCTTGGATTGTTAGACATGACATCGGCAAGCACCGGTATGATTTCTTCACGTAGCATGCCGATCTTTTCATTCATCATGGCTTCGAAGGTCTTAGAGAGGGTATCGATCAGTTACTTGTTGCTTGACTCCACTTCTTCTGACATGGTACCTGAAAGATTGACACAAACTACACCAGTAAAATGTTCTTTTGAAAGGAAAACAATCGAAAATAACAAGAACACAAAAATGACTTATCAATCTCTGATAAACCCTAATCGCAACTGTCTTATAAGATTGATCCCGAAAAATTATCAAATCAACTCTAAAAATTCTCAAATCAATTTTAAAAAATACTACACTCAATCTAGGTTCAGAATAATTACACAATTTTATCACAAGTAGTTAATTTATGAAAATTAAAATGATAACACAGAAAATCACTTAACTCTCAATGCAGCTCTGATACCACATGATGCGTTCCTTGTGAGGAAACACTTCCCAATTTCGACAACGAGAGGGTTAGATCCATGTGAGGGGTTGCAAGACCTGATTAACAAGCACCTTGCGGTTTAATGGATCGAATGTCGCCACAAAAAGATGCGGAATAGCCTTTTGATGAGACGGGTTGGTCAATCGAATCACACAAAATGACCTAAGAGTTTTCCTAGTTCGAATCACACAAAAAAGGATGAACAATGATCTATATTTTGAAAGGGTTTTTGATTAAAAAGATAGATAGTGTTAAAAAGAAATCTCAGCCTCAATATAAAGGAGAGGAGGCGAGAATGAGAAGAGACAAAACAATAAAGGCAAGGAGAGTTACGAGACATGGCTCGTGAACACTCAAAGACCATGCAATAAACACACATTCAAATTCAAATAAAGATAGTAAGATAAGAGATCATGGGCCATGCCAAAAGATGTAGACGGGCCATGAAATGGATCGGGCTAAGGGTTGGCAAAGATGAACATATGAGCCACAAGCCTCATTAAAAACCTTGTTCGGAAAACCCATTGGGACAAAACCGAACTAAGGGGAAAAGAGTGATAGTGGATCATATGGCCAAAGTCTTAGCCATCTTGGACATGTATCACAATCAATGTGGCATGAATACAACCCTTAAGGTCCAAGTGATCCTCTTGAGTACCCAGGATGATAAGGACACTTGCCAGTCTTGATGAAACATTTTGGCCGGGAAGAAACCCATGGATACTTGGTTACTCCCATGCACTCCTTGACACACTTTCTTGTGGACCTTATGCGTGAGTGGCAATGTTCCGGAGCTTCCATGCTTCAGTTTCCGGTTTCTTCTTGTTCCTTGGTAGTCCATTGCCTTCTTGTTATTGTCCATTCCTTGACTTGCATTGTTAGGCCCAACCAGGAACGCATAATCATTTCAGCTGAGACTCCTGACAAGGAGAAAGATCCGGAGCTTTATGAAATAGTTAAAGACATGATGATTCATGGTCCATGTGGTGCTATCAACTATAGATCACCATGTATGGTTGATGGAAATTGTTCTAAATTTTATCCAAAACAACACCTGAAGAAACTATAATTGATAAGGAAGGATTTCCAATCTACAGACGGAGGGAAACAAATTGTTTGGTTGAGAAGAATGGTTTTAAATGTGATAACAGGTATGTTATCCTATATAACAAAACTCTTTCTCTGCGATACAAAGCTCACATCAATGTTGAATGTTCCAACCAAAGTGGTTCTGTTAGATACATATTCAAGTATATTAAAAAAGGACAGGGTTGGGTTTCAGTTGTTGTTGAACCTTCTACAAAAGGAAATGATGTAGTGAATGGAAAAGAAAACCAAAATCCTAATGACAATGGATCAGAAAAGAACAAGAATGAAGTGAAATACTACTTTGATTGCAGGTTTGAAAATGTCATTTTTCACATGTCTAGATTTTGTAATACAACTTTATCTAAAGATTTGAGGACCAATCGGATACTTATATAATGATTTGCAGGTATGTCTCGGCCTGTGAAGCAGGGAGAATTTTAAAATATTCTATACATTACAGGTCAACCTCTGTTATGAAACTATCTTTCCATTTACCAGGAGAGAAAATTATATATTTTAAGGGTGATGATAATTATGAAACAGTTTTGAATAAGTCAGACCTTGACAACTCAATTTTTATGGCTTGGTTTGAAATTAATAGAATTGATCCTCTTGCTAGAACGATGACTTATGCAGACATTCCCAAACGGTTTACATACGATAGCAAGGAGCAAAATTTCAATAGAAGAAAACAAGGTTTTGCTATAGGAAGCTCAATTATTTTCCTAGGAAAATTGCAGATGGATATTACATGAGAGTACTTCTTAATGTCCAGAAAGGTCCAAGAAATGTTGAGGAGCCCAGAACTGTTGATAATGTTTTTTATAAAACGTGGAAAGATGCATGTTTTGCCTTAGGATTATTGGATAATGATAAAGAGTATATTGATGATATCAATAGAGCAAGTTTATGGGGTAGTGGATTTGAATTGCGTCAGCTTTTCATCATCATGTTAGATAGTTTATATGAACCCGAAACAGTTTCGGATGCAACATGGTGTTTGCTTTGAAGGAATTCAATCAAAAATGAGGAGTAAATACAACCAACCAGGTAATATACCTTGCTGTTATCGTTTTTTATTAACTGCATAAATTAATGAGTAAGAACTAATTAACCTGTGCTCATTTTTTAAATTTCAGAACTAAATTTGTGATATGTTCCTGGTGAGGAATCGTTTCCCAATTTTGACAACGAGAGGGTGAGATCAATGTGAGGAGTTTGCAAGACCTGATTAACAGGCACCTTGCGAGTTGTGGATTGAATGTCACCACAAAAGGATACGGAATAGCCTTTTGATAAGACGGGTTGGTCAATTCAATTCACACAAAAGGACCTAATAGTTTTCCTAGTTCGAATCACACGAAAAAAGATGAACAATGATCTATATTTGAAAAGGATATTGAATAAAAGATAGATAACTGATACAATGAGTTCAGATCAGAATATAAAGAAAAGGAATGAGAAGAAACAATAAAGAGTGTGGAGTTACTAGACATGCCTCGTAAACTCACACAATGACCATGCAGAATTAAAGAGAAAGTTTGAATTCAAAAGATAGAAAGATAAGGGATAAAAGAGATATGGGCCACGCCAGTTATCTAAGGAGATGGGCCTGAGATGATGGATCAGACCAGAGGTGGCAATGGTAAACGCATGAGCCACAAGCCTCGTTAAAAACCTTACTCGGAAAGCCCATTGGGACAAAACCGAGATAAGGGAAAAAGAGTGCGAGTGGATCATACGGCCAAGCTCTAGCCTTCTCGAACTTGCACCATGACCAGTGTGGGCGTGATACATCTTCCATTGTCCGAGTGATCCCTTGAGTCTTCACTAGATGGAGTGATACTCAAAACTCTTGAAGAGACTCCCTCGTAATAGAATAATTCTTGACTCCTATAAGTGCTCCAAATGCTCCATTTGCTCCTTTCCATGCTCCTTTCGATCCATGAACGTCCATTGCTTCCTTGATGCTGTAAACTCCATGTTTTGTGTCCTTAGAGCTTCTCAGGAACGTATCGATTTGTCTGATGAGGCTCTGGAGAGATATACACTTCAAGAGTTAGATAACATGATTCAGACAGAGCTAATCTACTTAGAAGCAAAACTAATTATTTGGGATGAAGGTCCTATGATGAGTAAGCATTGTTTTGAATCCTTAGATAGGACCATGTGTGATCTAATTCCATGTCTAGAGAAAAAGCCCTTTGGCGGAAAGGTTGTTGTATTCGGAGGTGATATTAGGTAGATACTACAAGTAATCCCTCGTGGTGACAGACCAGATATAGTTATGGCAGCAATTAATTCATCTTATCTTTGGCAAGATTTTGATGTCTTGAAGATCACAAAGAATATCCGTCTTTTTTCTAAAAATATAAGTGTAACTAAAACTAAGAAGATACAAGAGTTTTTTGATTGGATATTGGCTGTTGGTGATGGAAGAGTTGGAGAACCTAATGATGGAGAGGTTCTAATAGATATTCCATAAGAGTTTCTCATTACTAACTCAAAAGACCCTATTGATGCAATATGCAGAGAGATTTATGGAGATCTAACAAAGTTGCAAGAAGAAAAAAATCCAGAATATTTTCAACAAAGAGCGATTTTGTGTCCAACTAATGAAGATGTCAACCAGATAAATGAAGCAATGCTTGAGCAACTGACAGGTAAATATTTATTTTCAACTTTGTTATATTTTCTATGCTTTCTAAATCGATAAGAAAGTTAACAAACGATACTTATGTTTGACAGGTAAAGAAAGAATTTACCTAAGTTTTGATAGTATAGATCCTATTGACTATGGTGGAAGAAGCAATCCTGTTTTGACTCATGATTTTTTAAATAATATCAAGGTTTCAGGTTTGACAAACCATTGTTTAAGGCTAAAGGTTGGTTGTCCAGTTATGTTGCTAAGGAACATTGATCCGATAGGTAGATTAATGAATGACACAAGGTTACATATTAGACAATTAGCAGAATTTGTTGTTGAAGCTACAATTCTTACTGGAACAAGAAATGGTCATCAAGTTTGATCCCAAGGTTATTAATTACACCAAACGACACTAAATTGCCATTCAAGATGCGTCGAAGACAGCTTCCTTTGGATGTATGTTTTGCAATGACTATCAACAAAAGCCAAGGGCAATCATTGGAAAAAGTCGGATTATTTTTACCTAGGTCATGCTTTTCTCACGGTCAACTATATGTTGATATGTCTAGAGTTACATCTATAGAAAGATTGAAGATGTTAATAGTCGATGACGATGTAAAACCACAGAAACAACACAAAGAATGTTGTGTTCAAAGAGTTTTTCTGAAATCTTACGAAATAGTAAAGTTTTAGTTTGCTTTGAACTACATTTTTTCTGTGTTTTCAGTTTTCATTTGCTTTATATCTACATAGTATTATCTCATGTGTGCACGGGCACTGTTTGCTTTTATTAAAATTTAAAATTTCATAAAATGAAAATGTAAATTTGACTGATCTCTATATTAAACTATAAACATAAAGATTACAAATCAATGTAAACAATATTAAGAAGTATACATTATAAATGTTAAAATTTATATAACCCATATTAGGGGTATAGGTTTTTTACAGTTTTTTTAAATTTTTTAGAGACAAATTAATGAGAACAAAATTAAATTTTACCAAAACAATAAGAAGAAAATAAAATATGACTTTTTCCTATTAATTATTAATATCATTTTTGTCTCTCAAGTCTTTTTACGGTTTCACCTAAACAAAAGGAATCGGTGTGCAGTTTTCTTTTTGTTAGTTATATATTTTTTATTTTTATTTTTTCTCTTAATTTTATGTAATTTAAATTAGAAAAAAATGAAATCCTATGTGGCAGATTTTGTTTGGTCAGGTGACATGTGCTTTATTATATAAAGAATGTTAGTTAATTATTTTTTATTTTGATTTTTTCTCTCAATTTTATGTAATTTAAATTAGAAAAAAATAAAATCTTATGTGGCAGATTTTGATGGGTCAGGTGACTTGTACCTTATTATATAAAGGATTCATTAACAAACAATAACCTTGCTGCATTGATATTTTGAACAAACAGATATGTTTGCTCAACTCTTATTATTTTTAGGGAAATTTGGAATAAAATGAGCAATAATATATAGTTTGTCCATCTACACCTTATTTTGTAAGTTGTCAATTTTTCTCTATCTACCCCTCCTACTTGATTAATAAGGTTTTTCATAAAAAAAATCATATAACCATGTAGAAACACATGTTTGGAGAAGATTTGAGCAATTTTAAGCAATTCATTTTAAGCAATTTTAAGTATGTTTTTTGAGGTTTTAAAGTTTTTCAAGAAAGTTTAGAATTCGAAATTCTGCGTTCTAAACATTTTAGATTTTGTATTCTATGTTCTAAACATTTTAGATTTTGTATTCTAAAAATTTGTATAAAACCGTTCATGAAAAATATATTTTAGAATAGAATTTTTAAAATACGTATTCTAAAAATTTTAGAATACGTATTCTAAACATCTTAGATTATGAATTCTAAAAATTATACCATTTTAGAATATGTATTCTATGAATCTAAATGTTTTAGAATACGTATTCTAAAGTTTTTAGAATATATATTCTAAAAGTTATATATTTCAAAAAAATTTAATGAATAAATATATAAAAAAGGAAAACTAAATCTGTGTTAATTTTGTATTAAATTAGGTCTAACATAATTATTTAAGTTAGATTAAGCATCTTCTTCCCCAATGCTTTCTTCTTCTCTTTTACGTGATTGTTGAAGAGTTAACTGTTTTTGAAGAGTATTCATCAAATCTATGTTACATGTGGTGGATGGAGATTGTTTGACAAATAAGAATTGATAAATTATTGTTGATGAAGAAAAATATGGAAGATTAGTTAGTAGACTTTTCATAATGTATATATATAGTTTAAATAAATACTTGCCTTATAAAATGACCGGAATACACCTTATTTGCAAGTCTAGTAATCTACCTATAATTATATTTTTAAATATATAGAAATTTATTACTATTGATCATGACTACATGAATTATTGTAGCAACATTATTTCAAGATTTAAGTGATCAATATGGAAGAGAGATAGAGAGAGGTACGGTTTGTTCATTTTTCAAAAAGTGAATTTGAATTTGATAAATAGAATCACATTGAATTTGTAGAACAAAAGGTATATTAGAACACATAAAGATAAATGGAATCACATTGAATTCGTAAAAAAAAAAGGAATTTCAAAGTTTGGAGATTAAAAAATGGGAATTTGGTTCTTTTTTTATTTGAGGAAATTTGGAGATTTGGGTTTTTTCATTTAATATATCTTTATTTTTTATATAATAAATGAATAATTGGGGGGAAAAGTGAAGACTCTAAATGAGTTAGAGTGTTTTTATTTTTGATTTTGTTAAATATTTTAGATGCAAAGGATAAATTGAAATTGTCATAATTCAAAAACATTAGATCAATATAAATTGGAAAAAAAAATATAGATGAACAAAATATGTTATATTGATCCTTTTTTCCAAATCTCCCTTATTTTTATTTATTATTTTTATTTCCTAATTTTTAAATTTATTATTTTTTTCTGTTTCAGTTTTTATTAATTAAACTCAGAAGCAGACAATGAAGCTTGCTTGGACTGAGATTAAAAACACAAGGGATGTTTTTTTTTAAAGCTTTTTTATTAAGTAGTTTTAGTGTTAGAATTCCAGTTACACAATTTTTTAAAAATTCAAAGCAAGAACAAAAAAATGTACTTTCTCTTTTTAATAAGAGAACGATTTTACTAATCAAATTTTAATTTTTATATATAAATCATACAATTAGAAACTTTCAAACAAAAAATTTCGCCGATAAGACAGAGTTAGGGTTCGCCAGAATTCTCTCGTTGGAGATTTCCGGTTAACCGGAGTTTTATTCTTTCTCTCTTATCTCATCTCTAATCTTTCAGAGAGGAAGAGAGTTTTTTCTCCTCTTTTGGTGTAAATATCCGGCCTTGTACCGGTTTAATAAACTCTGGTTTTATCCGGATTCGAACCTGAGTTCTTTTCAGATTTGATTTTAGTTTTTCATTTCGCAATCATGCCTCAGCTTGAATCGGTTAAATCTATTTTATGGAGGCATGATTTCTTTTCTCTCCTCTGTATAAATCGGCTTTGCATCTTTAGAGACGAAGTCAAGATTTGAAGATGGTGAGTTGCACTCGTCTGCCCTTGAAGATTGGATCATCACTCTTGACCGGGAGCCTTGACTCCCTATAACCTTGAAGAGAGGTGAAGTGTCAGGCGACATGATGATTCGGTAGAAGAGCTTTTGCAATTTGCTTCAGCCACCTCTTCTCCAGGGAGATGATGGAGAGAAATCACGTTGATGTTTCGACAAGTCCGGAGGCGGTGGACGGCGGTGTTTGAACGGCATCAGCCACCTCTTCTTTCCTCATCAAACTTGAGTTTCATGTGTTGACACGTGTTGCAGTGTGTTGTAACAAGTTATACATGTGTAACCTAATCCTAACAGGAGGTTATTGGGATTCAATTAATTACAAATTGTATTCGGGGTGCGGCTTATGAAACATCATATAACTAGCAAATGTCCCATGCGTTTGCATGAGTTTAAATTTAATAATTTTAAATATGTAATCTTTTTATAAATAAAAATTTTTTGAAATATTTTTTGTTTAATTTAGTTTTCATTTAAAATAAACGTTTATATTTATTCAGAAATTTTATTTCTATCTGAAAACTAATAATTTATTTTATTTTAATATAATTAAACTAAATATAAAATAATCATGGGATAATAAATTATCTTCATCCATCACGAAAAAAGTAGTGTTTACTGATAACATCGTAATTTGATCCGTTTTTACTATGATTTTTATATTATTTAAAGAAATATATGGTATGATTTCAAAGCTAAATAGGGTTAGTGTCAAAGAGATTTTACTTGATAGAAACATGGATAAAAAAAGAGCAAAACCCCGTTTTGAAAAAGTTTTAAAGCACCAGAAGTTTGACAATATTTGAAGACCTTTCTGTGAACCAAAATTGGAGTTCTCTATATCATTGGAAAGCTTGAAGAGTCAAAATTCATATAGAATAAAAATCAAAGCAATCCATTCAGCCGTTTGAAAGATGCATCCCACAATATGAAGCTATGTCAAACCAGCGCCAAAGCACCAAAGCTCGGTCACTAAGCTCGTGATCAAGGCCAGGCCTCTTAGGCACCCCACCCCGGTCACTAAGCTCGTGACCGAGGCCAGCCTCTTTCACCGCTTTAGACGTTTGGCCCATCACTAGGAGCGACCTATTGCCTCCACACTCACCAAGATGATCAGTCTGCTCTTCCTAAACCCTAGAAGCCAATCTCTTGCGCCCCAAGACCTATATATACAAGTTTATGAAGCTAGGGTTTCGTGTGCCTCATAAAAGTTTCAAACCACCACCTAATTTCACCACAGAAACCCTAGAAAGTCCATCACCACCTCAAGATACCGATGCCGCCTCCAGGGAGCCGCTGAAGCAACTTGATCTCGCTGAAGCTTTGAAATTCCACCATCTCTTTCCCTATTCTATTGTAACTTTGTCAAAGGAGAAGTCTTTACATCTTGTTATTTTTGGATCTAAAGAAGTTATCTCTAGACCTTTACCTTATTGCATTAGATCTATGTTTTACTCTTTCATATCATCGATGACAACCTTGAGAATGGCAGAGTAGACAATCCAGTTGGGTCTAAAGGGCCAGTGAATGGGGAAAGATGATCATTGTCTTTTGAGTGGCGAGTTTTATTGTATTTGCATATCTGTCTACACTGTCTTTCGGTCTTATCTCATTCTTAATGCATATAGTTAGAGTCATGAACTAGCTATTGATCTTAGGCATCTAAGTAATTCGAACCGTTTGCTTAGTTTGTTGGAACCTATATTTGATGAGTATCGCGTCATAACAAGCACATACCCCTTAGTTATGGAGTCTTATGGATTAGGATTGAACTTGATTTTAATGCTTTGAAACCTATGTTATTGCCTGCGATAGTTGAGTAGTAGGATTTGTGGATTTCAGCCGGTTTTCTCTATGACAATAGGTTAGCCGAACTTTCGTGTTTCATAGTCCGAGACTTAAGAGTAGACATGCGTTACATTGAACTTATTTCGAATAGACAGATCGTTGAACCCTATCTCATATTGATTTATATTCGTTTTATTTGCTTTGCGTGATTTGTGTGACACAAAACCCCCTTTGTATTATTGAGTTCTACCTTTACTTGTTTCTCTTGATTTGCAATACATCTTCTCTCTCTGTGAATTTGATATACCTTAAGTACTACAATTGATTGTTTTGCACTTGCAGCCTATTCACTGTATGGTTCCCTTGAGGAAAACTTTATACCCCATCAAGTTTTTTGGCGCCGTTGCCGGGGAGAGATTGCTCTGTTTGCAAATTTACGAACTAGAGTAATGTCTAGAACATTGTGCTACTGATTTTCCTTTGTGATTTTCACTGTTTCAAGAAACCTTGAGGATGAACCTCGACGCCCTCCCAGAGAAGTTTTGCAACCTTACTCTTGCGCAGCTGTTGGCGCAACACAACTCTATGGACAGAGACACTTCTGGACCATTCTCTAGCTCACCTTCTGGAGCTTACCACGGCTACTCTCAGCCATCTCGTGGTACACCTATGATGAGACAGTCTGGATGTCCACTTTCTCGATCCTCTGGAGATCGCCCAATGAGATTATCTCATTCTTTTGGTCCACACTACTCGGACCAATACCATCCACCTATGGATCATCACTTTGATTCAAGAGAAGTCATGAGAACTGAAGCATATGAAGGCTATGAAGCACCACTCTCGGATGCTTTCACTGATAAGATGATGAAGCTTATGCAACAATTCTCCTCTGAACAAAAGAAGCATCATGAAGAGCTTGACTCCAAGTTCACTAAGATGGAAGCTATTTTCAGTTCTAAGATCTCTGCCCTCACCAAAAAAGTCCACCATATTGAAGATCAAATTCATGGCATCAACCAGGAGTTATTAAATTATGGTGAATACTTCCAAGAATAAGATGATAAAATCCTTTGATGCAATGTACTCTACCCACCAAGTAGAAGACCGGCTGGAGCAAAAGTTGGAGATTTTGCAGGAGAGATTTGATGATGGAGACTTAAGTCACAAGAGCTTTGGATCTCAGCAAGGAGAAACCACTATCTCATCTAACCTTACTCAAGGGGAGGATGAACCCGGAGAAGCATGCTGCAACATGATAACTAGGATCCCTTACGGAAAAATTCCCGAGAACAACAACTTTCATCAATCTCGGAACCAAGGAAACATCTACTCCTGAGGTAACTATGAACCTCCTCTGGCTCCTTACCATCACTATGAAGGTTGGAAGACACCCCCAAGTCGTCACCAATCTCACTTTTCACATCCTTACCAAAGGAGGCCCGAGGATCTCCAAAACCGGCTCCCACGGAACCACCATGCCTATCACCCACCACAGCCGCCTTTTCAACACTATGGCCACGCCTATTCACGTCAGAAGGATCTAGAGGAGAGACTTTAATACTTATTGAAGCAATGCTTGGAGGTACATGAGATAACTTCAAGAAAACTCCATGAGAGATTTGACATGATTGAAAGGAGCATATGGGGACTTATAAGAAGGATCACTAAACTTGAGTGGAAGAACGAAGATAAAAGGCTAGCATTGGAGCCCACATCCAAACTTCAGGAAGGATTTGAAGACAATGAGAATTCCGAATCTCCACTTCATGTTAGCTGCAATGTGATCACAACCCACAAGTTGGTACAACCATTGCAAGAACTAGAAGAAGGTGAGATATTTCAAGGAGGAGCAAGAGACCTTAGAAGGATTAGCCTCTCACGGAACACCTATGATTTCAGCTTGCAAAGAAACCAATGGTATCCGCAGACTATAAGCCTAAGGGAGCTTGGAAATTTCAACAGAGTGGTTGAGAAACTACCAAAAGGCACATCTTTCAACAAAGCCTGTTCCAAGTATGGAATATACCGATTTTTCTTGGAGAGTTCTGAGACTAGAGATGAGATAAAAGAGCTTTATGAACAAGCATTGAGATACTCAAGACCCCCAAGGAAGCTTACGAAGTCCAAAAGTCCCGGAAGATTCCTTATAACTTGTACTATAAGAGGAGTCAAGTTCAAAGATGCATTATGCGACTCTGGTTCATGCATCAATCTGATGTCCTCAAGAGATGCAGAGAAGATTGGTTTGAAGGATCTTCAAGCATCTGACATTCGCATAGGGTTTGCGAATTGTTCGTCCATAGTTCCCATGGGAATGGTCTCGGACATTAGCGTGAAGATCGGAAATTGTGACATTCCCACAGATTTCCAAGTGGTCCATGTAGAGAAGGGAAAAGCTTCACAGCTCATACTAGGAGGATCTTTCCTTGCAACAACTGGAGCGATAATGGATTGGCCAAACAAGAGGATAATTTTTGCCAACATTGATCGAAAAGTTTTCTACGAAGCTGTACCTTTCGTTCCGACATCTCAACAACCAAAGAAAGGTTGTCCTAATCCTAATGGAACGCCACCAGAGCTTGTCAAGACCAAGAAACTTTTTCTTAGGACAGAGGATTCTTCTCATCTCTCATAAGAGAAAGACCAAGTCTAGCCAAGGACTTTAAACAAGGGCGCTTAGGGGGAGGCAACCCACTTTGTAAGTTTTCTTTCCCTTTAATAGATTAGATTTCCTTTTGCTTTTGATTTTTTCATGTTTTATCTCAGGTATTCCACATAAACAGAAAAGAAAATACAAAAGAAGAAAATAGAAAAGCAGAAAAAGATAAGAGAATCAAGTTGGATCCGACCTAGGTCAAAAGGCCCGTGACCGAGGTCCCAAGGAGACCCAACCCCGGTCACAAAGCCTATGACCGAGGTTTTGAGTATGGTGAATCCGAAGTTCATGTTTCAAAGTGGAAAGAAGATTTCACAAGTCTGGTCAGATTCATTTGGCCAATGCATGCAGAAGGCAACAGATTGATCATACCAAAGATCAATGCTGAAAGTCCCCACGTAGCATAACTCACCTCCAACTTGAAGAAGGAAAACATCAGGCCCATTACCCGGTAAAAGGGCCCATGACTGAGGTCCCATGAAGGCCACACCCCTGTCACGAAGCCAGTGACCAAGGTTTTCCGAGCAAAACCGCTGAGAGCCGATTTCTGGGTTCTAAGGAGATTCTGAAGAATTTTGTTGATCTGGTACGTTTCTGACCTTATGGAGCCTATTGGAGCTAACTAAATCATCTTAGGAAGCTATGAAACCTTCCCCAACCTCATCCATTGAGTTTTACTAAGCCAAGGCCAAAGTTGAAAACCGGGCCGCGACTAGGTCAAAACCAAGCCTCACCAAGAATTTTCAAGTTCCACTTAACCAAACGATCAAGGATCAGGTACTCAACATCTTCTGAGTATTTTAGGAGTAATGGTCGAGTCAATTTTTGGAAAAGGATTCATGGGAAGAAGATCATTCCACCTCAAGCTTCACAGTTGTATATTTCACTAAAGTTGAAGGATATTGAAATCTATTTCGAGCAAAGGTTGTCCAACTTGACACACGCCTAAAGGATGACCCTTGGGAAGTTTTGGTCAAAGAAATTTCAGAAAAAGAGGCTCAGAGAAGAAAAGGGCCAATAATCAAAACCGAGTCCGCAGCCGGCAATACGCGGCTAGGAATTTCACAAATCTTGGGCCACTTTGCTATTGGTTCGATGGATTGACACAAGATTCAATATCTAAGGATATAAGGATGTTTGGGAAGTTATCATCAAAGAAAATGTAGCCATGATCGGGCTAGATTTTGAGATTCCCCATTGGACCCTATTTTGAAGGATTACCCAGACCGTGAGTGGGTAAAACTTCAATGGGACATCCAAATCTCGGATCCACAAGGATGAAGAGGGCAGCCACAATCCATTCCGGGTTTGGAAGGACAGCCCCGGTCACAAGGGCCATGACCGAGGCGTGAAGGAGGGCCAGCCCCGATCACGACTACTTGTGACCGAGGTTTCTCACCCTAGTGCCTCCACGCCACTCCTCTTACACCATGTTACTTCACTGATCAAGATCACTTCACCAAATCTGACCATAAGCATATTTGGAGCATATCAGTCACCATGGGAGGATTTCAACCATGGCAACAATGACATCAAAGAGATAACATCACCACCATCTCACCATCGACACCACCACCATTTTATCTCTATCTTTATTTTATTTATATATTAGCATATCATTGATGGTTTTTAGGTTTTTGTCTCAGGAAAGATGCACTTAGAAGAGATCTTCACAAAGAATTCAATGGACTAGAACCAAGTCCATGTGATGTTAAGTTTCAAAGGAAGAGACACTGGTTAGTCGCCCACATTCCGATTAAGGTGACATTGTTCTTTAACCCAACTTTTCCTTATGATTTCCATCTTTTTCTCCTTCTTTTTTTTCCACCGAGGACAGTGTGATTTAAGTCTGGGGGGGGGGGGGGGGGGAAGGATGTTCATCCTTTACTAAAACCTTTATTTTGTTGACCTGAGACCTTTTGCTACTTTTTACATCAATGATTATGCCTATTAATGCGATTTTATCGAGTAAAAAAATTTTTATTGAGTCAAAACTGTTAAGGACCAAGGACCTTGATCTATTGGAATATCTTGATTGGTGATTACTCTAATGACTCACAGCTTGGCCGAGGTTCCGTTTGGGAAAGGCCGTAGGAGGATTCAACATTCCCCAAAAGCTTCTTTTCGTTGGAAAGTAGGGTTAAACCAAAGTTTTCTCAAAATTTATTTGAACTTAACTTGACATTCAATTTCTTCCTCAGGGATTGGCACTCATTGGACATAGACCTATTCAAACCATACAAGGCCACACAATTTTCCACCAAGCATACAATTACCTCTCTTCCTCTTCGCAAACTCGGAAAAACAGAAAAGCAAGGAAAAACAGAAAATAAAGAAAGGAAAGGAGAAATAAATCAAAGCAACAAGCCCAAGTGAACCAAGGGATGATGCGTAAACCCGTGTATCTTTTGCAACCTCATGGAAGGATTTTGTTGTAAGGGAAACATTAAGAGTCAAAGCGGCCAAGGGATGATGCGTAGACCCGTGTATCCATTGTGATTCCAGGGAGACTCGTCCCAAAAAAAACAAAAGAAAGAAAGAGGAAGAAAGAAAACAGAAAAGAAAGAAAGAAAAAAGAAGAAGAAGAAGAAGAAGAAGAAGAAGAAAAGGCGAAGCACCGGAAACAACAAAACTCGGTGGCTGTAAACATGATCAAAGATCTTGGAACAAAAAGAGGAGAGGAAAAGTATGCTGGAGAAGGCCTTGGTAAGAAGAAGTTTCCCTGCCTTTAAGTCGATTTCCCTTTGGTAAGACCACTGTACCTTTCATTTCATTAATTGATGTAAAGAGATGACAATGGAATTCTGAAAACTCCTTTGGATTAGAGTAACTAAGGTTTGGAGATAATCCCTGTGGTTAATCTTGGACTATGTTCCAACGCCCAGTGAAAAATTGTTTGAAGTCCAGACATCCCCAACAAGCTAAGTGAGTTCCCGTGATTTTCAAACCTCTCTTCCATTCTACTTTGCTTGTGTACAAGCAAAGGTTTAAGTCTTGGGGAGTTGATAACATCGTATTTTGACCCAATTTTACTATAGTTTTCATATTGTTTTAAGAGAGATTTGGTATGATTTCAAAGCTAAATAGGCTATTATCAAGTATTGTTAGTGCCAAAGTGGTTTTACAGGTTTTATGGGAATATAGATCAAAAATGAGCAAAGACCCGTTTTGAGGCAGTTTCAAAGCATCAGAAGTTTGACAACATTTGAAGACCTTCCTTTGACCCAAAATTGGAGTTCTCTATATGATTGGAAAGCTTGAAGAGTCAAGATTCGTATGGGACAAGAATCAAAGCAATTCCTTCGGCCGTTTGGAAGATGCATCCCTGAAGATGAAGCTATGTCAAACCAGCGCCAAAACACCAAACCTCGGTCACTAAGCTCGTGACCAAGGCCAGGCCTCTTGGGCACCCCGGTCACTAAGCTCGTAACCGAGGTCAGCCTCCTTCACCACCTTAGAAGTTTGGCCCATCACTAGGCTCGGCCCATTGCCTCTAAACTCACCAAGATGATGAGTCTGCCCTTTCTAAACCCTAGAAGCCAATCTCTTGCGCCCCAAGACCTATATATACTAGTTTATGAAGCTAGGGTTTCGTGTGCCTCAAAAAAGTTTCAAACCAACACCTAAGTTCACCACAGAAACCCTAGAAAGTCCATCACCACATCAAGAAGCTGCCGCCGCTTCCAAGGAGCCCCAGAAGCAACTTGATCTCGCTGAAGCTTTGAAGTTCCACCATCTCTTTCCCTATTCTTTTGTAACTTTGTCAAAGGAGAAGTCCTTACATCTTGTTATTTTCGGATCTAAAGAAGTAATCTCTAAACTTTTACCTTATTGCATTAGATCTATGTTTTACTATTTCATATCATCGATGACAACCTTGAGCATAGCCGAGTAGACTATCCAGTTAGGTCTAAAGGGCCAGTGAATGGGGAAAGATGATAATTGTCTTTTGAGTGGCGAGTTTTATTGTATTTGCATATCCGTCTACACTGTCTTTCGGTCTTATCTCATTCTTAATGCATATAGTTAGAGTCATGAACTAGCTATTGATCTTAGGCATCTAAGTAATTCAAACCGTTTTCTTAGTTTGTTGGAACCTAGATTTGATGAGTATCGCGTCATAACAAGCATATACCCCTTAGTTATGGAGTCTAATGGATTAGTATTAAACTTGATTTTAATGCTTTGAAGCCTATGTTATCGCCTGCCATAGTTGAGTAATAGGATTTGTGGATTTTAGCTGTTTTCTCTATGACAATAGGTTAGCCAAACTTTCGTGTTTCATAGTCCGAGACTTAGGAGTAGACATGCATTACATTGAACTTATTTTGAATAGAAAGATCATTGAACCCTAGAGACCCCCTTAAGCGCCCAACATTCATCTCATATTGATTTACATTCGTTTTATTTACTTTGCGTGATTTACGTGACACAAAACCCCTTTTTTATTATTGAGTTCTAGCTTTACTTGTTCCTCTTGATTTGCAATACATCTTCTCTCTCTGTGGATTCGATATACCTTAAGTACTACGATTGATTGCTGTGCACTTGCAGCTATTCATTGTGTGGTTCCCTTGAGGAAAACTTTATACCCCATCACTCACAATAATGTGTTTTTAAAAAAATCTCAATGGAGATGTTTAGCAACCTATAGGATTAAAATTAAAGATTGATTTGTTTTGTTTAATAGTATGCAAAGTAAATAAAAAATAAAATTTACAAAAAATATTTTCCATTTGATTAGTAATTTTAAAGAAAACCTGAACATAATAAAACTGCAACACATGTTGATTGAAATGCTATATATTCAGTGATCATTTTGTTTTCTTCTTTTCTGCATTTTGGGTCATTAAATATTTGTGAGAATTAGAATATAAAGCATGCATTACAAAAAAAAACATAAATGATTAAAAACAAATTCACCAAAATAAAATAAAAATATGTTTGCAGAGCTATACAATATATTAGGAAATAATAGTTAAGTGTGGCCAAATAAATGGTTTTTTATTATTATATAGAAGTAAATTTTTTTTTTTTAAAATTGAACTTAATTTAATATGTGTTTACTAAATGCACAAATCGAGTAGATGTTTGAATCAATTCAATTTTTCAATGGTGGTTTGAATTGGGAAACTACTACTATACTAACATCAACAATGATGTTAATGATAATAGATCTATCATTACTTATTTTTGAATAATATGACATATATTTAAATCAATTTAATGATGATTTTTAATTGGGTAGCTAGTATCAAATAATATATATATATATATTTTTTAATATGCAAATATATATATTAAAAGAAAACAATGACAAAGAATTGGAGTTTTATTAGATAAGAAACCATATCATCTTCCAAAAAATCCTTTAGTCCGAACTTTGTCAACATATTCTCCTTCTTGTTTGTCTTTATTGTGTAGACAACAAAAAATGAGAGAAAACAAATGATCTCCAATCAAAGATACTATGAGTAGGTATTTACAGTGAAATATATGTTATTCGTTTCTAGTATTTGGTAGTTTGAAAAAGGAATTGTATAATAAATGGTGTTTTCTCCACGTAAAAGTCTTGTGATTTTGAGTTGAAAATGATTCATGCTACCGAGTGGTGATGGGATCGTTTAATAGTGGTGATTGTTTGTGTGGTTTGTATCTTTATATATTTGTGTTTTTTTTAGTTGATTTCAGTTTCTTTTGCTAATTTCAGTTCTCATTTAATTGGTTTGAATTTTTTTTTAATTGTCCATCATTATTAGTCTTAATTGTATTTTATTGTCTGCATTTGATCAAGTTTTTTTTATTTGCTACTGTTGAATCTTTTGTGTCCATTAAAATAACCATAGCAAATGCAGAGTATTCATCATTGTGATTTTAAAACTGAGATAAATGTAATGATAAAAGTGATGTTAGAATTGTGTGAATTATATATTTGAGGTTTAAGTAATGATGTGTTTTTCTCATACACAAAGTTTTTTAATTACATTTGGATACAATATTAAGAAAGTAACGTCTACATGATCGATGTTACCTAACATAATGATAAGAATTATCAACATATATAATAACAAAAAAAAAAAAATTTAGAATTTGCTGATATTTAGAAACTTAAGAATTAGTTTTTTTTCATATGCTATAAAATGTTTTGTTTACTCTCAACAAACATGCAAAGTCTCGGGCAGAAAGATTGATTTTTAACTGGTTGTTTCCAAATGAATTAACATAACAAATGAAAGATTAAATTTTAAATGGATTGGTTATTTACGAATTTTGGATTTTTATATTATTAAAAATGGGATGGTGTAAATACATGGTTTTTGTTTATTGAAAACTGAGATAAATATAGTAATAAAAGTGATGTTTGAATTGTTTGAATTAGATATTTGAAATTAGTTAGAATTTGTATATAAGAAATCTTCCAAATGAATTAACATAACAAATGGAAGATTAATTGTTAAATGGATTGGTTATTTTTAAATTTTGGAATTTTTTTATATTATAAAAAATAGGATTGTGTAAATACATTGTTTTTTAAATATATATATATATATATATATATTAAAAGAAAACAATGACAAAGAATTAGAGTTTTTTTAGATAAGAAACCATATCATCTTCCAAAAAATCCTTTAGTCCCAACTTGGTCAACATATTCTTCTTCTTGTTTGTCTTTATTGTGTAGATAACAAAAAATGAGAGAAAACAAATGATCTTCAATCAAAGATGATATGAGTAGGTACTTACAGTGATATATATATATATATATATTTGTTATTTGTTTATAGTATTTGGTAGTTTGAAAAAGGAATTATATAGTTGATGGTGTTTTCTCCACGTAGAGGTATTGTGATTTTGAGTTGAAAATGATTCATGCTTCCGAGTGGTGATGAGATCGTTTGATAGTAATTTTTGTATTTAATATTATCTCTTGTTTTTTCCTCGTTTGGTGTTTTTTCTTTTTTGAGGTTTTTATGTTGGTTTTGTTTGTGTAGTTTGTATCTTTATATATTAGTGTTTTTTTGTTGATTTCAGTTTCTTTTGCTAATTTATTGTTCTCATTTAATTGGATGGAATTTTTTGTTAATTTTTCATCATTATTAGTCTTGATTGTATTTTATTGTCTGCATTTGATCAGTTTTTTTTATTTGTTACTGTTGAATCTTATGTGTCCATTAAAATGACCATAGCAAATGCAGAGTATTCATCATTGTGATTTTAAAACTGAGATCAATGTAATGATAAAAGTGATGTTTGAATTGTTTGAATTAGATATTTTATTTTTAAGTGATGATGTGTTTTTTTCATACACAAAGTTTTATAATTACATTTGGATACAATATTAAGAAAGTAACGTCTACACTATCGATGCTACCTAACTTAATGATAAGAATTATCAACATATATAATAAAAAAAACAAAAACAAATTTTAGAATTTGCTGATACTTAGAAACTTAAGAATTAGTTTTTCATATGTTAGAAAATGTTTCGTTTACTCTTAATAAACATGCAAAGTCTCGGGCAGAAAAAAGGATCTTTAACTGGTTGTTTCCAAATGAATTAACATAACAAATAAAAGATTAATTTTTAAATGGATTGGTTATTTATGAATTTTGGATTTTTATATTATTAAAAGTGAGATGGTGTAAATACATGGTTTTTTTTTATTGAAAACTGAGATAAATAATAGTAATAAAAGCGATGTTTGAATTGTTTGAATTAGATATTTGAAATTAGTTGTAATTTGAATATAAGAATCTTCCAAATGAATTAACATAATAAATGGAAGATTAATTTTTAAATGGATTGGTTATTTTTAAATTTTGGAATTTTTTTATATTATAAGAAATAGGATTGTGTAAATACATGGTTTTTTTTAAGTATATAAGATTAATATTTTTTATTAGTTGGATTTCTATTTATGTAAGGAATTAGATTAAAATAAATTAGGAATTTGAATACAAAAAATCAAAAATCAAGAAAAAAAAAATCTAAAAAGGGGTGTAAGTGGACACATGGCAGCGTCTCAGAACTCCACATAATAATAACCTTACTTTATTATATAAGATGCTCTTAATAGCATTTTGTTAATGAAAATGATCGACCAAGAAAAAAAAAACATCCAAACACTAGGCAAAGTTACAGTTATTACCTCGATTACAAATGGTGATAAGCTTATTTCCTTTAGCTCTCCAATACTTCTCTACGTCCCTTATGCCATCACAGTTTCAATGATCCTCATTTCACTACAAACAAATTAATTGAAGAATAAATTAGTATGTTTTAGACTAATTAAAAAAATTAGGTAAGTATAATCGACGAGATTCAAAATAAGAAGAACTGTATAAAGATAGAAAAGTTGACCACTTAGTTTATATAAGAACGTGTTGATCAATCTTATTCCAGAGGTTTCTTCTAATCTCGACTTATTATCTAGACTCATATTTAACAAAAAGGAAAAAGTTGTCAGTAAACTCGATTACAATTCCAAACATTATTGACTAAGTAGATCGAAAATTCAGATACTTACCTTTACGAAGATGGTGATTATGATTCTTCTTCCACAGATCTATTAAACTTCTACTAATTTGAAAAGATATACTGCAAAGAAACAAACTTTTGGTTATAATCGAAGAAGTTTTTACTATTTCACCTAACGAGATTGTTTAATAGAAAATTTATCTTAAAGAAGATGGTAATGATGAACAATCTTCCGGCGGATCCTTTTCATTCGCCAAATTTGAGATCGAAAATCGAAGAAGTGTGAGAGCATGTGCAGTGGGGAGAACCCCTCAGAGTCTCTCAGATATAATATTTTAATTTACATAATATAATTTAATTATTTATTTAAATTTAAAAATAAAAAAGCAAAAAATCAATCATATATTGGCATATGTCAAGGCAGTTTTTCAAAAAGTTTCTCAAAAGTTCTCAAAGGAGAATTTTTCTGAGAACCTCCCTATGTCTCTCTCCTCTTTTTTATTATTTTTTATTTTTATAATTGTGAGAACCTTTGTGATAACCTCTATGCTGCAGATGCTCTGATGTTATTTTAGATCGAGAACTACTCCATATCTGAAAATGAATGTCCAAGAAAGGGAAAGTTGTTATTTTGTTTTGTCGGTTCAGATAACTCAATGTAATAAAATTACAACATTAGTATATATGCTTCTCCATTAAGTCCAAAACATTTATCAAATAAAAAAACCAGGCCTTAGCATGAACCAGGCTACAGCCCAATTACACTTTTAAACACAAAATTATCTTTTAAGTTCTATATCAAACTTATGCTTAAGGGCCATGAAAGAGGATACATAGGGAGATAATCTCTACTTAATCACCACCGTTATTAGCCCCTAGGGTTAGTTCCGATTCTTTCTTAGATGTTGCTTTCATTTCTTGATGTGAGTTCGCTGGAAATTGTTTGGGTTCAAGTCTCTGATTTAGATTTACTTTCTCCAATTTTATAAAACAATGCTTAAAGCATATGTCAATGTTTGTTTTTGGTGATAAAGTCATTGGTATTTAACCAATGATCACACAACTAAGCAGCATATTGCCAGGACTAAAATCTTTTGAAAACTTTATAAGGTACACCTCTTCCTCCCACCTGCATGTAACATGTTTACAGTTTACATACTTCCATCCTAGGTCTAATGTTTTTATTCCTTTCTTTTGACAAAGGAGAAGATAAGATGATTATCAGGGAAGAGTAAAACTTATAGTCTTCTGACAAATATAAGCAATAAACAATAAAACCAATGCCTATGTGTGGGTACTGGTCTAGTCATTAATAATTGTTTTCAAAAAATGGTTTGTGTCAATCTATGCAATACAATGAGATTTGTATTCATTTCTAATGGTTTGGGACTTTGAGCTGTAAATTTGATCATACTAGAAAAATACCCGGGCTACGCCCCGGTTTTTCTTTGTTTTTATATATATATATATATATTTTAGTTAATGACACATTAGTCTATTAGTACATCATGTGATCTTTTTAATATAGCAAAACAATTAATGGTTTATTCTCCAAAACCATTACAAAAATAGTTAATGATTTACATTTCATTAAAAACTCTTATTTTTCTATCAGAAAGTTTAAATATTATGTGTACAAATACATTTTATATTCAAAAAAAAAGTTTAAAAATATTTAAACAATAACAAACAAACTTTAGTATATGTTTTATGGATAAAACTAATTTTCTTCTTTGTATTAGTAACATGAAACATAGTATCTACTTTAGGACTATAATAAGTTTAACTCTTCCCTAATAATTTCTTCTCTTCTCCTTCTTCTTCTTTTTTACCCATTGTTGTCTCAAAAATTTCCATCAGTCATACTTTCTTATTCGTATCTAATACATCAAACAATTTTTGCCACACTTTTTTACTTAACTTTCATTCATGGAGAAATTTTCATTAAAAATTCTCAAATGTTTCATTCATGAGGAAATATTATGAGACTCGATAATCATGGATATACATTAAAGAGCAAAATCTAGATCTTGAAAATAATTTGAGGATACCAATATAACATAATCAAATAACCCATTTCCCCCTTCTCCCAAATCCGAAAACCCTAATTCTCAAATCTATGCATAAGAATTCCACAACCTTCTTTTTAAAAAATCAGATTGAAACAAATCCAAACTCTTGATTTATATGGTGTGGTGAAAATGTATATTTATTTTTCGTAAAAAATTAATATTATATGGTGTGTGTTATTAAAATGATTTGGTTTCCTTAGAATTTTTTTTATTAGTTTATATGGGGTGAAAAATAAATATTATAATTACTATATTATTTGTATAACTAAAAAGATTGATTGATTTATACAATTTCATTAATTGATGTGTCATTTCATAATATTCCAAAAATCAGATGTGTTTTCTTATGTGTAGTAATAAAATAATTTGATTGGAAGTTCAAGTTTTATCGTTTAATGACATGTCAACACCATAATACATTAAGAAAAGCTGATGTAATGACATGTCATCACAAGATAGACATAGTGCTTTATTATAGTGTTGATTAATTGTGCATTAAAAAAAAGATAATTGTAATTAAAATTTCAAATAACATCTTGGGCTAGAGTAAAAATCAGTCATTATTATTATTAAATTTTTAAAATTGGAAAAAGAAAAGAAATTATGCACCTGAAGCAGAACAATCTACATTTGTGCACAATCTGCTGGTTTAAATGACACCTTTTTAGAAACAGTGTCATATCCAATAAGAGAGTTCATCTGTGACAAACTCCCATATATACCTAAGCTGTTGCCTAAGCTGTTGGTTGGTTGTAAGGCAAAGCAAACCAACTCCTTCGAGACTCGTATAAAGGCATTGAAGTCGTTTAGCTTCACATCTGATCCATTGAAATGCATAGTAATTGCTGGAGTTTTAGATCTGTTGTTACATTGTAACACAGACTAAAACCAGTCTCTGGATCTTGTTTGCTCTTAGCGTCGATGGAGGATACAACTGCATCCTCGAGCTTGTTGTAAAATTTTGTTGGTAATATCGTCAGAGTTGTGCCCGAGTCGAAGATGATGTTTCCCTTGCTGTTTCCAGAATCGGAGCCTGGGTATTTGAGTTGTTTGCTCCCCACGCTAATGGATTCTAGGGTTCGGTAATAGATGGTGTCAGGATATTTCTTGATCAAAGGAGTTGATACAGTTCCTGGTCCCGACACAATGGCTTTGCTTCCAAAGTTGATCTTGCTAGTTAGATCGTTTCTAAAATAAGGGACCAAGCAATATGAGAATTTACCCTCGATCGAGTCACCGAGTTTTGAAATGAGTGAAACCGCACCACCACCAAGTCCGATGATTCCAGAGCTTTTCTTGTCAAATATTCCATGGTTTTTTTTGCCACATCCGATGATAACATTTTTAAGCTGCACAGGGCGGTTACTGGTGGAGCCAAGCGTTAATGTGTCTGTAGCGATGTTACCTTTACTGTATGAATTATCCCCGTAATACATGTAGTAAGAGCATTTATTGTTTTTAGAACAATGGACATCTCTTTGTACAGCAGTACATTGTCTTGAGGAGCAAGAAACGGTTTTGTATGTGGAAGACACTTTAGGGTAAAACAAAGGATCATCCTGAGTGAAACAATCATTGCAGGGTTTGCATTGCGTCCAGACGAGATCACTGCCTGTGTCAGCAACCGCCATGATTGGGAACGGAGGTGTCCCAAGGGACACATTCATCAGATATTCACCATGATTTGAGGTGATCTCAGTTTGAGGTGAGTTAACTGATGCATCTTTGGCTGCAAAATGGTTAACACGGTTTACAGATCGGTGGAAAACGTTTTTCAGACGTTTGGAAGGGGTTTCATTTGGGTTGAAGAGAGGCGATCTAGGAGAATCGCAGTGGATCAACTCGGCGGTGAATGCGAGTTTTGTATTGGCATTTGCGTTTGAGAGAAAAGGTGAAGATAGTATAAAGCAGAGGGATAAGAGAACAAAAGAGAATAGAGAAGCCATTGTTTTTGTTTTTAAGAGAATGTTGAGATTTTTACTTTTTTTTTTGGTGAGAATTGAGATTTTTACTTTGACAGTATACAGAGTTGATATTTATAGGGATAATGGAATAGTAGTAAATTAATATGGTAATATTATGTTTTTAGAAATTATATACAATTTGTGGCATAACAAAAGAATAAAAAAGGAGTAAGTTATCAGCATATTTGTTTCTCATTTATCCTTAAAGAATCTGACAGCTAAACAATCTAAAAAAAGAATATATTGTTATTTGGGAAAATTGGGAATAAATTATATTTTTCAAAATATTTGTCTATCAAAACCTTTGTTCTTAAAATTTTGGTGTACTAATCTTTATAGTATGATTGGGAAAACGAGAATTCGGGACGGGATTTTACGGGAATTGGAACAGGACGAGAATTTGGGACAAAAAAAATTAATCCCATTTAAAATATGAGACGGGACGAGAATGGCAATTCTCAAAAAATAAATATGACGAACAAATTAAAATTTTAAACTATAAAATAATAAACTATCACAAATATGTTCGTTTAGTAAAAAAAAAAACTTAAAATTCAGAAACAACCCAACATAAAAAATGTAAAATACTAATAAACCAAGTAAGCGATCTTCATTTTCACACGTATCATTCCTCATTTGATTATTTACCGAGTTATGTGCATACAAAATCAACAAGAAAAATAACTAGTTAGAAAAAACAAACCTTTAATAATACAAAATATGAAAATATTTATATTAAAGAACTAAATTTATGGTATTTTATGTGACTCGACCCATTCCCGCAAGGAAATTCCCGTCCCATTTAGAAGGATATTCTCATATGGTACAAGGTTTTGGATTCTTGTTTTGAAATGGGACGGGATGGGACAGGTCAATACGGGACGTGAATTTTGCCCACCCCTAATTATAGTATATGAAACTCCATTATACCCTCAATTTCAAAACAACTTCCAACAAAATTAAAATTTCTTAATATATTCCAAAACCTCTAACTCATACATTTAAAAAATTAATAGTTTTTACATATTCATCAAATCAGATATATTTTAAAAAAAATCTTTCTTATTTTCCCCAAATGGCAAAAGAATAACACACAAATTAGAAACTCGAGGTGTTTCTGGTGGAAGATTCTGAAGGAGAGTTTTTGGTAGCATGTAACTCAACTCAACATTTCATACTCTTTTATCCAACCCAAAATCCTCATATACCATTTCAACGAATTCATCAAAACTGCTTTTTGTATTCCCTTGCAGAATTCGAAAATCATTATTGCTATCAACAACAAACTACCATCTATTATTTGCAAACATCAATTTTTCAGATACAATGATGATGCGCTCCATGATAAGAAAATAAAGAAAGAATAAGATGGAATATCATAAGAATATTTTAGGGAAGAACACTATGGATGGAGGCTGACAAAACCCTAAATTATTCAGTTACGTTTTATTTTGAAAATATTTCTATTTTTTGTCACTAATTAATAAAATTATGTGAGAATCTGCAATATCACTTACGGTAAAAACTCTGCGGTAACATAGCGGCAACAAATCTACGACAATATAAATTAACTAAATATGTATGAAAGTATCTAGCAGCGCAAGCATGATCGAGGGAAGCACAAAAGGGAGTGGATAACAATCAAAAATCACTAAATATGTATGAAAGTATTTAGCAGCGCGAGCATGACCAAGGGAAGCACCCCTACGTCATGTACCCGGGCGTGGAAAAAGTGCAGCAGTGGGGGGCATGAAATTTACTTGCGATCTGCAGACTAACGTCCGCTGACAACGACTTCAACTTAGACATGCAATATGAAATTTGGGTCTAAAATTTGAATTTTTAAGTGTTTAAGTATATATTAGCACTACGTGATTGTACATGTTGGAAAAGACACTGTGCGGGTTATATGGGTCGAAAAATATCCTTTCCGGTTTGACTTAATTCTGTTTCGGTCAAATTTAACTTCAGCACAAATGTGAAGGTTCATGTAGGTCAAAAACTACCCTTTTGTAGTTTGACTTGACATTGTTTCGGTCTGGAAAAATGTCAAAAAAGTATAAACTTACATTTTTGGGACGTTTAAATCCTGAAATTACGAAATACCATTTAAATGCTCAAGTTTTTTTGTTGACTCAAAATTAAATAGCAAACTTTCGTTGACTGGGCCATTTGAGGCACGTCGTTAAATTGACATTGACGGTGTTAAAACTTCTGTTAGCAACTTCCATTTAATCAAAACGATGTTGTTTCAAATTTTATTAAAAACCATCAACTTTCAAAATGTGGACGTTTAAATCATCAACTTTTAAAAAAATGTCATTTAAATGCCAAAGTTTTCGATGACTTCATAATTAAATGATTAACTTGTGTTGACTGTGCCAATTGAGGCATGCCTTTAAATCAAGTGACGAGACACATTTAGGGGTTAAATTGTCTGTTAGCAGCTTCCGTTTTATTAAAACAACCAATGTTCCGGGCTTCCGGCAACGATTTATCATTCGTTTCTTTTTCCAGTCATTTTATCAAGATCCAACCATAATCAAGAAGTTAACAATCTTTTCAAATTAAAACCCGTCTCTAGAGAAACATAATCGTACAAAGTCTTTGCCACATGAAATCTCCAAAAACATTCTCATGGAATTCTCTAAACTCGATGGAACAGAGGATTTATGAATTGATTCTAACTTAATATTAGTTTAATATTAAATATTATTTTAATAACCAATTCAATGGATGCGGATATAATCGGTTATTACCAACACTTAAGAAACATTATTTCTTGAGGGGTTTTAGAGAATTTCATGGGAATTTTTGAAGATTTCAGGTGGCAAAAACTTCTTTTGATTATGTTTATCCAATGACGGATTTTAATTTGACAAGATTTTAACTCTTGATTATGGTTGGATCTCGATGAAGTGACGGAAAAAAAGAAACGAATGATCAATAGATGCCAGAACATTGGTCGTTTTAATGAAACATAAGCTGCTAACAAACAGTTTAACCCTGTAAACGTGCTCCGTCACTTGATTTAAAGTTATATCTCAAATGGCACAGTCAACACAAGTTAAGCATTTAATTAAGAAGTCATCAAAAACTTTAGTATTTAAAAGATATTTTAAAAAAATTTGATGATTTAAGTGTCTATATTTTGAAAGTTGATGATTTTTAATAAAATTTGAAACGACGTCGTTTTGATTAAACGGAAGTTGCTAAACCATCAATGTTAATTTAACGACGTGCCTCAAATGGTCCAGTCAACGAAAATTTGCTATTTAATTTTGAGTCAACGAAAAACTTGAACATTTAAATGGCATTTCGTAAATTCAGGTTTTAAATGTCCCAAAAATGTAAGTTCATGCTTTTTTGACATTTTTCTCAATTTGATTTCGGCACATATGTGAAAGTTCATATAGATTTTCTGAAAATTTTGTAAGATGAAGCTAGAAAACGTATTGAATCTTTGGTGTATAAAAAAGCACCGTAAAAATAATTGACTTTGAAATTAACCATTTTCCTTCTAAATTAATATTTAAAGTATAGATTTAAAACACTTTAAAACATGGGCAATTGTCTTAAGCACGAAATGAAGTTTTTATGCTACAAACTAGGGAATTAGCCGCACTAGGTGCAGTTTGGTTTTGGTTAAAAGTTTACATAATTGGTAAAGAGTGGATATTTTGTGTTTAGAATAGTTATGTAAGTTTATCTTATTTTCAGAAATATCCGCTTTTCATATATTAATGTTTTAAGAATAAAAGTTAAGATAAAATAAAGAAATGTATAAGAGTTGAATTAGCTCTTTCACATAAAAGTGTCTCATACTCTTGTTTAAAGTTCTGTAAACACCTTGCACATAAAAACGATATGTTACTTAAACTTAATTTTTGTTTTAATTTGTTAAAACATTTGAGAAATCTTTAATGAGAGTCATACATGGGAGGTAATAAAATCGAAAACCATCAAGCTGAATCTTCTATACATTTGAGCATAGAAACATTAGAAAATATTATTGTTCTTAGAAAACGCTTAACAATTTAATCTAAAGAAACACATACTGAAATATAGTCTTTCAAAGGAAGGTATTATCACAAGTTTCATGTAAAGAATCACAGGCCGTCGAGGTGTAGCCATATGGAAACTTTCAATTAAGTTTGTATCCACACGGGTTTTGAAAAACAATGTCTAGCCACATCCAAAGTTTTTTTCCGAGCTGTATCCACATTTTCGTTAATTTTGACGGAAAGTTAAACAGTTTGCCTTAATCCTAACAGAGTTGAAAATTTTCATGTGGTTACACCCCAACGGTCCAAAAAATAATTTAAATAGTATTTAAACAATTATTAGGGAATTGATTAGCTATAAAAAAATTATTATGATTATTAGTAATATTTGAAAAAATTAAAACTGTTAGTATTTTTAATTAACACAACACAAACCATATATAATAATAATAAATAAGATCTCTAGCAATTTTAACGAATTAACACAACAGAAACCATCTATAATTATTTGAGCAATGTTAAATACAAAATAACCTTATATTTACGTGAGATATTACAACAAATGCCATTGGACAATCTTTTTAATTTTTCAAATCTTACTAATAGTCATAATAATTTTCTATTTAGTTAATCAATTCTCTAATAAATATCACAAAATAAGTATAGAGATATTTCAAATTTTAATTATTGATATTTTATAATCTTTTAATTTTTATTTAATATCTTCTAATAAACATGAAATTGTTTAATTAGAGTATTTAAACAATATATTATTTAAGCTTTTTAAATAAAGTCATTAAGGATATAATTATAACCACAAAATTTATATAATTAAAAATTTTAATTAAACAATTATTACTTTCTACAAAAAATTAAACTCAATTTTTTTTTTCTTATTAGTTATGGACGAAAATTAAAATTATTTTTTACCATCCAACTTTAAATCTTCAAATATTCTAGTTTTTACAATAGATCAGGATGGATCAATTGACATAATTTTAATTGATCGGTATTGATCCATCCTGATCTATTTTAAAAATTAGAATATCTGAAGATCTTGATTATTTAAAGTTGGATGGTAAAAAGTAATTTTAATTTTTGTCCATAATTAATAAGAGAAAGAAATTGAGTTTAATTATTTTTGTAAAAAGCAATAATTGTTTAAATACTATTTTTAATTTTTTTTGGGCCGTTGGGGTATAGCCACATGAAAATTTTCAATTATGTTAGTGATTAAAGCAAACTGTTTAACTTTCCGTCAAAATTAACGAAAATGTGGATACAGCTCGAAAAAAAATTTTAGATGTGGCTAGACATTGTTTTTCAAAACCCGTATGGATAAAGACTTAATTGAAAGTTTCCATGTGGCTACACCCCGACGGTCCAAAGAATCACTGATCACTTATCAGACTTCACCAACAAAAATTGCTTAGTGAGATTGCCGCCAGAAATATAAAAAGTAGAATGTAAAAAGAGAAAACGCAAAGAGCTTGATTGAACAGGATGAGACAAAAATGATAAAGGCACATAGACGCCGCTATATACGGACAGCCCCGACGGTTGTCTGAGAGATTGCTACTTTGACACTTTCCCATATTAAACAACATATTCTCTATGCTGAAAAAGCTGATGCATACATTAAAAGCCCCAGATTAATGACATGGAAAAAGTGATTACTTTTCACAGCAATATTTGAGTGCCAAAGAGATAATTTGATTAAGAAGATGACTGCATACATTTTCATCTGTCATAACAAAAGCCAAGCTCATAAGGTAAATCAAATTTCTTTGGATGACTCTCACACCAGTTAGATCTTTCCGTACCTCCCAAGGTTTAGGCTTAACCTTCTGTGATTTTTTCTAGTCAACATTAAGTTCAGCAACTAACCTGGTTATTTATCAGGTGGAAAAAGGATAAGTTATACGTGTTTCAGAGAAATGACTCTTTTTGTTCAGCTTCACATCTACCTTTCACAGGTAACTGTCGTTCCAACAATCTTTTCCTTATATACGACATGCAGGACAGCTATCCTTTGTCTAATGTTTCTCGGCCATCTAAATTAAAATTACATGTATTTGCACCACAAAGGATATAGACTATAGATTCCTGCAATGACACAATAAATGAACATATAATAAGCTATGATTGACATTAGTGATGTTTGCATATTTAGTGTTTTCTAAGTTATGTTTGAAGAGGTTTTTGGAGTCTTTTCTATGTTTTTAGAGTTTTATCAGGTTAAAACACGTTTGGATGGAATTTTATGCGTATGGAGCAAGGATGGGACCAACGTAGGTCAAAGTGGAGTGTTTTGGAGCTCAGATCTATTGGTCCCTACCTGGATCCATCGATCCAATTCATGGAAAAAGCTGAACCTCATTTAGATCGATCAAGCACAGCCGGATCGATCGTTTCACTTCAGATCGATCGATCCACACTTGGATTGATTGATCCAAGCCTCTAAGGAAATTGTGGATTGATTTCAGATCAATCAATCCACACCTGGATCGATCGCTCCAGCCTTGTTTCATGCAAATCGCAGAAAATATTTTTTTTTTTTCCTATTTCGGTTTAGTTTCGACCCAGAACGTGTTTAGACTTATTTATTCTATTTTCAGCCATTGTTTAGGCAACACTTTATTTTCTATTCAGACTTCTGGCTTTTGGATCTTGTAAGCTTTTGGGAGACGAATCTCTGACTCTACATCTCTTAGAAGATTTCGGAACCCTTTTGGATTTCTTGTTATATGATTATGAGTTCTTCTTCATCTCCTTGTTGTTTCTCTGTTTCTATGGCTGAGTAGTTTCATAGTTAGGTTTAGGATTTTCAAAAGAAATTATAAATCATTGAATCAGATATAGATAGGGAATTATCTTAGGATTCTTCATCTATAGTTGATCTTATTGCTTGAATCAAATTGATCACTTAGTTTCTGGTCTTAGTTTGTTTAGCGCATAAAAAGTGTTTGTTTAAATGCCTGAAAAACATAGATGAGCGGATTTTCCTTAGCCAACGAAAGCTGATGTTAAGGTAATACGTTAACATATTGAACCTGCTCACTAATGCTTGTTACAATTCTAAGTTCAAACTACTGTTTAGACACTTAGGTTGATAGATAAATTAACTGATACCACGACAGTAGATTGGTTATATCTTTATGTTTTAGTTCAAGACGGTTTTTATTTAGCTCTGAATAATTATCTGGTTCATAATCTTTGAATTCCCGTGAATATCCCTTGACCTAGCGCTTTTAATTCATAATTTACACCGTTTAAATTGTTTCTTTAGTTCAAGTTACAACAAAACCATTATCATTGTCTTAGCTTAATTTCATTCTCAAAGAACAGTAATGTGACACTTGGTTCTTGTGGATTTGATCTCATCTATACTACTGTGATTGTATGTGCACTTGCAATCTTTTATTTGGGTTAAAGCTTTGTGTATCAATTAATCAGTCTTTAGAACGACTATAAGAAAGGGTGCATTTTGAAGATACTTATTGACAATACAGGTGAACCAAGATGAGACAGTTAAAAAAAATCTAAGACTACAAATCATGGTCCTTTTCAAGAAGAACACAGTTTTATAGAGAAATTGTAAATTCATAAAATTTCAAGATATTCGTTTTTTATAAGATGTGTTTTGAAATGTAAATATGACTATATATAAATGGAAATTAAGAAACAGAAAATTGAGATACCTTGGGCATATCCAATCTAGCTCTATATTTCCCTCTAAACTCTATTATAGAGTGATTTTGCTCCAACCTATCTCTATATCTTACTCTAAAATAGAGTAACTCTATTTGTTCCTTTATATATAGAGTAACTCTACTTTTTACTCTATATTTTATACTACAATTACTCTAAAATAGAGTAACTCTACAATAGAGTAGAACATTAGAGAGAAACTCTACTCTATTTTAGAGTTACTCTATTTTAGGGTAAAAAAATAGAGGAATGCATTGGAAATGGTCTTACATGGTGAATCATATGATATGAAAGATTAGCTTCCCTTCATAGCCTAACTGAATACTAATAGTTATTATTCGACTTCTCATAGCTGGTGTTGGAGTACTTCTCGGTGTCCCTTACGCCATATTAGAGCTTGGGGATAGTATGTCTGTCGACTCTCCGTTTCTTCTCATACCTGAAAGTTAAGAATATATTTCTAAGACAGTGAGTGCACTATAAATGAAGAGATATAGTTCGCATATGTTAAAAGATAATTCATAAATTTAATGCCACTTGCTGAGAAAATTACTTGCCAGTTGTTGTCTCATTTCATATGGACCTAAGTATTGTAGTGTTGATCCTCAACAACTAAAAAAGGTCAATGACCTTGCTCATACACATCTTTTTTATCCTTTCTTCTTCCCAGTTTTTTGCTTTTTGTCGCTTTCGTCATGTCAATAAGGCAGGTGGACATTTGATTTGCTTTATATGTACACAATATTTGATGTCAACATACATGGAGAAAACTGAAGAGTAGTACATTCAGTGTGAAGTAGGAAATCTGAACAGCCTATTCTATTATGAGCTAGCAGTATTATTTGGAGGAATAAGATAGTCAATCATCATTAGAACACAAACGCGACATTACACTATCAAATCTTACACAGTTATTAAAAAAAAAGCCCACAAAAGCACATTGTTACCATATGCAGCAGAACAGAGGAGTCCATAAACGATACTTCTTGTACAATATTTGAAAGCCTGCAACCGCTTGACTGGGTTGTTCTTCATTACGAACTCGTTTATGTTCCGAAAGCTGACTACCTGATGTACTGCCTGCAACATGAAATCGATTTTTGTCTATCAGGAGAGGCCCACATATACTCAATCTGAACACCCAATTTGGATATGAAGGAGAAAAAATATAGATCGTGAAGTTAGATGATATATATCAACAAAAAACGCATGATTACTTAAGCAAGGATATGAAACTATTCATAAGTTACAATTGGTGGGTTTTATATAGGTTTAATCACTTACTCTTGATCGTTTATTTTTCTTTGTCTAGGTTTCACATCGTACGGCGTAGACAGCGTTCATGAAGATGACCAGGAGATCAATGGTGGACTCAGGTGTCAGTGAGACTGGAAACTCTGCACAATATGATTTCTATCGATGATCGAACCTAATTATGCTGAAGAAAGGCAGAGTAGACATTTTATGTATAAGATATTTGAGACGATCCTTAAGAGTAAGTGATTAAATGGACGGAAGGAAGAACGATTCATTTTTTTGGAAGTTTAGCAGCTCAAAGAAATGATGTAAAGCGGTAGGTCTCGGGGGACGATGTAAACTGTATTGAGTTTTGCATATGCCATGTGGCACAAAGTAGGAACACGTTTTTAAAAAAATATGATGATGTGCCATGTTTGTATAGAAAGTGTTAGTTTTGATTTGGTGGACATCTCCAGAGTCCCAAAATCTCTCTTTATATATAAGAGACAACATAATAAAATAATATTTTTATTAAAATATAATTTTTCTATATAATACAGATCTTCTAACCTCATATTTTTTAAATTTACAGTTTAGAATTTAGAAAATTCTAAGCCTTCAACTCTATTTTTTTCCTTAAAAATTATATTCTAAATCTTAAAATACTTAATCCAGACCCAAAAAAAATTTATAGCTCTTTATAAAAATATTATTTTTGTTATAAATAAAATATGTGCTAAATTTAGCACAAAAACTTTTTTTGGTTCGTAAATAGTAGAATATGGCTTCAATGTATTGATAAAAAAAGTTTTTTTTTATGGTTAATTTTTTTCCTTAATTTATATCTAGATTAGGATCCGACTGATGGACAAGTTTTAAATTTTAAAATAAATTAAAACATATATTTTCATTCAATGAAATATTTGTTATTAATAATATATTTTAAATTATTTTACGAAAAAGAATAAAAATCATGTTTTGTTGGAGAAAATAGTTATTTAAAAAATTTTAGTTTTCAACATGAATAAATAAATTAATTTTCTATATTAAAATCTTGTTATAAAAATATTAAAAATCTATATAATGTCCAAAAACTTTTGGTCCTCACTTGTTGTTTCTGTTTTCGACTATCATGTTAGATAGCATACACAAAATATTAGAAACCCGAAAAACTAAACCAAATCCAATCCGAAAAAGGGTATAACCCGAAAAAATCCAATTGGATCCTAGACTCATATATCCGAAAGATCAAACATGAAATGAACTGAACCGAGAATCGAATAGATACCCAAAATACTCAAAATACAATTATATGCCCAAAAATATTAATAATATTTAGACTTGATATAACTCAATTACCCAACAATTATAAACACGAAAATATCAATTATTTTTATATCAAATAACTAAAATACCTAAAATTAACCAAAATATATGAAAGGTCTAGGTTCTTAACTCTTTGTTAAATCAACTTTTTCTTCATACACACTTGATTTTGCTATACAATTTAACTCAATTTTTATTCATATTAAAATCTTATCCTAACCTCATGTATACTCCATATAAATTAATAGAAGTCCAAACTTTTATATCAAAATAATATGCACTATATCATACAAATACCCATATCTAATTAATATTAATAAATAACTAAAAAAATAAATACCAACAGTATTAGTAATTTAGTAGAAAACTATGAAACTTGGAAATCTAACATTGTAAATAAACCAAATTTAGGTTAAAAAATTTTGCTTTGGTATTGTTTTTAAATACATTTCTTAATTTTAGTTATTGATTAGTTAAATAAACAATTTTAAGATTTTCTTTTTTTTAAACTACATTTTTTCTTTTTGTATTTGTTTTAAATGTATTTTTTAAAATTTACTTATTGATTAGATAATTTAACATTTGAATGATTTCCTTTTTTCCTTTTTTAAAAAACTTCACTTTTCTGGTTTTTCTGTTGGGATTTATAAATTTTAGTTAATGATTTGATATATTAACAATTACTAAATTTCTTTTTTCTTTAAATTTTTATTTTTTATTTTTTATTTGGCACTTGGCAAGATCTGAATGATTAGTGACACGTGTCAAGATCTCATTAGTTATAATTATATACTCAAAATTTTAAATTAATTTTATAACATTATAACCAAAATACCAAAATATTTGAAAATTCTTAGTTATATATTTGAAAACTTATAAAATATTATTCAAATTTTAACTGATTTCTAAAAATTTATAGAAATAATTAGATTGAACATATACTAGAAAATTGAAATTTTAAGTTATCTAATTTATTATTTAGTTTTTTCTATATTTCTGTTGGGTTTTTATTGACAAAATAATTTAGGTAAATGTTTAATTATAGATTTGTCGTAAAATATATATTATCTAAAAATTTAACCTAATAAATGATAGATTTAGATCAATAAAATTTAAAAATTTATTTGAGGTTAATTTTTATATATGTAAGAAATAGAAAGTAAAGATTATCTTTTGACACTTTATTTATTTTCCTCTTTTGTGTATTATTTTGTTTGGATTAAAATAATATGCAAAAATAGAAAGTAAAGATTATGTATTTAATAATTTATATATTATATATATTCATTTGATTTTTATGATTTTCCGTTTTCTAATCAGGGATAAATATTTTTAACATGTGTCAAAATCCCATCGGATAAGTGACACATGTCAAGATCTCATGAGTTATAATTTTGACAAGTGTTTGCTTCTGATGAGTGCAACCCAAGTTTATATAATGAGACTAGATTAGGACCCGCCCGATGGGCTGGTTTATTAAGTTTAAAATATTTAAATTTAAATAAAATTATTACACTAAATATGTGTTGTTAATGATATATCTTAAATTATTTTAAAAAAAATTTAGAGGGTAGAAGATAAAATTATTTAACTAAATTAGTTTAAATTTTTATATTAACATATGAAAAACTATACCACATCCCTTATTATTGTTTTTTCCGACAATAATGTGAAGGTAGACACGGATTAATACCCATAATAAAAAAAAACTAAACTGAATCCAACTGTGAAAAGAGGTACCAAACTCGAATCCAAAAAATAAAAATCTGAATGGATCCTACATTCTTACATTTTAAAGACCAAATTCGAATCAAACCGTGAACCAAATGAATACCCAAAATACTCGAAATATAATTATATATCCAAAAATATTAGTTATATTTAGACTTTATATAATCCAACTACCATAAAATTATTAATTCAAAAATATCAATATAGTTTAAACCGAATTAACCAAAATACCCAAAATAACCAGACTATTTGAAAGTTTTTAGTTATATTTGTGAACAATTAACTAAATTTTATTTAAATTTAACAAAAAAAATCTTGATATTTCGTGTACCTGAACAGGACCAAAAGTAATAAATATATGAATAGATCATAAACCACTAAACCTCGAAAGGTATGAATTAAATATGAATGTCCATGTTTAGCGTAACATCTGAAAAATGAATTTGGTAAATGACAGATATGTTCTCGCTCATATCTAGGCAAGATATTTTTTTGGAAAGACTTTGATGTCTTTTTTATGTCTTCTGGTTCAGATTTTATATCTGTTCCCAACTTAATATCATTTCTCTCTTCCATCTTCACTCGCCTTAATCTTTCCCCATTTATTGTTTCCGACAACATCCTCTAACTCAACTCTTCTGTCACCATATCTTGATTTTATTTATGTCTCAGTTTTTTACATTCACAACAAATATATCTCACTAAAAATCTAATTTTATAATTGTTTATGAAATTTTTGGTTCTAAAATTTATTGAATTTATGCCATTAATTAATTCATATTATTTTATGATGATTGTTCTATTTGACCAAAAAATTGGTTGATCTTAAATAATGTAAAAACCTAAATTTATTATAAAAAAACTATACTGAAATAAGAAGATTTAAAATTTATTAGAAAAGGGAAATATATATTTTAATATTTTTTTCTTTTATTTATAAAATTAAATTTTATTAAAATAATAATATTTAACATATAGGAGTATTAGGAAAATGAAAGTATAAATTTATTATTATTATTATTATCGATTAATTTAAAATTTTAAAATATTATGATTTATCATCTATTAGAAAAATGAAAAGTATATATATATATATATACATATATATATATATATATATATATATATATATATATTCTTTTTTACTAAGGAAAAAAAAAACAAAACTTTGTATTGATCCTGTTAATTAGAATTTTGACACCTATTTTTGAAAATTACTTTATTGATTTACAAAACTAATGTAGTCCCTTCTGTCAAATATAAAACTAAATTTATTTAATTTAATTATATTAAATATTAACCCAAATTATAATTCTGTTAAATGTTATTTATTTGTCTATATTAAATAATTTTGATTAAGAAAATAATATGTACATATATGTTCTTATAAAGTTAAAGTTTATAAAGAAAATGAAGATTGTTTTCTCGTAAATTTTAACTACTGATTAGATAAACTAAAAAAAATCATTTTTTCATATATTTCTTAGTTTTAGTTATTTGATTAGTTAATTTAACAATTTTTTGGTTTCCTTTTTCATTTTTTAAAACTACACTTTTGTTTTGTTTTTGTATTTGTTTTAAATGTAGTTTTAATTGATTAAATAATTTAACATTTTTGTAATTCCTTTTTTTTATTAAACTTCACTTTTTCATTTTTAATTTTGATGGGATTTATGAATTTTAATTGATGATTTGATATATTAACAATTACTAAATTTTATTTTTGAGTTAATTTTTAATATATATAGAATTTTAATAATTTGACACGTGGCAAGATCTGAATGATAATTGACACATGTCAAGATCTTACAAGTAATAATTTTGACACGTGTCGGCTTCTTGTGAGTGTAACCCAAGTTTATATAATAAGACTAGATTAGGACCCATCCGATGGACGAGTTTCAGATTTTCAAATAAATTAAATAAATTATTTTAGTTCAATTAATTATTTATTAATAATAATATATCTTAAATAGTTTTAGAAAAAGAAATAAAAATCATGTTTTGTTAGAGAAAATAGTTATTTACAATATTTTAGTTTTCTACATTAATAAATTAATTAACTTTCTATATTAAAATTTTCTTATGAAAATATTAGAAATCTATATAATGTCCAAAAACTTTTCGTTCCTACTAATTGTTTCTTTTTTCGACTACAATGTTAGATAGCGTGGACAAAAAATCAGAAACCCAAAAACTAAATCAAATCCAATCCAATCCATAAAAGGGTACTAACCCAAAAATGAAAACTAAATATTATCTATTTGATTATATATTTATTCTTCCTCATTTTTCTTTTCATTTTAATTATATATAAAATGTGGAAAGTAAATATTATCTATGTGATTATTATTATTTGTAGGACATGTGGTCGATAGTTTCTTCTAAGTAGACATGTGGTCGATAGTTTCTTCTAAGTAGGAGCTACCCAACTAAGCTAATTCAAATCTTGATAATTTATTAGGTTAACAAGCCACATTCGCCCTAACAAGTGTAATTATTACTTATTAACCTAAATTCATTGCAATAATAATATGACTTTTAGCTTGTAATTAGAAGCACCACTAGGAAAAAACAATATGGGTAATCAATAATCTGACGCTCTAAAGGTAGGCCACAGCGGTTGCCTAAAATTTGATCACGACGGTTTATAAACCTTATACCAAGATTCTCCTTATTTGACAAAGTTTCAATCTTTTTTCATTCTCGTTCAATTCTCTATTAATAATAATCTTCTATTTCATAGTCCTCTTCATTCATTATATAGATTTAGGCTATTAAAAAAAAAAACCAACAACTTTTAGAAATGGAAATTTACAAACAACTTTCTGATACTATACATCATCATTTTTTAATTCTTTAAAAATAAAAAATAATTCTTTATCATTTAACATCTAATCATTAACTTGAAATTAATAATTTAAATTTTATAAATGTATACACAATAAAATCAATTAATTTTGTAGTTAATTTTAAAATATATATGCAATAAATCTAAGAATAATAAAACATCTAATTGAAAATTTTATAACTAATTTTATCAACATAATTTTAAGATTATGTAATATATGGTTAAGTTCATTAAACTATAAAATGGTGAATTGACAACAAATAAAAACAAGTAAAATATAAGTAAAATATAAGCAAAACATAAGTAAAATAATATAGATTTAAGCCATAAATGTTTATGGTTTTTAAAGTGTTTATGATTTTTAAACTCAAAAAGCTCATGATGCTTAAGTTCCAAATACTAAAAAAGATATGGCCACTAAAATTAAAGTTGATGATATACATAATATTTTAGGTGAATCAAGTGTTTGATTTCTTTCAATTTGTTTACCTTTTTTTGAGTTGTTGCATCAAAAAATATGAATATTAAAGAGTTATGGATGCCCAAAGTGGTGATAAAATATAAGAATTTAATTAGGAGATTTTATATACACATATTGTTTGTTTTAATAACCATACATGTTTGTTTGTCTAAGATTTTCAAAGTTATATATACTGAAAATAAATTGTAAGCCCCAATTGGGCTCTCACCGAGGGAAGCCCATGTACATACATGTCTGTGAATTCAGGGTGGTCTGGACTCAAATTCCTTTGTCACACAGCTCTGACGAGATTTGTGTATGTGTTCATCACTTCACCCTTCAACGCGTCACAAAGCCATTTGTATACCATGTTTTTTCTTTATTTGTGGCTGATGAAGAGTTTACTGATTTGTGGCAGTGTGAACTTCACCGTAGAAAATCATCTTCATAAATAGAGGGAATTGAATTGGAAGTAGTCAAAATTTACAGAAAAATAGGAGAATCTTGGGGGAGGGGGGGGGGGGGGGATTGTATAAGCCCGCATGTGGGCAATTTAAGTTAAGAGAGCCCTACCATTTCTAGACTCTTCCATTTCTCAGAGCAGACTCGTGCATTATCTTCATATTTATCATGCTTATACAACATGAAGGGGCTGAGTTAGTAGAATGTATAGTTCTTTCTTTACCCATTCGTTTTCTAGTTCTTAACGTTCCTCAGTTCCTTCTTTGTGTGCACGCAGGACCGGCCCTAGAGTTATGGATGCCTAAAACAGTGATAAAATAACAAAGCAAATGAACACTTGCTTTTGGCAGGCGGTTTTGGTTGAAGCTGTGTTGTATGGTTGCTGTAATATCAAGAAGGTATATCACTTTGTTAAACCCAGCTACGTATGGAGCTACGTAGTTTGTGTCTTGAGGGCTGAGAACATTGGTGGTGGCCTTTTTAAACTACAGGTAAACAATTTAAGGTTAGCAGAGCCCTACCATTTCTTCTCAAAGTAGAGACTCTATTTTTTTTTCTTTTTTGTTAAAATAATTACTCTGTTTTCGTCGATTAAATTACAAATAAACGCGTTTTCAAACAATCAACTTTAAAAATCTCATTGTCTTATCGTAAATTGTACTGTTGGTGTCGTTAGAGCCCAACTTGAGAGTCCCAAACAGTGTGGTATTGTGCTGATCATGAAAAAAGAAGGGAAAACAAAAAAAAGAGTTACCAATCCTAAGCAATGGGTAAAATATTTTGTATTCTTGGAAGAAAAAAAAGATTATTTACCGCATGTCCGGCTTGGTCTAAATTTCGTGAGTTTCATGTAGATCTGGTATACACATAGATCTTTAGATTTAAAATCATTTCAGAACTTAATTGTGACAAAAAAATATTGTGAGAAAGGGCACAAATAAAAATCTCATCATCATACATACCCAAGATTATTTACTTCCTTTTGATCACTCATTCATTTATTATCACCACATCAGTGTTATAGTTTTCAAAATTTATAATTTTATTAAAACTTATTTACTTGAGAAAAATAAGACGGAAAATCAATATAGTACCGTTGAAAACAAAATACCCAACCAAAAAATGCATATATGTATATAAAAACATTTAACAGTGGTCTATATTTTCTACGAGTTGGGAGCTATCGAAGTAAGCATACAGTTTCGTCTTTTCTACAAAATATCATGGATTTAGTAATATGGAATTAGGAAACGATGACTACGCCGAAAATGTTAATGGAGGTATTCAGTATGATAATACGAGGATTGTTTTTCTACAAATAACCCTTAAGGCTATTATATTTATCATTCGAGTTAAACAATAATTAATAAATAATAATTAATTATTAAATTATGTTATTTTCAATAGTATGATAGCATTACTAGCATACTAGAATAGGATTCACCTGATGGGCGAGTTTTAAGTTTTAAAATAAATTAAAATAAATTATTTTTATATATTTAAATATTGAATATATCTTAAAAATATTTTTAAAAAAGAAATATAAATCATGTTTTGTTAGAGAAAATAGTTATTTACAAAAGAAAGCCTAACAAACAAAAAGAGAAAACAATAATTTATAAAGTAGATAAATTTTACTTTCCATTTAATTCTAATATATGTTCAAATATATTAATGAAAAACAAATAAATTAGAAATTCGAATATGATGATTTTCAATTTGGTTACATATAATTGGTACAATAAAACAAATGGTTAGAATTAGATACTTTTTTTCAACGGCAAATAATAATTATATTAATGAGACCAAACGTAGTCGCGATACAAACAATTTGTTAACCAGAAAAGAGGGTAAATACAATTTGAAAAGAAACAATTGTTTGCTGGTGCATGTCTAGCTAAAAGATGGGCAGCTTCATTCCAAACGCGAAAAAACATGTGTAATTCGGATGTCTTTGAATTTTTGCATCCAACTTCGTATATCTTTGCAAATGTTCATAATGGATATGTCTTCAATGTTGTCTTGAATGATATTCACCAAAGTTTGGCAGTCTCCTTCAAAAACTACTTTGTTATAACCTTTGCACCATATGGTTTGTAATGCACTTAGAGGTGATTTAGTTTCTGCTTCTAGAGGAGAGGAAGTAACACCAAGATGTGTGGAACCCCAGTATTTAGCAATACCATCAGCATCTCATAGCAACCATCCACTATACGCATGATTAGATATGTTATTGTATGACGCATCAGAATTACATTTGAACCAATTATATGGTGGACGTTGCCATGCTCGATGAATTTGGTTAATTTGTTTTTGAGCTGGGGGACTATTATTAGTAATCCATTCATAAACTTCTGAGTTAGCTAAAGTGATATCATGTCTTGGAATTATTAGTTTCTTGTTAAATAACAAATCATTTCGTGATTTCCAAATTCTCCACATAACCCAAAAAAGTAATAATGTTTGTGCCTTTGTTAAATTTATTGCATCTTGCAAATTGAGGAAAAAGTTAATATTTTCCTCTATATCATTTGACGGGATGAATTGATATATGAACGGCAATTGTGATAACCTCCACGTTTGTTTAGATATTGGACATGTAAATAGTAGATGATTAATCGTTTCTTCATCTTGACAACATCTTTGACATGTCTTGTCGATATTAACACCACGTGTGGTTAGTCTTGTTGCGGTCCCTATAGCTTTTGATAAAATACGCCATATGAAGTGTTTTAACTTAGGCATTATTGGTAATTTCCACACTTTATTTTTTATTTCTGGATTTCCATGTGGACGTATAATGGGTTGATGCAGAGTTGTAATATTTCTTGCTAACCAATATCCTGTTTTGACTGTGTATTGTCCATGAGACGTGTGATCCCACACTGTCTTATCTTCTGCTTGACCTTTTCGAAGGTATATGCTGTGCACTATGGATTTGTCTGCATTGGTTAGAACAGTATCAACTACATCATTTTTCCAAGCTTTGTAGGTTCCTCATTGTTGTATCAGTTCACTCACTAACATGTCATCGTCAGGGTCATCAGAAAACACCGGTCTTGAAGGCTCTGTTGGTAACCAAGCATCTTTAAAAATGCGTGTACTTTTTCCATCACCAATAATATTACGACATCCTTTTTTAATAGATCTATCCCAGCTAGTATGGATACCCATCCATAAGATTGGTAACGCCGTGTTTTGGCGTCAAAGAGATGCATATCCTTGTAATATCGGGATTTATATATTTTTGCAAAAAGGCTGTCTGGATTATTTAAAAGTCTTCATGCTTGTTTAGCGAGAAGGGCATCATTAAATTTTTCGAGATCACGAAATCCTAGTCCTCCATTCTTTTTTGATAACTGAAGCTTTTTCCATGCAACCCAGGGAATACCATGTTTATCTTGACCTTTTTCCCACCAAAACTGTAGCATGATGCTATTTATGTCTAAGATAACTTGTGAGGGTAATTTAAAGCAGGACATGGAGTAGACAGGCATTTCTAAGGCAACTGATTTTAATAATATCTCTTTCCCTGCTGGTGAAAGAAATTTGGCACTCCATGTAGAGGTACGTTGTCTTACCCGTTCAATTATGTAACTAAACATCTCTTTTTTCTTTTTACCAAATTGTTCGGGTAAGCCTAGGTACTTTCCTCCACCACCTTGGTTTTTGATTCCAAGTATGTTTTTGAGACGTTCTTGAGTTTGTCCATATACTTTAGATCCAAATGTTATTAATTATTTCTCTTGATTAATTATTTGACCTGAGCATTGTTCATAAACTCTAAAGATTTCTTTTATTGCCATGTAGTTTTTTCGATTTGCTTGGAAAAAGAAGAGTGAATCATCTGCGAAAAGAAGGTGTGTAATCCTTGGTACCCCATTTCCTATTTTTATTCCTGTAATTTTTCCCTTTCGGGCACTAACATCTAGCAGATGACTCATAACATCTGCACAAAGAATAAAAAGATAGGGTGATAAGGGGTCACCTTGGCGGAGGCCTCGTTCTGGAGTGATCGAACCCTGGGGGTTTCCATTAATTAATACTGAGTATTTAACAGGTCTTACCGTTGCCATTATCCATCCTATCCAAGTTTCAGAGAAACCAAATGCCCTCATTGTTTTTTCCAGGAAATCTCATTCCACTCGGTCATATGCTTTACTCATATCAGTTTAATTGTCATATAAGTTTGAGAAACTCGTTTTCTTGATTTTAATGAATGCATCAATTCATGGGCAATCATTATATTATCAGTAATCATACGACCTGGTATAAATGCAGCTTGCGATTCTGAAACAATCGTATTGAGATGGGATTTAAGGCGTGTAACAAGGAGCTTTGAAGATATTTTATAAATAACATTACAGAGACCAATGGGACGATAGTCAGATAATGTTTTTGGCTTATCGATCTTTGGTATCATGCAAATGTTGGTATGATTAACTCCATGTTTCATTGTAGAGGTACTAAAGAAATTACGAACTTCTTTAATAACATCCTCACCTACTATGTCCCAACATTGTTGGTAAAAACGTGCAGTTAATCCATCTGGACCAGGTGCTCGATCCGCTCCAATATCACAAACAGCTTTATATATTTCCGAGTCCAAGAACTCTTTAGTAATGGTGGTATTAATCTCATTGGTGACTGTAGGTTTAAACCCATCGAATATAGAGTCTAGCATCACAGTGTGATTGGTCTTATATATATTTGTGAAGTAATCTTCTGCATGAGTTCCAATCTCTCTATCTCCCCTATGAGCATTTCCAGCTGAATCATGGATTACATGGATTCGGTTTTTTGAGTACCTTGTTTTTGTACACGCATGGAAATATTTCGTATTGCGATCTCCTTCAGCTAACCAAGTGTTTCGACTTTTAAGCTTCCAGTATGTTTCTTCATCTCGGTAAGCAAGAGTTAACTCTTTCTGCAGGTATGGTATTCGTTTCCTTATTAAACCCGACGATGACATTGCCTTGTCTAACTCTGTCTTTAACCCTTCGATCTTCTTTGATGCATTCAAGTTGTTATTGCGTTTACATGAAGCCATTGACTTTGTTAGAATTAGATACTATTATAGGATTTACAAATAAAAAATAACACATATTGGATAGAGATATAGAAGGGAGTGTTTTCTCGATAGATAAAATATAGTGTGTAAATGATATTTTTCAATGGGAGGAAATCGTATTTTGCTTTCTTCCAAATGGAAAAGGTCAAAATAAGAGATGCATATCAACTCACATAGAGCTGTTTTATCGAAACCAATACTTATACACAAATATGGATTCAGAAGAGTGAGGAAGGCGGTGGAGCTTCTACTGAAAGTTGAAGATGGATGAGAATCCGTTGACGGAAATGACAATGTATATCTATGAAGTTATAACTATGACTAATTACTCAAATTAGATTTATTTCATTAATTAGGCATTTCACAGTTAGTTATTAAATGTCAAGAGGATGTTTTCTCCATAGAAAAAAAAGAAATTGGAAATAATTTGTCCCAAAAAGAAGAAATTGAAACAAGAGGCAAAGATCTACTCGAGAAAGTTGATTCCAGTGTAATCAATTCTTAAGAACATATATGGATCCAAACATATTCGGCTATAGTTTTGGAGACAATAATCAAAATAAAGAATTGGTGATAGAACGGCAGAGATAGAGAATAATATCACAGAACACCATGAGAAAATAAATGCAATGGATTATAGCGAGTAAAAGTGCAAGAGATATGTTTGAGATTATTAACCAAACAGAACTGAGACTTGGGGGTTTGGTTAACCAATCAGTTAAGATGAGTGAACCAATCAATTTTTTAAAATGAGTTTGGCTACTGGTTTGATTAACCATTTATTAAAAATTCTAATTTTCAAACCAAAATATTTTAATCATCATATTTAGTATTATTTAATTAAAAATATTTACATATTTACATAATTATAATTTTTTTATAATCAATTTAAATTTTGGATTTTAGTAAGAAATTACAGGATAAATTTCTTTCAAGAAAAATTATGAAATCATTTTTAGTATTGTAAATAATAGTATTGATAATGATAACTATTATTTTCTTAAAATAAAACTATTTATTCTAAATTTTGTTAAAATAAATAAATTTAGAAATAATACCCGCCGAACGGGTGGGTCTTAATCTAGTATTACATAAAATACCATTATATATTTTTGTTGATTTTGAATTTTGTTGAATATTAAAGAAAATAACTAACTTTAACTGTGGATTTTGTTTATTTATTTGCTGGATTTTACCAAATTCATAATTAATGAATTTTAATAGTGAATCTGATACACATTAATGTGTAAGATCGCCTGGTTTACTATGCAAACTACGGGTTAGTATGATACAAAATAAATTAAATATATAAAATTATAAAATAGATAGAGTAAGCTATATAAAATATTATTATTATTCTGTTATTTTGTAAATTAACAAACCAAAATTTTTGTTAGCATTTTCTCAAGCTGTACAGTGTATCTAGTTATTAGTTATTTACAAAATGTAGTGCATTGTCCAAAAATAATAAATGAAATAAACACATTTAGTAGTGCATGATGATAACATATTTCTCTTATATTGGTTTAAACTACAGATGAAAAGCAATCACATATTTGGCGATCATAATTGTACTGATTTTTTTTTCTTTGCTCTCTTTTATTCCCGCAACAATTTATTCACTATATTTTTTGGGAGAATTTATTTTTATCCTCAAAACTTATACCCTAATCTAAAACAGTTAACCCAAACAACCAAGCCCAAAAACTTAAATGATAAACTTTATAAAATTAATTTTTGTGTTTGAGCTATTTTTAGAATCCAAAAACTTAGTGATATTTTTCATTTTTGGTATTGTAATCATTCTAAAAACTTATCTAACTTATAATGATTTAACAATCAACGGGATCTCGAACTTCATTAGTTTGATTCATGTTTCGTCTCGAGTGTGTTAGAGTAAAGATGAAGGGAATTAGAAAGTCAGGATATTCTCGAAGTCTAAAACATGGCTGCCACACCAATTTTCACCATAATATCTAAAAAGTTCTACATCCAAACCAAACTAGATCTAAAAAATTCCTTTAGAAGAAAGGTAAAAACAATAAGACTGAAAACTTTTAAATCTGCCCTTCTTCTCTTAGAGCTCGTCCTGTAATAAAAAAACCATAATTACAGAGTTAGTCACACAGCCCAATTAAATTAACATTTGGTTTAAAGGTTGAAAATAGGTTTAGACATATACATGAGCGGCATCGGTTTCCTTGGTTTCCTCCGTTTCCTTGGTTTCCTCAGACTTTGATTCGTTGTCTGAGTCATCTCCTTCATTGTCATCGTCTTCAGCTCCTTCCTCAGACTGTACGAATAACGAATTGTATATCAGAACCTTGACAGAAAATAAAGAATTATATATGCATTTTGAAACCAGAGAGATTCTTACGTCAGATTCAGCAGGAGCATCCTTTGATTCCTGGTAAAAAACAAAGAAAATATACAATTTGTTTGCTTACTTACTCAACTTATTAGGAGTTAGACAAAGATTTTTTAGAGTGGAGGATTGTGTATTACCTCTTCTTCTTTCTTCTTCTCAGCTTCATCAAATGCTGCTTTCTCGGCCTGGAATACAAGACTTGATTCATTAGCTACGAACATTAATTAACAACATAGACAAAACTAAAGAGAAAAGAATTGATGAACATACATCCTTGTGCTTTCCCCAGGTTTCCTCAGCCAACTTCTTAGCATACTCTGTGTCATCGCAGACTAAGACATTGTCGAACAAGGATCCAGATTTCACCTACCAAAACGTCATGTGTTTTAGTTTAAATCGCAAATATGAAAGACAAAAATGTTTTCTGTGATAAGATTATTATTACCTGCCACAACTCAACTCCAACATACTTCAATTTAGGGAAAACATAGAGTTCTGGGTCGTCCTTGAACTCTGCATGAAATTAAATATACTTAGACTTTCTACTTATCACACTGAATACTACTGTTACATCCATAACTAATAGAATCTCAAAATGTATCTTCAGTTGAATATAATCTACGGATTGCTAAATGTGTCAAGCTGGTGTTAGATTGTATTTCACTATGATCTCTGCATGAATGGTGCATTTTAAGATATAAATACATTGGGCATTATGAAGATAGACGGTCACAGATAGAATATTACCAGGGTTGTCAATCATTGGAGCCTTCCATTTGCCCTTGTAACTCGGGTTCTTGATTTTCTACAGAACAATACGAAGACCGTGAGAGGAAAGTAGACAATTTGACCATAAAAATACTCTAATCGACAGCAAAACAAACAAACCTTGGGCTTCCATTCACCGTTGTACTCAGGGTTGGGAATGGTAGGAGCAGTCCACTCACCATCTTCTTCATCATCCCAGTCCTCAGGCTAAAAACAAAAGACCCAAATTAATACCAGCAAGTGATGGTTTTAGATTTGGTTTTGCATCAGTGCCACAAATAAGATTCAAACCTTCTTTGCTTCAGCGTCTGGAATCTCCTTTGGGATATCATCGTATCCTGCTGGCTTAGTGTCTTCCGGATCAGCAATGAACTCTTTGTCATCCCAGTCCTCAGGCTTCTTGGCACTTGGATCCTTGATCTTCTTTGCTGGAAGGAGATCCCAGTCAGAGTATAGGCTACCAGTTTGCTTCTCAACATTGTCAATAAGAATACTGTAAGTAGCATCAGGTCGGAGGACGAATGTGTACACATGGGTGAGCTGGTCAGTCTCACATGGGACTTCCTTCTTGATCAAATGGTTTGTTTCGTTGTAGGTAAGGATAGCATGTACTTTCTTAGTGCTGTAGCCACAGATATCAGGGCCAAACATAATGCTGCAGGTCAAATAAGAAAGAGATAGGTGTGACGTTAGAATGTTAAGAGTTGATATAGAGATTGTGAAAAGGAACAAGAAAATTTACCTGTAAGGTGTGTCTCCTCCGAATTTTTTCTGGTCAACATCACCACTAAGAAGCTTCATATAGCCACCACCACAGTCAAGCTTCTGCTCGTGCTTGACAGAGAATTGGAAGACTAGAGTCTTATCCTTGTTGCTGAACTCAGGGAACTCAGCTGATATAGCGTAGAATCTGTAGTCCTCACCAGTCTGAATACCTGCAAGAGAGTGATAATTGCAGCGAAGCACAACATAAGGATATAAATAGGTCGAGAAACAATGAATAATCACATCACCACTAGTCCTGAAACATACCTTTATCGTTAGCGTCACCAGACCAATTTCCAGCGGTGTGTTTCCATTCGCCAGCAGTGTTGTCATCTTTCTTCCAATCAGATTTTACCCATCTGCTCTCCCATCCATCTTTAGAATATAGAGACAACAAAGGAACACAGAAAAAGATATATCAGACATGAAAATGATACCCATTTACGTCTGATTGAAAGTTGAACGCAAATCATCAAAAGTTCTTATACGTAAGACTACATATGATATGAATTCAAAGGCTTATATATAAAAAAAACAATTTCAATCTAAGCACAAAACTAACAAGACTTGATCATTATTGCGAATATATAAGTGATCATTCTAGTTTCGAGCACGATGCTAACTATCATCAAAATCCGCATTCCTGTGATTTCCGATCACAAAATCGAGCACCGATCAGAATTTCGAAATTAAAGAAGCTAAGTAAAGCCAGAAACAACAAATTCTATAGATCTATAACAATCCACAATCAAACATTTCGAAAAAGCGAAAATGGATCAACAAGTCATGAACATCATCTGATCGAAACGAATTGACGCAGAGATTGCAAACTGAATCATAAAAGCATCTATCTATCGATCGCACTGAGACTTAGGATCTAGATAGAAATCAAAAGAAAGAAATGTAGCTACCATCGAATCGTTCCTCGAAGATAACTTCAGCAGAGGCGATCGCTACGAGACCAATAAGTATCAGAGAGATGAAGTTAGGGTTTAATTTCGCCATTGCTTAAAACTCAGATCGGAGCTTCCTCGAAAACTGAAGATGAAAATGAAGAACTGAAAATATATACTCAGAGAAGATGCAAGTGAAGTGGAAGATCTCGTGGCTTACTGACGTGTCATCTTTCTATCCAGTTAACCAGTGATAAACGTACACGTCACATATTTGTGTCATGAAAATGACGTGGCTGAAGATCACTGGATAAATCCACGAATTTGGAGTCGAATTAAGCGCAGGAGTTTACACGTGGGAGAATCTAAGTGGGCGGTGGTTCTCGTGGGATTCAGTAAATACTGTCAGATCTCAAGGGTGTTTCCATCATAATACTAGTTTACTCAGTGAATTGTAGCCGTCTGATTCGAACTTATTTTATCTAGAAAATCTATCTTTTAATCACAAATTAATACATATTAAACCTTTTTTTCTTTTACTTGATAGAGACTTGTAAATCTAATATTAATTGGGTCAATTCTCTAAAATACCACAGAACGAAATTTTTGTATCATAAAAAGCACAAAATTTTATTTAAAACAAAAATAATATTTTTATTAAAAAATAATTTATAAAACCTTAAACCCTAAACGTTATCTCCTATCTCTAAAAACTATATCATAAATTTTAAAATACATAACCCTAAAGAAAACTAAATTATTACTTTTTATAAAAATATATGTTAAATTTACAACAAAAATATACTATTTTGATAATCTCTCTATTAATTGAGAATATATGATAACTTTTTACTAAACCTCCACGTGGTAACTTTCAGTTTGTTTTTCTAGATTACCATACCAAACTATGGGTATTTTGTATCTTGGTTGACTAAACCAATCTCCTAACCAATGCACAATTATTGGGTTATATTATTGTCCATCATTTTTTTCTTCCAACACTTATCTAATAAACCAATCTAACTCATTTCTTAGAACGGTTCAGAATTCCAAACCAGAAGTTTATTTTCCAGTATCATCTATATATATATATATTATTTACAAAGTTTTTGGCTGACGTGTCGGGCTCTCGGCCAAAGTTATTTATAAAAACCACTACACCAATTTAGTCAAAAAATTCTATGTGATACCCTTCGATTCGTCACTTTGCCACGTCTACATGTCATCTGTCAGTGGGCCGATTAAAATTATGAAACCCATTAAATTATGTACTGGATCATGATCCATTAATGTTTTACTGATTTTAAAGCCCACAAATATATTTTTATTTCCGTTTTTAAATCCGTTTTGATATTACCAAATAATATTAAATCTAGGAAAATATATATATTTGACTTATCTTACTGCTATATCTTCTACATATAATGTTAAATCTGTGTTTCTTGACATTTAGAATTATCGAATATCTTCGGTCAATTTTATTATCATATATATTGTATATATCATATATATCTCTTCCGAATGAAAATTGTCAAACATTATCGAACCGCTAGAAAAATGGTAATAGTATATATGCGTTGTATATTCTCTGCTGATACCCTAATCTCTTACACCGCCTTTCTTGTTCTTATAAATAGCTTTATTGTTTCCATCGTTTCATTATTTTTGACGGCGGAAGTTTGTACCTAAATTATTTCAATATGATTTTCATTTTTAATCGCAGATTAGGTATGTGGATTCCACGGCCTACCTCACCCAAAAATCTTATCATTCGTCGATATTAACGCTGCAGGTTTATATTTACTAACAAGCTCTCTAATATCCATGCAGGGTTTCTTTAATTCATGTGTTTTCGTTATTTGTCATTCTAGGTTCTCGAGTTTTTCTATTACATGGCTACTGCCAATACCAAGAAGATTTATCGCACATCCATTGGTAGCGATTTTGATGTTCACTCGTGTAATCATCTTCTCGAAGTTCGTTTCATTACGGTTTTATTATCCAAGAGTAACAGTTTCAGTAATTTCAGTATTTGTATAATTAGTTTGCTTTGTCATTCTAGGTTCTCGAATATTTCTATTACATTGCTACTGCCAATACCAAGAAGATTTATCGCACATCCATTGGTATCGATCCTGACGTTCACTCGTGTAATCATCTTCTCGAGGTTCGTTTCATTACGGTTTTATTATCCAACATTAATAGTTTCAATAATTTTAGAGTTTATATAATTAGTTTGCTTACTCAAGATAATCAAGTGTATATATTACACGGTCCTTGTGATGTCGATAGAATTCTCTCCAACAACCATGATCATCCACCGTTGCTTCGATTCTAGTATTTATTCGTATGAGTTGGTTTCTGTTTTTTTTGTGTGTCTTCTATTAGTAACGTGTTTATTTTGGGGTGTTCAGTCTTATCGTCAGCAGCGTCTTGATCAACTCTGTAGACTCTCTGAAATCTATGGCTTTGATGGTTTGGTAAGCTGTAATTTGTTTTAGTTGATATATTTTCTCTAATTCCATGTATATTTTCTGATGTATATTTATTGTTGTGGTGTTTAGTGCAACAAGTAATTTAGTTCATTATATTTTTGGAAATTTAGTTATATCAACATACTTTGAGGCAGTTATTCTGTTTAGTATCAGCAAAAAAAGTATACATTCGGTCAAATATAAAAGCATTGATGTCTACTAAATTATAACTCTATAATCCATTAGGTATTTGTTCTTTGTCATATATGTTTACTAATTAAAGGTTCAAACTAATTTAAGTTTCAAACTAATTTAAGTTGACACCTTTCTCTTCTATATGTGTATAGTCATGTCGATCTAATTTGAGGGAATTCTTCCATTTATCATCAACAAAAAGGGTATACATTCTTTTGGCTGTAAATTTCTTTTTATCGAGTATTTTGATCCTTATAATTGATTATTCTTATGTTTATGTGTATATTTTGCACGTACAAAGTCGCTCTCTCGTGATTTGAAGTATTTATTCAGTTTCTTATTGAAAGAAAAGGTATTTAAATTTATATAGTAGTATATTTTATTTAGATTAATCTTATTTATAAAACAATGTAACGTTTCATGTCAGGATGTTTCTACTCATGATCCACCAATTCGTATTAGTCAGGTTGGTTTTATCATCTGTTTTGGTTATTATCGTGTCATGATATATAACTTCGATATAATTGTTTCTTTACAAATGTGTATTAATTACTTTAATTTTCTGATTTGTTTCAGTCGGATGATGTAGCACTTGAGTTTCTACACCCTCTTCAATTTGATGAAGGTTTCTATGTTTCTGATTAGTTTGCTAAATCGGCTACTTCTCTTGGAGACGATGGTCTATCACTTGCCCATACAGATGCTTCCGGAGACGTTGATACTGCATCTATCAAAATAGTTGACTGATGATATCAAATAATTAGGCGTGCTATATTTATTGACTTCTATGGTTATTTATTAAGTACTAAATATCCAATGTACTACATTATTTTAATTTAATAATACAGTTTTTATATTATACTGCTATTTGGTCATAATTTCTTATATTGATTTGGGCTTCTTTGAATGTACATGTTGTCGTGTTAAAGTTTGCTGTTGAGGTTATTTTGAAGTATAATTTTAATTCATAAATGAGAATCGTCAGTTTGAATAATATCTAAGCGTTTTTATATATTTTTTAGATATTAGTGTCTTTTCATTATCTATTTAGTCCTCTCTCTTCTAATATCCTTACACTCTTCTGGATCTTGGGGAAAAAAAATCTAGTGATGTAGTTTCATCTCTTGTCGCATCTAAATCCAAGTATTTCGAGGTGGTATGTTCGTGTCAAGGTACTGAAGGCGTTTCGGCTGTTCTATTAATATCGTAAGCCGTGATTGGCTTTGGTCTTAGTTGATGAACATGTTTGCCTGTTCTCTCTTACACTTGCATGCTTAAAAATTATTAACTTTAATTCTTGTGTTTTAAGACTTTAGATAATATTTACCTTGCATATGGTACACGGTTATGAACTTTGCTGTGGTGCCAAACATTGGTTGTGCTAAAGTTACTAATAATCTATATAAAATTATTTTTACCGAAAAGACTGTGGTTGTAGATAATGATAATATATCTGATTGTATCTACGCATCGTTTACTCCGTTTCCTGCAACAGTCGGCTCAATTGTTGATCGTGGCTATTTAGTTTGTTAGTGATTATCATTAAATTCTATTATGTATTAGTAATTTCTTTTAAAAAGAATTGTATTCATACGTTGTTATCTTGCAGATTTGATTGGCTATGTTGTCAAGGTTGGTCCTTTCACTAATACTGGTCCTGACAAATTTCCTATCAGTGGATCCAGTTTGTATTTGTTCTCAGAGACAAAGAGTTAGTAATCTTCTGCTTTTAAAACTACTTGTGTTGTATTTGTTTGCTGTTTACTGAAATGTTTTCCTTATGGGAGGACTGCGATTGATTTTGAAAATGATTACACATAAGCTTTGGCAAGTTCTGGATCCATAATTGTATGTGTGCTGCGTTGGTGGAGGCTTATTCAGAGGATAGACAGTTCAGGGTATATGAGGGCAACTAGCCAATGGCCAATATCTAAGTCACTTTTCAATCCTGCTAACCCAGACGTTGGTCGAATGTTGGAACTGTAAGTATTTAGAAATTATAGTTTAATAATATATGCTTTTATACTTATAACAACGTATCAATAATGTTTTGCATATTAATTTTGTTTCAGACAGTACCAGTGTCAAGCTAATGATGATGTTCATGTCAAGGAGTAAAGAATTAATGGAACATTTGTTTTAATTTTATTTTGAAACTTTGTGTGTTTTGTGATTCTCATATTTGTAATAGGTTATTAAATTTCATTCGGTGTTTTGTTTACTTTTTATTTAATGAGATTTCAGTTACCTTAATATAATTTATGATTGTATATTTTAGACTATTTGATATAACCAATTGTGTAGATATAAATTTGGATATATATTCCAGCAAATATATGTTGTGTATGTGTAATTATAAATAGATTATTATTTTAACCGGATATTTAGTTACATCAAATATTTTTATCTGTACAAAATTCCAAACTATTGCCTTCTCTCCAAATTTTTTTTTTCGAGATTTAGTTGGTCAATTTCAAAATTAATCATCATTACCTCGATAAAATTTTTGTCAGTCTTATCATGTCGAGTATGAGCTTTCGTTTGTCTATATATCTAAAAAAGTATCTTGAAAAAATAAATAAACACGATATTAGATTGAAATATAAATATATATATATATATATATATATATATATGTTCAGAAAAATCAATGATTATCGTCTCTGCCAGAGAGCATTCTACGGTTTTAAGCAAATATCAGACTGACTTGGTTGCATGAATTATATACCACGGTTTAGATCGTCTGGATACCACGATTACTGGATTTCATGTTCGTGTAAAGGTCTTGAGGGCCTTTCGAGTTCCTGTTTGACCTTATGTAGATTCTTTGGGTCCTATTCTTGTGGATGAGAAGGTTTGTATAGCTTACTTTATACTTATTAAATTGTAAAATGATTAGATCTATTATTTTGTATGGATTTGATACTTCCTTTTGTAACTCATCATATATTTGTTAGTTAATTATTCACTGCAATGTATTACATACAATGTATTTTAATTGGTTGATTAATTAGTGGAAATTAAGATACATTTACTATTGTAAATTTAGTTTATACTTTTGTCAACCTGTTAAGCTCTTTGTAATTTTTTTACTCGTGTTTAGCTTAATTAATTGGAAATTTGTGTTATTTTTGAAAGGGTGAAAAAGTGGAGGCCTTAGTTGAAGAATCTTTCTCAAAATATTATTTGGGTTTTATTGACGAGGATCTCTGGTATACCATCCTGAAATTCAGTCTTACCAAACGACGGACCAGTCAAGCTTACTAAGATTCTATTCAAGATTCATTTCTTGAGTAATACTGTAGTAAAATGTTGTGATCCGGTTTGTGATTCTATCTATACCTCTTTCACTCCTTTTTGTGGCTTGCTTCGTGGGACATATGATCGTAGTTATTTGGTTGGTGAGTAAGTTTTTCATTATTAACTAATATTCGATTATGAATGCATCTTCTTCACTTAGTAATTGTTTGTCGTTGCCATTTTGTTACATCTGGTGGGTTATGTCCACAAGGCTGGCCAGATAACTCATGTTGATAAAGATCCTGTCGTTGTCGGTGGTTATTGTTTCCCATTCGTTTTGAAAGACAAAAAGTATGTAGTTGGTATGTGCTTTATGTATATTTCTTGCTGGTTGTCTAACTCGATATTTTTTGGGTTGTGGTGTAGGGGTTGTTATGTCAAATGTTTGGCTGAAGGACAAACAGCTATCGATTTCAATAGTGCTTACATGGAATGCATGTCTACTAATGATGTCGTAGTATGTGTTCTACGTTGGTGGAAAGTGTTTCAGCCTTTGATTGGCTCCCAATATTTGAGGGTTTATAGTGATCCACTAATCTCGAAAGTACTCTTTAACCCAGATATTGCTGACGTCAATCATATGTTAGAACTGTAAGTCTTATTTTACTTATGTTTTTTCTCTTAACTGTATAATGTATTCTCCTTAATAGATGTATGAATTTATCTGGCAGTTCTCGGGAGATTGAAGCTGAATCTGCTGACGTGGATTCAACTTAATGTATATGAGTTTCATCATTATGTTTAATTATTTCCGAATCACTGAACATTATTTTCCTTTGTTTGTGGAAAGTCTGTAATATTCAGCAACTTTAAATATGTTAAATACTATTTGTCTTCTACTTTGACCTTATAAATTATAATTTGAATGTGATTCTGTTAATCGTTTTTTACTGTGTTCTAGATGGACATATATTTATTCCATTGGTGTTGTATCTTTAACTACTTATAAGAATGTGAATATATATCGTCTAAATGAAAAATAAGTTTTTAATAATAAATGAAAAATGAGTTTTTAATAAATATGGATCTGATAATATACTATCGCCAATCAGATATATTATTCTAATTAAGAAAAAGAAAAATTATGTCTTTGTTCGTATATTGATTCTACTATCCTAACTGGTCCAAAACCTTTTGACACATTCTTTGTTTTAGATTATATTAACATATTTCTGATATAGTCAGAATATTCATTCATAATATTTAGTAAACATCTAAACCTTTATATTAATCGTTATTTAGTAAACATCTAAACCTTTATATTAATCGTTATCGGTAAGAATCTTCTTATTATGTTAAAATTCCTAAAAAATGAAATTACAGTATTTTGGAAATATGTACTCATTATCTCTTAGATATTAACACCGCAACTGAAAATCTCTATATATATAGAAAGAGATATCTACACCGAATTAGTTATTCCTTTAGACTGGATACAAAACTATGGATCTTTCATCAACCTTAGCAAACCTTGACCTAAATACAGATGGTCTTGATGCTCATGATAATGTTAGTAATTTTTAGATCTCTCAAAATTTTATTAATAATTTATATAGCTTTGAAAGTTTCATGCGTTACAATCCACTGTTTTAGTGTTTCTATGTTTGGTTTGTTTTTAATTAAATTCAGTGCCATATATATTTGCTTATCAAATGTATTCACTGGATTTAAAATTCTCATCACACTTGGCATGTACAGTTTGGTGTTGAAATTAAATCCTTAAAAATTTCTTCTCAATATTGTCCCAACATAACATGAGGTGATCTAAACTTCTTTTATGATTGTAATTCCACATATTTATTACTGATTTGGTAATGTCTATAGTTTCTTATAAATTTATCAATCTAGGGTTCGCTTCTTCCTGGTAACTATAAGGTAGAGTTGTGTGAGCAACCAAGACCATTGAAGGATCTTATTGATCTCCTGAAAAAAGGCCATAAGGTATTTGCTTAGAGATTTTTTTTAAAAAAATTTATTTGGAATATTTATATGAGTTTAAACTAAACGATGTGTTTATACCTTGGGATAGATAATTTCAACTGAAGAGTGTATCTGTGCTATTCACGAAGCTTGTACTCTGTGTTCTGAGGCTGATTTGCGTCAACTCTTGAGCATAGCTAAGCGCGGTAACGAAGACCTTGATATTTTAAAGGTCTGGGATGCAACTTGGGAACTTTTTTGTACGGATGTCATTCCAGAACAATCACGTATCTACTTTAGCAATGGTATTTTATTAAAAATAAAAAATGATGTATAATCTTTGTCTTTCTCCTTTACCAAATATCTTTTTCGGATTTTGTAGTTGTTCCCTTTACTATTGATGAGTTTAAAGCTACTGGTTATGAACTCTTTAAAGAAGTTTTGCAATCTAATGGAGTTAGCTGTCCGGATGGTGGTTACAAGTGTCTTCCTATGAGTAAATATGATAGATGGTTTACTATAACAAGACAAGGATATACTCCGACAACGAGCCAGCCCATGATAACGAAGTTGAAGCTATGTCCCATGATAGTCAAGAAAAATATATATCATCAGTTTGATACTTATTGACAATCTTAGACCCATTTATGTTGATTTTTTTAGTTTTATTGGTTATGGTTATGAAATCATATGTTTTATACTCTGGATAATTGCTTCTGTTTTTAAGAAAGTTAATTTTATTGGTTCTAAAATTTATATACTAATTTATGTACTGGTTGATGTTCATATAATAAGATATATGTTTATATATATATATATATATATGCATGTACTTTATTTCTTATTTGTATTTATTTATAACCACAAAATAAAATACTATAGTTCTGTAAAATCACATCGATTGCTAACAAATTCATCGATTGCTAACAGATATACGTTTTGTTATTTTGGTTAATTAAATTGTAATAATTTATAGCTTTTGAATAGTCGCATCTACTGACAACAGAAAGCGTAGAATAATAATAGAGTCGTTTCGGAAATTTCAGTAAATAAAAAGGTTTTTTGTATAGATGAAGTTATAATGTTTTTGGTAAATCTAGGTTATTAATAATATATTCCATGAGATTCGATACAGTGAATATATATTTTGCCGTCTATATATTCACACGTATCATCTTTTTGTTATACTAATACTAAAGACCCTTCATATTTCTACAGAAAAAAATATACCAAAATATCTGAGAAAGTCTCCAGCACATACGATGGCTCTTTACCATGATCTCTATCGTATGAACACTACCATCACTGGTTGGTTTGTTTGTGTTAAGATCTTGAGGATTTTCCAGAATTCTATCCATCCCGAAGACGAATCTTTGGGTCTAATCATTGTAGATGAGAAGGTATCTTCTGACCTAACTTCGCTTGATCTATGTTCTGGTTAGATTATATCAATCGTTATTAGTTCAAATATTTGATATCGACACATTATGTTAATCCGGTGATTCATTCCGACACCGTAATTATGAATGCGGTTTCTTAATATGTTAGGATTTGGTTGGAATTGTTGGACTTTTTAATAGATGGCTATGAAGTCATATTTTTGAAGTTGTTTTAATAAGAGTTTTTGTGCATAAAAACCATCAAGCTTTTTCTTTTTTGCAGGATCAACCCTCACTTTAAAAATGTGCAGATCAATCCTATCATCTCCAAAGTCACCTGCTAAACAGTCCTTGGCTATATTGTCGACGTGTCACCGTCAACCAGTGTTAAAAAACTAACAGAAATAACAAAACTACATAGTTTTAAGGACAAAAAAACTACATGTTATTTTGCTAATTCTTTGCTATTTTACCAAGACCCAAACAACAAGCATTTTATTTACCTGGATAAACAAAACGATATGTTGTCTCAGATAAAAAAAAGAAAAATTGGATAAAAAATTGTTTTATCTTCTTCCTCTTTTATGGTCCGTCTTCTTCCTCTCTTCCTCCAATTCTTCACAAAATTCAATCTGGGTTCTTTTTCTTCCTTCTCCCTCCAATTCTTGACAAAAATCAATCTAAGTTACATTTTAAATGGTTCAATCGAGTGACCCACCACAACCAAATCTTTAATCTTCTCTTAAAATAGCTGATTAAGAAGAATATTGGATAAATGTTTCAAATTTCATAATTTTCTCAAACAATTTCTCAGAAAAATCATTATCCATAATTAAATAAAAACATAGTAACAGATGGAGAACAAATCAAGGTTCTAATTTAAGAAAAAAACAAAATGTAAGATCAAGTATTAGAGAGAAATGACATGAAATTTAAAGACACATCTTAATTGGGAATCCATTATTATTATTTTTGAATTGAAGGGAACCATTATTACAACATGTTAATGAGATTCCTAGGAAAATTTCAGAAAAAAATTAAGAAACTAAGAAATAGATAATTAGATAAACGGAAAAAAATCAATGAAGAAATTGGTCAGACGATGAATTCTTCTGGTTCTGAATCCAAAACCGGAGAAATTAATTGAAGCAGCCTTAGAGAATTTGGATTCTTCAGCCGACAAAAACAGTGGAACTAAATCATTCATTTCTCCAGAGAAAGCAATTGGATCTGAGTAAAAAAAGGATTTGAATGACATAACCGGTAATCTTATTAATCTAAATATAATTTTCTGGATTTTGGATAGATATTAAGAGTCAAAGAAAAAGTAAAAAAATAAAAACAGTGAAGAATAACGATGAAGATGAAGATGAACAGTGAACACATTTTTTTATATGTCAAATAAAACAGAATTTATAAATTAAATGAAAAATCATGTTGTTTTGATGAAAACATTAAAAAATCATGTTGTTTGTTTAAAGAAAACATCATGTAGTTTATTTTTAAAACGACGTAGTTTTGTTGTTTCCGTTAGTTTTTTAACACTAGTTTATGGTGACATGTCAACAATATAGCCAAGGGCTGTTTAGCGGGTGACTTTGGAGGTGATAAGGTTGACCTGCACATTTTTAAAGTGAGGGTTGATCTTGCAAAAAATATAAAATTTGATGGTTTTTTTGCACAAAACCCTTCTAATAATTCAAACTATGATATATGATTTAGGGTTTTAATTAGATTTTATTTTGTGTAGTTCTCTGATGTTTGGTTATATACTTAAATTGGTTCCTTATTTATATTAGCATTCGTATTCTTTTCTGGTTTTGGTTTTAAATAAATTTGGTACTTTTCTAGGGTGAGAAAATTGAGGTCTCAATTAAGCAAGTCCATTCCAAGTATTACTTGGAGTTCCTTGAAGAAGACCGATGGTATACTGTAAGAAAATTCCGAGTGTTTACTAACGACGGGCCCAAAAAATAAACTAAAAGTGAGTTCAAGATTGGCTTTCTTGAAGACACTGTTGTCAATGAGTGTGACTTTGATGATGACCGTTCCTTTGCGTCTTTTACTCCATTCGTTGCAATAGTTAATTGGACAATTGATAAAAGCTATTTGATTGGTAATTTACTACTTCTCAGTTTCTATTCTATATTTAGCGTAATATACTAATATATTAACTCATTTGGTTAGACCTTGTATTCCAAAAATCTTAGATTTGGTCGGTTATGTTGTCAAAGTTGGACAACTTACTCATGTTGATCCTGAACCTATTGAGCTAGGTGGGTATCGCTTGTCCTTCGTTTTAAAAGACAGAGAGTAAGTTTTGTGATATATTTTGCGCTTAGTCTGTCTTTCGTTTCTTAGTTAGAACATTGCCAATAATATCTGAACTATTATTTAACGTAGGGGTTATCACATTAAATGTGAGGTGTAAGGTCAAGCTGCAATCGATTTTGACAACGGCTATAAGGACTCGGTTTGTTTGAATCCGATTGTTGTGTGTGTTCTTCGTTGGTGGCAACTAATCAAGCCTTTGGTTGGTTCTTCTGTAAGGGTTTATAGTTATCCACCGGTGTCCAAGGTTCTGTTCAATCCCAAGATTCCCACCGTTGTTGATATGTTAAACATGTAAGTCTGAATATAAACTTTTTACATTCTTTCCGTTTGTTTTCTCACTTGTGTTTTTGTGATATCTAACAGTGCTGGAAACGATGGATCTGTTGCCCGTGATGATGTCTTGGGTTGAAGATTAAAAAATGATGTCACTGCTTATTTGTATTACTCTTTTTGTCGTCAATCTGTAATATTTTGAACAATAACTTGTGTTAATTATATATTTGGCTACTTAGTTAAATTAATCTATCAAAAATCTTGGACATATAATCAAATTTCTCATTATGTAATTCAATATCTATAATAATTTTGCTAATTCAAATAGTATATTATAATTTCGATGTTTTCATCTTATTATCTTCCTTTATATTCTTAATGTTCTAAAACAGATTTAAATCGTTGAACAGATATAATGTACTAAAACAGATTTAAATCGTCGAACATATATTCACAAGTGGAGTTTCGGGATTGTCGTAATTGAAGACCGAACCTTGTGAACCAATATTACAGCAAAATGGAAAGGTTGTATTTATCTTTTGAATCAGTAAAATCTTTCGGATTTATATAGATATATGCCTAGATTGTATAACACACATATATATATATATGTTGTTTATATGTGGTTTATAAATTTAAATTAAATATATTATTTACATATGATTGTATTTATGTATATAAAGATGTTGTATATAAAAATGTGAACAATGTGCTAAGTGGAAAATGTATTAAGTGCTTTTACCTTTTATGATTAGTTATATTATTCATTATTAAATAAATGGAAATGTTAGATAAATCTGACTGATTTATTGTAACAAAAAAGAGTAAATAAATCTAAGTGATATGTTAAATTTCGTATAAACTACAACTGTTAAAAATATGGAAAATATTATCTGTAAATCTTTAATAGTTTTTTTACTTATCGTTTTGACCTAAATTTAAGTTAATCCTAAATATATGTGATCTTACCCTCTATTCTTCTTATATATATACGTGTCTACTTTAGGTTTGGTATACAGTTCAAAATATGGTCGCACATAGGGTTTGTGTATTCGATCTTAGTCCGCTAAGATGTGAATGGACTATTAAAGTCAAAGTGTTAGCAATGTGGAGCACAATACCAGCAATGAGGAGGTATATGTTTGTGAATACTATACTGAAATTTATAATTATATCGTTTATATATTCAATTTATAATCGCAATTATTTATTATAGTTATTTATTATATATATATATAATTTAGCTTTTGATTAATACAGGGGAACAAGATTCAAGCTTCTTTAAGTGGTTCTGTTGTTGATTACCTTGGTTCAAGATTTTTAGAATCTGATTGGTATGAAATTGAAAATTTTCAAGTTGTGAACCAAAATACTTACCAGAAGGTGACCACGCATCGTTATCGCTTGATTTTCTTAAGTAGAAGACAAATTACGAAAATCAAATCAATATCAAGCTCTGAGTACTTTGAGTTTGTTGATTAGCGTGATATGTGGAATGAAATGAATAAAATTGATTACTTGAAAGGTAAGTTATCGAAATCTGTTAGTATATCAGTATATTTATTACAATATTAAATACTCATTGTAACATTCGTGTCCAAGAAATAGAATGTTGAATTATTTTCGGATAAAGATCTGAGTTTTACAGATTATTATTTAAATCAAATAACATCTGGGATGTTAGAAAAGAGAACCAAAAAGTTTGGGATTGTTTCTGTTGGATTAGAAAGTTGTGATGGGTTCATTTGTTACGATCAGAAGTTATGGGGTGGTTTTGCAAATAACAGAAGTTGGGGGACTTAGTTGCAATTCTGGAGAAATTGGGAGGAACCCTAATCTCCTATTGGTTTATTTTAACCTAAGAGTGGCAGCACCTTTTTCTTTCACGTGGTCACCTCCATCGAGTAAAACAAAAGAAAAGGAGAGCTTTGTGGGTGGCTGTGTTGGCGAGAAGAGAAAGAAGAGTGTTGTTGTGTGGTGTAGAGAGCTCGAGAGGACTGAGTTGGTGGGTTTTGGCGTGAGGAAAAGAGACAAGGTTGATCGTTTTTGTGCGAAGCGATCGTTGTTCCGTCGTTGCCGTTAGAGAGAAGTTCGAGTCTCCATCTCATCCTTCTTAATGGTAAGAATCTCTTCTCCGCCTTAGTTGTTTTGTTGTGGTTGTTGTGATGGTGATATTGATCGGTGGTGGTGGTGAGACACGGTGACTGATCAGATCTTCATGGTTATGATGTGTTTGAGTTGATGTCGTGGCTGAGAGAGTGGCCGTTGCGTCGAGGTGGTTTCGCTCGTTATCGGTGGTGTCGTCGAGAGGAGATCGAGATCGTTGGTGTTCTCATGAGTTGGGCGTTGAATCATTGACGTTGGTGATATAATAGTTAACGGTGGTTGTTGTGGAGATAGTTGTGAACTCTGGGATGGTGGTTGGTGGCGTCTTGGTGGCATGATGATGATCGGACTTGCTGTGACGGTGAGATCTGAGTGTTCGTGTGGTGTATGATCATGGGTTCGTGTTGGTGTTCGATGGTGTCCGGTGGTGGCGTTGTGGTGGAGACGTTGCAGAGAATCTAAGTCATCACGTGGAGAAGATGACTTATATTAAATATGGTGGTTTAGCTAATTATTTAATTAGTATTATTTTATTTAATTAGTATTATTTTATTATTGGTAGGTTCTGCATTCGGAAAATCTAGCGTTTAGACGTATCGGGGAGTTCTAAAAAGTTACAGAAAATTATCACAAAACTTTCTGCTTTTGGCTAAGGTGAGTGCAGTACCGTGGTCGGACTAGACTTACAGGAGTTTTCGGTCTAATTTGATGTATATGATTTATTTATGTGAATGTTTATTTTCTTGGGAGTTTTGGTGTTTTGCTGTTGTGTAAAACCGTTTGTGCTGTTAAATAAATTCCGGAAATTGCTGAATTTAATCTCGTAATTAATTACTGATTTGCTGAATTTAACTGATTATATTTTGGTGTAGAAGGATTTATTAATCGATGTAAAACTATTATTTATTTATAATAAATATTGCTAAATTGCTTAAGCTGATTTGCTGTTTGTCGAATCCCAAACATATAATTATGTCGGAGATTTTTTGAGTCACATGTCTGTAATTGACCTAGTAGACGGGTTGATCGCCTCCTCAGTATTTAATAAATACTGACTGTGTCTATTCGTGATGGCGCAGGTAAAGGAAAATGAAAAGTTTAGTTGCTGGATCTCGTGGGACCAAGGCTGCGGAAGGGGATGACATACCAGGATTTATTGTTTATTTTTTTTATTGCAGTATTTTGGTTTAAATTGGTTAAATTGAGTTATTTAAATTGATGTGATTTCGTGAATCGTTTAATGTTGTTTATGTTGGAGGATTTTAATATTTATGGGAATATTATTATCGAGCAAAATGGGTTAGGTTGTTTTACTCATAATGTAGAAAGTAACCATATACTGATTTTCTTATGTTGGTTCCATGCAGACGCTATTGGAGAAATTATAAATATGTCTGAACTTGCGGTCCATGATAACTCAATAAAAGTTTCTGCAGATACGATGACCAAGAAGAGTGGGCAATCAAATCCTAAAGATGTAATAATAGATCTTGAAAAGGCAGAAGATAATTTATCCGATCTAGAATATAGTTTAGAAGACGGATCAGATGATGATGATTTCATTGACGATAGTTCAGTATGTGACCCTGATGTGGTAGATAATGACTATGAAGAAGGTGATGAAGATCTTGAAGAGTATGTTGAAGCCGGAGATAGTACTGATAGCTCGGAAGAAGAAGAGTATTTGACAGAAGACGATAAAGATAAAGAGCGTAGTGAACCCGATGTTGATTACTATACTAAAGAAGATGAATAATACAAAAGTGATAGAGAGTATGTTAGTGAGAAAGATGAAACAGATGACTTTTATCATGTTCATCGTAATCAAGGGCGTAAAAGAACTACTAATGACATGGACTTGAGTATTCAATGGATCAAAGAAAAGTCTGAAAAAACAACGTCCACAAGTTGTAAGGTCATCTCTTTTGATCTTCGTGATGCAAGGTATTTGATTCTGGTTAAAAGGTATATTATCCTCATGAAGTACATATAATAATAAGTTTCGCTTAACTGTTGTGTATCTTTTTTTAAAGGAATGTTCGTATTCATTGTATTCTTACTGGGGAAATAGCTTCTGAATTTTATAAGGCCTGGAGTGATTGTGCTGGTAGCGCTGTCATATGTGTCATTTGGTTCGGTTTTTTTAGACACGTCTGGAGGTGATTTCCTTTTTTTTAATACATGTAGATATATTTTTCCGCTCATGTATTTGCTTGCTCGTAATAATACTTAGTTATGTATATCATTTTATATGTAGATAAGATGACTATTACATTTACTGATTGTACTCGGATCGCTTTAAATCCTGCAATTGAAGAGGTTACTGACTTCATATCATCGTAAGTTGCCAATTTTAATTTCTTACTTATATTATTGTATGTAAGAATTGTACTTGATATTCTAATTAACATTTTTAAATTATTTATTTGCAGGCTACCCATCAAACGATTTCGTACTCTGAAAAGCAGCTTAAAGAAATGAATAAATTTTTAATTATGCAAACCTTTAGAATTTGTTTTTGAATTTACTGAAGTACTTACCTTTATTAACTTCTTATGATATTTTTCATTATAAAATCTATGTTTTATTTGGTTTGAGATCTTAAGCATCAATTATACTTAATATTATTGTCCAACAAATTTTGCGAGAGTTAGCAATATTTATATGACGTAACGATATTTGTATGAAATAATTTTACGAAGGGAACATATTTATATTTTTTGATTAATTAATTGATATTTTCTGTTTGAAGTTTAATATATCATATATAGTTTATTACCCGATCTAACAATAAGGGTATATTTTACAATATTTTCAAGGTTTAGAATATGATATATTAATTATTTTACATTAGACATCTTATCATAAATAGAAATTTAATATTACAGATAATATCTAAATGCAATTTTACACCCTATACGTTTAGAAATATGTGAAAATCGTAATCTGCTTCTATAGATATGACATAATTGTTAGATTTAGAAAAAGTAAAACTAACATATTTAAAATAAATAAAAAGGAAAACCTACATATATATTCGATTCCTATGTCTTACGAACTTCTATATAAGTTTTCTAGCTTCATTATATACATAATACTTGACTTTATATTGAAAATTATTTCGATTTAATGGCTCATCTGTTAGCAAACGCTGTTCGTAATTCTTTTAAGAAAAAAGCCTCTCCTATTGATGTATCAGCACTCAATCCTTACGTCCATGAATGGCATATACGCGTCAAAGTGTTAGCAAAATTCCTAAGATCTTTGGGACCTCATAACACAATGAATTTGATTTTGGTTAATAGCAAGGTATTATTCAATTATAAAATAATATTGGTTGATTAGTTCTGACTTTGGTTATTTCATGTAATTATATAATTTCTTAATTCGTTAACACGAAACTGATAATATTTGATGACCTGTTTTCAGGGCCAAAAGATTCAAGCTATAATTGATCAGAGTTACATTCCTAGGTGTAATAGAAAGTTAATCGAGGGCCAATGGATAAGTGTTTCAGTTTAAAATTTATGTTTCTTGTGGAACTTTCAAACCTGTTCCACATCGTTTTGTTATTCGTTGGGAGTCTACTACGGTTGTTAGGCCTTTACCTACAATAACTGTAGGGAATTTTTACTCTTTTGCTTCTTTTGAAGACGTCACGAGTGGTATTTTAGAGACAACCTACTATGTTGGTAAGTAAATACAAACTTATAATGTTACTGTATTATCTATTATGATATTTGATAATATTGTTTTCAAACATAGATTTGATAGGTAGAGTTGTCTGTGTTGGTAATAATCATGAAGAAGGGCCTCCAAACGGCGACTGAGATTCCATATATTTGGAATTGGAGGATAGAGAGTAAGATTTTGTAAATTTGGTCTCCGTCCGTATAGTTTGATCTATGTACACTCACGTTATTTTTATGGAAATTTAAACAGTGAGAATCAGTTGATTTGTCAATTGCCCGGATATTATGCTGAATATTTCTTTGCCCAATGGAGACAAAGTGATGAAAATATTACAATTTGTATCATACGATTTGCAAGACTTGAGGTTAATACAAGTAATGAATACAATATAGTATATCTTTATTTTATATAAGGTAATATATGCCATAGTTAAAACTAATGCATGCATATTACTTGGTAAAAGGTTATTGGATTGCAACAACGTTTCCATATGGATGTACCAAGGTGCTGATTAATCCAAGGTGTGGTGACACAATTGACATGAGAACATATATTAGGTCAAGACAAAAAAAATTAAAGTGAAGATGAATTAATTAATTAGTTATGTCTTCTGACTATGTTTTCTTTTTAATTTTGGTGTTTTTCTACAAAATTTTTACGTTTTGAAATTTATAAATCAGAAATTATCATTCTTTGTTATTTTGTAAACTATATATCTTGAAAATAGTACCCATCATTCACTGTTGTTGCATTCATGATATATTCTCTTACATATATGGATTACATTAGATTACATTACCGTGATTTACTACTGATAGGAATCATGGTCCGAATACATAAATAAATGTTGTGTTGCATAAAAACTGGTATATTATTTGTTTGTTTCTGATAACGGTAAGATATAATAATCGGGTTATTTGTTTAAGTTCACCTTTAGTATTATTTTTAAGGTCCGATCGAGTTGAGTAGTACTTAAATACTTTCAATGTTGATATATTCTATCTTGAATACAAGTTTCTTATATACAAATATAACATTCATTCAAGTTCATAAAAGTGGAAATCTTATATCAACTAAGTAATGATCATAAATATGGAAAACCTAATGAAATTGCCTAAAAGGAGTCAGATGTCTAGGCGAGATTTTGTTTCCCAAAAAAGTGTGATATGACAAAGCCTTACACCTTCCTTTTCAGACTCTTTAATAGTATTGCACAGTTACAAAGATTGAGTTATGACAATAATTTTATAAAATCAAAAAATTGTATTGGTAAATGCTCTTTATTTTCTGTTTCAAATACAGTCTCTCTAAAAAAATTCTGAAGTTGATTCATATCCTTATAAACAGATCGAAAATGAGTAGTCCTATATGTGAGGTAGGCTTTGATCATTGTGAGAATCTACCTGTGTTTGCTAAAGTTTTGCGGAAGTGGACGAATACTGCTCTTATGAGGGTCGATATTATTTTCTGTGATGAAAATGTAAGCATCGTTTCTATTACATGGATTTTGTTTCTGGAAATTTTGTCATGTTTTAGATATATAATATCTCACTGTTGTTTGTAACTTTATTAAGGGAGACAAGATTCAAGCTTCGCTTCCTGGGATCGTCTTGCATCGGTGCGACCATCTATTGGCCTTAGGATCGTGGGTTTATTTGGAAGATTTTGTGTTAGTGAAGGAAACGAAGAGGTTTAGAAATACATCCCATCATTGGCGTGTGCTATTCAATGAAAGGACTAAAGTTCGTCCGAGCTTTAAAGATGAAAATAGCAAATTCTATTGTTTCTTACCATTTCAAATCATTTACGATCGCATGATCCCACATATGAAGTGTCCAATAGGTAAATATTAACTATGGTTTTGATCTTCAAATAATATGTACATTAATCGCTCAAAATGATTTTCTTTGTTTATTGTTGTCTAATAGATTTATATGGAATTTTGGAGAATGTTCAACCTATCGTCATTTGTATTGACCATCCATTTGAAGAGTTCGTTGGACAAAGAGTTAGGATGGTGAAGTTTAAGATATGGGACATCAAGTAAGTCTCTTTATAAACTACTGTATATATTGATTTTGGTAATTATGTTCCTGATTTTTTTGAACAATTTTAGTGGGTATGATCTTAATTGTGTTGCTCTAAACGAATTCGCTGACGAGTTGACTGCTACCTGGGATCCTCAAGGACCAAATAAGATCATAGCTGTTTTAACAAATTGGAGAGTTTGTGAAAATAATGATGGTATAACTTATCACATTTTGTATATAAAACTATTACATAGTTCTCTAATATTTCTAATAATTTAACATCACCAATACTGGATTTGGTTTTACCAGGTTCGCAGTCCATTGTTTCTGGTAGACATCATGTGGAATTACTTTTCAATCCACCAGTCGATGACATTTATGAATTGGAGAATGCGTAAGTGGAATTTCCTTACAAAACTTAAGTTTATATCCAGTATGACCATTTTCTTTGTTGTGCCTAATCAGACCCTATTTCATTTCAGTCTAGAAGATGAATCTGATAGCAACGAAGGAACTGGCTCCACTTCTTGAATCTGATCCACGTTCGACATACCATATTTTATGTTCACTTGATATTTTTGGTTATGCATAGTACTATGTTCTGTTTTCCCCTGGTTTTCCGATACATTTTTATTTGTTTCGGGCATGTTTTTCTTTTTACATAAAACTATGTTTGAAATTCCAACATATTATCTTGTTAGATTATTTACAATTACTGTATTGTTAATAATTGGGCCATTTTCAAAGACAGCCCATTAATTACTATATTTATAATTACAAATCTATAATGGAAATATATATACATCCTAACCGACAAATTTTTTAAAATAAACATACATACTAACCTAATATTTGCTCTATAAATGGGCTTTTAAGGCTGCATATATATTGTAATCTTGTAGGGTTGTATTACCCTGGTCTTCTTATACTATTGCTTTTAAAATGGGCTTTTAATTAAGCAATTTTCAATTATAAAAAACAAAATATACGTTTAAACCAACAAAATATATAAATATACCGATTACAAGTGTATATAGATATATTCCAATTTATATACAAATATATTAACCGTATCTAACAATATGTTATAAACGAACATACATATTCTAGATTTGACATTGTTAGATATATTAATATTATATTTTCCTTTTTTAATATGTTAAATCTTATATAATATTTATGGATATTATCATAATAACCATATTCAATTTGATTTTATCGCCTAATTGTAACCCTAAATAATGTTTCTATATAAATAGTACGAGCTCTCTCTGCGTCACACATCCAATTCTAATCTAATCTTTATAAAACTCATAGAAAATAAGACGCAATGTATAACAAGAATTCCAGTACGTCCGTTTTTCTAGATGAAATTGATCCTGCCTTTGACAGGTTTAAAATCAGAGTTCGGGTTGTTAAGCTATGGAAAGGATTTCAAAAAAGTCCTGGAAGCTCAATTGAGATGATTTTGGTTGATGAGAAGGTATTCAGCTACTTATATTTATTTTATTTGTGTATTTAATACATACTTGAATGTTAAAATTCGGGTACGAGAATTCATGCAACAGTTGAAGATAAGTTGGTGAAAAAATTTCAAGATGAGTTGCATAGATACCTTCCAATTGGTAAATAATGGCTTTGAATATAAGACTACTCCGACTTTTTTCAAAATTAACTTCTACCGTACCACTCTTGTTACTCCAGGCAAAGATTTTCCTACTGAAGTACCAGAAAAATATTTTGCAGACTTTGCCAAAATCAATTCAGGCAGTTTGGATCATAAAATTTTAATAAGTATTATTTATATTTTGTAATACATATGTTCATTGTTCGGTTATAAATTCCGCCGATAATATATTTCCTTTTTGTAGATGTGATCGGAAACATAGTCAACGTTGGCCCTTTAGAGGATATTCTGATTAAGGGTAAAAAGAATACAAAGCTAGATGTTGAGTTACGTGATCCTAAGTAAGATATTATAATCTTAAAAAATTATTACTTCCACTGTTAAACAATTATTTTCTTTTTTACTTAACTACGTTGATGGTTTATTATATGCAGTGACATGCGTTTAATATGTACGTTATGGGGAAGTATGCAGATCAGGTTAAGAATACTCTGAGAAAAATAAAGCTACTGCTATTGTTTGTGTTGTTCGTTTAGCTCAGATTAAGAAATTCAGAGGTATATTAACTTATAAATATATATCATTAGTTACTGTTATTTGCATAATTAATGACTTATAAATTATATATGTTTAGGGAACTTGAGTGTTTCTAACTCGTACAGTTCTACCAAGGTTATTCTTGATCCAAAGACTGTATACGCGGAAGATTTTAGGTCAAAGTAAGTAATCAAACATGTTATCGTTAATTGATTATTATTCGTATTTTTTAAGATAAATAACCATGTTACTTTATTTATTTTATTTTAAAGATTTAGCTCAAAGGTAGTCCAACTCGTGTGTTACGAAGATAAACAAGCTTCTACTGTGACTACTGTCAGCTTCCATGAAGATTTTTTTTCTAAAAATACCAGGAAAACGCTCGACAAGATAGTTACAAGTGAACCGGTAAATTTGCATTTTTTAATAAACCAGAATTTTAATATAATATGCATTATATACTTTATTATAATTACACACTTGATTACATGTACTGTACTTACTTTATATCACATTGTACAATTTAATACAAGGAACTCATATGTGTGACTATGGCTACTGTTGAGAGTATTATGGATCCTTATCATTGGTGCTATATTGCCCATAAAGAATGTGGTAAAAAGGTTGAACCATATCCACAAGATGATAATCGTGATGGTCCACCTGTTTATCATTGCAATAACTGTGAACAAACGGTGAAAGAAGTTTCTTACATGTATTTTTAACAATTTTGATTAAACACGTTAATATGACTTTTACTGATATATTAATTGTTGGAATAATTTGTTATGTAGGTACACGTTGTTGCTTCGTGTCTCGGACGGTCTTGTGGATGCCAAGTTTCTTTTTTTTTGATAGTTTAGTCGAAATACTTATTCAGAAAAGTGCTGGTAAGTTAGTTGAAGATATTCCAGAGGTTTTTATTTTAACCATTTACTATTTTATAGTATAATATATATATATATATACAAATATACTTATTTATGTTTATTTTTTCAAATCTGTGTTGAAGGGTAATTATCGTGTACTGTCTCCGTCTATTGCAAACTTAGTTGGTAAGAAGATGCTATTTAAAATCAGGACTGGAACAGATAATATAAACAACAGTCGTGCCCATTACATTGTGCAAAAATATGTGGACAATGATAAGATGGTTCAAGACTTTATGGCACTTGTGAGTGTTGTCTTATTTTAGGGGGTTTTTTACTATAAACAATATTGCATATCTGTATTCACATAAATATATTGTTTTGCAGCCCATAACTCCGATCATACTACAAGATGACCCAGATTGCAGAATTGTTTTTTCCGGTGTCATGAATAGGTCTAAAAGAAATGCACAAGTTTTATATATTTCAAGTTATCCCGATGAATCATTGGAAAAGAAGTAAAAGCTAGAGAAAAAATGAGAACTTAAAACACTCGATTTGTCTATTATTAATGCTATACTATAATTTGTCATCATTGGTCTAACATTTTTTTTACAATTTAGACAATTATTTTGAAAATTTTGGTTTTGAATATTGATATATTTTATATTTAAATATATAATATAACTATGATATGTTTTATATTAAACTATACAAATAAGTATGGACTTAGATTGAATTATGTTTGTAAGATTACATTAACGTTAATAATATCAAATTTTACATACTGTAATATATCCGGTGATATAGGTCTGTACCGATAACATGTTTAATAAACATAAATTTAAGAACTGAAAATAAAACATCGATATTCATATTTGAGAATAAAACTTCAAGTTTCATATTCGCTGATTGTGTAAACTTCATATTATTTTTTCTGTGATGATCTAAAATAACTTATTTTTAAATTTGCATCATTTATAAGGATAGTTCTAACAAGCAATATTGAATAAACATATTTTTGTGAAAAGAAAAATTACATAATTGTTATACATTGTTAGCAAGTGGAAGTCCATACTTTGTATAATGAAAAATCTATATTAGTAATATTTCTATTGTTTTGTTAAATATTTGATAAAATTTATAGATTATTATTGTCGGTTACGTCATATATTTGGTAGTATTTGATAAATTTATCATATTAGGTTTTTGGAATATTAACTTTTATATTTGAAAATATTTATTTATCCTAAAATAATTCTTAAATGGAAATATTGGTTTTAAACCGCCTTTGTTATATATTAATATTTGTTTTAGGGCTTCGTAGAGAACAAATTACACTTTTATCGTTTCTTTTACTTACCCTGTTTTAAACATGCTATGGTTACTCTCTAGGTTAAGTTCCATACATGCTTCTAATATGATACAAGTGAAGGTATTGCACGTTTTCACGGGACAAAATTCTTCGGGACAAACTATGGAGATGATCTTATGTGATTACTGGGTTAGTTAAATTCTTATGACATAACTGTATTAGTTGATGATAATATACGCCTTAAATTTATTTGTCTTTAATCTTACAGGGATGCAAAATTCAAGCGACAGTTGAGGAACAGTTTGTTTCCCAATTTGCTAATATTCTTCGTGAAGGTGTATGGAAGAGAATAATAACGTATGTAGTTTCTAATAATATTGGGTGTCATCGCGTGACTCCTCATAAATTTAGACTAATGTTTAACAATGACACAAGAACATCGGATAGTCCTTCATTGTCGGAATCTCCTTTCATTATGTTCAGACAAACTACTGAGATCTTGAATGAATCATGTTGTTGGTGTTATCTAACTGGTAGGGTTTATATTGACTAAATAACGAACACGTTAATATCTTTATCAAACATATGCATGTGTTTTTAATATAAGTTTTATTCTTCATATCTATTTGGGGAGATTGTTTCACATGGACCTTTACAGTTTTCTACTAAACAAGGCCCAGTTACTTCAGTTTACCATTTACGTTTTGTCCTTGGAAATATAGAGTAAGTGTGGTTTTTTAGTGGTTTAGGTTTACAGTTTCACATGGACTTTACAAAAAAATTTCATTTATTGTTTAGGTTTTTCATTAGTTTGTGATAGCATTGCTCATTATTATGTATTTAGTTATTAAATGTTCTTTTTTTTTTGTGCAGTGATACAAGTTTAAATTGCATTGCACGGGGAGATCTTGCACTTCGATTATCTGATAAGATTCGACAATCTAATGGTTCTTTGTTAGTCGTAGCTCTAAGATGGTGGGGTATTCACAAACGTTTATGTTTAAAGCTTTTGTAAGACGAATAATATTTTTATAATAAATTTATGTTCAACAAAAGAAATAAACATAATTGTTTAAGAACGTTTATGTTTAACCATAAAAAATAAACATCATTTGTTTGATTCTGCTGAATACACAATAAGTGTTTCATTGTTTTAAAATATAACCCAGTTAAAAAGTATGAAATCTTTGATATATCATATCGTCGTAATAACTTTGAGTTTTGTTGAATAAATAGCTTATCAAACCAAAAAGAAAAACACATTATATTATGAATACTACTATTCAATTATTCAAATATGGAGGAGTAGGGATGATATTATCTTGAAAATGTTTAGCTTTATTATCACGTACTTTGAAACTATTCTCTGATATTAAATATTGAGTGTTCAAATTTTAAAAATAAACAAATCTTATATTAAATTAAACATAAATTTGTCGTAATATAAAATAACTACCCAATCAATCGTAAATATATCCATATATATATATATAACTAAATACATTATAGAAAATTGACAAAACAATTGATACATAAAATGTTATATAGATGAATGCAAAATGTTAGAAAAATATTTTACATAGATTTATTAAATTAGAGCAACATCACTATATAACATCTATATATAGTTCAATCGTGTACCTTATGCCATACGATAACCTAAAAATGAAACGAAAGAACACCAAATCGAAGCAGATCACTGCTGACGACTATATTTCTCCTATAACAGGTTAGTTCGTCGATTGTTACAGACGTTTGTATTCAAGGTTTAGTGTTAACTATTTATTTGGTTTATCTAATACTCACTAGGTTCGAATAACAAAAAACAAAGGTATGTCTCTCATCAAGGGGAACATCAAGTTGACTCCCGAGATGCAGCCGTTGCAAGAAAGGCAAGGAAAAATTATATTAAAGAAGCAAGATTGCATAAATCTCGTGAACGTGAGTCACTAGCAAATTCTAATTAGCTAATATACAATAATTACTCAATCGATACAATAATTTCTCAATCGATCGTATTATTAACGTGTCTAACTCAAAGATTATTTTATTGGTTTGATTAAAAGAAACAGCAACGACCTAAAGAAGATATAAGTCTAGAGTCTGTACTTCCAAAAGGTTAGACTACCCAATTGACACTAAAAGTAAATTTATATTCTGGAAATAGGCGCATCTCGTGCTTATACATAAACTATATTTTGTGTTATAGAGAAACTATTGCAAGCAGAACACGTAGAATATTTTGCGTATTTTGCTGCCTTGGATTCGGATACGGATACAGAGGAGATGCATCATAATTCTCATCAGGAAACCGATATTAGTGGTAACCATGAATATGATGACTTCACATACCAAAATTCGGGATGCACATTTCATCGATGGATTCAAATTCTTTTACAAAACCTGGGTTTACCGAAAATGGTTTACATCTTATATTCAAACTATATTCATTCAAAATATATTATTTGTTATTTTAAAAATTTTGTCTAATATAACAGTTATGATCTATTTGGTTTGGTAAAGGCTATTACAAGGATGGAGATCCAATATTTAATTGCAAACATTGCCAGTCATTCTTGTGGTACGGTGAGAGAAAAAACAAAAGGGTTAAAGTTACGAAACCTGTTTTCTCAATTTTTTGTATGAAAGGGAAAGTCGTGCTACAAAAACTAAAGGAACCACCACAGACACTCTTGGCTTTACTATATAACAGTGATGAGAGAAGTAGACACTTCCGTGAGCATATCAGATCCTACAACATGTTGTTTGCATTCACTTCCCTTGGCGGTCAAATTGATCATTCTATTAATAATGGAAAAGGGCCATACTTGTTCCAATTTTCAGGCGAGAACAATCATCTCATAGGTGACATATTGCCTAAGGATGGTGAAGCTCCCGCTTTCATGCAGCTATATATACATGATACATTTAATGAAATGCAAAATCGACTAAATGCTTATGGGTGAATGCTGTTTTAAATATTGTATTTTTTTTTTCAAATATTATTTTTCTTTTTCTTATTATTTATAAATGTTTATTCTACAAGAAAACAGGAAACCTCAATAATCTGAGGAAAAGTATCCTTGAGAATATTAAAATTATGCTTGATGATCATAATCCTCATGTTAAAGCCTTTAGGCCGGCCAGTGAAGTGTTTAGAAGAAGTAATAATCGTGAGAATCTACGCTTGGTTTTGTCTTGTAGTAGGAGTGGTGATGGTAAGACTGATAATATACTTACTGTGGATGAAGTAGCCGCTCTCATACCTGGAAACTTTAGTATTGGAGAAAGTACTCGTGATATCGTACTCCAAACTCAAAGTGGAAATATGCAACATATAAGTGAGTTACATCCTGCCTATCTACCTTTGCAATATCCACTTTCATTTCCTTATGGAGAGGATGGATTTAGGTTGGGGATAGATATTGGATTCGTTGACAAACAAGGGAGAAAGAGAAAAAATATTACTATGAGAGAGTGTTTTTGCTTATCGAATGCAGACAAGATTAGGAGAGACTCCAACTATACCTATGTCAGGAAGATTGTTTCAGCAATTTTTAGTTGATACTTACACTATGATTGAAACAAATCGGTTACGCTATATTTGGTTCAACCAACAAAATCTGAGATGTGCTAATTATGAGAAGCTGAAAAATTTAGCTGCTCAAGCTAATCCAAGTATTAAAAAAACAAGGACAAAGGATCTTTATTCCATCTTTCTTTACTGATGGTTTTAGGTATATGATGCAGCATTATCTCGATGCCATGGCAACATGCAAATATTATGGTTATCAAGATCTCTTTATCACTATAACTTGTAACCCAAAATGGCCAGAGATCACGAGATATCTTGAAAAGCATAATTCTGAAGAGTGAGGATAGACCAGATATAATGTGTAAGGTGTTCAAAATGAAACTCGATAGTTTAATGCATCAACTAACACACGAGAATTTTTTTGGTGTACCTTCCTCAGGTATTCTTTGACTTTTATCTCATATTTTATATTTTATTATTTTTATTTTTATAATAACTTCTTCTCAAAATTTATTTAAACATTTTATTATATTTTATTATTCAGCATTGTATACCATTGAATTCCAGAAGAGAGGGTTGCCGCATGCACATATTGTTCTTTTCTTAGCTCCGAGTTCTAAGATTCTCACCGGTACTGACATAGATAAGTTTATCAGCTGTGAGATATCGGACAAAATACTAGATCCATATCTATATGAAGTTGTATCAGAATCAATGATACATGGACCTTGCGAAGATGCTAATAAAACAAATGTATGTATGAAGAATGGGAAATGTGTTAAACATTTCCCAAAACAATACAATACTATGACAAGGATAAACGACGATGGGTATCCGCTATATAATCGTAGTAGAGATGTGTGGATACAGAATCCATACCCAATACTTAAATATAGATTATTGTATAGAAAAAACTATTCTTGTTCTAAATGTGTATATTGCCCTCTTTTATCAAAAATCCGATCCTCATTACAACGCTATTTTCCTTCTATTTATACATATTTTGACTTTCAATACTATCAATAAATTACAATAAATTTCATTATTCTAATTTGAACATGTTGGTTTTGATTCGGTTTTGAATGTTGTAACGTCCCCTTTTTTTGACATAACTTCATTTTTTGATTTAATGCTAAGATTCCTTTCTGCGAACTCTCTATATTCTCCGGTCTCCTATAGCTTTCCAAACTCTCTGGATCTGTCACTTTGATCTCGTACTAGCTCACTGATATTCTTATTTTACTCCGAGATCTTCTCTTGCGAACTGATCTCTTTCCATGATGACTTGATTTGGCACGTGTCCCGTATCCTTAATGGTGATAGATCCTCGGTACGGGATCCGGTATCAACATTTGCCCCCCAAGTCTTGCGAGCTGATTTTCAGTTCGGGATACTTAAGTGATAAATGTCGATTTTATTTCCTTTTACCCCTACTCATCAAATCCCTTGGATTTTGTGATTTTGTTTGGTGTAATGTCCTTGACACGCGTTCCCATTTATTCCTAATTTTATTTATTTAAAAATTAGAGAAACTCCTCCACTTCCCCACCAATTTCGAGGCAGTTTTCATCCACTCGTTTAATAAGGTATTTCTTTTCTTCTTCTTCCTACTTTACTCTTTACTCATAAAACTTCTTGTTTTTTACTGTTTTTCTCCAACTCCCTCAATCTTCTTCAAGAATGGCTAATGGTTCAAAATCTTTGGTTGCTCACCTTACAAGAGCGAACGACAAATTCAGTCTCCATCCTCAATTGCTAATTACGGAAGACAGCCATTTTCAAACCTTGAAGACCCTTTGTTGGGTCCCTCCGGAGGTTGAATTCTCCCTTCCGACCCCAGAGGAATCCCTAGAATCGGGCCACCCTGGATGGTTCTGCATCTACTCGGTTTATCTTACTGGGTGTGGGTTATTCTTTCCCATTCCCGAAATCCTTCTTTTATATCTTCATGCCCTCGGGTTGGCGTTTCCTCAAATGACTCCAAACATGCTCCGTACTATCCTCTCCGTTCTTGTCATCGCGACGGAAGCCGGATATGCCCTGAGTGTTGGTGATCTTTTTGAACTCTTCAGTGTCTGACTGTTTAACCAAAGTGGCCCGGGTTTCTATGCGTGTTACCCTCACATTGATAGAGCTTTAGTCATCGGATTTCCTGATAAAGACAATCATTGGAGGAATTCTTGGTTTTTTGTTAAGATAAACACTGCTTTGGTTAAAGGATTATCTGAAATGCATTAATCTTCCTGGGTCTCGTCCGCTGGTAGATATTTTTCTATGATCGATTCTCGGCTTAATGTTTTTCTAGTTGCTTATCTTTTGAATTGTTTGTTGTTATTTTTTTGCAGTATCCAAACCTCGTCCCTTTGCTTGGCAATGCTTTCTGGATTTCTTTACTGTTGTTACTGAAGCAAACACCATTTTGAATTCCTTTACTCTCGAAAGGATCCACTTGGCCGGGAAATTGATGAGAAGTGGGAACCTTTGAGCTCTCGATGTCGCTCCTGAGCCATTGCTAGGCCGTAAGACTTATCGAGAGAAAAGGATAAAGACACCATTAGGAAATGCTTGAAGGATGAGACTGATGCTATCGGAAAGCGTCATCGAGAAAACGCTCTGACAGCCGGTTCAATGGGAAAGGTGACCCTAGTCGGACCTCTTCCAGCATTTCTCGACTATCCTCCTCGCTCTCTCCACCTCCTCCTACTGAGTTCGATGAAGATGAAACCATTATATCGTTGAAACGTAGATAGAAGAGTTCGGGATCCGATGTCTCAGCTTGAGATAAATCAAAGTCTAGTACTGACATGCTTCCACCTCCTTCCCCTGGTAACCCTGGCAACACGACCACGACTGCTCCCAGCTATTCTAAGGGGAAGTCTGTCTCTCTACCCGGTGGTCTTGTGGCTACTCCGGGTACGTGCTCTTCACATTTTCTACAAGCTCTTATCCTATTTGTGTTCCTTATTACGTATTTATGTATTCAGAGGCAACAACAATGGTCGAAGTCTTTAGGAATCTTCCACACCGTGGTAGTGCCATTCTTCCTCCTTTTGATAGATGACGCTCCAGTTTGTGTGAAATCTTTATTAAGCATGCTCGTCACACAAGCCAAGTATTTCTCTGTACACCTATTTTTCATTATTATGTTTCCCTTCATTATAGATCTCCTAACTCCTTTACTTACACAGGCTCTTGCTGATTTCAATGACATGGTTCGTTATTATGAACAAATCATTTACGACATGTCATCCTCCATGGGGACTGAAACTGTCGCAAAGATGACCCTGGATCATCAAAAAGCTATAGCCGATTTGAAGGAGATAGACATTGCGACCATCGAGCGTCTAAGGAAAGAAATGAACAATCTCAAGGAGAAATTAGAGGTCACCCATGCTGCAGCAGAGAATATTACGAAGGGTTACGAAGAGAAATGCCCTGCTCTTTGCTCGGAACATAATGCCTTGCATGTCTCAAACCAGCGACTCAAACGCGATGCAGCCATAGCACAAGAGCAGTTCAAAGAAACTTCCTTATAATACGATGCTTTACTGAAGTTTCATGATCATGACATTCAGAAGACTGCCAGCTCGGCCCGAAGAGTGGTTAAGGAGAGTGGCAAAGTATTGCTAAACCGACTGTCTGAACACGTTAAGTCTCTGGAAGCACGTGCTGTTCTTCAGGCCGACGTCAACGAAGTCAGAAGTAACCTAGCTCTCCTTGAGAAGATAAAAGAAGGTAAAATTACAACAGATGAGGAGATCGCCGAGCTGACAAGTTTGTTGACTGAGTTATCCTCTGAGCTAGATAATGCTGCTGTCGTGCCACTGGATCAAGAGTAGTTCGCTACTGCCTTTGCGGACTCTCCTCCTCTTCTTGAGCCTAACTTTGAATTTTCTGCTGATCAAACCTTGCTATCTCCTATTGAAGTCCTCGTTCCCCAAGCTGGTCCTTCTGATAAGGTACGGTTCAATCAATTTGGGTTAAATCTATTCCTTATTTCAGATGATCATCTTATTTGACTTAAAGAACGGTATTCTCGAAATTTCCAGGATGTGTCCGAAGATGCTCTTCTCACTGCTATTCCGTCTGAATCGGAAATCTGTCCAAAGGAGATATCTATGGACAAAAATGCTAATGATGGTCCTTCGGACATGGACGTCGTAATCACTCCTTCAATGGAATCTGCCCCTACGTTGGTTGACGACCCTTCAAAGGTCGATCTTATTTAAAACCCCCTTTCTTGGTAATCGAGTGGCTATGTCCACATAATCGGGATATGTCCCCAGACTTTCACTTGTTACATAACTCGACTTTACTATTCGCTTTTCTGTTTCGTTATTTCCCAAGGGGGCTTTGAATATTGGTTTATTGAAAGATTTTTTTTTATATGCTTATTTTGATAAGACTTATTATCTGATCGGATTTGCAAAGTCCGATTTATTCAGAAGCTCTCATTCGAGCTGTTTTCGAGAGAAAAGTGGGTTGATCAAACCCTTACCAATTTTAAAGAAGAACTATATCAAGTTTTCTCGGTAAAAGTGCGAGGATCAGGCTCGGCTTGAGCGAGGACTAAGTGATAACATTGCATTTTACCAGTTTTAAGCATACATATTAGTGCATATTCATTCCCTGTTTATACCATTATATGCATATTTCACTCTCTTTTGAGTTTTAGGGTTCTTTGCATGAGCATTGCATATATATTACATTTTGGAGTTGATTGTAGGTACTTTTAGAGCTTTTGGAGCTTTTGGAGATAAGGAGACGTCGGACATCAGAGCATCAGAACTTTGGCAACATTTGAAGATCTTCCCGTGAACCAAATTGGGATTTCTTTATATCATTGGAAAGCTAGCAGAGTCAAGATTCACATGGGATAAGAATAAAAACATTCCATTCAGCCGTTTGGAAGATAAATCCCAAAGAGTGAAGACATGTCAAACTGGAGCCTGAACCAGCTCGACCACACCACTCGACCAGTATGGTCGAGTTGGTATCTCTGGATTTCCTGGAAACTTATCTTAACTTCTTGTGCTTTTAGGGTTTTGACCATTTTATTATAAATACTCCTTGTAGGTAAAAACCCACGCCATTTTCTACCTCAGCTTTAGATTTTTGCCTCTTTTAACTTTCTCTCTTGTGCTTCATTGTTCTTGATTTTAGACTTTGTAATTTTGATATCTTTTTATTGAATCAGTATTTGCATTTAGTTTCTTCATCAAACCTTCTCATCTCTGTCTGATCTATCTTATATATCAGATTTAGAGTTTTCTGGGTTTGAACAATTAGTTATGATTTTAGGATCTGAGTAGTTAGCTTTCGGGTTATTAGGGATGTATTAGATTAGGGTGGATCTTGATTAATCTGGTAGTTTTAAGTTCTTAAATGCTTTAAATCCTTTTTGGGTGAGAGTTCTTAATGCTTATTTATTTCTGATCAACTTGAATATGATCTTAGATAATCTCTTCACGACAGTGCTTGTAGATTGTTTGATTAGCTTTTTCCAGAGACATAGTTATATTAACCTGTAGAGAGTATGCTTCAATGGTGTTTGGGGACCCGTGATACTCAAAGCTATTGTTAGGAAATTATGTTGTCTTAGGTAGGTTGATTCTTAGAGCTTGTCCAATAGCTTGGCTTTGGCAAAATCGGGTATGCTGAGTTATTGGGTTCGAGATTATTCACCACGACAGTGGGTTTGATTGGTTTAGATATCTATCATCAAAGGATTAGCCTTGAAATAAGTTGTGTTTGTTAAGTACCCAGGTTATGAAAGTGATTTCTTAGTCAATTAGTTCATCCCTATGATCCCTATTACCTCTCTTGCTTGCTTGTTTAGTTCTGTTCTGTTTTGTTTACTTTTGCTTAGCTCGACCAAACCACTTGACCAGAATGGTCGAGTGTTTTCCTTTTCACTTTTCCTGCTTTTGACTTGACGTGTGTGACAACGCCTGGTCTTTAGTTTACTTTCTGCATTTTGTTTCTATTCACTTAGGTTATTAGATAAACCCTTCACTTTATAATTGGCTTGAATTAAACTGCATTGATGCATCTTCATTGCTAGCACATTACCCATTATGGATTGACACCTCATGTATTACAACAACAATGAGGAATTGAAACCCTTCATGCATTCTTATCACTGAGAAAATACGTGTTTCAATTTGGCGCCGTTGCCATTTGGGTGATTCTGTGTTACATTTAAGATTTCTTTGTTTTTAGGATCAAGTTCTGTTATTATTAACTTTGATAACTAACTTGGGTTATTAATTCTGTCTCAAGTACTGTATAGAAGCGACTGCTCAAGATGCTATTTGATACAGCAAGGAATGTGAACTTTCTTACTACTCAGTCTGATGGGATCTATGCTGAAGAGTATTGTAGGAATTTGAGAGGAAATCCAGACCCTGAGGAGGAGTATAAGAAAGGGATGCATGCTTTGAATGCAAAGTTGGACAAACTCCTCATGGCACACCAGAAGCCTGTTCATTTTGCTTACAGGAAAGAACAGCTTCAGGTGCAGCAGCAACAACATCAACACAAGCCTTTCTATCCTTACAATAAGAATCAAGGCATTATTCCTCAACAACAACACCAAGAAGGTTATCCGCATGCCCCAGTTCAAACCTCATCGCTTGGTTATGCACCTCCACAATCCCAAATAGCCAATGCTCCAGACCAAGAAATCAAGTACATGCTACAGCAAATCCTTCAAGGTCAGGGAAATGGTGTAAAGGAAAAATCAAAGAAATTTGCAGAGGTGAATAACAAGATGGATTGCAGTTTCACTGATCTCAACAACAGGATTGAGTTGTTAAACACAAAAGTGAAGTGCTTGGAGAATATGAGGGCATCTACTTCTTCTCCAAATCCCAAGGAACATTCCACTGTCCATGCTGTCTCATTGAGGAATGATCAAGAGCTACCATCTAGAGTAGGAAATGCACAATTCACTGGGGACAGTGATATTCAAGATGGGGAGGGTCTCACTCAACAAAAAACTTTTTCTGGGAAATCTTCAGAGGAAATGCAACTCGATCAATGCACTCGACTGAGTGGTCGAGTCCATTTCCCCTACTGAGAAGGAGAAACGAATTGCTAACCTATATGCAATGGTCACATGTCCTTTCCCAGCAAGAATTGCGAAACAGATAGAGAAAGGATTTGAAGCTATTATGGAAGATAAACTACAAGAGTTGGAAGCTAAGATGCCTTTAGCAGAAGCAATTAAGATGCTTAGCCCACTTAAAGGTAGTCTAAAAGAAAGAGCCCTGAAAACAATCTTGGGTAAGAGAGAGCTTGCTGCAAAGAGAATTGAATGCAAAGCTATAACTGAGAAAGAGATTATAGTGCAAGATAAGCTTGAAGACACTGGATCCTTCACTTAGCCATGCTCTCTACACCAATCATTCTTTGGGAACTCCCCCTCTGATCTTGGAGCCTCTATTAGCATCGTGCCTTTGTCAGTAGCTAATAAGTTGGGTTATGAAGACTACAAGCCCAACAAAATCTCTCTAATCTTGGCTGATAGAACCATCAGGCGTCCCTATGATCTTTTGGAGAATCTCCCTATCAGAATTGGGCGTGAAGAGGTGCCTACCGACTTCTTGGTGTTGAAAATGGATGAGGAGCCAAAAGATACTCTAATTCTGGGAAAGCCCTTATTAGAATCTGTTGGTGCTGTGATTGATTCAAAGAATGAGAAGATAGATCTCCATCTGAGAAGTGATCTAGTGCTGAAGTTTGATATTGATAGTTCTGCCAAAAAGCCAACCATTGATGGGCAGCTTTTCTCTCTTACAGAAATGGACCATCTCTTTGATGCACCATTCAAGGAGCCTCCTAAGAAGGATCACATTCAGATTGCTTTGACTAAAGATGAGGAAGTTGGAGATCTCAACAGTGAGATTATGAGCCCTGAAGAGGTTTTAGATCCAAATAGAGAATGTGTCGGACCAGAAGTTGCTTAAGAAGCTGTTGGGTCACAAACAAAGGACATTACAGGGAATGAAGAAGGTTCAGAGGTCACTCGACCACCTGACTCGACCATGAGGTCGAGTCAAACCCCTATGTGCCACCCCCTCGGTGAAAAACCGTAATACGCCCTACTCGCTCGCATCAGAGTATTGATAGATATCATATTTCCTCAACACAACTGGCTTGCTTCCAGGGAGGCAGCTGCAAGTCAGTCGGTTGGCTTCCGTCAATCAATTGGATGTTCAAAATGCATTTCCCCATGGGTATCTTCCCATCGCGGGGGCGAGGATACTTGCCTTCGGTTCGACTTTCTTTTCAATGCCTAGTTTGATGTCTAAACTCGACGTTTCCATCAACTCGGTCAAAACTGCACCATATGACTGTTTGAGCAGGACTATCAAGGAATTAAAACGGGCTGAGCATGAGCTTATAAGAAACCTGGAAGAGATGAAGCTTCAGATAATAGAGCTCAGGAGTAATGACAACAGTTCCTCTCCCAAGAAAGTCACCAAGGAGTTAAATGTACCAGGGAAGAGTAGAGCTTTCAACATTGCAACAACAACTTCCAGCCTCCATTACCCACCTAAGCTCTTTCAAATGGAGTCTCCAGTACCTCTCTATGACCCACCACCTGATTAAAATGAGTATGAAAAGTCAAGCTATGTGACTTAAAACAATCTCAATTGGAAGGAAGTCCCATGTCTATCCCTATATATATTGATATAAGATTTTATGTTTTTGGTATTTTTGATGTGTTCTAGTATTTAGAGTCTCAGGGAATAACCAGTGGAACACATAGAGCCAGGCTAGACCAAAGAGATCATGGATACAGTTGCGGAAACCTTCTTAACTCCACAATAAAGTACCAACTCCAAACCTTTCACTGTATATACCATTGCATACTTCTTCTTGCTTAGCTTTGTTTTTAAATCTCTCAAACCTTTCTTTAAATTTTTATTACACAGGGGACTGTGTAATTTAAGTTTGGGGGAGGGTTTGAGAGATGTATTTGACATCCTTATTATTTTCTTATTCAAATTTTGCATACTTGAGTCAGCATCTAAATGCATTTAAAAACCATAAAAATTTGAAAAATTTCTGAAAACTATTTCATAAAAAACAGAGTGTTCATGTAGTATCATTTGCATTTTAGGATTGAGTCTAGTAGAATTTCGTTTAGGCTGTACATTTGCATATGAAATAATGAGGATTAAACCTAATAAGCTTAAGAACCAAACATATGGCTTCAGTGCCATAGTTTCTAGTTCTCTAATGCTTGCACCTAAGTTTGAAACATAAGGCTGAACCCTGTTTGGAATCAGACTTAGCATTCTTACTTAGTTAAAACTTGTTGTGATCTGTAATGCTATCCCTAATAATTTGAACCTAATCTGATTAAAAATTATCATGTTATAAATTACAGTATGAACTCATAGATACCCTATACATATTTGGATCTCCTTATCCCTTTTACCACTCTTGTTGATCCAAATAGCTGCTCCCATCTTTGGAGCAGTTCCCCAAAGCACCAAACCTTACTTCTTTCAGACCCTGATAAATTCTGAGTGGAAGGCCTAATTTTCGATTAAACTTAAGAGAAAGTGTTAGGTTTAGGCCGACAAGCATAGGTTCCCAAATAGACTCTGGTCCATGCTTTTTTGACCAGACTAGGATAGGGAATTCGAAATAGGCGATAGTTTGAGTTTGGGGAAAGAAAACACAGAGTGAAAAAATAAATAAAAAGATAAGAGAGTGCTAAAAACGTTTCTTTGGAGAGGATAGTAAAAATATGTGTCTAGTAAAGGATTTTGGAAGTTTATATATGATATGAGAAGGCTCTGTGAAGAGAAAAAGAAAAAAATATGGTGTATGAAAATTCACTCGATCAAGAGGTCGAGTCAGAGCCTAGCAGTAAAGAAAAATCCCCAATTCCACTAGAAGTAAAAGAAAATAAATGTAAATCCTCTCCTTAGAAGAAAATCAGAAAATATGATCCCAGAATGAGAAAAGAATGAATGCCTTCAGTGAAAAGAAAAGGCTTTAGAGCTAGGATCAGTTCTGGGTATAGAGTTAGGGAAAGTCAGTAGTGTGTGTGCTTGGGTAGATGAGAATCTATTCTTGTATGCATTAGTTGGCTTTTACCTTTAGCATTCTCCTAAAGTTCAATCAATTCTCTGAGAGATCCCTGTTACTAAACGCATAAACAGAGGAAGAATATATCATTTTTATCTCTTAAAGCCTAGTCCTTAAACCAGATGAGTTCTTACTTAATGCATAGCATGATCCACTATCCGCGCTTAATTAATGTTAAAGGGACAGTTTACTTTGAATGCTTGTTGAGGCTGAGTATGATTGATAAGTTCTGTTGTGATGAGCATGGCTAGGTTTTTAAGTAAAACATATGTGTACTGCATTTTAGACCTGTTAATTATGACTTTGAGGTTAGAAAATTTCTTAGTCTGCTTAGGTTCTTAGTCCTCATTTTCACACTACTCCTTTCATCTCATCCTTTCTATTTGCTTGAGGGCAAGCAAATGATAAGTTTGGGAGAGTTGATAACACTGCATATTACCAGTTTTAAGCATACATTTATCATCATATTAGTGCATATTCATTCCCTGTTTATACCTTTATATGCATATTTCACTCCCTTTTGAGTTTTACGGTCCTTTGCATGAGCATTGCATATATATTGCATTTTGGAGTTGATTTTAGGTACTTTTGGAGCTTTTGGAGATAAGGAGACGTTGGAAAGCTTCGGAGCATCAGAGGTTTGGCAACATTTGAACATCTTCCCGTGAACCAAATTGAGATTTCTTTATATCATTAGAAAGTTAGAAGAGTCAAGATTCACATGGGACAAGAATAAAAGCATTCCATTTAGCCGTTTGGAAGATACATCTCAAAGAGTGAAGACATGTCAAACTGGAGCCTGAACCAACTCGACCACACCACTCGACCAGTATGGTCGAGTTGATCTCTCCGGATTTCTTGGAAACTTATCTTAACTTCTTGTGCTTTTAGGGTTTTGACCATTTTATTATAAATACCCCTTTTAGGTCAAAACCCACGCCATTTTCTACCTCAGCTTTAGTTTTTTTGCCTCTTTTAACTTTCTCTCTCTTGTTCTTCATTGTTTTTTATTTTAGACTTTGTAATTTTGATATGTTTTTATTGAATCAGTATTTTCATTTAGTTTCTTCATCAAACCTTCTCATCTCTGTCTGATCTATCTTATATATCATATTTAGAGTTTTCTGGGTTTGAACAATTAGTTATGATTTTAGGATCTGGGAAGTTAGCTTTAGGGTTATTAGGGATGGATTAGATTATGGTGGATCTTGATTAATCTGGTAGTTTTAAGTTCTTAAATGCTTTAAATACTTTTTGGGTGAGAGTTTTTAATGCTTATTCATTTCTGATCAACTTGAATATGATCTTAGATAATCTCTTCACGACAGTGCTTGTAGATTGTTTGATTAGCTTTTTCCAGAGACATAGTTATATTAACCTGTAGAGAGTATGCTTCACTGGTATTTGGGAACCCATGATACTCAAAGCTATTGTTAGGAAATTATGTTGGTTTAGGTAGGTTGATTCTTAAAGCTTGTCCAATAGCTTGGCTCTGGCAAAATCAGGTATGCTGAGTTATTCGGTTTGAGATTATTCACCACGACAGTGGGTTTGATTGGTTAAGATATCTATCGTCGAAGGATTAGCCTTGAAATAAGTTGTGTTTGTTAAGTACCCAGGTTATTGATAACACCACTTTTATAAACGTCTTTACCACCTTTTTATCATGCCTTAGAGTAGATTTTATCCATTTGTATATACCATTTCCTGTATTTATCCTTCATATAGGATATTTCATATTTTTGTATAGGCATTGCATGCATATTGCATATTTGGGGTCTTATCATGTACTTATGGAGCCTATGGAGCATACTTGGATTTTGGCTCGTGAAGTGAAGATGTGCAGTCGAGCCCTATGGAGTCGAGTGAAGCACTCTCAGACAGGCTCACTCGACCAGACCACTCGAGTGAAGCACTCTCAGACAGGCTCACTCGACCAGACCACTCGAGTGAAGCACTCTCAGACAGGCTCACTCGACCAGACCACTCGAGTGAAGCACTCTCAGACAGGCTCACTCGACCAGACCACTCGAGCGAAGAACTCTCAGACAGGCTCACTCCACCAGACCACTCAGGTGAAGCACTCTTGACAGGCACTCTCGACTTCAGCACCACAAACCCACTTGAGAGACCTACTCGAGACATCACTCGACCACACCACTCGACTGCTAGGTCGAGTGGGCCATTTTCTCTCTTTTTCCTTAAAACTCGGATTTGTATTTAAGACTTGGTATAAAAACCCCTGATTAACCTAATATCAGGGGTACGCTGCATTTTATCCTCTTAACCTAGTTTTAGACTTTCTCTCTCTAGTTCATCTTTTGTTCTTGATTTTTCTGAGATTTAGTCACTTTGTACCTTGGATAATTTTTATATAATTTGTATTTGGATTTGATTTCTTCTACAAAGTTGTTCATCACCCCTTTATTTATCACATATGTCGAATTTAGGGATTTCTGGGTTTGAATGGATCGACATGAATTATTTGTGTGAGTAGTTAGATTAGGCTATTAGGGGTGGATTAGGCTTGTGATGTTCTTGATCGTTTTGGGCGTCTAAGTTTGTTTGCAAATTTATGTTTTCCCTCTTGGGTGAGTGATTTTAATGCTTGTTCTTTTCTGGCCAGTTAGGGCATGATTTTAGGTGGTCTCATGAGCACAAATCATTCCTTGAGCCATCAGATAGACTTTTTCCGAGGTTTAGGGTACAATAGTGTGAGGGTGGATGCATCAGACATTGATTTATGTCACGACTCCACCTATTCACTTGTTATGAACTCTTCTCGACTTGAATAGGCTGATTCTTCATGCCTGATCCGACTCCTCACACTATGCTGACTGGGTTGGATCTTGGGGCTCTCTACCACGAACCATGGATTGAGCTGGTTATGAATTCTGTTGTTAAGGGAATCCCTTATTGATTGAGCATGTTAGCACCTGAGACTTTCTAGAGCATTCACTACCTAGTTAATTCACCCCTATGATCCCTATAGTTTTAATATTGTTTGTCTCATCAGTTTAGATCATTTGAGTAGTAGTCTAGTAGTTTCACTTGCCCACTCGACCATACCACTCGAGTGGACCAGTCGAGTGGCCTTGTCAGCTTTAAGTTTTCTGTGTTTTCGTGTCTCTGGCTACTTACTAAAGTGTGACAGCCTTTATGTGAGTTTAGTCTTTAGTTTTATCTTTTATTTTGCACTCTTTTAGGTTGATAGATTTCACTAAACAACTTTCATATTTGGCTTGAATTAATTGCTAATGTACACATCCATTTTGCTTAGTGCTATTCACCCAATGGATTGACTCATATCTATATTATGATTGATTGAGTAACTTGTGTTTTGTTTGTATGCTTTGTTTGATTGTTTTCATTCTTAGCATATAGGCAAATACTTGTTTCAGTTATGAAAATGATCCCTTAGTCAATTAGTCCATCCCTATGATCCATATTACCTCTCTTGCTTGCTTGTTTAGTTCTGTTCTGTTTTGTTTACTTTTGCTTAGCTCGACCAAACCACTCGACCACTCTGGTCGAGTGCTTTCCTTTTCACTTTTCTTGCTTTTGACTTGACCTGTGTGACAGTGCCTGGTCTTTAGTTTACTTTCTGCATTTTGTTTCTGTTCACTTAGGTTGTTAGATAAACCATTTTATATTTGGCTTGACTTAGTTGTATCTGATCACATCTTGATTGCAAGCATCACACCCATCTGATCACATTCTTAGCATATAGGCAAATACTTGTTTCAATTTGGCGTCGTTGCCATTTGGGTGTTTTTAGTATTACAATTAGGATCTCATTGCTTTTGAGATCAAGTTCTGTTTAATTTTTATTTTGGATACTCACTTAGTTACACTTAAATTTTTCGCAGGTACTACTTGAGCTGTCTCTTCGAGCGTACTACCATTCACAATGGCATGATCAATAGGCGCTCACGAAACTCCAACGCACCAAACACGTCGAGGAGGCATAGTTGCACCACCTGTGAGTGATGATTTCGAGATTAGGAGAGGAGTCATCACTATGGTTCAAGACAACATATTCCTTGGTAAGCCAGAAGATGACCCCATAGCGCATCTTGATAAGTTTGAAAAGATATGTAGCCTCATAAAGATTCAAGGAATCACTGAAGATGGTTTCAGATTAAGATTTTTTCCATTCTCATTGGGGGAAAAAGCTGCCCACTGGGAATCAAATCTACAACCTGGCTCCATAACATCCTGGGATTCTTGCAAGAGGTCTTTCCTTACTAAGTTCTTCTCATACAAAAGAACAGCAAAGTTTCGTCAAGATATCGCATTGTTTCGCCAGCTGAAAGGGGAAACACTATCAGACGCTTGGGAAAGATTTACGGACTACACAAGGCAATGTCCACACCATGACTTCTCCAGAGAATCCCTGCTATGCATTCTATACAGAGGAGTACTCCCAATGGTCCGGGTATGCCTTGACACTGCAAGCAAAGGAAATTTCCTTAATACCGCTGTACAAGATGCATGGGAGTTGGTAGAAAATTTGGCTAGGTCAGACAGCAATTCAAATGAGGAACATGAGCAGAGTATTAGGGATGCCAGAATGTCTGATGAAGGCGCCAGAGCTGAAATCAAGATACTTGCTGAGAAGTTTGATATGATGTTGATTCACACTAAGAAGAATCAAGAACAGGCTGCACCTGATATGGATATCAAATTATTGTTACAGCAACTCATCCGTAGTCAAGAACAAACCACTACTGAATTGCGATCCAATAAGGGCACACTTCTTGACATCACACAGCAGATCAACACCCTCCACCCTAGAGTTCATCACCTAGAGACCAGCCAGACTAGTCATACACAATCAACAACCAAGAAAGCCCATGCTATCACCTTGAGGAGTGGCAGACAGTTACCATCAAGAGAGCCTACAAAAATCACTGAGGACGGTGAGGATCAGGGTGGGGAGGATCTCAGTCAGGAAGAATTGAAACCCAAAAAAGCTGCAGAAGAGAGCTCACTCGACCATACCACTCGAGTGAGTGGTCGAGTGGCTGCAAGCCTAGAAAAGAATACAGCACAGCTTAAAGGGAAAGACAAATTTTCTGAATCTTCCCCCTATGAACCTCCTTTACCTTTCCCAGGAAGAAATAAGAAGCAGCAGGCAATTAAGTACAAGAAATTATTCGAGAAACATCTGAAGGACATTGAGCTTCACATACCTCTGTTGGATGCTCTGATGCTAATACCCCCAGCCCAGAAGTATATCAAAGATATGGTTATGAAAAAGACTAAGGAAGCACAAAGTATGGTACTCCTCACTCATGAATGCAGTGCTACTCGGCGTTAGAGAAGATTAAAACTTTTAAATATTTTAAAGAATTTCTCATGTACAAATATAAATGTGAAAGAGTGAGGAAGATGGTGGGGTTTCTATTGGATATTAAACGTGGTATGGTGGATAAGAGCATTAACTATAATAGAATGAAAAAAGGTAGTGAAATTATTCGTTTTCAGTTATATAGCTCAAGATATGCATACAAATATATATATATATATATATATATATATATATATATATTAAGATGCATCACCTATAATAAAATTTAGTTTAACTTCTTAAAATTTTAATTTACTTAATATGTTAAAACCCGTCCGTAGGATGGGTCCTAATCTAGTTAATATATAATTTTAAAACAAATCCAAAAACAAAAAATAAAACTAATTAAAATATATAAATAATTTTAAAAGGGAAAATGGAAATCAAGAATTTTTTTAGTTTATCTAATCAATAATTAAAACTAAGAAATATTTTTACAAGGAAAAAAAGAAAATAGTAATTTCTCTAATCAAAAATTAAAATTAAGATATAAATTTAAAACAAATACAAAACTGAAAATAAAACCTAAATCCCTATCTTAAGGGAAAACCAAGAATTTGTTCATTTTTCTAAACAAGAATTAAAATTATTTGATTATTAGTTTCTTAAGGGGAAAATTAAGAAATCTATTTAAAAGGAAAAAAAGAAAACTTAACATTGTTAATTTATCTAATCTGATTATATAAACCTTGGTTGGAAAATGAACAAAATTGATTTACTAATTGGTTAAGTGTTAAATAAATTTTAGGAGATGATCTAATATGCAGTTTTGCCGGGTTTATCAAACAATAGTTATATATAGTTGACATAAGATAAGAAATTGGTTAGAAAAATGCATGATATTCCTGGTTTACGAAACAAAGAAATGACACATCTTTTGGACATGAAAATTAAGTAAATGTTTTCTCTATATAGGAGAAAAGGTGTGTAAACTATTTCCCCCAGAGGAAGAAAGAAAAAATTGTTCTCTCGCAAAAGAAATAACTCGAAAATGAAACGGAAATACATTTTGGGAGAGATGTTCAAGTGGAGCCATCTTATTTTACATATCTATAAAAAATAAATTCAACTTTTCTATAGTAACAAACCATAAATACATTTTAACAAATAAGAATAATACATATTTAAATTTTAAAGAAAATTTTAAAGTTTATGGCAATTTACAAAAGTCATACAATAATAAAAGTAAAGTTAATAACTATTAAATAAAAACAATAATTATCAAAAAAATGAAAAACGGAAATTGAAGTTTTGGCAATTTAAAAAAGAATAAAAATATAAAAGGAAAGTTGAGAACCATTAAATAAAACATTAATTTTTAATAATAAAAAATTTTAAAAACGTATTTAACACAAAAATAACATTTTGATATATTTTCAATTTAAAAATGAAACTTTAAGGTTATAGAAATTAAAATAAAAATAAAATAGCAAGTATAAAAATTTTAAAGATATTTCCCAATCCATAAAGCTAAAAAAAACCTTTAAAGAAGAAAAAAAAACTAAAAGGAAAAATAAATTATAATTTCCCTCCTCTATAATTCAAATTCAAAACCAAAATATTTTATAAACTATAAGTAAATTCTGATGCACATAAGGGTTTGATCATAACAATATATGTTACCATGATTTTAATATAATAATCTTATATATAAACTTATGTTTGATTTTCTGATTAGGAGATGAAAAAGTTTGTTTAAAATATTTCAGATGAAAAAGTCTGTTTCATAATCTTATATATAAACTAACTATCATAAAATGAAAAAGTCATGAAAATCAATCATTTTCAGTTATATAGCTCAAGACATGCATAACTAAAAATATATATTAAGATACATCACCTATAACAAATTTTAGTTTAACTTTCTAAAATTTTTATTTATTTTAGTATATTAAAACCCGTCCATCGGACGGGTCCTAATCTAGTATCTCATACACTTATTTGGATATAGTTAGATGAGGGGGCAAGTCAGTGAGACTTTTGTTGAGATTGAAAATAATAGTGGATAAGAATCCAAAAACGGAAACAAAATCAAGCCATGATATCCAAATATTTTAAGGTATACAAGACCCAAGATATAAATAAAATTGACAGCAGGTGACGTAAGGGTGGAGTTAGAAGATGTTGTCAGAAAACACCATGAGACAAGGAATAGTGAAAGATTCCAGCAAAGTGAAGCTGAGAGAGGGAAAAATATTATGTTGGGAACCGAGATACAATCTCAACAAGAGAATATCAGATTGGACAATGAAGATCTTGCGAGCAACATCTCACCTAGATATGAGTAAGAACATAGCTGCCGGTCACTGGATCTTTTTTATATCTCATAGTAAGTGTGGGCGTTAAGATTGGTTTATGTTTCTCGGGTTTTTGGGTTTAGAGGATATGATTCATTTTGTTTGGTTTGGTTTCATATGCATTTGAGTCAAGTTTGGATACACGAAATAAAAATAAATATTAAAAATTGGTTATATTTGACTAAAGTTTTGTTAAATTTTTACAAATATTACTTAGAACTTTAAAAAAAAATTGCATTTTGCGTATGTTGATGATTTTGATCTAAAATTAATTAATATTTCTTTGTTTATAATTGTAGGGTTTATAATTCAGTTATACCAAATGTATATATTAAATGGTTTTGGATATATAGTTGTATGTCGAATATTTCAGGTATCCATTCAGTTTTTGGTTTACTTGGGTTTGGTTATTCAGATAGAGAGTTTATGATCCTTTCGGGTTTTTGTCGGGTCTGATTCGGTTTGATTTTTTTATTAATAATATTTTAAAAATACATATCTCACATAGTGATGAAATAAACAAAGACAAGATTGAACAAAACTAACAGATGTGCTATATATTTTTAATACATTAATAATAAAATTATAATATAAAAACTAATTTATTTATGTAAAATATATTAAAAACCAAATTATATTTTAACGAAATATGATTTTTACTGTTTTATTAATTTTTATTTTAATAATTTTGCTTAAATTTTATTTATTTTAGAATTAAGAAAACTCGTTCATCAGATGGGTCCTAATCTAGTCTTATTATATAAACTTGGGTTGCACTCAACAGAAGCCGACACATGTCAAAATTATAACTCACGAGATCTTGACACGTGTCACTAATCATTCAGATCTCACCACATGTCAAACGAAAAAAAATATATATAAATAAAATTTTAAAGAAAGAAAGAAATTCAGTAATTGTTAATATATCAAATCTTTAAGTAAAATTCATAAATCCCAACATATAAAAAACATAAAAAAAATGAAGTTCTTTAAAAAAGGAAAAAAGGGAATCACACAAATGTTAAAATATCTAATCAATAACTAAATTTAAAGAATGCATTTAAAAGAAATACAAAAAAATGTAGTTTTTTAAAAAAGGAAAAAAGGAAATCACAACATTGTTGTTTAACTAATCAGTAACTAAAATTAAGAAATTTATTTTTAAAAAATACCAAAAAAAAAAATTGAACCTAAATTTAGTTTATTTGCAATGCTAATTTTACAAGTTTCATGGTTTTCTACTAAATTACTAATACTGTTGTTATTTATTTTTAATTATTTTATATGGATATTTGTATGATATAATTCATATTATTTTGATATAAATTTTTTTACTTCTATTAATTTATATAGAGTATACATGTGATTAGAGTAAGATTTTAATATGATTGAAAATGTAGTTAAATTGTATAGTAAAATCAAGTGTGTATGAAGAAAATCTGATTTAACAAAGAGTTAATAATTGTTAATTTAACTAATCAATAATTAAAATTAAGAAATATATTTAAAACAAATACCAAAACATTTTTTTAATCTAAATTTATTTTATTTGCAATGCTAGTTTAACAAGTTTCATGGTTTTCTACTAAATTACTAAAACTGTTGTTATTTATTTTTTAATTATTTTATAATAATAATTATAGATGGATATTTGTAATTTTTGGGAATATAATTTTATTTCGAGTATTTTGGGTATCCATTAGATTCTTGGTTTGGTTTGTGTCTGATCTTTCCAATATAGGAGTGTATGATCCATTTGTTTTTTTGGGTTAATACCCCTTTTCTCATTTGATTTTGGTTTAGTTTTTCGAGTTTCTAATATTTTTCTACGCTATCTAACATGGTAGTCGGAAAAAAAAAACAATAAGTGGGAACCAACACCGTTTGGACATTATATAGATTTTTAATATTTTATAAAAAAGGTTAATATATAAAGTTAATTTATTTATTTATACAGAAAACTAAAAATTTTGTAAATAACTATTTTCTCTAACAAAATATGATTTTTATTTCTTTTCCTAAAACAATTAAGATATGAATATTGTGGTATGCTAATTGCGAGTTGCTTTTGTCATGTGAAGGATACTCAGTGAGCAACTCTGATACTTTTGGGTCTGGGGATCCCTATGGAGCTCTAATACCATCTAGCTCAATGAAAACTGCTGTGGATATGAATTCAATGAGCCTGAATTCTATGCGGAGAGTTAGTACTTCCTTGGCTAGTTTTAATCCAAAAAGTTTGGGATTAAATATCAATGTTTGAACTTTGAAGTGTGAACCATATTTTTGACCCCAAAAAAAAAAACTTTGAACCATATTTTAGTCAAAGGCTGGACTAGACGGAACTTCAGGTTTTGATTTAAGTTGACATGTCTATTTGCAGATCATACTCAAGAATACAATATTGTGTGATAAAATCATTAAACTTTATTCATGAACATGACTATTTAATTTATTTATGGACTTCAAACTTTACTTTATCATGCAATTTCTGTTTTATTATTTAAATTTATTTGTCTAAAAACATTTTCTTAATTCCATATCTAGGTACATGTTGATTTTTTTGTTTCGAATAGCACTCACAAATTGGATATGGATACCCTGAAATCAAAGATGACCATGTTTTTTTCTCAGTCGATACCGATGAGTAACAAAGAAGTCATTGTTGCTCAAAGTAGTATGTAGAAAAACCAGCAATATTAGCGGAAAAAAATATGAGAAATTGTCATTAATACCATTGTAGTCATATCATTTTCTACAAATACCATTCATTTTTTGTTATTTTTAAAAATACCACTATGAAATATGTTAAAAGCAATAATTTAATTATTTTTTTTGGTTACGTATTTTAAGATTTAGGGTATAGTTTTTAGGGTTAAGAGGTACGGTTTAGGATTTAGAGTTTATAAACCCTAAATCCCAAATCCTAAACCCTAAAGTTATGAGGATATGAAATTTTGGGCTATATAAAAGAATTACTCTTTAATAAAAATGTTATATAAGAGAAATGCATTTAAAAAAAAATTAGTTTTGTATTATTTTTGAGAATTACCTAATAATTAATCAAGATTTTTATTAAAGTTTAATGATGATTAATTAATTAATTATTTGGTAATTCTCAAAAATAACATAAAACTAATTTTTTATTAACAATATTTGATCCTAATTTATCCAACTTTAGCACATATTTTTATTTAGAACAAAAATACCAATTTTATAAAAGGCTTTGTTTAGGGAGTATAGTTTTTAGCGAATAGGAAGTAACCCTAAACTTTAAATCTTAAACTCTAAAAGTATGAAGTTATGAGATTTGTGTTATATAAGAGAATTATCTTTTAATAAAAGTATTATTTTGTCCTAAATGAAAATATATGTTATTTGTGACACAAAAACTTCATTTTATGATATTTTTGAAAAATTTCCAATAAATATCCTTCAAAATAGCACCAGAAAAAGTTCTTGTGTCAAATTTAGCGTAGTTTTTCATTTACGCCAAAATAGCATCCTATATATAATAGGAGAAAGGACTCTCTCCAAGTTTGACACATCAGCTCTCTCTAAACTTGACACATCAGTCCATTCAAAACACTTCAATATTTATCAACAGTTATTATTCTCTTATAACAAATAAATTAATTTGAATTTAGTTAAATCAAAATCTGTAAAACATTAAAAATCAGACTAAAATTTTTTAAATCATAAAATATAAACATTAAATAATATGACACTTTAACTTATCAGATATTTTCATCATCTTATTTTATACGTTAGCATCTTTTTTACATATTTAATCATATTTCTTACTATAGTTTTTAATTATGTTTAAATAGTTACACTATTTATTAGTTTATAAAATCAATAAATTTATGATTTATTTTTATGTTCTATAAAAGAAATGAAGTCAATATATTAATTTTGTTTGTATGTTTTCTGACTGAATTTGTTGGCTTATCTTTAGGGATACAAAATTAATCTTAATGTTTTATATAAAAATATAAAATTAGTTAAATATTAATCTCATTCTGATACATCGGCATAACCAAAATTAATGTCATAATATTTTCAGGTTTCACTTTTGCTTTCAATTTATCAGTGAATGACCTATTGTTTATCAGTTTAACATATAAATAAAACCAGAGTGATCGAATGGGTTTTAAAAATATTTTTGTCTGATTTTTTAATGTTTTACAGATTTTGAAAATAATATATATTATATGTTAAACTGAAGTCATGAACGCGACTCCCAATAGATAGAAGTCATATTTAATCTTCAATCACATTTTCAAACCCGCAACCTAGACGTGTAAAAGTTGTATGATTGTGAATTTTTCATAAAATGACATACTCTTTTCTTTTCTGTTGTTATATATGACTAATTTTTAGTTGTTTAACTCTATTGGTAAAAAAATAGAATGTATTTTCTTAAAATTTTATGTAGCTTTTCATATTTTGTTCTATTTTTAACGCAATGCACAAGTAAATGTGAGTTTGCTTATTTAAGATTTAAACATTTTAAAATATTCAAGATCAAGAAATTATCCTATTTGTGAAATAAAAAATGTCTTAAAAATCCATAATCTAAATAATATTTAGAGACCTATAAATTAAATTTATAAATATAAAAATAATATATTATTGCAAAATAACTAACACGTAGTCTATAAATTACCATGTTTGGACAAGATATAAAATTTAAAATAATCATTAGGAAATAAATCATGATAATTTAAGTAAATTAGCATATGCGCGAGTATTAACTTAGGATTTATAAAGTGTAATAATTTGATTTTTTAGTTTCAGTAAATATTTTAAAATTTAAGGTATATAGTTTTAAGGGTTTTTTAAGAGGTATGAGTTAAGGTTTAGGATTTCATTAGAATGATTTTTTAAAAGGTAGAAGATAAGGTTTAGGGTTTCATGAGAATGGCCTTTTACTCAATTGTGTGGTGTTAACTTGATAATAAACACTCAAATGCAATTGGTGTTTAGAATTTGAAAGTTTCATGCATTGGTGTTTTTTCAGATGTTCGGACATAAACACGAATATATTGACACATGATATCTTGGAGGAGGAAATAAAAAAAATGTGTTATTGTTGATGGATAAACAAGTGAAATGTTTAAGAAAGCATGGCCTATTGTTGGGAAAAATTTCACCGTTACTATCAAGTCGCTCTTTGAAACAGGTTTTCTTCTAAAGAGTCTCAATGCTACTATTCTGACCCTTATTCCGAAAAAGATTAGCAAGGGAGATGATGGACTACATGCCTATCTCATGTTGTAATGTCGTATACAAAGTGATTTCAAAGATTATTGCTAATAAACTCAAGCTGATGTTACCTAAGTTCATTGCTTCGAACCAATATCCATTTGTAAAGGATCGGCTTTTGATGGAAAACGTCCTCATTGCCACTGAAATATTAAAGGACTACCACAAAAATTCGATTTCTCCTTGCTGTGGCCATGAAAATTGCTATTTCAAAGGCATTCGAGTCAGTCCAATGAAATTTCTTATTGAATCTTGCTGAGGATCATGTCAACGAAATAATTCTCTGGGTCAAATGAATTTCGAACACTTTTTTAAGCAGAAATTTCTATGGACGCTATAAGCAAACACAAGTATGAAAATCTTGGATATAGAGAAAACTTATGAAATACAAAGATCTAGCGAAACAGTTTTATAAGGTTGAGATTCCTAATGATAACATTCTTTTCAGTCTACAAATAACAGTCATTGTTTGTAGATTTTTTGGTTTTGAACAAATTTTACATTTGATTCAAAAAAAAAAAATTTACACATCCGCATCAAAAATCCAGAGAGTAGAACATCAACCTATGCTCAAGATAATATTGAAGACCAAAAGGGGATACAAGAGTAACAGCTCTTAAAACTAAAATTATATTCCAAAAACTATTATTACATTCCAAAACTTAAAACTAAAATTAGACATCAGGTTTAAAATTTAAAAATTAAAAATTAAAAACGAAGATAGATCACAGCCCCTGGTTAGTAACTGAGTAGATCTGATGGTCCACGTACACTTCAATGACATCAACCTTCCATTCACAATACGCCACGTCATAACACCAGCTCAATCATCAGCCACGTCAGTTTCCAATTTTTCTTATAATTTTTTTTCTTTGCAATTTACACATTCGCGATTTCTCGAAATCGATACGGAAAAAAGATCGAGAGATCAGTGAGGAAGACGACGAACACAAAATCATGTTTTTGTTCGATTGGTTCTACGGAATCTTAGCTTCGTTAGGGTTATGGCAAAAAGAAGCGAAGATCTTGTTTCTCGGACTTGATAATGCCGGCAAAACTACGCTACTTCATATGCTCAAAGACGAGGTTTGAAAATTTTCCGATCTCGTTACTGTTTTGATAGATCTGTAGAGTCATGTCTTCGTTTCAACGCTTGTGATGAGAATTACTCAGAATTTAGGGTATTTATTATGTATTCGTAGTGCCTCTGATTTTCTGAATCATCGGTAGTGATTGAACGATTATGTATTGGATAAATCAAAAATTGAGATCTGATATTTTTTTTTTTGGTGTGAATTTGTGATGATAGAGATTAGTTCAGCATCAGCCGACGCAACATCCAACGTCTGAGGAACTTAGTATTGGTAAAATCAAGTTCAAGGCTTTTGATTTGGGAGGTCATCAGATTGCTCGAAGAGTTTGGAAAGATTACTATGCCAAGGTTAATTACATTCTTTCTCTTAATGTTGAATCTTTGTATAATGTTTCACAAACCCTTATTAGATTCGTCGAACTCTTGTGTTTTCTTACTAGAAAAAGCGTTTGTTTTGTAGCTAAACTATACATTTTGTTGCTTGTTTTAACTACAAATTAGACAGACTCGTTTCGAAATTTTAGACCTTTAATGATTGTAGTTGACATTCTAATAGAAGCTTAAATGTATTTGCTTCAAGATGGTTTCAGTGGTCTTGATCTGGTATAAATAACGATTTCACTCAGAAAATTTGATGAATTTGTACTTTGTTTTGGATATTTTGGTATAAAGATTGTGTTGGGTACGTACTTCTTGGTAATGTAATTTCTCTGCTATATTAGAAGAATGCAAGTTACGTATAAAGTATCTGATATGATTGTAGATATTGATAACATTGAGCCAGTGTATAACGTACCAAGGTTGTTTAACATCAACCTAGAGCTTATGGTGTTATTAGACTGGGCTATTCTCGTATCAGTGACGTAAATATGGCTATGAGTTCTGTAGAGCGAACTGTAAGTATGTTTGCGTAGATCTGTTGTTTTGTTAGCATATGAGGTTCTATTAAAACTTGGTGTTCTCTTTGCTGATAGAAACTCTTATTTTTTGTTTGGTTGCATTAAGGTTGATGCTGTTGTCTACCTCGTGGATGCTTATGACAAAGAGAGATTTGCAGAGTCAAAAAGAGAGCTCGACGCTCTTCTTTCCGATGAAGCCCTTGCAACTGTCCCGTTTCTGATTCTCGGAAACAAGATTGATATCCCTTACGCAGCTTCAGAAGACGAACTCAGGTATCACTTGGGACTCACTAACTTCACTACCGGTAAGGGAAAGGTGACGCTTGGAGACTCTGGTGTTCGTCCACTCGAGGTCTTCATGTGCAGCATTGTCCGTAAAATGGGTTACGGCGAGGGATTCAAATGGCTTTCTCAGTACATCAACTAAAAGAAAAGACTTCATCATGTTGTCTGTTTCATATATCAAAACCAAACCCAAGAAGATTTGTCTTTGTTTTTTGGAGCTAAAAAGAGATTTGTGATTGATGATGATATCACATCCTTCCCTTAGAAGACTTTGAATACTCTTTTTCTCCTTTTTTTTGTTTTTTGTTTTTATGTGTTAAACATAAGTTTGGTGGCTTGCATTTTCCAAACTTATTCATGATGTCTCAGTCCACATTTTTGTCAACTGCTTATGTTTTTATGAAACATTATTCTCAAGTTAGACCACCAACTTTTTTGAACATACTATCACTTTCTATATAACGTGTGCCATACCTTACCCTAAATCAAATCAATCTCTGTCACTCGCTCTCTCGTTGCCATGGATGTTTCAAAGGTGTTAATACTATGGCTACTCTATGCAGTGTTACTCTTTGATAGTCAGAGACATTCAGGTGCATTTTTGATCATTCAAGTCTCAGATTCTCTTTTGTTCAAACACTCATTAAGTTAATTTGGTTTGAGATTGTTGATGCAGTTTACGCGCAGCCTGGTGGTGTAATCGGAGGTGCAGGGATTTTGGTTCAGAGAGCTGCGTTCTGTTTCAACAATAACCAAGTAAGTATGATCAACGATTAAACTCGTCAAAAAGAAATTTTTTTTTGACATATGAGTTTGTTTTTTATCTGTTGTTGCAGCTCTACACAGGATGCAATGAAGCATTTAGACTAAATCAAGGAGGTGAATTCAAGATTCCACCTGAAGAAACAGATAGGTTTTGCAACGGTCCTTGTTCTTCAGAGACCGAACTTGTGCTTACATGTGTAAATAGCGTTATGTCTGATTTCGTATTTTACAATCGGGCTACTCCAAGGGATATTAGAAACACTCTTCGTGGTGGCTGCAGCTCCTCTTTCACACGAGGTAACTAACTACCCATAACTATTCATCCTTACATGTAACTTGAAAACATGAACTTGTTTTGTGCTTGGATTATACAGGAAATTTCAATGTAGGAGATTACGCTCAAGGACTCTATTTTGGCAAAGCCGAGAAAAAGCTACCTGGATTGTTCGTTGGTCTAGTTCTCGTGTTTGTACCACTGATCATGTGAAGCTACTTTTGGAAACCAAACAAGATTGAGATTTCTTTTTTTGTACTCTGAATGAAACAAAGATTTCGTCTTTTTTTTTGCTACGGTTAAATGTCACCTTTTCATTTTAGAGTTTGGGGAAATATTTACACTTTCTTCTTTGTTTTTCAATTGTCTAATGGCTAGGCTTGTTAAAATGTCGAAGCTGAGGTTTCCATGGAATGGCACTTAGGCTTCTTCATCAACTGCTTCGGGTTATCCATGTGGGAGACCTGCACAAATATTCTCTCACGTTAGATTCCAAATTCTCCACTAACATTATATGTTTTACACATTCAAAGGCCATTTAAATCACATATCATTCCACTCTTTTAACCGAAGATTTCGACTAAGAAAATCGGCTAAAAGTTATCAGATGAAAGATAAAAAGGCTTTTATTGAGAGAGCTACTTACAATGTGAGATTTCCACTGAACTGTCTCTGAACTAGTATCATGTGGAGAATGATCGCGAACATGGTGAAATATGTGAATCAGCACTGCAGCATCCAGAGCAGCATACTCTAGCTGCACAAATCCAGTTAATATCAGATTCAACAATTACACTTTCACTCATAACTCCATCAAGTTTCAGGGGAGCCTCTAAATACCTGATTCTGAGTCAAAGGCCTTTGTTCCCAGTCGCTATTGCGTCTTGTTTTGTTCAAAGACACTCCCAATATTTTCTAATACAGAGAACAAAGAGATCAAACAAAGAACTTATGGTGACTCTAATGTACTATCAACGGATTTTGTGAAGTAAGATCTCCACCTTTGTTAGTCCTGATAAACCACCACACTTTTCTTTGAAAACATTTTGAATGTCTAGCAACTGCTTCAACTGTTTGAAACATTTCAGATCTCCATATGAAAGCGCCAACTGCTTCATGTCACATTGAAAATTGTATCCTGAGGATCATTCATGATCAGTGTGTTGCTTGTCAGGGAGAATCTTAATAAGGTAGACAAAAGAAGAAGATAGATTTCAGATATACCGAGCTTTAATACGCTATACGATTGAAAAATCTGACCAAGGCAGTTGTCCAGAACTTCAGAGGCATCCTTGTAAAGCTTTATCAAGTCCAATATGAAAACCTTGGTATCAGATCCAATTTGCATGATTGATACCTGAAAACAAGAACAACATCTATAAGAATATTAGGAAATGCGAAGAGACTAAAGGTAAATTAATTAATTACCTTGTTGGGTTTACTGCCTTTCATAAAATTAGGTTTCCATTCACAGTCAAGACCAATAACTCTACATCCTTCAAGAAAAGAAGTTGCTTTTCTCAACTCATTGACATTATCAACCCAAACTATATCTTCCACTGCTAGATCGTTGAGACGCAGAAAGCTTTTGTCCACAGAACCAAACTCAGCCTCTGAACAATATAATTGTAAGTGTCTTAACGTTTTGAAAACACAATGAGAAGTTCCATGCAGTAGTATATACATACCTTGTGCTTTAGGTAGACCTTCAAGCGAATATCGATCACACAGTTCATCAACCTTCTCCAAGTACCCAGCTTCCATTGCCAAGTTTACCTTAAAACTCAGAAGACCACCAACATTTCAGTAAAACCGACGATGATACAGAACAAAATGACCATTATGGTTAGAAAACAAGTGCTTACCAGATACTCAAGCAGCTGTTTATCACCTTTTGCTTTTCTTTCAGCAACATCCCAGCATGCTTTTTCTGCTAGATCCTTTAGTTCACTGCCAATTAATACGAGAAAACGTCATCTTTTTAACGTTAATTCTGTATACATATTCTCCTTATATCCTATGAGAAGCAAAAGCGAACCTTTCTTTACACTTGTAAGACAAATCAGGAAACTCAGGCTGGAGATAGTTCTTCTTTATGACATTATAAGCCTGCTTTAACATATTCCTCGAGTCATATTCTTGAACAAGAATGCATAAACTAGGCCTTCCCATGAAAGTAGCCCATTTCTCCGCAGCTTGGAAGTCTCTATCCTCAACCATTTGTTGAAGAAAAGTTTCTCCAGGGAACCGAAACGAGAAATGCTCTAACAAAGACACAGCCGTCATGAAAGATTTCGATTTGATCAAATCAGAAATATATCTTTCCAGAAACGCACTTCCACAATCAAATCCATGTCCACGCAAAGCTTCATCAATGCATGTTAACCTGACATCAAACACTTTAAGAGTATGCACCATAACCTTCTCATCATAACCTAAAGATCCTCCAACAGTAGTAATAAAGTACTTGGCAGCTAGTTTTCTAGCTGAATCAATATCATCATCATCTTCACTTCTTGGTTCAGATACGGTTTTAAAGAAACGACGTAGAGCTGATATAACCAAATGACTAAAACCTTCACTGTATTCACCAAATACAGGAAGCACAATCAAACACTGAACAATGAAAGTAGCAGGTCCTGGTTTAGGTTTATTAGCTAGAACTTGATGAACTCTATGTTGTAAAGCTTGGAACTTTTTAGTTGCTTTACAACTACCTGAAAATTTAACAGTGAAATTCAATTAACAAATTTGGAGACTTGACAATAAAAAAGCAGTAAAAGAGGTTAGAGGAGGACTTTACCATGAATATAACATTCTTTGAGAAGATATAAGAAGACAACTGGAGAAACATGAGTTAAATCTGAAAATGTATGTAAACACAATGTTCCTACTAATTCAATGTCATCAGCTTCTTCAGGATCAAAATCCATAATTTTAATGCCTACAGTTGAAAAGTCAAGCAATTTTGTTATGATTTGTTTAAACTTTACACTATGAACCAAGTTCAGATGAAAAAGGAGCCATGAAAAAAAATCTAATTTTGGAGATTGTAAACTAAAAGCTTGAAGAAAGAAGACGAGAAAGATAAAAGATAAAAGAAGCACATAACAATATGTCACAGAGATGTTAATATCATACATTCCGGGAAATTTAAATCAGTTTATAATCGGAAAATTTGACTTACCGGCGAGAAGGTTAGAGGAAGACGATATTGTAGAAAAGTGGAAGAGTCAGGAATTTATAAAGAGGAGTTATTTTTTTGACGAAAACAAAAAAGGACTAATGGCAAATGTCTTGTTTTTGACGAAAGATATTCTCATCTGGTTTAATATCTCTAACTCCTGGTTTAGTGAGTTTTTATTGTAGTTCGGTTTATGGTTTGTTAGTTCGTTTTAGAAACACTAAAAAAAACCTCTTTTCATTTACTGGAATCAATCAATCAAATTCAAAACTAAAGAAATTTTTTTAATCTATTTTCTCTGTATGATCAATATCTATCATCTTGCACCATTGAATCTCTATTAACCGAGATGATTCTTCTTCCCTTGTAATAATCTGCTAGACTTTGATTTGCCTTTTCTTAGGATTCTTTGTGGATCCCTAGACAGGATTTATCTTATACTATTAAAACTGAAATACAAATTTAGAAAATTTTGTTACCAAACACCTAATATCTTAATCATACATTCAAATTTCTATTAACTAATTATCTCTATAATCATTTCCTTATATAATATTTCTTTACAATCCTTTACTTATCTAATAATATTATGATTTTAATAATATAAGTTATGATTCTCCTATCATTTTTGTTTGATATTATTTTCAAATTATTTTAAATTATATATAATACATACAATTAATAAAATTTTAGATTTTTTAATGCATATGTTGTGATTTGATATATCAACTCAATCAATAAGGATATGTAAGTAAATCCGACATAAGACGGATATAGACATAAAATTTTATGCACCTAAAAAGCTGGTCATCATGAAATGAATAAAAAAAGTGGGTATTATGAATAAGCCCATAGACCGCGAATATATCAGACTTTGTTCGCAAATTGATGGGTCGGCATAAATTATCAGATTTCAATGAAAAAATAATATATATATATATACATATATATATATATATAAATTAATTAATGTATATAGTTGATGAAATATAATATATAATATATTTGAAAATATAAATAAGTTTATATATAAAATTAGAACATATATTGGAAAAAAAAGAATGCTACAAAAATGTTTATATTAAAAGTTGTTGTTTTTATTTTTAAAATATTTAAATTAGTTAAATTACAATAGTAAAATATTCAAGTCTTGCTAACCTGTTGGACAATGGGGAAGAGTTAGACATAAAAACTACTTACAAAATTTTTTAAAAATATATATATATATATAAATTAACTAACCAACAACATTAATATTTTATTATTATTATGGCACATGTAAAATAATATTTCTTTAACAAAAAGAAAACCATCAAATAATAATAATAATAATAATAATAATAATAATAATAATCACATAGATAACTTTTACTTGCCGTCACAGAAACAAAATATATAATTATTTTCCATATTTTACATATAATTTCTTTAACTAAAATGAAAAAGAAAGAAACCTAAATAAACAATCAAATAGATAATGCTATTAGTTTACAATTTTACATATATAATTTTAAACATGCTTTGAAACAAATTTAGATGTTCTAAAATTAAACCCAAATAATTTTTTTAATTAGTAATTTAAATCTATATTAAATTAGGTTAAATTTTTAGATAATATGTATTTTAAGAATATTATGTATATTTAATTAACTATTTATCTCAATTATTTTGTTAATCAAAAAAAGAAACCCAACAAAAAGAGCAATAAATAAATAATAAATAAGATGATTAACTTTCCATTTTTTCAGATATATATTCAATCTTATTATTTCTATCAAACCTTTTTCAAGTTTAGATATTTAGATTCCAATATTATTTAGAATCTAATAACCATTTATATGTTTTAACCTAAATTTAGTTTATTTGCAATGTTAGTTTTCCGAGTTTCATGGTTTTCTATTAACTTACTAATACTGGTTGTTATCAATTTTTAGTTATTTACAGTATTTAGTTATATATGAATATTTGTTTGATATAATGCATATTATTTTGATATAAATGTTTTGACTTTTTTAAAATTTATATGAAGTATACATGTTGTTAGAGTGAGATTTTAATATGATTAAAAATTGTATAGCAAAATCAAGTATGTATGAAAAAGATGATTTAACAAAGAGTTAATAACTTAGAGGTCTAAAATTTTCAAATATTTTGGTTAATTTTGTGTATTTTAGTTATTTGATATAAAATAAATGATATTTTTATAGTTGTTGAGTAATTGAGTTATATCAAGTATAAATATTATTAAATATTTTTGGGTATATAATTGTATTTCAAGTATTTCTGATATCTATTCAGTTTTCAGTTCGGTTCAGTTCATGTTTGGTTTTTTGGATATAAGAATTTATGACCCATTTGAATTTTTGTTTGGGTTAGTATCTTTTTCGGATTGGATTCGGTTTAGTTTTTTGGATTTCAGATATTTTGTCCTGATTATCTAATATGGTAGTCAAGAAAACGTAACAAAAAGTGGTAACCATAAGATTTGAACATTATATAAATATTTTATATTTTATAAAAACATTACTATAGAAAATAATTAATTTATACAGAAACTAAAATTTTGTAAATAACTATTTTCTAACAAAATATTTTTTATTTTTTCTTTCCCTAAAACAGTTTAAAGATTTATCATTACTAACAAATATTTAACTGAATAAAAATACTTAATTTTAATTTATTTTAAAATTTTAAACTCGTTCATCGGTCGGATCCTTATCTAATATACATATAAAATAACATCTATAAGTTTTTTTTTATATATACTTGTAAACTTTGATGGTTTTCTAATTTTTAAATCATCACTAATTAACAAAAAAATGTTTAAAAAAAATAGAATTTCAGACATGGATATGGCGACAACAACAGTATGGAACAGGTGCAGAACATTGTCTCCAAACAAAGCTCTGACAGAGAAGAAAGACAAGTTTGAATCTTGGCTAAAACCAAACCTTGTGTTTCACCAAGATTACTATCATCCTCCCAGTCTCAACACATTTAGTTAAGCAATTCATCTCCAAGAAACCGACATTAGATGATAGGTCACTGAGCAAGATGTTCTAGTAAAAAAGAACATGTTCTAGTCAAGCTGTTTAGTCCAATCAAAGTGTTCCCATTCGCGTGCAAAGCTCACAACCGCTTTCTTCTGGCTCTCTACCGACTCATGCCTCCTTCGTCTGTACATATCTTCTTCAGGAAGCTCAAGCATTCCTCTGATAACATTCAATCCAAGATTGATGTTGAACTGTTGTTCATCATCAATCACGTGAGCAAAGCCTTTGTCTAGACCAAACTCAACGTGGAAGTAAGGGAAATTCTTCGGTATGGAACTCCTCAGACCCTTCACACTAGTGTCTATCAGCTTCTTTGCATTGTGCTGACTCCACTCGCTCTCTGCTTCATCAATCGCCTTTTTGAAGTAGAGAGGTCCTTCTTTTGCTATCTCCTGAGGAATTGGGATACACTCAATCAAGCAGTGTCGACGTTGCTGAGACAAACCAATCACTGTTTCCAGAAACACAGCTTCTTTTCCTTCTTTTGCATACATCCTTATAAGACACTTCTTGAAATTACGAATCTCTTCCCAAACATTGTTGTCCACGCTTCTGCTAGCTGCCTCGTGCTGCATTGGCAAGATACAGCAATGGCCTGGGACAAGAGGCTGATGTTGTGGTAACATCAGATAAGTGAAGTTTGCAATTGACACAACTAAATGTTTCGGCCGCTTTGGGTTCTCAAAACAGAAGAGACAACGTTCTTGCTGAGTCATGATACGTTTCACACGGTTGTCCTTTTCAGGAATGTTATTGGACGATTCCCGCTTCCTAGACTTTTTGCTTGGAGCTTCTCCATAGTCATACTCATCATCAGCAGCTTGATTAGCTGTTTTGTACTGTTTGTTCTGCATTATGCTTTTGGCTAGATGCATATCCGTATTATCATCTGCATTCTTCTTCCTACCCGACATATCTTTGACAGGATACCTAATGAGTAAGAAAAGGGAAGAAATTATAAAATCAGAACGATTCAACGTAAAAAGAAAAGTCCTAAACAGATCAGAAATAAAAAGCAAACTTACCTCACGGCAGTTCTGATACTATGGTCTTTAGATGAATCATCTCCAACAGTTTGCTTTGCTTTCAGCCTCTCAGCTTCATCCATAAGTTTCTGAGCTTCTTCATGTTTCCCTTTCATACGCAGCTGTAAGGCTTTAGCAGCAAGTTGATTCACACTTAAACCGGGAAAAGTCTCTTCACTATCCTTATTGATCTCTGACGGTGGTAATGTGTTCTGCTCCACATCACTTCTGTGATGATCCCCACGTGTCTCTACAGGCGATACTGATTCATTCCTCTGCTTAGAAAGCATTTCCTTCATGAAGTTCCCATCATTCGAAAACTTATTCAACTGAGCTGCGGCTTCATTTATCAGCCTCGAGTCTTCATTTCTATGCATTTGGCCTTTTCTCTTTCCCCATGATAAAGAAGGGTCAGTTTTGGGAGCTCTCAATACACCCCGTCGCAGCGAGTCATCTTTCAAATACTCACGACTATTACCCTTTTACATAAAACACGTCAACAAAGTCAGAACATCATCTGTAATATTTCCCAATCTTAAACATAAAAATTAACAACATCGTAAGTACCTTCTCAGAAGTCCTTTCTGGTTTCTTCTCTGTATCGTTCTTTTCATTTTCCACTCTTCTTCTATTATTTATAGCATTCAAATGAGCACGAGATGGAGCTGCTCTTTGAGATGCTACAGACTCAACAAGGCTACCAAGAGAACCCCATCGTTCTCCCACAACCTGCATTAACACTCAAATGATAAGGCAACACTCAAAAGTCAAACAGACAAATACTAAACCGTAAATAAAATACGAAAACTTACCTCCTCAAGCTTTTGCCCGTCTCTCGCAGCCTGTTCCTTTGCACGCTTGAGTGCTTTCATTCTCCAACTCACACCTCCATCTCCAACAACAGAAGTTGGTAAAAGCTGATCTTTACCATGTTTTTTCTCCGATTCTTCCTCTGGATAACCAGATCCATTGTCTTTCAAATAAGGATTTAGTTCCCTTGGGTTTACTTTAGTTACCTAGTCAATGTTAAAAAAAAAAAAGCATTAACTAAACCATCTAAAACGAACTTGTTAAATTGAAACTCCAAATCAAGATTATTTACCTCAGGTACACTTTCCTCGAATTTTTCCTCTACATCTGAAGAAGGGTTTGATTCATCCTTTCGAACTGGCGGCAGCATCCAATCCAAACCCATTTTCTTCCTAACAATATCTCCTTCGACCTCAACAGTCTCGTCATCTCCATCCTTAGCAATATTCTTCCCGTCTCTCTTACTTCCTTCTCCCTTACGCTCCTCCTTTCTATCAAAATCTTTGTTCTTTCTTCTTCTTCTATCTTTCTCACTTTTAGATTTCTTTTGTTCTCCCTCTGAACTACTACCGTCACGCACCTAATAGCAAAGAAAACTAACATTCAACACATAACACAAAGACAAAAATAAGAAAAATTCATGATCATATCAAACTAGAAACTTTACTTCGTCACGAGGTATGATCTTTATCCCCGAAAACATGTTTAAAATCTGCCTAGACCGTCCCAATGACTACTCGCAAACTTTGAACCTGCAAAAAAAAGGAAACATTAGATCATGTTATAGACATCAGAGATCAACAAATTCAATAGAAAACTTGAATTTTACAATCCTTTAAGCCAAAACTAACTTATACACTACAAAAAAACTCCTTAAAGTTGCGGTTTTAGCAATGCTCTGGTCAATAAAGATTGAAACTTTGGAAAGATGATAGATAATAAGATTACTAGAAATAAAGATTGAAGTAACGAAATTGAAATCAATTTTGATCCTTTAGATTTTGGACCCAACTGATTGAGATATCTAAAGCAAAACCAATGTCTTTACCATTCAAATTTATACTCATAAACCAACTTCTATTGAAACATAACACAACGACACTGCACTTCGATTTTAAGTTTAAAAATATCTAATTTATTTTCGTTAATGAAGAATTGAAGAAACATACCGGAAAAAGAAGAAGAAGATAGCTACCGATGAAGGATCTCTCTGTTGGGAAAAAGGTGACGATGTGCTCTGTTTGAAGATTTTAGGGCTCCAAAAGAAATTAATCCAGTGCGAAAAAGAAGACCGATACAAAAAAGAAGAAAAAAAAAAGGAAAAGGCCCGATATCAGAATAGAAACAACGAACCGGGAATAATAATAATCGGGATAGAAATATCGAACCGGGATTTTGGAATTCGATAACCGGTTTATCATTTCTGAGAAAATTGATAATACTTGCTCCTCTTTCACAGCGCACTTTCTTTTTCCTCTCTCCTCCTACAGAGAAATCATCGTTCTTCATCTATTGGGATCGATCCGTTTTGGAAATTGTTGCTAAGATTCGTCCCAGATTCATCTATTGGGCTAGAGATGGACGCTGATTCCAAGAGATTCCTATCTACACTTCGATCCCAATCTGGTGAGAATCACAGTGGCTTCATTTTCTATGTTAACTTTATTTCTGATTGTTTGAGCTCTTAAGAAGGGAAATTTCGATAAAAATAGTTTTTTTCCTGCTCTTTCATGACTTTGATGAAATTTACCATGGTTTCTTGATTGTGTAAAGTTGAAAGACTTTTTTCAAATGTTTTGGGTAGATTCGTGTGTAAAGTTTACTAATTTTGGGTCTACTTTGAGATATGGAAGAGAAGCTTGTAAACTGGTTGTGTTTATGTAGCTGTAATAAGGATGTTTTGTTTCTGTCTTAATGCAAGGAAATACTGTCAAATTTGTTTGTTTTTAGCTCTCTGGAAGACCAATTTCAACAAAAATACAATTTTTATTTTCTTTCATTACTTTTATGAGATTTTCCATGGTTTCTTGATTGTGTAAAGGTGAAGATTTTTTCAAATGTTTTTTTTTAGATTCATATGTAAAGTTTTTATCTTTTTTCTCGTGTTTATTCTGTCTCTAGTCTAAGCTTGTGAAGTTGTTGTGTTTAAGAAGCTGTAATAAGATGTTATGTTTCTGAATTAATGCAAGCAAAAATACAGTGAGATTTGATGTTTTTGTATTGAGAATATACAATGTTTCTCTCAAGAAATATTGCTTTTAAGCTAGGTGAAAATTTGTATGCTTTTTTAACATTGTTTATTCTCGTAATTTATACGACCTCTTCCTCTAAATAATGCAGAAATCTTTATGAGCTTTGAAGAAATAGATGGAGATGATGATTTCCAGGAGGAGTTTGCTTGCCCGTTCTGTGCTGAATCATATGATATCATTGGTTTATGTTGTCATATAGATGATGAACATACTTTAGAGTCAAAGAACGCGGTACTTTATACCATCAAATCAACTTGGAATTCAATAGTTTATAAGCAAATTGTATACATTAGATGTTTAAGCTTAAGGAGCTTTCTTATTTTTGTAGGTATGCCCTGTTTGCTCTCTAAAAGTGGGAGTTGATATCGTAGCGCATATAACTCTTCATCATGGGAGTTTATTTAAGATATCCTTTTTGTTTTTCTTCAGTTTCTATACTTTACAATGGAATCACATTTTGCTTCTGTTGAATTTTCCTTAATGAGTATATACTTGCAGAGAAAGAGGAAGTCAAGAAAAATCGGTACGAATTCGACACTTTCGTTTCTTCGAAAAGAGCTAAGAGAAGGAGATTTACAAAGGTTGTTAGGGTTTACTTCTCGTAATGGTTCTGTTACATCAAGTGCAACTCCTGATCCTCTTCTATCGTCATTTATCTCACCTACACGATCACATTTATCTCCTGCGATACGACAAACAAGAAAAGTATCCGAGGACAAACCGATGGAGCGGTAAAGTTTCTATATTTAGCCTTTCTTTATTAGATTTTTTAGCTTTTGAATAACAACATTTTGAACTTGGTTCAGCAAGAGACAAGTGTGTATCTCGCCAATCTCGTCAAAAGATCGAGAAGAGAGGAGGGAAAAATCTGAGTTTGTTCAGAGGCTCTTGTCATCAGCCATTTTCGATGAGGTCTGATCGAAGCATATACAAATATTGAGAATGCTAAGGAACTAAAATCTGCAGAATGAGACTTGAGAGAATCTGGTAAATATGAAGCTTTGTTAATTTGTGTAGTAGAATCCACAGAGACACATTCTCATCGGAATCTTGATTCAACTGTGTAGGTTTCAAGAAAAATAGTGGTTGAGATGAGGAGAAGACGAAGAAGAACGAGATACAGCTATGATATCTATATCTATATCTATCTATGTATTGTGTATGTTTATGTGTGCTTTTTAAGTATAAAACCAGAAGAGGATGATTCTAAATACATTGTGTAGAATTGTGTTTTCTAAAGTTTGTTTATTTAATCCATTGAATAAAAAGATAGAGAGAATAAAAAGATAGAGAGAATAAAGGGATTGTGAGAAGAAAACGGAGTGATGGATAATAAAATACTTATTATCTTTCAAACTCATTATCCACAAGTGAGAATACTTACTCATGAACATGTAATAACCAAAAAATAAAAAACATATAAATATCTTATTATATAAAGATGAATGATGAATGATTTAAAATTAGTAATTTACATGATCGTGACACGTGTCAATTTAAACGATCAGATTTTGATATGTATTTCATTAAAAAAAGTATCAGTTATCAATAAAAAAGAAAAATTAATTAATTCTAATTTACATATCTATAAAAAATAAATTCAACTTTTCTACAGTAATAAAACATAAAAAAAGTTTTAACAAAAATAATAATACATATTTAAAATTTAAAGGAAAGTTAGTAACTCACATGATCGTGACACATGTCAATTTAAACGATCAGATTTTGATATGCATTTAATTAAATAAAAGTATCAATTATCAATAAAAAGGAAAATTAATTAATTATAATTTACATATCTATAAAATTTAAATTTAACTTTTCTACAGTAACAAAACATAAAAAACGTTTTAACAAAAATAATAATACATATTTAAATTTTAAAAGAAAATTTAAAGTTTATGGCAATTTAAAAAAGACATACAATTATAAAAGTAAAGTTAATAAATATTATATAAAAATTAGTTATCAGAAAAAAAGGAAAAGGAAAATTAAAGTTTCAGCAATTTTAAAAGGAATATTTATATAAAAGGAAAGTTAATAACCATTAAATAAAAATATTAATTTTAAAAAATAAACATACTAAAAAAACAAATTTAATACAAAAATAATATTTTGATATATTTTCAATTTAAAAAGGAAATTTTAAGGTTACTGGAAAATAAAATAAAAATGAAAAAGCAATTGTAAAATTTTTAGAGAAATTTCCTAATCCATAAAGTTAAAACAAGAAAAAAGAGAATTATAGAAAAGGAAAAAAAAAACTAAAAGGAAATTTTTTTATAATTTCTCACTCTATATAAACAGTATGAGAGTTTCTCAAATTCAAAACTAAGCAAACTTTTACATATCTAAATAGTTCATAAGCTATAGGTAAATTCTAATTTCATGAAAATTATTTTAATGTAAATAAGGATTTGATCATAACAATATATGTTACCATAATTCTAATTTAATAATCTTAGATATAAACTGTTATTTGATTTTCTGATTATTTGTTTAATATTTTCAAGACTATTAAATTTCAAAAGGAAAACAATTAGTTCTGAAATTCTAAACAACATCAGGGAGTATTTGACATTGTTGCGTAAAAGGGAAGCTGAGACCAAAATTGATTCATTCATAAAAGGTTGTTATAGTTTGTTAGACTTTCTCTCTCAAATTCTCTGTATATCGCTTATTGAATTCATCCTCTGCGAAGGATCTTTCTCTCTCTAGATTCTTGCAAGGTGAATTGGGAATTCCTTGTTTCAGGAACATTGGATTCTCTTGGTTATAATTCCATATTCATTGATTGGTTAATTCATTTGTATCAAAGGTATCAGACGTCGAACAATTCTCGGAAGATCAATATGGAGACGAGAGCTCAAGCTTCGAAGAACAGAGACGTCAACGAGGATGGCTTGAGTGTGCGTGTCGCGCAATTGGAAGAGAAGATTACGGAACAAAGTTGGAAGATGGAGCAACACATTGCCAAAAATTTTGAAGCAATTAAAATATTATCCACATCTAATGCTTCGGCTCGGAATCCGTCCCAGTCATCACCAAATTCAACTCCAGTTTTCATCGAACCAGATCCAACAAGACGATTAGGTACTCTTAACTCGTATTCTGGAATAACGTGACTTGGCAAGATTGATTTTCCGAGACTTGGTGGTGATAAGGTGAAGGAATGGCTCTTTAAGGTGGAACAGTTTTTTGCAATTGATCATGCGCCTGCTGAGATTAAGATTCCTATGGTTTCGATTCACTTAGATGGTGTTGCCTCGGATTGGCATCAAAATCTGCTTCAATCAGAGATGAATGTGTTAAGCTGGGATATGTATAAATTGTTGTTGAAGGAACGTTTTGATGATGTTTGGGATAATCCAATTGCTGAGTTGAAGAAGTTATAGGAAACAGAAGGATTGTTGAGTATCATGCTAAATTTGAGAATATTAGAAATGTGTGCAACTTTCTGAGGATTTTCTGGTTCGTCATTATTTATCAGGATTGAGAGTTGATAGACAAATGCATATCAGAATGTTTCAACCTCAAACTGTGCAGCAGTGTTTGTTGTTGGGACAATTGTACGAAACCGCACATCCTAAGAAGAATCTGGTGAGTACATGGAACGCAGCTAGACAAACATCCAAGGGACTGTTACCTTTCAAAAAGGACGTTGATCAGCAAGTCACTAAACCGGTGTTCCACGAGATGAATAAGAATATGATGGTCCAGCCTAGGACATATTTATCAACGGAAGAAATGAATGAGAGGAGAGCTAAGGGGCTATGTTATTTTTGCGATGAACCATATACTCCGGGCCACACTAAAGTACATAGAAAGGCTCAACTCTTTGTGTTGGAGGTAGCAGATGATGAAGGATTTGAAGATATAGAAGCTGATAAGGAAAACCAAGAACCAGAAGGTGAAATTGCACAGATCTCGGTTAATGCACAGATCTCGGTTAATGCATAATAAGAGAGCATTGTTTATCCTTATTGATTCAGGTTCAACTCACAATTTTATGGACCCTCGCATTGCAGCTAAATTGGATTGTCCCTTATTACCAGCAAACAATGCTCGAGTGAGAGTGGCAGATGGGAATAAGTTGAAGGTACATGCTAAGATTGACAAATTCCAATGGGATTTTCACAACACCAGTTTTATGGCTCATTTTATGGTCATTCCTCTTACTGGTTGTGATGCAGTTGTAGGGGTACAATGGTTACAAACTCTTGGTCCTATTACATGGGATTTTACAGACTTATATATGAAGTTTACATTAGGCCAACGACGAGTGGTTATTTATGGTATTTACCCTGAATCTGTGAGAGCAGTGAAAGCAGAAAAAATGAACAAGCTCATGGATGATGATACGATTCAATTGTCTATGTTATGTGTTACAAACAAAGATGAGAATTGTGCATTGACCCTCTCTTCTATTGAGACTACTTCTTCAGCACCTTCTAATCATTCGGTCAATGCTTTGCTTACTGAGTACAATGTTATCATTAAGGAACCTAAAGGCTTACCACCATTTCGAATGCACCATGATCACAAGATTCCTTTGGTCGATGGTGCTAATCCAGTCAATACGAGACCTTCTAGATATGCGGTACATCAGAAGAACAAGATTGATAAGATGGTTCAAGCATTGTTCGACGAAGGTACAATTCAACCCAGTTCAAGTTCTTTTGCTTCTCCGGGTGTCTTAGTTAAGAAAAAAGGATGGAACGGGGAGTTTTTGTGTGGACTATAGAGGGTTGAATAATTTGACAGTGAAGGATCGTTTTCCTATTCCCCTTATTGAGGATTTGATGGATGAGTTAGGGGGATCGAAATTGTACTCTAAGATAGATTTGAGGGCTGGTTATCATCAGGTGCGTATGGAACCTGCATACATTCACAAAACAGCTTTCAAAACACACAGTGGCTGATGAACCTGTATTTTCACTAGTTTTTACTATTGTTTTTACATGTTTTATTGAGTCTAGGATTAGGTTTTTGTGTATTTTTGGTTCTTTTATGGTTTTTCCAGGTTTTTACTTTATTGGTGCTAAAATAGACGAAATGGAGCAAAACATGATGATTTGTGATGAATTTAAGGATTTGAAGATGCAGAATGTAGAGGCTTCAGAAGATTGACATTGGTTGGAGGTCTTTCAAGTATCAGATGGAAATGAGATTTTTACACAAGATAGACATTTGAGTAAGCTTTCATGTGGCACCGGTCTCATGTCATTCTCATTCTTGGTTCAAGAATTATGCCCGTTTTACTGAAGACATGTCCATCTGGCATCAAACGAAGCATTTTTGAATGCACTGGGATCGACCAATCCAAAACAAGACCGATCTATCCCGATCCCATATATTCTCTAAATCAAGCATTTACTCCGATTTTGACCTAGTGGATCTCTATAAATAATAGGAGTTCGTCTCAGACACAACCCTATGCTATTTTTGGCCATTTTTCATTGTTCTCCTTTGTTTCCTTTCATCATTTCAGATCTATAAATTTTTCCTTTGATATTTTTAGATCTATACTCTTTTCTTTTGAAGATTGGATCTATTGTTCTCATTTTCATCTCTTTCTATGCAATCAAGGATTTCTTCTACTATGATCTCTCTGTCTTTTTCCATGATTGAGTATATCTGCTTGTTGGGAGATGGGATCTATTCAAAGGGATTTAATGTTTAATTAGGTTATTGTTATAGATTAGGGTTATGATTATTAGATCTCTACTTCTAGGAAACAAATGTTTTTGTTAGGTTGACAAATCTATCAAATGATTCGTAGGGTTTTATAATACAACTAGCATTGCTTATTCTACCCGGAGTCTATAGTTTGTAGGCTTGATTTCCAGCATTTCAAGAAACGGATCTGGATCTACAAGTGAACTCTATCAAGCTTGCTAAATACATGCTAGCATAGGATCCTAGCGGATTTATGTTAGAATAATATCTACTCCTTAAAAGAGATTTATTTTGGTACCGTGTTTGTGTTCTAGATCTAGATCATTAAACTGCTAATCCGGTTAGATATCATTTTTATTTATTAAAATTCCTGCGATTTCCCAGATCCCAACATTTTTTTTAACTGATTTCATTTTCCTTTTTAATTATTTTTGCATTTATTATTTGGATCTCTTTGTGACAATATTTAATATTATTCATTCTAGCTCTGTTTAGATCTGTAGGATTTAAAGTGCACTCTATACCCTGTAGATTCGATCCCACCACTATACTGCTGAGCACAACTGGCACTTGCGGAGTTTATTGATTTGGGTAAAACCTGATGATAAAAACCACACATCAAGTTTTTGGCGCTGTTGCCGGGGAATATGTGTTGCCTTAAGATTTTTTGTTTTTAAACTTAGTCTATAATATATTTTTTTTTTCTTTTCTGCACTTTTTAATTTTTTTACGTATCGTGTTTTTGTCTCTGGGATCGACCGATCTACACCAAGATCGACCGATCCTACTTTTTGTTTATTTTTTATTTTTCTGATTTATTTTCTGGGTCGACCGATCAACATTAGATCGATCGATCATACTTGTTGCACGATCGATTGATCCCTTTCGAGATCAACCGGTCCTACTTTGTGCAAGATCGATCGGTTCTACCTTGATCGATCGATCCTACTTTGTTCACGATCGACCGATCCTTACCAAGATCGATCAAATCCACGTGCCTTTTTCTCGGTTCTAATTTTCCAACTTTTCTATTGTCTCAGGTGTATGCAATTGAGGAGCAAGGGCTCCAAAGATCTACAAAACTTGAGCATAAGAGAGTTGACAAGGAAGATCATAGCCAATAAGAAGGAGATCTCACTTCCAAGGTGGACATGATTCTAAAAAGCCAAAAAAGGTTAGTAAGGTTGTTTGAGAGTCCTGAATATAATGATAAAACTGAGTGGGCAGAAGATATCAATTTTCTAGGTGGACAAAGAAACTTCCTGAGCGGGAGTTTAAACCAAAACTTTAGGAGTACTCCCAATTATCCCTATAATGTCTACCCAACTAGATATCCGAGTGAACAATGGAATAATCCTTACAACACTCAATTAAAACTATTTAAATCAACCCCTAACTAAATCACACCAATTGGCATACCACGAAAGGGCTCAAAATGAATTCAATCAATATGAGAATGCTGGTTCTCTTGGCAAAATTGAATCCATGTTTCAGCATATCGCAGAGATGCAGATGAGGGATGCCAATCAAATCAACACCAAGATAGAAAGAATGTCTAAAGATTTAAATGAAAGACTTAGCAATCTAGATGTCAATTTGAAACTTCTAGAAATTAAAGCTGGAGAGACAAAAGCACTAGCCGAGTTTTGTTCTTTAATCTCTCAAGAGGTGTTCAGAGATATACATGGATTTCAAGATAAGACCGCTGGTTATGGTAATATGGGATTTCAGCCTATGCAACAATTTGAGAATGTTGGTTCTCAAGATAGGATTGAACTCATGGTCCAGCAGGTTCTTGATAATCAGAAAAAGTTTGCTAAGGATATAGATGTTAAGGTGGATGTGATGTACAAAGATATTGATGAGAAGACTGAATCACTAAGTACTCACATGGAAATTATGGAAAATCAACTTGCTGACACTGCTGCCACTGTCAGAACACTCTCAGAATGTCTCCCAGGGAAGATGGAAGCTAATCCAATGGAGTACACTGGAACCATCACACTCACAAGTGGAGAGGAAGTTGCTCAAAATTCACATGGAGCTGAGATCGATCGATCCCCCCCACAGATCGATCGATCCCAGGAGACAATATTTTCGGAATTGTTGGATGAAGACGAGGATCGACCGATCTAATCTGGGATCAAACGATCCCGTGAGTCTTCACATGAGAACATATTCAGATATTTTTCTTCTGATGCTAAAGGGTCTGGAAACAAGGTTGTTGCTGAAATGGAACCACCATATGTGCCCCCACCACCTTATGTGCCTAAACCTCCATATCTTCCACGCAAACGGGGAAAAATGCGAGAGAAGATGTCAAAAGACCCTACTGTTTATGGCCATGATTTTTGGATTGGTACCATGGATAAGGTTAGTGGAATCAGTTCTCAAGTGTGCCAAGATGATTCTTTCCGTACTCATTAGAGCAAGCTGAAAGCTCCAAAGTACATTATACCGGGACGAAGAGTGAGCAGGGATCTTGAGAAGATCAATACTGCATTGCCAATTGGGCACTTTTCCCGAGAGGATCCGCACTTGAAGCTGACAACGAGCACACGTAGTCTCAAACCACCTCCCCCAAAACCACCAGATGAGGAAGACTTCATTCCTCTAATGGACCCATACCCTACCTAAAGTACCAAACAAGTTGAGCTAATGACTTTAAAAACAAGCGCTTATTGGGTGGCAACCCAAAATATTTTATTTTTCTTTAATTTATACTTGCATTTTTATTGTTTTTCAAAATAAGATATGATGATTTTTTGTGTTGAGCTGACTGGAAACAGGTGCAAAATGCAGAAGATGCAAATTGCAAGAAGTTTCAGGACGCTGAGATCGACCGATCCTCGCCGGAACGATCGATCCTCGAGACGAGAAAAGCTGAAAACTGGTTCAATGAACAGACCAATGCTCCCTTTTGATCGTAAAACTCCTTCCATGGTTTATGGTTTGCTTTCTTGTTCACAATTCATTATCTCCAGTGTTGTTTTGCAGCACCCTTTTTCTTTGATTTTATATCACAACGGGACGCAATGATTTAAGTCTAGAGGAAGGGATGACTACTTTCATATGCTACTAACACTATGTTTTCTTTTGTTTCCTTGTCAAAAAAATTTCAAAATTTTTCTAAAATAAACTTTTTCATTTTTCTTGAGTCATTTTCTTGAGTCATTTTCTTGATTCAAAACATGAGAATTTTACAATTTTCTTGGTTTCCATTTTATGTTGACATTTATTGGACTTAGTTCAGGAAGATTGGAAACACCATCAGTGGATCAACTTTACCAAAAGCGACCTATCCTTTGGAAATCTGAATGATCCAGCGTAGGCTCTATCTACTTGGACCTTTAACCGAACTAATCTTCTCACTTAGGGGCTCAATATCGCATAAAGGATCATATACATCTGGAGTTAACCCCATTCTTATTGGAGCTCCGAATGGCCAAGCTTATTTTTAGCTTGGTTCCACGCCCTTACACCCTTTTCCATTCAGACCCCAGTCCTCTTTCGCAACATTAGGAGCATATGCAACCAAGTGAAAAAGCTATGGAGTATGGAGGCCGGTACAACCAAATGTTCCAAGGATATTCGAGTAAGCTTTCTAGTATCAGTACTTCATCTATATTAGTTTGAGTTGACTATTGGTGCAGTTTTTAGTGGATTGATGTACATGGTTAGGACTAGTTCCAACTTCCCCTTCTCAAAAAAGGAAAGAAAAACAAATGCTCTGGGGTCGACCGATCCTATCTAGATCGATAGCAACTCTATTAAGATCATTATATAGAAGCTTGCTTGGGATCCTAGGTTCAGGAGGTTGTGCACCATATTTGGTTTCCGTCTCACTGTGATTTTGTGCATTGGCTTGCACCGGAGTTCATTAATCATGCCTAACCATCACCCTCAAAATGGCCCCCCATTACTAACCCTTAGCGATTTCAACTCCCTTTATGAGATTTCAGAAGTTCCCTTGGATCTCGGATGCTAGAGTACGGTAATGTTTGCTATGGTTATGGTAAAGTACATGTTGTACTGCTAAAGTTCAGTTAACCTTTCACAAGGTTTCTTTTTGGTTTACATGATCAACATGGTGGATTCTAAAGCTAAGCGTAAGTTCCCGTTTTTCAAACCTATACTTCTGAACTTTGTTTCATTGTCTTGTTGCTTACTTGAGGACAAGCAAGGATTAGCAAGGATTCAATTCTCGGGGTGTGATGAACCTGTATTTTCACTAGTTTTTACTATTGTTTTTACATGTTTTATTGAGTCTAGGATTAGGTTTTTGTGTCTTTTTAGTTCTTTTATGGTTTGACAGGTTTTTACTTCATTAGAGCTAAAATATACGAAATGGAGCAAAACATGATGATTTGTGATGAGTTTAAGGATTTGAAGATGCAGAGCAATGCAGAGACTTCAGAAGTTTGACATTTGTTGGAGGTCTTTCAAGTATCGTATGGTGATAAGATTTTGACACAGGATATACATTTGAGTGAGCTTTCATGTGGTACCGGTCTCATGTCATTCTCATTCTTGGTTCAATAGTTATTCCTGTTTTACTGAAGACATGTCCATCTGGCGGCAAACAAAGCATTTTCGGGAATGCACTGGGATCGATCGATCCAAAACAGGATAGATCGATCGATCCCGATCCCGTATATTATGTATATCAAGCATTTACTCCAATTTTGACCTAGTGGATCCCTATAAATAATAGGAGTTTATTTCAGACACAACCCTAGGCCGTTTTTGGCCACTTTTCATTGTTCTCCTTGGTTTCTTTTCATTATTTCAGATCTATAAACTTTTCCTTTGATATTTTAGATCTATACTCTTTTCTTTTGAAGATTGGATCTATTGTTCTCATTTTCATCTCTTTCTATGCAATCAAGGATTTTTTCTACTATGATCTCTCTGTCTTTTGCCATGATTGAGTAGATCTGCTTGTTGGGAGATGTGATTTATTCAAAGGAATTTAATGTTTAATTAGGTTCTTGTTATAGATTTGGGTTATGATTATTAGATCTCTACTTCTATGAAACAAATGATTTTGTTAGGTTGATGAATCTATCAAATGATTTATAGGGTTTTATAATACAGATAGCGTTGTAGGCTTGATTTCCAGCATTTCAAGAAACGGATCTGGATCTACAAGTGAACTCTATTAAACTTGCTAAATACATGCTAGCATAGCGTCCTAGCGGATTTATGTTATAATAATATATACTCCTTAAGAGAGATTTATTTTGGTACCGTGTTTGTGTTCTAAATCTAGATCATTAAACTGCTAATCCGGTTAGATATCCTTTTTATTTATTTAAATCTCTGCAATTTCCCAGATCCCAACATTTGTTTTAATTGATTTCATTTCCCTTTTTAATTATTTTTGCATTTATTATTTGGATCTATTTGTGACAACATTTAATATTATTCATTTTAGCTATGTTTAGATATATAGGATTTAAAGTGCATTTTATTCCTTGTAGATTCGATCCCACCATTATACTGCTGCGCACAACCGTGCACTTGCGAGTTTATTGGTTTGGGTAAAACCTGATGATAAAAAACCACACATCAGTGGCCACTATGAGTATAGAGTGATGCCATTTGGATTGACAAACGCACCTGCAACTTTTCAAGGATTAATGAATGCAGTCTTTAAGGAGTTTTTGAGAAAGTTTGTTTTAATCTTTTTTGATGATATTCTCATTTACAGTAACTCTGAAGAAGCGCATGTGACTCATTTGAAATGTGTTTTTTAAATGATGAGAGAACAGAGGTTGTTTGCTAAACGAAGTAAATGTGATTTTGCGACAACTAGAGTTGAGTATTTGAGACATTTCATTGACAAAGGTGGTGTGTCTACAAGCAGTCAGTGACTGGCCTATTCCTACCACTGTGAAACAACTGAGAGGATTTTTGGGTTTAGCCAACTACTATCGATGATTTGAGAAGAATTTTGGTGCAATAGATAGACCATTGACACTGTTAACAAAAAAGGATTTTTTTTTTGGTCGGCTGAAGCACCATTGGCATTTAACACTCTTAAGAAGGCTTTGTGTACTGCTCCTGTCTTGGCTCTTCCTTTGTTTGATAGGACATTTGTTGTCGAGACTGATGCTTGTGGCATGGTATTGGCGCTGTCTTGATGCAAGATGGTCATCCAATTTCATATATCAGTCGTCATCTACAGGGGAAGCAACTTCATTTGTCAATATATGAGAAGGAATTATTAGCTGTTGTTTTTGTGGTGCAGAAGTGGAAGCAGTGCTTGCTTAATGATCATTTTGTCATTAAAACTGATCAACGAAGCTTGAAATATTTGTTGGAGCAGCAGTTAAACACACCAATCCAACAACAATGGCTTCCCAAGTTGTTAGAATTTAACTATGAAATACAATACAAGGAAGGTAAAGAAAATCTGGTGGCTGATGCTTTGTCTCGTATGGAAGGGTCTGAGATACTGCATATAGCTTTATCTGCGTTAGAATGTAATTTGTTAAAGCAAATTCAAGCATGCTATGAGAAGAATACAATGACTAAGGCTCTGATTGTGGAATTAAAACTCCATCCGGGATCAAAACAACATTTTATGTGGGCAAGAGATATTCTCAGAAGAGAGACTAAGATTGTAGTGCCTATGGATATTGGTTTACGTAATTCTATACTAGAATGGCTTCATTTTTGCTCTGGGGTTGGAGGCCATTCTGGCAGAGATGCTACACACCAAAGGGTAAAGAGTATTTTCTATTGGAAAGGCATGTCAAAAGATATTCAAGCTTTCATTAGAGGGTGTTCTGTTTGTCAGTAATGTAAGTATGATACATCAGCTTCTCCGGGCCTCCTTCAACCATTGCCTATTCCTGAATCGGTATGGTCAGATATCTCTATGGACTTTATTGATGGATTGACGATGTCTTTTGGTAAGTCAGTCATAGTTGTGATTGTGGATCGTTTGACAAAGGCTGCTCATTTTTTGGCTTTGAGTCATCCATATACCGCAATGTTTGTTGCTCAAGCTTACATGGATCATATTTTTAAGCTTCATGGGTTGCCAAAGACTATAGTCAGTGATCAATATTTTGTTTTTCTCAGTGAGTTTTGGCGTGAATTGTTTACACTCCAAGGAGTCTCTCTGAACTACTCAAGCGCTTATCATCCTCAAAGTGACGGTCAAATGGAAGTCGTTAACCGTTGTTTAGAAATATACTTGCGATGCATGTGTAGTGACATGCCATATTTGTGGAGTAAGTGGTTACCTTTGGCAGAGTACTGGTACAATACAAGCTTTCATTCGGCAGCTCAGATGACTCCCTATGAAGCCTTTTCCACAACATTTGTCGTATGTTCCTGGTGAATCCAAAGTAGCTGTGGTCGCTAAAAATCTCCAAGAACGTGAAAGTATGCTTCTAATTCTCAAGTTTCATCTTTTGAGGGCACACCATCGTATGGAGCAAATAGTCAATCGCAAGCGTTCTGAACAAAGTTTTCAAATTGGGGATTTGGTATACGTTAAGCTACAACCTTATCACCAGGGGTCTGTGGTTAAACGCTTTAATGACAAGTTTTCACTGAAGTATTATGGTCCATATAAGGTGATCGATAAATGTGGGACGATGGCTTACAAGTTAGAACTACCAGATACTTTGAGAATCCACCATGTCTTTCATGTTTCTCAGTTAAAGATTCGTGTAGGTGGTCCACTGGTGAGTACGCAGTTACCTTCTGTGGTTACTGATGTGTTACTTAAAGAACCATAACGTATTTTGGATCGTAAAATGGTGAAGCGCCAAGACCATGCTGCAACAAAGGTTCTTGTCAAATGGTCTAATGAAGATGAGTCCAAGGCTACTTGGGAATTTCTCTATGATCTGATGCAGAGGTATCCTTCTTTCAACCATGAGAACATGGTTGTTTAGGAAGGGAGGATTTGATATAGTAAAGGAGAATTATGAAGTGAATAACACGTGGATGGTTCAGATTATAAGGAGAAATCAAGGGCCACGATACATTTGAGAAAGTCAACACGAACTTGTTGCGTAAAAGTGAAGCTGAGATCAAAATATTGATTCATTCATAAAAAGTTGTTATAGTTTGTTACACTTTGTCTCTCAAATTCTCTGTGTATCGCTTATTGAATTCATCGTCTGCGAATGATCTTTCTCTCTCTAGATTCTTGCAAGGTGAATTGGGAATTCCTTGTTTCAGGAATATTGGATTCTCTTGGTTATAATTCCATATTCATTGATTGGTTAATTCATTTGTATCAGAATATGATGAACGATTGTAAAGAAATTTGCATAAACATACGAGATCCTCTCTCATAATCTAGTATTTATAGAAAAATATAAGTAAACTTTCTAATGTGCTCGGAGATAGCTTGATTTTGTAAACCCATCTGCAACCAATAGCTCGCTTATCCGGTGGCAAAGAACAGATAGACCAAGTATGAATGCTTTCAAGAGCAATAAGTTCCTCATTCATCGCAAAAAGCCATTCATCAAATTTTTTGGCTTGCTTGAAACTAGTGGGCTCAGAGAACTTGGTTATCGCAGCAGATACAGTACTTGTAATCCTCTGTTAACGTTCATATGACACATAAGCCCATAAAGGATGACGAATATCAGTCACAGTGATGCCACAGTAATAGTCATGCAAATAGTCTGGAGGTTTAGATACCCTTTTTCCTTTGTCAACCGGACAATCATCAACAGGAGAACTAGAAGATTCCTGCACTTCTACATCATTAGTATCATTATCAACTATAGGAGGTTCCCCCACTTCTACAGTGGGTGTACTAAGATCGATGGTCTGCCCATGTAAGTTCTCTTTTTCAAAAATAGAGAAGAAATCCGTTGAAGACGAGTTTGACATACCTGTTGTATAAGGAAAAATATCCTCATGAAAAACAACATTTCTGGATATGTGAATGGTGTGCGTCTCCAAGTCCAGTAACTTGTATCTTTTGTATCCTTATGGATAACCAAGAAACAAACAGGCTTTGGACCGTGGTTGAAATTTATTTTGATTCATGGAAGATGTTGATCGATAACATAAGCAGCCAATTACTCAGAGACCTCTGTAATCAGGTTTCTTCAATGTTAGAACCTGAAATGGAGTTTTGTTCTGTAACAGTGGAGTAGGAATTTGATTGATCAGAAAAACCGCTGTCAATATACAGTCACCCCAAAACTCTAGAGGAAGATGTAATTGAAATATCAATGATCTTGCAACATTCAAGATATGCTGGTGTTTCCTTTCCACTACCGAGTTTTGTTATGGAGTCTCCGGACATGAATGAAATGATTGAATACCTTAGGACTTGTATAATTTTGTAAATTGTATCTCGGGAGCATTATCAGATCTTACTCCTTTAACTACAGCCTTATACTGAGTCTCAACCATCTTCAAGAAATCTGGAAACACTTGAAGAACTTATGACTTTGTTCTCAGCAAGAAAACCATGTCACTCTACTGTGATCATCAACAATTGTCAGAAAGTAGCGATATCCTTCCACAGTTGGTACAGAAAAAGGTCCCCAAATATCGATATGCAATAAGTCAAAAACATTTTCACATATATGATTATGAGATATATAAAGAAGATGTTTCTGCTTGGAAAGTGGACAAATGGAAAAATGGAAATCTTTATTATTAATCTGTTATAAACCAAGTACATCAGCTACTGAATCAAGCCTAGAATCAGATGTATGGCCTAGTCTATTATGCCACAATGTCTTATCAACAACATCATTAACAGAACAAAATATTTCCTGAGTATTTGTAGCAGTAATCGAAGCTCTATCCAGAACGTAGATATTAGCAATCTGCTCACCATGACCAATCATCAGTCCCTTGATAGGATCCTGTATCATACAAGATTCTTCACCAAACATTACACGACATCCCAAATCTTTTGTTAACTGAGTTACACTAAGAAGATTCAGTCAAAAATCTGGAATGTAGAGAACATTATTCAACACTAAGCAATCATTCAGCCTAATCTGACCAATGCCTGCAATCTTAATATCAGAGCCAGTAGGTAATGTAACTGATTTAGCCGAATAATTTTCTGACATATTCACAAAGAGACTCCTATCATGCAAGACATGATGAGTAGCACGACTGTCAATGATCAAGGATTGAGACGACAATGTATCTCCTGTGACTCTCAAACCCCAACAAAGTGTAAAGTAGAGGATGAGAAAGCCATACCAGGTAATGCAGTGATTGTTCCAGATGGTGATGACAATGAAGATTGATCAAGTGGTGTGGTTAACTGTGTGTTGAAGTAAGCAAAAACACTCTGAATTTGGTCTTGAGTAAGAGCATTGACATTATGCATCTGATTCTGAGTAATTTGCGTATCTTCTTGTTTAATATCCGGATTGAGAGCTATCTGAGCCACAACGGGTTTGGTTGAAGTCGTAATAAGCTTCGTCTTATGTTTGAACCCCACTGGATAACCATTTATTTTATAACACTTATCAATAGTGTGTCCATTGTAGCCGCAGTGTGAACTAATAGGCCTACTAGTCTTCGGAGTAAAAGCCGCATTGACAGAAGCTGATATGACTTCTGGTGTAGCCACATGAAACACAGAAGCATTCTGAACCGGACTGATATTTCTTTGATTATAATCCTGATCAAGAAGATTATATATTTCAGCCAAGTCTGAAATGTTCTTCTTCATTATGATTTGACTTCTAATGCCTGAGTAAGACTCATTCAAGCCAGCCAGAAACTTGATGGTCTTGTTGTGCTCAAGCTTCAAAGCATTAGCTTTGCAATAATCACAATTCTTACATGCATGTCTTAACACAATCTGCTCCTTCCAGATCGTCCCACAACATTTTCAGGTTCGTATAGTATATTGATAGATCTGTGGAGCCTTGTTGAAGAGACCAGATTTGTTGCGTAAGCTGATATGATCTCGACATATTAGTAATGTGGAATCTTGACATGAGATCTTTCCATATCTCACAAACATCATTGAACCTCAAGATGCTTCCATATATTTGCTTTGTAACTGAGTTTAAAATCCAGGATTTGACCATGATGTTACACCTAGACCAAATGCGATAATATGGATGCATCTCCGATGGTCTTGGTAAAGATCCATCAATGAAAGCTAGCTTATTCTTGGCGTCTAAAGCAACCATAATTGCTATACTCCAGGTATTATAATTCGATCCATTCAATACTTCTGAAATGATTGAAACCCTCAGGATTATCACCACTACTCAAGAAATACAGCGAATATTGGATTCCATCAAAATTGAACTTTTCTTGCGATGAATTTTGAAAACCTAAGGCAGGATTAACAAAATGTTGAATCGGTACCATGAAGCGATTAAAATCAGCTGCAGGTCTCATTGGAATTGATGTATTTTGTGCATATGCCACCGGAATTGGCTATGCTGTTGCCGGAATTGGCTCTAATGGCGCCGGAATAGGCTGAGACGTCGGAATAGACTCTAAATTTGCCAGAATAGCTCGATTCGTCACTGATTGAGATGTGGATTTTGTTGCAGAGCCTGAACTAGCTCCACGAGCCACACGCTTCGATGTTCGACAAAGAGTAACCATTTTTGAGCTCGATTTTGAAGAAAAGCTTAAAGAAATTGATTAATCGGTGAAAGATCCCGATCAATCTAGGTCAATGAACGTAAAGAAAAGAAGAAGAAGAAAGCTTAGATAGTAAAAGTGAATGTAGTTTCACTTGCTCTGATACCATATTAGAAGAATTGAGAAAGAGGAAGAAGAAGTTTGTTAGAGTCAGCAAACAAGATCAACGAATTTATTCTCATTTAACTTAGTCAACAATTACACATTAACATTTCTTTATATAGATTTGTTGGTATCCGGTTTATAACATTGAACCGGATTTACATTAAACCAATACATCTATTATGGGTTTATCACCTAATAATAGCCATTGTCCTCGTGAATAATCAGACCCGTCTCTGGCCTATGATAACATACACAAATGTCTAGGGTCCATCTTAATTTTCTTTTTAAATCATTAAACTTACCAGTATAAATTGATTGTATGTACATTTTATTCTATTTTTGTAATGGTTACATATATAATTTTAAAATTTCATCACATAGTAACCAACAAATTTTGTACGATTATGGTTAATTAACAGTTATGATTAATAATTTATTTTTACTATATTTTTACGGTTGTGAATACTAATAATTTAATATGGTTACATAGAATGAATAATACTAGATTCGAACCCGCGGTACACCGCAGGTCAATTGTTTTCATACAAAATTATACTATTTTATTAATTTATTTACTCTTTATAAATATTGGTATTTTAAACTTATTATAATTTTCCATGTATAAATTTAACTTATTAATTTGTTTTCTTTACTGTTTATGAATATTTTAAAAATATATTTTTGTTTATTTAATGTGGATTCATCATCGAATTGTAGTATTTTGATGTAGTTTAAATATTTATAAGTTTAAATTTTAATTTTTATATAAAAGTTTTAACTTTTAAAAGGTTAAATTCGTTCAATTAAAGAACTGAATTAAACTAAATAAAATAAAACATTTAAAATTGGATGTTTTATAAGTCAAGCTTCATGCTCATTTGTATTTGGAATCATTTTGGTCATTTTTCTAATATGACTATGAACCATTGTCTAATTGTTTAGCTGATATAGTATATTGAACACATAACTATTTTTTCATCAATTCAGTAATATATGTTCGTTTAAAAAAAAATCACGACATATGCATGAAAAAATTAAACTTCTAATAATTATATGTGTTATGTAATCATTCAAAATTATATAAAAATAAGATCAAACAAAACTGATATAAGAATCATAATTCATACTATTAAATCATAATATTAGATCAGGAAATCATTGTGTTTGGTTGTAAAGATTGTAGAGAATTAATTAGAAATTGTTTGGAAACATGGATAACTTATGATATTGAACAAACAACTTTTTCATTATGAGTAATATATGTTTGTTTTTAAAAATTTGAATCACAACGTATGGAGAAAAAAAATCTAAAATTTATTATTTGTATGTATTATATAATAATTTAATATAATTAAAAAATAAAATAAAATAAAGATGAAAGGGAAATTATATTTTTCTAATATATAGGTTTAAATTAGGTAGAATATTTTAGGAAATTTGAAATTAATGTTAGTTTCCATAATATCAATATATATATGATTGTTTGGATGTAAAAATATGAATAGGATGTTTGGAAATATAAATAACCTTTGTATTTTAGTTTTAATAGTATAATAAGATGATTAGATATTGAACATCCCAGGCCCAAAAAAGATAATAAGGAAATAAAAACAACTGGGCCTCAGTAACTAAAAAGAATTGGGCCTAAATGAAAAGAAAAAAATAGTGTCCGAGTGAATTATTCGTCTTCTTCATTGAGATCACCAGAAACAAGGTGAAACTAGAAAAAAACTGGGTTTATCGAAATTGAGGGTTTTGGGTTTGTTGAGAAACTGAAAATCGATGGCAAATTCTCAAATGGAACCTGGAGCTCCCATAACTCTACAAGAATTGTATCCTTCTTCTCCGTTTTACAAGGAATCATTTTCACTCAGAGTTACAGGAATGTAAGTAAAGTTTCTGCCTTTTCTGATTTCAAAATTCGATAATTGAGATTGTACCCAAATGATGTTTCCATTTTTACAGGCTGAGAGGTTATTCAAATGAAACAGCTTTATGTGTTATTGAAGATGGAAACAAAAGTCTCAAAATCAATACTCAAAACCTAAGTGATCTTAGCTTAAAAGTTGGCTCAATTTACCAATTCATTGGAGAGCTTCACATTGAACCCAATAATGAGGTTAGTTTAAAAAAAATTGGGATTTCTTTTTTAAAATGTTGTCTGCATTATTAGATTTAGATTAAACGAAACTCTATTTTTTGTCTCTTTTTGCAAATTTCAGATTTTTACCAAATTGCAAATATTAAAGTTATGAACTTTCGTTTGTTTAAAAGACTTTGCCTTTGTAGAATGTTTTGCACCTTTCTTTGATGCAAATTTAGAGATTATTTATGGTAGTAAAATGTTTAAGTTTCGAACTTTTCAAGTATTTTAGCACTACGTGGGACATAATTTCCGAGCTTAGAAGATGTAATTTCAGTATCTCAGCTTAGAAAATGTCAGATTACTATTTGTTTATAGAGTGTTATCATTAAAATTTCTAACTTGTAAAATGTTGTCTGCATTACACCCTTGTGTATTAGATTTAGATAAATAGATCCAAATGGCAAAATCCTGATGTTATAAAACTTTGTTTTTGTAGAACTTTCTTAACCTTTCTTGTATGCAAATTGAGAGATGCTCACAAAAAGTTTAGTTATCTTGACTCTGAAAATGATTTATGTTCATAGGATGTTAAATTTTAGAACATTACTAGTATTTACGCCTTTTGAGTATACGTACATGGAACAGAATCTCCTAAGAAAATGTGAATTCATCATCAAAGTTAGATGAAATCGAATTTTCTTGTCTCTTCTTGAAAATCAGAAAGTTGTAAATGTTCCGTTACTTTATGTTAGCAGTAGACTAATCATTTCAGGCTGAACTTTGTGTGTTTCAACTTATAATCTCTCCATGTGTTGTCATTAGAAGCTAAACTAATCTGAACAATGATCCATATGTCCATTTCTTTAGGCGATTTTGCAGGCTCGAACAGGAAGAAATGTGGATGGAATCGATATGAATCTCTACCGTAAAACAATTGAACTTCTAAGACATTTTCTTCAAGTAGAAGTTAACAGCAATATGGTTGAATAAGGCTAATTCCTTTATTGTTTACCTCTTTGTTCACTTGTAGATGAATCATAGAATTGGTAGATTAATTTTGGTCTGCTTTTTTTTTTTTAATATGAGCAATGTTCTTAAAAGAATGTGTTTGAATTTTCTTAACCGGATGTGACTCCGGTTTGGTATATCAGTTAAACCAGTCTGGTTTTGATAGTGAATTAGCTGGACTGCTCTATTTTCCAGCTAACATATTTCCTACTTTGAAAATAGAGAAATCGTCTTTTTCTCAAGTCAAAGAACATTTTAGTTCTTATGCAAATGTTGTAATATTTAATTATTTATCATATCATATTTAATTTGTACAAATGTGATAACAATCAAAACCAAAACCACCTAATGTAGTATGGTTTTCTTTTTCCAATTATAGATTTCCAATATGCCTAACTATATTGTTGACACTGACTTTCTGCAAAATAGAGTTGTTGGAAAAGTCAACTAGTGATATTAAAATAAAGTCAACTATATTGTAATCAATGTTAATGATTAGAGACTCGAGTTAACGAGTAAACCTTAAACCAAAAAAAAAACGTGATCTTTCAATGTGAAATGACTCGATGTGAAAGGACTCAATGTTTGGTGTTGAACCTAAACCAACACCCAAATTTTGACCCAATTTTACGAATTCCAAACTAAATAACACCAAACCGCTTGTCTCTTAGCCAGTGGAACTTAACAATATTAAGTTATTTACACTAATTAGGATTAAGATAACGTTGATCAGTCCTTTATTGGAGGCAGCAAAATAGTTGTTTCACCTATTTGGAGTTGTCCTTCATCTTTTAGTTGTTCCGTTGCAAATTTAAAAAGCCTAAGGAGCTTTGAAAGCTTTATTCTCAAGGTTACGCATTTTTTAATGTGGTAATCATTTTACTGATTAAAACTATACCAACTCATTCTCATTTGGCCATCCACTTTCGTCTCATCCCTATATATTATTTTATAAGCACACTTATAAAAGTAACCTTGCAATGACATAGAATATTACATAGGTGTCACTGCTGATGTGTCATCACCACAAAGGCTCTCAGATTATTTTAAAACAAATTATTTACTAGACTAATTGCAAATTATGTCATTGGACATTTATCATTTGTCACATTATATTTTCTTTAATCACTTATTAATTAAATAAATACTAATAAACTAAATTTTCTCTCTCTCTCTCTCCTGACTTTTTTTGAATTAAATCTCACTAATGATTTTTAATACTAATCACTCTTCATTTTAAATGTGATCATATATATTATAAATAATAATATCATTACATTATATTTACAATAAACTTATGTATGATTTTTTAACATACATTATGATTCAAAAAATTTAAAATGGATACAAATTTATTTATATTTAAACTCATAACAATTTATTAGAGGAAATATCATGTACAAATTTATGTTATAGTGTTAACATATTCTAACTAAACAATATATTTATTTAGTAGATTTTTAATAAAAATAACGCATTTACAATAAGAAAACACAAAATTTAAATTTGAAATATCTACATATTTATTTCGTATGATAAGAGTTAATAATTTACCAAATATATATTTTCATTAATCAAGATATATTCAAATAGAGAAACTTAATTGATTTTCTTAACTGATTTATTGCAAAAAAATAACTAGATTCAAAGTTATAAAACAAATTTACCTAGACTTAACCAACTGATATGTGATATTTTAAAACAAATTAGGAATATTCTAAATCATTTAAATATTGATTTAACCATATATGGTATTTTTTAAAAAATTTGGAAAAGAAATATATTTATTACTAATCAAATTGTTTGGAAATAAATCATAACAATTAATGTATTTAAAGAATCAATTTTTGTTTTCCTTATCATAGATATTATTCTTGATTATATTAAAAAAAGCTAATAATCTTGAAGTAAAAATTTAAAACAAGACAATATTTACTAGACTAACTACAAGATATGCCATTGGACATATATCATTTGTCATCTGATTTTTGCTCAAAAATATAATCACGTTTTTTTTTAATATATGACTATTCTTCATATCAACTAATTATTTTAATCTTAGAAATGAATGAGGATTACAAATAAAATAATTATTATTCTAGCATAATAATGATTAAATTATTTGTACTTTGTATTATAATTATAAACTCACAAACTCACACATGTAGTTTTTGTACTTTTCATTATAATTATAAATTATGTATATCTCATTAACTCATGGTTTGTAGTTTGTGAATTTTTAATTCCATTAAAACAACAATCAGTTTACATTATATTAATTATTCTATAGTCTTTATTCTTTATTTGATATATTATAAAATTTAAATATGTTATCACATTTACATCATGGTTTTTAGTTTTTGAATTTAAAATTCCTCATCTATTAATTCATATTAATTCATGTCAAAAAGTGTAGCAATCATGTAAAACAAAAAATATCTGGCACTACATGGATTTTAAATTTCAGCGGAAGATATAATAATTTTCCCCCGGACTATACATCATTTTAGTTTTTATGTAAGTATCTATGCAATATTCCCTTAATTTCGCTAAATCTATATATATCAACTTCTTTTATGGGAAATTAGATATAGATTACTACAAACATGTAAACTGTTTTAATTCTCTCAATATTCTAAAACTTTTAAGTATAGTTACCTTTAATACATTTATGTAGTATTATTTTGAATTTTTTTCAAGCATTTACAATATTTCCAAATCAGATTGTAACAATCATCCAAATCTTTAATACAATTTAAATTTCTTCCTTTTGGAGGGAACACATTTGCTACAGATAATTAATGTGAATCAATAATATTTGCCAGAAAAAAATTTCAAACCGATTTTTTTATTTTTCATAATATTTCCTTAACACTACTATCATTCATTGCGAATGAGCTAAAAATCTGAGAACAATAAATATATTTGATTTTTTATTTCCTCTCCATGTATATAATCAAATCAGTTCGACATATTGTGATTCTTCAGTGCAATCAATATCTAAATTTAATTAATACTCAAGATCTGTATTAAATATTAAATATTCAAATTTAAAAGTACTGTTCATGTTTTAATTGATTTAATTATTAATAGTATAATAAATAACATCAAAACTTTCAGAGTAAACTAAAAAGAATATTGTTCTCTAAAAACCCTAAATTTGGTATTTCTTCTTCACTATACATATCATGTCATTTCATTCAATGACACAACCACCTTTTTTCCTCTTCAAACTTTGCTATTTCTATTTTTTGTTTTGGTTTTAACTAATTCATCTGTTTTTATTTCTGTTTTGCTATTCGAATATCTCCATTTTTTGTTCATTGTCTGGATATTCATAATACATTTCTTTTTACATATAATAATGCCTAATGTTGATAAATGTTTTTGTACAGTTTCACAAGCAACAGAAAAGTGGTGGTGGTAGCGTCTTCGCAAATCTAAGGTAATTTTTTATTGTTTGTCTCTCTATTCCTTTTAGTTTATTATGAAAACGAGGAGAAAATAATGTTATTGTATCTTTTTATGAAGGTATCAAAATATATGATCTAAGAGGTCTTCGAAATTTTCATCGGGTATGTTTGAATTAAGCCTGACTTTTTGAAAGATTATGGTGAAACTCTTTATGCAATCAAGAATCTAATTTTTTAGTTTTTTTTGTTATCACTTAAAACCATATTCATTAAACATTCTAATTTGATTTCATTCTTATTTTCATATATTTATAATTTTTTTGATTTTACAATTTGTTCTCACAAATTTGTATTATTTTGACTAATTTTGCATTAGGGATATCGCCATCGGTATCAATCACATGCCTCCAAATAAAAGGATCTTAGTATGTGCTATAATTCAAACCCTTTTGTAAATTTTAACACTCTTTGGCAAATTCTTCTTTGTCAACCGTTTTTAAGTCTACATAATTAGTTAATATATATTCATTCATCATTACATGAGTATTTTTTGAGTATTTGGAAGTGCAGTGTGTTAGGAGCAGCAATGGATGGTCTTGGGGACAATGAACAAAAAATGAGAAAACAAAATCTAAAAGAAGAGAGAACACACTAAACCACGAAGAAGATGTTTTAAAGTTCCATTACTTACTAAGAGGAAGAAATTTGTGTCTGTATTTTGTATTATATATATAAAGATATTTATGGTCGTTCAAATATATTTTTGTCCCCTATATTTTTGTTGTGTGAATAAAGAAATGCATCTAACAATTTGTTATGCAAGTGGTTAGTGTCAATGGAGATTGCTAAATTAGGCATTTTTGTCCAAAAAGCAAAAACCATCCAATGTGTATATACACTATGTATTTAGATATTTATACCTCTATTTTTGTTTTTACAATAATCATGATGTCAAGTTTTATGTTGAGAAGTAAGAACAAAGCTTTGCTCTTCACGTAGACTATATCATTTTTGTTAATTGATTATTCATTTTTAATTTTAGTGGTAATACTTTTATGGGCATTTGATGAATTGTTTTTGTTTTTTAACTTTGTCTATCTCTGTCTTTGTATTAAACTTTGAATACAAGTCGCTGTCATACAAAACTGAATTGATCTCGAGGAGATGTTTAAATGAAAGACAGATCTTATCACCAACTTAAGGTTGGAACATTTTTTTTATAATTTAATTTACAATACATTTTTGAAAGAATGGTACCGTAGACTAACATATATCCCGTTTTAATATGTCTAACTAATTTGTTTTAATATTAGTTATCTAGAACTTAGTGTATATATATATATAACTTTGATTTCTTAGAGATATATCACGGATTATTATAATAAAATCATGAATTAATTTAATAGTCATAGATTAATTAAATTCTATAATTTTTTTATTAATATAGATATATATAATAATAATCATATAAGTATATTTATTACTCTCTGTTTTTTGTAACCATATATACTACTCAAGTAAAAACTATTTACCTACATTCAAATAAAATTGAATAGTAACATAATTAACATACTTAAAGGGTGTACTGAACTGAACAGTTAAATAGATTTGATTTAAAATAAAAAATCTATGAATGCGTTATTGGATTAATAACTAGATGTTGATCTGCGGTACACTGCTGGCTGATATTTTAGTTTAAGTTTTTACGGTGATGAATATAGATTTAATCAAAAAATATATTTAGATTTGTTGTTTGTTTGTAGTTATTTATATTATATGTTTTTTTGGTGTTTCAAGAGTTTATATACTTTGTGAGGAAGTTTAATTATCTGGATTTGATTTTGTTGATGAAGTTAATTAGTTATAAAATAAAGTGTTTTTGACAAGTATATTGATGTTGGTTTGAGTGGTTTGGAATTGTGTATTTTTCAGCATGAATACATGTAACATATTTTATTTATTTCAAAAAGTTATGTTTTATAAAATTATATAAGATGGATTCAACTTAAAACACAATACAAAGATAAGATGGATTCAAAGATCTCAAAGTTTAGAGCATAGGCACTCTGACGCATGGAGAGAGGGAGAGATAATTCGAAAACCTATAAAATAGTTGAAAGAAAAATGACATATTTGTAAGAAGAAGAATACTAAATACAATGGTAAAAAGAAAGAGAGAGAGAGAGAGAGAGAGAGAGAGAGAGAGAGAGAGAGAGAGAGAGAGAGAGAGAGAGGTAGCTCAAAGACATATGAAAGAGCTGAAAGGAAATAGACATATGTGCAAAAAGAATAAGACTAAATACAATCGTAAAAAACAGAAATAGAGGAAATAGGCATATGTGTAAAAGGGAGTCCAAACCTTTTTGAAATTTAATGTTTTGATACTTCAGTAAAAAAAAGACACTATAGATTGAGACGACTTGAATCCTTTAGACATTATCGCCACCTAACCAAGAAAACCAACAAATCAAAGGAGAAATTGTTTGTAACTGGTATTAATCAAAATTTGTTTTTTGTTCAGCTAAGAATGCACAAACTTACACCATTGGTAGAAAGGTATGCATTTAATTAAAAGAATATCAACATGAACTTATATGCCTTTTTTGTCTATGATGTATAACACTTTCACCTATGCCGTATTTTCAGCCTTTGACTGGTGCATTGGTAGAAGTCTTTTTAAGTACATCAAGAATAAATTGGAAAACTGGAAATTTTTATCATGGAAAATGGTAATTAGATATTCTTTTATTATTGTTGTTATATATGTTTTGTTTAGAGAGGATATTAAAAACATTAGTCTTGATGTTATTAAGTAGGATATGGAGAAAAGAGTTTGGGATCGCAGAGAAAGAAAAAGAGGTAATTTTAAAATCTATAAAATAGATGAAAGGAAAAAGACATATGTGTAATAAGAAAAAGACAAAATATAAACGTGAAAGCAATAGGGAGATATAGATAAAGGTAATTCAAGAAGATGAGGTAATTCTAAAACCTATTAGATAGATGAAAGAAAAAAGACATATGAGTAAGAAGAAGAACACTAAGTACAATCGTAAAAACAAAAGAGAGAGGGAGAGAGAGAGAGAGAGAGAGAAATGTAATTCTAAAATCTATAAAATAGGTGAAAAGAAAGCGGCATATTTGTAAGAAGATACAACTATAAAAGCAATAGAGCGAGGAGAGAGATATAAAGATAATTCGAAAAACTATAAATGAGATGAAAGAAAATAGGCATGTGTGTAAGAAGAAGAAGACTAAATAAAATCGCAAAAACAAGAGAGAAATAGGTAATTCGAAACTCTATAAAATAGGTGAAAGGAAATAGAGATATGTGTAAGAAGGAGATGACTAAAAACAACCATAAGAGCAAAAGAGATAGAGAAAGAGAGGGAAAGACTTAAATAAAAAACTTAAAAAGAGATGAAAGGAAAGAGACATATACGTAAGAAGAATAAGAAAGAGAGAGAGAGAGAGAGAGAGAGAGAGAGAGAGAGAGAGAGAGAGAGAGAGAGAGATATAGAGGGAGATAAAGAGACAGTGAGATGTAATTTGAAAACCTATAAAATAGGTGAAATGTTAAAGAAATGTTAAAGAGATGAAAGGAAAGAGACATATACGTAAGAAAAACAAGACTAAATACTATTTGTTTCATAAAATAGTTTTTTTTACCTTTTTATTTTATTTTTATTGATAAATTATAAATTTTAAGATGTAACATTTGAAAATAATATCTTCAGTGATATTTTGTAATTTTAAGATGTAACAATTGAAAATAATACCTTAAAGATTATGTTTATTCAAAAACCTATAAAAATGAAAGGAAAGAGTCATATGTGTAGAAGAAGAATAAATAGTAAATATAATTGTAAAAGCAAGAGAGAGAGAGAGAGAACGAGAGAGAGAGAGAGAGAGAGATGCTAAATCATGTGAGTTACATAAAATAAAGAAAAGGTAAATAATTTAGATACAATATTTTTTTTATATATATAGAAAATGTTGGATAACAATCAAGTAAATATTATGTTTATTCAAAAACTTATAAAAATGAAAAGAAAGAGTCATATGTGTAGAAAGCAAGAGAGAGAGTGAGAGAGAGAGTGAGAGAACGAGAGAGAGAGAGAGAGAGAGAGAGAGAGAGAGAGAGAGAGAGAGAGAGAGAGAGAGAGAGAAAGAGGTAATTCGAAAAACCTATAAAAGAGATGAAAGAAAGAGGCATACATGCAAGAAAAATAAGAGGACTAACCACAATCTTAATAGCAAGTGGGAGAGAGAGAAAGAGAGAGAGAGAGAGAGAGAGAGAGAGAGAGAGAGAGAGAGAGAGAAAGAGAGAATTCAAAAACTATAAAAGAGGGGAAAGGAAAGAGACATATGCGTAAGAATAAAAAGTTCAAATACAATGGTAAAGCAATAGAGAGAGTGAGACATATGTATAAGAATTTTTTTTTTTAATAATTACTAACATATTATTTGATATTTTGTATTGTTATTTATGTTCTTGTTATTAAAATTTTAATAATTACTAACAATATTATTTGATGTGTCACAATTTTCTTCTTATTACAAAATATCAAATAATTTTTTGACATTTCAATTTATAATTTAAATTTTAATAATTACTAACAATAAAAATTCTTTTAAGCCTTCCTCCCGCGCGATTTGCGGGTCTTATCCTAGTTTACTATTATAGTTTTAACTTAATTTGAAAACATTTTCATGGATTAGCATATTAATTACTAATATTATGAAATATTTTCCATGAATATGCCTAAATCATTTTCATGCTTGCGAGCCTAGTATAATTTATAATTTATAATATATATTAAAACATGATTAAAAAATGTCTTTGTTTCGTAAAAGGAATTTAATGGGGAAAAAATCCTCAACATTGGTTAGTTCCATTTTTTAAACCTTAACTCCTTTTTTCTAAGTAAAAGATCCTCTCTAAACTGAAGTCTTTCAATAAATTTTGACCCACAGTCTATCTAAACATGTATAGCTTTAATAGTTTCCATCTATTCGCCCTGGGCTGTTGGGTTGACCCGAACAACCCGACCCGATTACACCGAGTTATTCGGTTAGCTGCACCGAGATTTTATAGAGGTCCAAACCAATCGGCACATTTAAATTGAAATCTTGGTATTTGATTCGAGTCGGTTCGGTAATTGAAAATTAACCTAAACCAAAAATTAGGAGCCATATAAATAGATAATAATTCATTAACCCTAATTTCAGGTTTGTTTTCTAGTTTGTGGCTAAGTCTTGCGAAAACAAAACCGCGATTTATTCTCCGATCAAACATCATCTTCTCCGGTCTGCCAAACTCTTTGGGATAAGCGGTGTTCTTTCTCCTTAATGGCTTAATTGATAGTTCTCTGAATCTTTTCTCATGTAGCTCTTCCTTTGTCTTGTTTATCGATTTGCGATTTGGGGATTTTTAGAGGTAGGGTTTGAACTTCAAAATTCATTTGATTTTCAATTCTTTTCACTTTTTCTTTATTGAATACATCGTCTGTGGTTCTATCCGTGCATTTTAGGGTTGAGTTTTGTTTAATCTTAGAATTTCATTATGTTTTCTATCAATCTCTATCAATCTTTGCTTCTTCTTGACTTTGAACTTTTTTGTGGTCTTAGACTCTTTCTGTTGCGCCTGTGTATCGAGTGGGAGCATTTTAGGGTTAGGGTTTCATTTTAAACTTTGAATTTAATTCAGATATCAAGTTTTTTTTTAGCTTCGTCTTTCCTTTGTACTTTGTTTGTGGTCCTTAGTGTTTGTGTCTTTGTGACATTGTGTTGTGTCTTAAACTTTGAAATGAAGCCTCCGGTTCTTCTCTGACATAACTTGTTTCTCCTTTTTTTGTAGATGTCTGAAGAGCACAACGAGATGGATCCTCTGGTGGATCCACCAGAGGTTCAAACTGGGACTGGGAAGAAGTGTAAATCATCTGGCTCTACTATGCCTCCTAGACCACGGAAGAAGTATGCCAAAAGAGCTGAAGTGTGGCAACATTTTCTGCAAAAGGATGAATACTGCAGTAAAAGCACCTGCAAGTACTGTGATTCTGAGATTTGCTGTGATTCAAAGACTGTAGGGACTAGTCCGATGATAGGCCACATAGGTAGATGTAGCAAGTACAAGGCTTTTAATGAGAAGGAAAAACAGAAGGTTCTAAGTGGTGATAGTAATGGGAATTTGAAGGTTGTTAAATTTGATCCGCAGCTGTTTAGGAGATCAGTGAATGAGATGGTAGTAGTGAATGAGTTACCATTCTCGTTTGTAGAATCTGACGGTTGGAAGCGATTCTGCTTCAATGTCTTGCCTTTGTGCAAGACATTTTCTAGAAGGACTTGCAGCAGAGAAATTGTTGGGATCTATGAGGAAGAGAAAGAAGCTTTGAAGAAACTGTTTAGTGTTGAGAAGCAAAGGCTATCGTTGACTACAGACATTTGGACGTCTCCAACAACATCTTACAACTACATGGTCATCACAGGTCATTGGATTAATGCTGATTTGGAACTGCAGAAGAGGATACTTAGCTTTAAGGTGATCACTGATCATAAGGGAGAGACCATTGCTAGTCAGCTGCTTGATTGCTTAGACAACTTGGGAATTCAGAGTGTTTTTACTGTTACGGCTGACAATGCTAGGAACAATGACAAGGCTCTAGAGATTTTTAAGGATGGCTTAAGGCTGAGAGGAGTAGAAGCATTAGTTGGGAATGGTGAGTTCTTACATATGCAGTGTTGTTCACACATCCTCTGATTGTTGGAGATGGTCAGAAGAATTCAAAGGCTAGTATAGTTGCCATTAGGACTGCAGTTGGAGATGGTCTGAAGAATTCAAAGTCTAGTATAGTTGCCATTAGGACTGCAGTGAAGTATGTGCATTCATCTTTCACTAGGCTTAAGTCTTTTGCAATGAGGTGTGACACAGGAAAGGTTTGTAGAGGGAGCTTGCCATTGGATGAGAAGACACGATGGAACTCAACATATCTGATGTTGACTTCCGCTCTCAAGCTTAAGGTGGCTTTTGAGAAGAGGATGATCGAGGACAAGCTGTACTGTGACTACTTTCTAGAAGAAGATGAGAAGACAAAGAGGAAAAGAGTTGGACCACCAACTGATTATGACTGGGAGGATGTTTCAAGACTGGTGAAGTTTCTGAAAATCTTCTACAAGTCTACATTGATTTTCTCAGCTTCGAAGACAGTCATTTCCACTCTGTGTTACAACGAGATTGTAGACATTGAGAGGAATCTCATCAGTAAGTGTACAAGTCTTGTAGAGGAGATAAGACTCCAAGCTCGTGTAATGAGGGATAAGTTTGAGAAGTATTGGGATGGCTTGACTTATGAATCCTCTTGTGATTCTGGGAAGTGTCTTCGATCCTTGCAACAAAATGAAGTTTGCTACTCTTTGTTTTGACCAGCTGTATGGTAGGGATACCATAGAGAGTCGAAAATTGTATTCTACAGACTCAAGTGCCATATCAAGGCTTTATGAGGAGTATAGTTCTAGGCTGAGCAAACCATTGGAAAATGAAGATGCTTCTGAGTCGGCTTGTTTCATGGCTGGGTTTTCAGACGATGAAGATGCTTGTGAGAGGATTGAGTCAATCTACAGTCAGATGGTTGACTTAAAGAAGAAGTGAAGATGGCTTCAGTGAGTTACAAATCTATTTGACAGAGAAACCTGAGGTAAGAGTTGAAAATCCTTTGGGGATGCCTTATAATCCACTCAGTTGGTGGCAGCGCAATAGCTCCAAGTTCCCAATCTTGTCTGAGCTTGCTAAAGATGTTCTTGCAATTCAAGTTTCATCTGTTGCATCTGAGTCGGCTTTTAGTACAAGTGGACGAATCTTGGACCCTTATAGGAGCTCTTTAACTCCTTACATGGTGGAGGTTTTGCTATGCACACAACAATGGCTTAAGTGTTCATCTAAATCAGAAGTGGAGGTTGCTAACTTGGTGGAAATGTTGGAAGATGTTGAGTTCTTCGAATCTCTTGGTAAGTATAACTTTGTCATTTATTCAGATTTTTAGTTTATTCAATCTCTTTTGTAAATTGACTTTGTTTTCTTTTGTAGATTCTCGGAATTCAACAGGAGTGAATCCATGATTCTGCATAGTATGGCATGCATTTCTCGTTATGTTCCTCTCATCATTTTCATTTCATTTATATTGTTGTAAAATCATGATTGGTTTTGTTAGGTTGTGTTACTACTTACTACTTATGTGACTGTAAAGTGTAACTACTTATGTCTCTGTTGATTATGCTTCTTTTTTTTAGATATGTTAAGTCTTTGTTATGCTTATGATCGTCTACAGGTAGTTAGGTATGAAGTTGCTCTTTTGTCCTTTTTGATGCGGATAGCAGTCTGGCATCTGGAAAGCACTGATTTGGAGCTGCTCTTTTGTCCATTCTTTTGATGCGGATTGGCATGCTTTTGTGTAACTCCAAACAATATTGAGTTACTAACATACTAATGTGGTTCGATAATGTTAGCTTAAACTTTAAGCAATGCTAGCTTAAACATGATGTAATGCTAGCTTTATTATGATGTAATGCTAGTTTTAACATGATGTAATTTGTAGCTTAAACTTGCTAATGCTAGCTTAAACTTGTTGTAATGCTACTATAGCAGCTTCTGTAATGGCCTGTAATGATTGCCAAGTATTTGAACTTATTGTTTATGTTTTGTATTTTAATATGTGCTGAATTCGTTTTTTTTTTAAACCAAATTGAGATCAAATTTGGGTTTTTCAGGATGTAAGCAAATAAAAGATAACCGACCCAATAAACCCGACTACCGTTTGACCCGATTTTAAAATCGATTCGGGTTCCAACCGGTGAAATTTTCTAAGAATCGAATTCGATATAAACCGATTAAACCGACCTGAATAACCCAAATAAACCGTTAGCCCGGGCTACCATGTATAGTATCAGAGGCTTATTTTAAATATGTAAAAAGAAAATGACGAGATGTTCCTATTTACCACAAAACAGTAAGAGTTTTACTGATTTTTTAAGAAGTTTGCTTGTCATTATCATAGTAACGTAGTATGTCTTTTAAATGAAAATAACATATCATCCTCGGATTTAAGAAGATAGATAACAAGGTGTTTTTAGTTTGTTTATCTGAGAATATAGATCCATCAGAAAAAACTGAGGAAATAAGAAACCCAAATTTCAAATGGATGAGAACAGACGAAAAATCTCATCTTTGAGAAGAAATTAGAAAAACTGATTTCAGTAGCTATATCTAGTGGTAGATATAGAAGATGTCATTTTTATTGTTTTAATTTGAATAACTTGACGAATTAAAAAAAAATACAGTTACTTTGATCATGGCAAGCAAACTTCTTGGTGTTTTGAATTTTAATATTACAAATAAACAAATGTAATAAATAAACAAACACATTCGACCATTCGATTGCAGTAGATGTGCATTCTCTCTATATATAAGGTGTATCATAGATGGTTTTTGTTTCCATAAAATTTGTTAGTGTTTAAATTACTTCATCTAAAATCACGATATAATTGGTCATATCAAATACTCACAATTTCATACGCTCACAATTTCATATGCTCACAACTATAGACGGCTCAACTCTATCCAACCATCCATAATTTCAGTCAAAAAAATATGTATTCCAACGTAAGCTCTTGAATATCGATTAATATAAAGTACAATTTAAGCTTATAGAAGCTCTCGTGAGTATTCCATTGTTGAATAAATCCTTGTTCGCTTGAGCCCCGATTTCTGGCCATTAAAATGCATTTTTGTTTTTGTTTTTTTCTATGTAACTTATTTAAATTCACTAATTTTTCTAATTTCTTATTATAGAATTGAAAATATCAAATTAAAGCAAAGAATTTTAAAAGTATGATATTTTTTTGAACTAATCCTCACTCACTGTCTTTTCTAATTATATATGATAATATTTTTGATTACATTTATACAAAATTTAATCCATAATTTATAACACAAAATATATAAATGATTTTATTATAAGTTCAATTATAATATGAAGTAAAATTTCATAAATTCGAAAAATAATTATTAATACTTGTATTTATATATTGGAAAGTAAATATGTTTCTAAACTATATAAATAAATTCAATAAAATTTATCATATTAAATCAGACTTTTAGATAATTACTCTAAGGAAATGACATTTCAAAATAAACACAAAATCTATAAATATTTTATTATAAATTCAGTTGTAATATGAAGGAAACTCCATAAATTCGCATAATAATTATTAATACTTTGATTTATTTATTTGAAAGTAAATATTTTTTTTAAATATAAAACTAAATTTAATTAAACTAAAGCTGTTAAATAATACTTTATATCATTTTCTAAGAAAATGACTTTTCAAATTCTTTCATAAATATTTTATTTAATAATGATATTGATTATGAGTGTTAATTGTAAATAACATAATAAACATTAAATAAACAACTTAAAATTAATAAAAATAATTGCTGATGTGTCACATTTTTAGAGTACGAGAATGTTGATGTGGTCTCATGAGAAGAGAGAAACATATTACTTTATATATATAGAATAAATTTAATTAAACTAAAACTATTAAATCATATTTTTATATCATTTTCTAAGAAAATGACTTTTCAAATTCTTTCATAAATTTTTTTAAGTCACCGACATATTACCACTGATGCTACGTGCAAACGATGTTGTGCTGCTGAGGAATCACTTCATCATCTATTCATTCTATGTCCTTATGCGCAAGCCAGTTGGAGAGGAACAAATATTGCACATAGGAATCTTGTTGACCTGAACATCGATCTAGATACTAAAATCAGTACAATATTGGAATATAATCTGACTTCAAGAGTAAGCCCATTTTATAACCAACTTCCATTATGGATTATTTGGCGCATGTGGAAGAGTGGAAATCTCTTAACTTTCCAAAAGAAAAATACGAGATGGGAAATAGATGTGGACCTGGCAAAGAGAGATTCAAGAGATTGGTTACAAGCTCAGGAAATACAAGAAGAACGGAACCAAGTTGATCAGATTGGCAGAATAAGAAGTAGACAAGGCAGATGAAAACGTCCTCACTACAATTGGATTAAGTGCAATTTTGATGGAAGCTTTATCAATAATGTGTCTCAGTCTAGAGCAGGATGGATATTTTGAGATGATGACGGTGAATATCGAGGAGCTGCACATAGTACTGGAGTACGATTATCCTCATCATTGGAAGCAGAATGTCAAGCTCTGTTAATGGCAATGCAACATAGTTGGACTAAAGGATATCAAAAAGTAGAGTTTGAAGGAGATAGCAAACGACTTATTGATCTACTACATGGAAAAGTGTTGAATTTTCGAATTCACAATTGGATTTTTGAAATTAAAACCTGGGAGAGAAGATTTACAGAGGTGAAATACATATGGATTTTCAGAGAACAAAATGAAAGTTGAGTCTTCTGGAATATTTAACATTTCAGTTTTATAATTATGTTCCGATCACATTAACCAATGTATTACACAATGACTATGTACACTTTGACTATGATCAATTAAATGTTTGATGATGTTAAATATATATATATATATATATATATATTTATTTAATAATGGTATTGATTATGAGTGTTAATTGTAAATAACATAATACACATTAAATAAACAACTTAAAATTAATAAAAACAATTGCTGATGTATCACATTTTTAGAGCAACATATTACTTTATATATATCGATAGATATACAAACTCCTCGTCTTTTTTTGTCATTTAAACAAGCATAGTTAAGTCTTTTCGGTGCAGAATCAGGTTTTTTAAGTCTTTTTTTTCATGTTTTATAAATTGTATCTCCTTATCTTTCTATAGTTTTCTTTAAAATTTGGAGATTAGTTTTCATTTCTAGGCTATGCTTTTGGGGTCTTTTCGTTGTTTCCGATGGCTTATGTATTTTGATTGTCAACTGGTAAAGATTTTTAAAATAGACAATTAATTTAGGGTTTTTGATGTAGAAACTTTAAAGGCTTTAGATTTAGTTTGAAGTTTTAAAAGCAAAAAAATTACCAAGCAAAAAACTTAAAGTAATTGTCCTATTTTTACAAATATAGGTGATTGGTAGAGACTTTAAAACCTTTAGATTTAGTTTAAAGTTTTAAAAGCAAAAAAATTACCTATCACACTTTTAAGACTTTATTTGTTTAAAAAAATTTTAAAGTCTAACTGCTCAGATTTTTTTAAGTCATGTACACTTTTTTACAGTCACAAATATGAGATTGTGAACTGTAGGATGTAAATAATTAAATAAAATTTGATATTTTTTCTTTTTATTCTTTTCCACAATAAGTGAAAATCTTTTTTTCACTATATGTCTAATTTATCATAAATATATTTTGATAACTAACAATAATATTTTTATTTCTGTGTTTTTAAGATCTTTTTCTCATAAAAATATTTGTATCAACGAACATTATAAGCTTTTTTTTTGTGACCTAATGGTTTGTCGTAAGAAATAAAACTCTCTCTCTCCCATCTTCCTCTTCTAAGTCTCCGACAAGCTTCACCGGCGCGTGACGGCTCCGTTAGCGCCGGCGTCGGTCCTCCCCCCCCCCCCCCCACCCTTCTAATTTCTTGCTTAGTTTTCGTTTCTGTCTTTGATTTTCGTGGTGGTGTTTGTGTGGAAGCGTCTGATTTCGTGGGGAAGTGTGGGTTTGAGCCTCAGTTCTTGAGAGGTTGAGTTTTCGAACTCAGATTCGCCGGATCCACTGAGCTATGGAGGGTTCAGGTCGTCGGTCCTCGGTTTGTGGAGGAGCTGTGGTTATTTTCGATCCGTTGCGGTGAGGTTTGAAGGAGCTGTGGTCGTCGGTACTCGGTTCATGGAGAGATATGATTATTTTGGTACTCGATGGTCCTCTGGTTTCAATCTTCCTATCTTGAGCTGATAGAGGTTGACTGAACCGGTGTATTTTGTCCCAGTGAGATGATGGAGGCGCCAGACTTGTTAGTCAACGGTTGGGGCTGAGGCTGCGATGCCTACGTTGTCGTGTTGATTATTTGGAGCTCTTCCACTTTTGCCCCTTCAAAGTCTACACTTTTCCAAATCTACCATGCTTAGTTTTCTTTTGTAAGTCTCTCCTTTCCACTGAGTTTATTTTGACTTGTGGGTGGAGCTTTTGGCTGGAATTGGTTCTTACTTAGGAATGAGTTTGGCGAAGCCGTTTTTGTTCGGTCATGTTTTCTTTTAGCCTTTGTTTCGTCTGTGGTCGTCCTTGTAGTCACATCATGTTCGATCTGTTTCCTCTCTCAGTTCACTGGGTCCGGTTTCTTCGATGTGGTTTGCAGTCGCTCTTTGTCTATACGTTACAGATTGGATCGTGTCTGATCTTCCTTACAGGTTTCTATCGAGGCTTCTAAGTAATTGCAGACTTGGCCGCATCCGAAAGTTGGTTTTAAGCTCTTGCTTGAGACGTTACTTGTTGGGTTATGAAACCTTGCTCCGTCATTTGGTGTGGTACCCTTAATTCGCGATAGAAGATCTCTGTTATCGTTGGTTCGTTTGGCACAACTTCCTTGGTAATTTGTTTTCAAAGGACGAATGGGCGTTTATGAAGGTTTTGGGGCTTGTGTTCATACAATTTCAGATTTTAGCTTGGCTTTGTTTCGATTTAAGATATCGAGTTCCCTTAGTCTTTGAAGTTTGATGGTGTTTGTGGGCTTTGTCTTCTTGGCTGCGCATTCTTTTGGCGTCATTTTTTTGTTTTCTGTGTTGGATGTTGTATTCTTAGTTTTTGGTCTTTGTAGGATTGAATATGTCAGTTTTTACTGCATATTTATGTCCATCCTCTTAGCTTAAAACTTGGATGTTTGTAACTTTATCCTTATTCTCAATAATAATTTTCAGATGATAAAAAAAACGATCATTATAAGCTTTCATCAATTGTGTCGGAGTAATAGTTTATCTATCCAAAAACCGAATAAGATCTTATTTTGATTGAACATATTTTTTGTTTGTCATTTTATAGCCACATGAATTCATTTTTAGCATAATTTACATTTGTAGAATGTACAATATATAATAAAAATAATAGTCAGTTTTTACAACTTCTTTTACCAATCTTACTTTAATAATAACCAAAAATTTTATAGTCTATATAGTTAAAATTGCTACAGCAAAATTTTTGATAGCCAAAAGCCTAAAGTAACTGTCTATTTTAAAAGTCTTTATCAATGGGCCCATAGACTGTAAAAACTTTAGTTATTATTCAAGTAAGATTGGTAACAAAAACTGTAGTAATTGTGATTGTTACTTTTATCATATACTGTATATTTTACAAATATAAAATATGCTAAAAATGAATTCATGTGCCTATAAAATGATAAATAAAATATATTTTATCTATATCAAGATCTTGTTCGGTTTTTTGATTGATGAAACTATCATTTCAACATAATTGATGAAAGCTTATGATAGTCGTTGAACAAATACTTTTATGAAAAAATGGATCTTAAAAAATGGAAATAACAAGATTAAGGTTAATTATCAAAATATATTTGTGATAAATTACACATACAATGAGAAAACAAAATTCAATTATTGTGGAAAAGAAGAAAAAGAAAGAGAACCAGATTTATTTTTTTATTTACTTTTTAAAGTTCACAAAGTCTCATATTTGTGATTTAAAAAAACTAAGCAGTTAGACTTTAAAAGCTTTTAAAACAAATAAAATTTGAAAAGTATGTTGGCAAATTTTTATTTTTAAAACTTTAAATTAAATATAAAGCCTTAAAAGTCTCTACCAATCACCTCGTATATTGTATATTCTTTCAAAGTTTAATGAAAAAAAATTTCAGATAGGAAAAACAACAAACAAGCATTTGTTACTATATAGTGTGTGAAACATCTAAAACAATACTTTTTCAACTAAAACAATACTTTATGAAATATATAGAGTATATTATATTAAATATAATGTTAGTTGAATAAGATATATACACATGTGTATGGAACTATGGATGACTATGTATGAGAAAGTCAAATAACTGATTATGTGTTTTTGTTTTGGAATAAAATAAAAGTCGCAATAGTTACGTAATTTGTCAAGGAGACAATTTCCAAGAGAAGAGGCTATACTACTCTATAGTATCCACCCACCGTTTTCTAATTGGTCAAATCCAATTGGCATAAGATCTTATATGTCAGCATTGGTTGAATTTAACCGTAACCACCGACGCGTTTAGGAATGTCTTTAATTTTTAGGAATTGACGAAGAAAATCATATTATGTATGACTTCAAAGCTATCCCTAACGTATTCATGTAAAACTAGAGTATGATTTAAAGACTTTAGTTAAGTTATATTAAGAACATGAACCATTGTGAGAAGTCTTTAAATCGCTATGATTTAGTATGATTTAAAGGTAGACAATAATTTTTAGTATGAGTTAAATCCTAATATTATCGCTATTGATATTCGCTGGTTGGTCCTTAGTTCGAACATGAACCATTGTGGGAAAATCGCCATAGACAGCTTTACATACATTATATTCATTAAAATCGACAAGTTTAGTTCGTTTATAAAATATAAGATTTTCATTGATGTGTATCTCGACTTTTAATAGGTGACCAACTGTGGAACTAGAGTACAAACATTGTATAGCTACAAACATTGCCAATACTCTACTTCATCAGAAGAATGAAAAACATTATCTTGCTTTTTGATTTTCCAAAAAAAATGGATGAACCACCAAAGAAAATTAAATAAGCGATGAGAGCATGACAAGTCAAAGGACATGATGTCCAATCCGCATCACAGGTATACCGAAAGTTGAATATCAATTTTAGAGCGCATAAGTATCCCTCAACCAGGTGAACCATTTAGAAAGCCTACTACAATATAGCACATCCTCCTAGTGTGCACCGTGAGGTGTTTTAAAGAATTAAGATAAAAGATGTAATGAATAACATAATTCAGAGCATATAAGAGACATAGAAATTATACGTTGATATTTAGTTGGATCAGAAAATAGAGAGGACCATCATCGGAGATTAGTTTATGATAATGTTCATCAGAGTAAAAGCTGGGTTGCAACCAAAAAGACCAATCAACTAATAATATCCAAAACATACTTCCATAGTGAAAGAAACAAACATTCCATATGTATAACGAACCACTTCAATGCCAAAAATAATACTTCAACTTTTACATATCTTTCATATAAAAACATTTATCCAAATGTGCCTAAACTTGGTTAGCATGGATAAACAATTACTAGGCTACTAGAAATCACCTAATCATCGATATAGATTGAGCATCAACATCTCAATATTACTATATATACCAGTGAGTAAAGAAAGAACATATGGCATAAAACTGTGTAAATCCTGCATCGAGTATTGCAGTAGTGATTTTTACCATCAACGAGATGAGTTTATCGAATTAAAATTTTAGTTTGAAAGATGATGAAAGTCTCCGTTGAGGAGATCGTGTATTTACTCATCAATATAAAGGGTAATCAGTTACATAAACAGAGGGATATCCCCAATATTCTCGGACCTAATAACCGAGTATATCTACTACATATTTATGGAATATCCTATATTCAAATACCCTCCCACAGTCACAGCGTCAGTCTCGAAATGACGCTAAGACTGAATTTGAATTGATTGAACAAAGTGGACGAAGTACCTTTAGTGAAGATGTCAACATACTGGTGAGAAGACGGTATGTGAAAGACTCGAACTTCATCTTTGGCCACTTTTTCCCGCACAAAGTGAATGTCTATTTCAATGTGTTTCGTGCGTTGGTGTTGAACCGGGTTTGTTGAGAGATACACTGCACTGATATTGTTGCAGAATACCAACGTTGCCTGAGAAAGTGGACAATGCAGGTCAAAGAGCAAGTTCCATAGCCAGCAAGTTTTGGAAACCGCATTTTCTACAGCCTTGTATTCGGACTCTGCACTTGAACGGGAGATGGTCTGTTGGCATTTGGATGACCAGGAGAGGAGAGTGTCGCCTAGGAAGACACAGTAGCCAGACGTAGATCGTCGCGTGTCTTGACATCCGGCTCAGTCTGCATCCGAATAGGCTGTGAGCTTGAAAGATGGCGATTTGGAGATTTGTAAGCCTTGCTTCTTTGTTCCTTGAATGTAGCGTATGATTCAACGAAGGGCATGAAAGTGACTTTTTTTCCTGAGGATCATACATAAACAGACAGACCTGTTGTACATCATAACTAATATCGGGTCTCGTGAACATCAAATATTGCAAAGCACCAGCAAGACTTCTATACAGCGTGGGATCTTTAACCTGAGGGCCAGCTTCAACTGTAAATTTTGATTTGAGATCCATGGGTGTCAAACATGGCTTGCATTCTTGCATGCCGGCCCTGTGAAGAATGTCAATAGCATATTGGTCTTGGGAGAGATAGACACCGTGGTTGTTAAATTCTGCTGAAATGTCGAGGAAGAAGCTATGTATCCCTTGATCCGACATAGGAAACTCACTCTTGAGGGTTGCGATGATTTTTTTCAAAAGAGTGGTGGACGATGCTGTCAACAAAATGTCATCAACGTACAACAATAGACGCCATCTCTGAGCCTTTCATGTAGACAAACAATGAAGTATCGCTTTTACTTTGGATAAAGCCCATGGAACCAATATAAGCGGTGAACCTCGCATTCCAAGCACGTGGCGCCTGCTTTAAGCCATAGATGGCTTTGCTTAGCAAGCATACGTAGTCTGGGTGCTCCTTACTCACAAAACCTAGAGGTTGTTGCATGTAAACCGTCTCACTGAGCTTCCCATGAAGGAATACATTTTGAACGTCTAGCTGATGTATTGGCCAGTCCCTTTCAACTGCAAATTTCAACACTGTGCGAATAGTAGCTGGTTTGACGACAGGACTAAATGTCTCATCGTAGTCAGCACCATGTTCCTGAGATTTACCATTTGCCACCAGCCTTGATTTGTACCGTGCTAACGAGCCACCAGCTTTGTATTTATGCTTGTAGAGCCATATTGAATTAACAATATTAGTACCTGCAGGTTTAGGGACTAGACTCCAAGTGTTAGTTTTAATCAAAGCATCATACTCGTCGGTCATAGATGGGTTCCAGTTTGGATCCATAAGCGCCAATTTGTAACCTCTAGGAAGAGAAGAAATAGAGTTGACATGAAGTGAAAGAATCTGTTTAGGCTTTTTAATACCTTGTTGCGACCGTGTAACCACTTTGTGTGTTGGTGGGACCACAGCCGGTGCAATAGGAAGAGGATGAACCGCAGGAACAGTTGGTGGTACGGTAGGAACTTGAGGGAGAGGTGAGAGAAGAATTTATTTTTGGAGTGATGATGGCTCAGAATCGTTTTGGAGGAAGTTGTAAGCTGTATCATGTTCTGGTTCCGTCACTTTGTAAGGAAAAATAGTTTCATCGAAAGTAACATGACGAGAAATAATTATTTTCCTGGATGTAAGATCAAAACAATGGTAACCCTGATGTAGAAGAGGGTAACCAAGAAATATAGATGGAGTGGACCTTGGCTGAAGCTTATTTGCTGTGGTGGTGTGAGGATAGCATAAGGAACCAAAAACTCGTAGGTGTGAGTATGTTGGTACCTTGTCGAAAATAACAGAGAATGGGATTTTGTAGTTGATTGCGGAAGAAGGCAATAGATTCAGAATATGCACAGCAGTGTTTAGAGCTTCCACCCAAAAGGTGATAGGAAGATGAGCTTGAATCAAGAGTGTTCGGACAGCGTTATTAATTGTTCGAATCATGCGTTCCGACCTCTCGTTCTGCTGAGACGTATGTGGACAAGAGAAATGGAACTTGATTCCCTTAGATGCAAATAAATCATGAAACTGTGAGTTGTTGTATTCACCGCCGTTATCGCATTGGAAAGATTGAATATTTTTCTGAAACTGAGTTTTAATGTAGGAGTGAAAATTGAATGAATTTTGAAAATACTTCACTCTTCCTGCAAAGTGGATAGACCCATAGAAAATGTGAGAATTGATCTAGAAAAAGGACATAATAATTTATCCCTGAGATACTTGGAACCGGTGAAGTCCACAAGTCTGAGTTTATTATTACAAATGGCAATGTAACAACAGAGTTTGATGAATAGAAGGGAAGCTTAACATGTTTACCAAGTTGGCAAGCACTAAATGAAGATGGTAGTGTCTTTTTATTACACTGAAATTGAAAAGCAGAAATTAAAGACTTCAAGGTGTCATTGCTAGGGTGAGCTAGACGACGATGCCATAAGTCTGAACTTTGAGTGAGAAAGGAGAGACTTGAGCTTTATTTGTGGAAGAGAAAACTGGATAAAGTTCTCCGGTGCTATCACTGCGGAGAAGAGTCTGTTTGTTGCGAAGATCCTTTATAAAAAAACCAAAAGGGTCAAACTCAATGGAACAAGAATTATCTCTAGTAAAACATCTTACTGATATTAAGTTTTTGATGATATCAGGTGTTACAAGAACATTATGAAGAGAGAGTGGACGAGGGTTAGAAACAAGACGCAAAAAACCAGAAGAGGCAACTGGTATGCAACTTCCATTGCCAACTATAACCGATTTTCTGATGCTTGAATTAAAACTAGGTTGGAGAATATTACCTGCCCCTGAAGTGATATGAGATGTTGCACCAGAGTCCATGTACCACTGCGTGTCAGAGGGATCGTCCAGCGTTATAGTGTTGAAAGGCTGAGCAAAATCTGTTGTGGCTTCAAGCCTATTGGCTCCCTGAACTTGTTGATTCGGATTTGGCGAGTAGGCTGGCCTTGGTCCAAGAACGCCATAGCCCTGAGGTGCTTGTTGGTATGGATAGATACCCCACGACTGTGGTGATTGTCACACATACGGAGAGGGCCAAAACGGTGGAGTCCAATTAGGGTTAGGAGGAGTGGATAAGTTGGACGTGGAGAGTTGTTGTTGTAACGTCCTCTGCCTCGTCCTCTGTAATTTCCCCTTCCCTTGCCTTGAAAACGTTGTTGAGTTATGGATCTCTGATGAGGTGGTGATTGTGCGTCGGAGACATTGAGAACAGTGGATGACGAAGAGTGATCAACATGAGTGGTGTTGGTCTGAACAGTCTTCTTAAGACGATCTTCTTCATCTTCAAGCATAGCCAAAGCATCATCGAAGGAAGGGAATGGTTGTCGATGTTTTATGACATTGATTATGTTGTCAAATTTGGCGTTTAATCCATTTAGCACATACATTACCAGAGTTCTGTCTGGAACCGGTGCCCCAACATTCTTTAGCGAATCTGCAAGCTTTTTCATCTGACGACAGTAGTCGATGACCTTCTGATCTCCGATGTCTTTTTTCCTAAGCTCGTTGTCAAGACGTATAGCACGGGCATCTCTGTTATTATGGAATTGATTTTTGATGCGTAACCAAATGTCTCGTGATGATGAGCCTTCAATAAACGTGGCTTGGAAGAGTTTTGGTGACAGCGTTCCATAAAGCCAAAGTTTCACAATACCATCTCTCTTTCTCCACGTGATATCAGCATTGTTAGCTGGGAGAAGAGTTCCATTGATATGGCCCAAAACATCAAAACTGAGACAATGAGTTTGAAATAACTCACGCCAAGCATCGTAATTGCTTTCTTTAGTGTCCAGAATCACAGGTATGTATGATTTGATGTTGGAGACACCATACACACGTTCTGGGACAGCAGCAGCCATTGAAAAAGAGGAAGAAAGTAAGAACTGAGAAAAGGGAGTGTAAAAAGAAGTGAAAAACAGAGAGAAAAGATTTGAGTGGAAAGAAAAATTCAGGAGCGTAGAAGCTCTGATACCATGAAAGATGATGAAAGTCTCCGTTGAGGAGATCGTGTATTTACTCATCAATATAAAGGGTAATCAGTTACATAAACAGAGGGATATCTCCAATATTCTCGGGACCTAATAACCGAGTATATCTACGACATATTTACGGAATATCCTATATTCGAATAGAGTTATCATAATATCATATACGATTATATTTGCAAAATATTGATATGATATGATATATATACATATGACCTTTTTATAATAAACTTAATTTTTCAATGTTGTTATATTTTAACTTCAGAAAGTCTATCCTTTTTTGTTGTTGTGGAAGTTCTTGGCAATAAATTTTTGTGAACTTGACAAGACATAATGTCAAAGTTTTTTTTTTTTTTGGTATTTGGAGATCCCTCCGGACTTTTGGCCTAGATTAATCTCTGTTAGGTCCAATTTTCTTTTCGCACGACTTTGTTGTGGGTTGGATGGCCAAATGGAATCAAACCCAAATCTCAAAACAGGATATCCAACCAAAAACCACTAGGATACCACCATTTGATTTAGGCATGGGCGTTTGGGTACCCGATCGAGTTCGGGTCAGGTATTTCAGATTTTTTGGGTATTTGGATATGGAGATATACACCCGATCAGGTATTTATACACATCGGGTCGGGTTTGGGTAAACACCCATCGGGTATAGGTGTTTTTGGGTGATACCTGAAATCCAAAATACCCGACGGATTCGGGTCGGGTGTGGGTGTTTTTCATCCAATTCTATCTAAAAATCCAAATTGTATCCGAAACACAGGAAAAACCCGAACTGTATCCGAATTCTATAAGCCTATAATAATTTATGAAATCAATCCGATTCCATTAAATTCATAAGAAACCAACAAGTGAAACATAAGATTTTAAACAAAAGGCAAACTGAAACAAATTAATCATTCATAAGAAAGCAACAACTCCAAAAGCCGAAACTAACAAATCCAAAAGCAAAAACACCAAGTTATCAACTTATCATAAAACCAAAACACCAAGTTATATCAAGTATCAACTCGACAACTCCAAAAGCAAAAACACCAAGTTCCTGTCTTCATGACTTCCTGAGATTGAGACTCAAAGTTAGAAACTTAGAATCATATAATGTATCTAAACTAACAATGTAAACTGACATATGAATATGCAAACTAATTTACCTTATAGCCGAGATTAGAAAACTAGTAAAGTCTCTTACTCTTCTTGTTGTGTTGTACCCGATATTTGAAAATCTGAACAAGCAAACAAATATTGTTAACATAAATAAATTATAAGAGAAGATAAAACAATGAAAAACAAAAATACACACCTTTCTCAAGTTGATCTTCATTTTCGAATTCAGAAAGAATATATGCATTTGTAAGCACCTTTGATTCGATTTTGATGTCTTGTTTCATCCACGGTTCTGTACACATCAAAACCTCAACCATATAGTGAGTTAGAAAACTCCTATATGGGTTAATTATCCTCCCACTAGTGCTAAAAGCACTCTCAGCTGCAACCAAAGAAACTTGCATAGCAAATAAATCTCGAGCTGACAGGGGTCAAATATAACCCTAGAATTACTCTCTTAAATTAAAAGATCGATTGCAGCACTTAGGGGTCGAATCCACAAGGACTCAGAAAACTCACACAATAGATTGTAACAGGTTCGAGTTAAGCTAGATAAAAATATGAAAACTAAATAAAGCAATGCAATAAACGAAATAACAATTAAACAGGGTTGATATGGGGTTGATTCAAGTGATTAAAAGCGCTAGACCTAGGGACATCAATCAGGAAAACTCTGGAAAGTGAACTGAGCAGTTCGTAAATCAAGTCTAAAGTGTTTGTGCGGTTCTTAAACTCGTAACACTAATGTGATATCTCATCCAACTCTCGCTGCAACGACAACTATCCTCTACACAGAAGCAAACCAAATCTCTTTACAAAATACCAATAAATAGAGTCTCTATGATTAGTGGGTACGATATGTTTACAAAATTCCTAAACCAACTCTCGCTGCGAAAAGGCTGTTTGCTCATCAAGATTTGGTCAGCGTATCAATAGCAGTCACGCGCCTACCAATAATCCTATGGTACAAGTATTAAGGTGATCAATCTTAAGACTAGTGTAATTATCAAATCTAGATGAAGAACATAATATATAACTTAACAAAACTATGCACAATTCAATCTTCCTTCATTAAACCTTTTGAAACCCTAGATCTAACAAGGTGGTTACTCAGACATAGAATATGAAACACAAATCATTGTCTTAATAATAGTCATAAAATAGAAAATAAGAAAACAAAGGGAGTTCAGAATTCTTATCTCTACAAAGTTTGAGATCTGAATCTTCTCTCCAATAATCTCCTTGAAACTTAGAGAATGACAAAACTTAGTATCTGGGACTTCTAAAACATAGTTTAACCTAAAAACACGATTAGGCATGAAGTATAAACTTTGAAAACTTCTGGGGCAAAGTTGCAATTCTTGAAACTTGATAAAACTCGAAGGCGTCATTCACGTCTAGGTTGTGTCGACCGACACAAGTGAAGCCTGTCGATCGACATGGACAGAAATATTCGTCTCCTTGTTGATTTGCTCAGCTACAAGCCTCCAAATGCATCCAAAGTGCTCATCAGGGTCCATCTCGTGTTTGTACCTAATAAGACTCAATATATATAGAAAAGACTCCAAAACCAATACATATATCATGTCATAAAACCATAAAATCCATGATATATTAACTCCCCCAGACTAAGTTTTTGCTTGCCCTCAAGCAAAACAGAAAACCAAATCAAGGAAGTAGTTTGAAAATCGCGGAACTCACCTACTCTTCAGAACATTGTGCTTACTAGTCATCATGTAATCCACATGGTACAAGAACTATTCAGAGACTAACAACCATGTACATTCACAGTAGTCACTCAGAGTCTTCTCAATACCCACCACAACTTAACAACATATCCCTTTAGTAAGCCATTCATCGCTGGGTTTCACTTTCAATTTCAATGCCCAAGAGCCTTCTAGACTCAGCTGTCATCCTATACCATAACAAGACAAACCTCATAACAACAATGATGTTTTCATCTCCCCCAGACTTAAATCCTTGGTTATTTTAGATTTCATATAATTTTCTCTTTCTTATCTTTTGTATATGAAGGTAGGCTTTTAGAAGTGAATCACTTGGTCACGGTAGGCTTATCTTTCTCTTGGTCACGGGATCGCTCCTACCCTCACAGCAACCCTACTTTCATCATCCCTTTAAGAAGTAGAAATATGGGGGCATAGATTTCTCTTACCCGCTTCTACTTCAGAGAATCACTTGGTCATTCATAGATCATACCTAAAGGCTTTTATTATTAGTAACAACTTATTGGGGAGATTAGATATCATAACTTACTTTGGTTTTATCAGGTAAGGTATGAATGAAAAGTCAAGCTCTCAAAAACCAATTTCGTCCATGAGGTAAAAAGAACTGACAGAAATTAGCTCAGGCTATAGTGGGCATCTGTTGTAAGTGTGGGGCTCTCAAGTTAACCCGTCAGACTTGGAGTTTTTCCATTAGTTGAATCTGAATAATCTCTGTAACAATGGTCACCAGAAGACATATCAAACAACAATAAACCAAGAGATAGCTCATAGTTCCTGGACAAGTTTTGACTCAATAAAACAAGTTTTAAAAAATAAAAAATTGGACTTACTCTCAAAAGAATAAACATAGTTAGCAGCTACCTCCCCCAGACTTAAACTACATTGTCCCCAGTGTAAATAAGCCTAAGGAAAGTGATAAAATAATAAAATTGAGTAGAGATTGAACTTTTATGTTTTGAAAAATGTGACCTGAGATGGTGTGTCCATGTCGACCGACACACACCCTGCGTGTCGATCGACATGGGCATGGATGTGACGTTCCAAAATTCTGACACCATTCTATCTGATCATTCAAATTATTTTCTGATATTTAGATCCTGATTAAGAAAAAAACATGCCAATAAGAAGCTCATATATAACATAAAGGAGTTCAAAAATACTCAATATAAGTCAAAAACAAAAATATGAAGCAAAAACAGAAGCAAATAAAGTAAAAATAAAAGCAATGTCTCAAAGGAAAAAGAAAATAGAAAAACTAGGAACCCGATGACTAAACAAAGTCATCATCAGAACTCCGAGGAGTACGAGGATCAACAAGAGGGCTGTGTGGGCGTGGAGGTGATGAGGTATCCTGGGCATGAGTGACACCAGAAGCAATAAGCTGCCACATATTCCTCATAGTAGTCACCATATACCTCCGAAACATAGGACTATCATCCTCATAGCCTACTGGGGGATCCGGAAGATCAGGAATGGAAGTCTCTAGGAGAAGTGGTGTCTCTGGAAGTGGTGACACGGTCTCATCTTCGGTAGCTGAAGGTGCGGTATTAAACGAAGCTCCACAGTGAAGCTTGCGGCTTGAACTTTCAACCAACAATGTCTCATCTGGTGCGAAGTACAACATAGCGTGATCCTTCTTGATACGGAAAGACATGTCAGGTAACTTCACATTCTTCACTGTGCCATCTTCATCAGCAAATATCCACATGTTGTTAGGCTTCATCCAAGTTACATGCTTGAGATAGTCAAGATCCATGGTGATATGATCGGATTTGCGAGTGGCATTGGACAAGACTATACCGAAGCAGCGGAAGATCGGACTCAAAAGGTTTCCAACATGCTCAAACTGCTTGTTTCCAAAGACCTTGGCTTTCAGAGAAACCAAATGATGAGCAAACACAGCACCCAAATTCAGATCAGTATTGGGGACAGCATATTTCCAAACCGCAGTAAGAAACATGTGGTGAACACTAAGCAAAAGGAGCATAAGATCTGACTTCTGGGCTTTGGTAGGATCAGACCAGCACAAGATGGTGCTAGCAATGAGGCGCAACACATACCTAATAGCGGGATGACGAACATCTGTCTGCTTCGAAGAACCGGTATCATACTCGCTATTTCCGATGTGGGACCAAAAATTCTTAATATCCCCCCACTCTGTATTCATAACAGCCTGAGTAGCATCTTTCCTTAAGCCATACAAGTCACATAGATCAGGAATAGTGATCATGTACCTCATACCCTTGCACATGAAGGTCAGAACTCCCTGCTAAGCCACCTTAGCACTCTCATCAGCATAATAGACTCTACAGGAAGCTAAGAACTGGCACGCTAAATCCGGGTAATGAGTGTTGTGCTCGCGCGCCATAGAGCGTAGACCTATCTTCTCAAGCATATGGTGGACATCATCAGCAATGTCAAAAGCTATCATAGCTTTCCAATCTTCCAACCGAGTAGGCCTCATATCAACACCTTGCCAAGCATTATAGAACAATGTATCATACTCATCCTAATACTCTGAAATAGATCTCTGAGTGCACTCGGGCTTGGCTGTCTCAGTCTTTGGATCACTATCCCAGTCACGCTTCACCTTAATCATCTGAGTCTCAAGCTTAGGCCAAGGGGCACGGACATGAGCATTAACCAGGAAATCAGAAGTGGGTATGGTGGCTATGATGGTGGTGGGAATAGTCTCAACACTAGGCTCATCATCAGTAAGATCAATCTCCTCTCTGTGGGTATGCTTGTTCCTCAAAGATCTCCTAGTAGTCATATGCAAAACACAAGCAATCGCAAAATCAGATCATGTTCAAAATTTGTGCGTGTGTGTCGACCGACACAGATAAACCATGTCAATCGACACGATGCCGAATCATGTATACTTATGAAAAACAAAAATTCCGAACGAGATCAATGTCAAAACAGGATTAACACTTCACAATCATCAATTCATCATCTAATCAACCCTAAATTCTAAATTTTCAATTGGATTAGTGCTAGGTTTTGTCAAAAGAAATTCATGACTTTTCAATCAATTCAACCTAAATAGACAACATTCTACACTTATTCATTCTAAATTCATCCTAATTAGTCAAGACTAGCAAGGTTTAAGAGTAAAATCAAAATTTAAAAGTGAGAATCAAACCCATGAAAGTTTCAAAATTAGGGATAGAGATTTGAAGAACATACCTTTGATTTTGAATGATTGGATGATATGGGAGTATAAGGAACATAAATCTCTTTAGTTTAGAGGCAAGAGTTGAAAGTTTTGGTGAAGAACTCAAAAATCGTGATTTTGGTTTATATAGAAGCTTAGGGTTTTTGCAAAAAGGAAAAGGAGAAGTAGAGAAGAAAAGGAAATTAGGTATATAGACTAATCTTGGGTCCGCGTCGACCGACACAAGGTGTTCGTGTCGATCAACACAGACACAAACCTTGTGTTTCTTGGTCGAAAAATTATGTAAAGCTTCTCCAATCCATGCAATATTTCCATATTTGTCATTAAGCACGTCTAGTTCCTGAGACAAAATAAAAACAAAGAAAAACTAGTAAAGAGATACAAAAAAACTAAATTAAAGACTCACTAGTGGGTTGCCTCTCACTAAGCGATTATTTTCAGTCATTACCTTGACTTTGTTAGAAATCGGATGAATGGAGATTCTCCGGAGGAATCTGAAGGTGGTGAAGATGAAGTCTTGGAGCTGAGATCATCCTCACTTAAGTCAAGCATCTCGGGTTTCAGAACCCTATTCATCATCTCATCCATCGCGGCTTGTCCTTTAGCTTTAAACTCGGGCGTGATGATAGCCTTAATTTTGGCAAATTGTCTTGAACCACTTCCATACTGAAGCTTATACTCAATAGTATCATCCACTTGCCTCACAGGAGTCAAAGTCATAAAGGGCTTCGCAGTCACTGCTTTTTTCTGCGGCTTCTTCATCTTACCTGCAGCTTTCAGGTTCATTGCAGTGAACTCCTCAAAGTGAATCTCATTCATTTCTTCAACAACAACCTGGGACTCCACATCACATATCCGTCCGGATTGACAGGATAGAACACATCAGGATCAACACGCTTCAGAGAAATCCTGCTACTTAGCAAGTCTAACATAGCTCCAGCAGTAGCAAGGAATGGCCTACCCAAAATCAGTGGCATATTAGAACCGATATCTGTCTCAACAACATGGAAATCGCAGAGAAACAGACAATCACCAACTTGAACTCTCAGATTCTCAATGAAGCCCATGGATTTCTTCAGAGAAGCATCAGCCTATGTAATCTCTATTGAAGACCTCTTCATATCAATGATTCCCAACCTTATTGCAACATCATTAGACATGATATTGATACTAGCTCTAGTATCACAGAGTGAATCAGTAAACTTACCTCCAGCAATGGAGCATGGTACAGCAAAGCTTCTAGGATCCTCCAATTTAGGCAATTTTTGGAGATAAATTCCGTCATGAAGCTGAGCATGTCGACCGACACGGCCAGGTGCCCGTCGATCGATTTCATTGGAGTCAGGACCGTCCTTAGTCGTGACTTGCATCAAATCCTCTGATAAGTTGGATGGTGTCGACCGACACTTAAGGGTGGTGTCGATCGACATGAGTTCCGAGATGAGAGTCTCAACTTTTTCCTTAGCTTCAGACTTCTCCATAACTTCTTATTTGACCTCTCTCTTGACCATATCTCCCCAAGACAAAACAGCAGCACAAGAGTACCTAGGATTAGTATCAGTACTTCCAGGTAAGAAGCCATAAGGGCATTTAGATTTCACAGCAGATTGTGCAAACTGAGTATCCAACCTCTTGATGTGGTTGTTTAAAGTCTCATACTTTCCATTGAAATTTGCATACAAAGCATCTATCTTACCATTGAAGTCCACAGTCATCTTCTGTTATCCTTCAAGTATCTGGTTAAGCATGTCCTTCAACTCAGAATCCGCAGTCTTAGGAGGCAAATTCGTAGAAGTGGAACTTCCAAAGTCGCTAGTGAAACCACTGTTGTTTCTCTGAGTTTCCTGAGTTACAAGCTTGGGCGTAAATCCAGATGAGTTCTGGTTGTTCCCGTAGTTGTTCCTCTGATTATTATAACATTTGAAGTTGCCTTGAGAATTGCCAAACCTTTGGCCATTAAACCGGAACCATTTACATAGTTCACATCCTCTTCAGTAGCTTCTTCTTCAGCTTCAAAAACCTCAACCTCTTGAGAAAAGTGAACCGACTTCCTGTTCACTAGAAGGTTGTGCACAGTATCCAGCTTTGCCTTGACTTCTGCCATCTGATTGTTGTTCAAACCAGCAGCTAACTTCTTCCTGTCATAATCAACATTCTTAGTACTACTACTAGATGCCAAGTTCTTAATCAACTTGATAGCAGCCTCGGTGTCCTGGTCTTGAAGTTACCATCACTAGCAGCGTCCAAAGCAACCTGATACCTCCAGTCAATTCCGAAAAAAAGAAAGTCCTAATGAGCTGGACTTCATCAATGTTGTGGTGCGGACAATCTCCTTGGTACTCCTTGAATCTCAACCACGCATCTTTCAATGTCTCTGCAAGTCCTTGAGTAAACTGAATGTTCAAATCCCTCAAGTCCTCTGTCTTAGCATCATCATAGAAATTATTCAACAAAGCTGTCTTGATATTCCTCCAAGTGGTTAAGGAACCTGGTTCCAACTGTTTCAACCATTGAGTTGTTTCCCCAACAAGAGAGTATGGGAAGAGCTTGTAGAATAGATAGTCTTCAGACACTCCATTGGCCTTAATACTTGAAGCCAAGTCTTCAAACTTCTCTATTTTGTCTATTGGATGTTCTGAAGGATGAGCATGGAAAGTGTGTTGCCCCACAAGAGTGTAGTACTGGGGTTTCAACTCAAAATCATTCCTTTGAAAAGCAGGAGGACATATAGCAGACCTGTTGGAGTAAAACTCATTGGGTCTGTTGAAATCAGCAAGTGTTCTTCCCACATTCTCGATCCTAGCATCTAAGTTATCCAGACCGTTTCTGTCGCCATCACGTCGATCGACACCAACATTATCATGTTGGTCGACACGACCAGTGTTGTCGACAATCTCGACGATGGTGTTCCCATCTGCATCAAGTCTCTGACCCTGAGTATTGTATTGGTTGCCCTCTAAATCATGTATGATCCCAGCAGCATCTCTATCAATCAAAAGAGTTCTAACCATCTCTTATCTCCTAAGTGTTTTGCGATTAGCTCTCTCTAACTTCTTAATCTCCTCAGCTGCTCCTAAGTTTCAAACCAGAAATAAGAGAAAGTAAAGGCGTAAGTAACAAAATAAAAGAAAAATCTAGACTAAACTCTAACTGAAATCTTATAGTGAATTTAGAGTCCTCGGCAATGGTACCAAAATTTTACAGGGGTCAAATATAACCCTAGAACTACTCTCTCAAATTAAGAGATCGATTGCAGCATTTAGGGGTCGAATCCACAAGGACTCTGAAAACTCACACAATAGATTGTAACAGGTTCGAGTTAAGCTAGACGAAAATAAGAAAACTAAATAAAGCAATGCAATAAACAAAATAACAATTAAACGGGGTTAATTCAAGTGATTAAAAGCACTAGACCTAGGGACATCAATCAAGATAACTCAGGAAAGTGAACTGGACAGTTCGTAAATCAAGTCTAAAGTGTTTGTGCGGTTCTTAAACTCGTAACACTAATGTGATATCTCATCCAACTCTCACTGCGACGACATATATCCTCTAAACAGAAGCAAATCAAATCTCTTTGTGAAATACCAATAAATAGAGTCTCTATGATTAGCGGGTACGATATGTTTACAAAATTCCTAAACCAACTCTCGCTGCGAAAAGGCTGTTTGCTCATCTAAGATTGGATCAGGGTATCAATAGCACTCTCGCACCTACCAATAATCCTACGGTACCAGTATTAAGGTGATCAATCTTAAGACTAGTGTAATTATCAAATCTAGATGAAGAACATAATAGATAACTTAACTAGACTATGCTTAATGCAATTTTCCTTCATTAATCCTTCTGAAACCCTAGATCTAACAAGGTGATTACTCAGACATAGAAGATGAAACAAAAATCATTGTCTGAATAATACTCATAAAATAGAAAATAAGAAAACAAAGGAAGTTCAGAATTCTTCTCTCTACAAAGTTTGAGATCTGAATCTTCTCTCCAATAATCTCCTTGAAACTTACAATGAACTTAGAACTTCTCAAAAAACTTAGAGAATGACAAAACTTAGTCTCTGAGACTTCTAAAACATAGTTTAACCTAAAAACATGATTAGGCATGAAATATAAACTTTAGAAACTTCTGGGGCAAAGTTACAATTCTTGAAACTTGATAAAACTTGAAGGCGTCATTCACGTCTAGGTTATGTTGACCGACACAGGTGAGCCTGTCGATCGACGTGGACATAAATATTTGTCTTCTTGTTGATTTGCTCAGCTACAAGCCTCCAAATGCATCCAAAGTGCTCATCAGGGTTCATCTCGTGTTTGTACCTAATAAGACTAAATATATATAAAAAATACTCCAAAACCAATACATATATCATGTCAAAAAATCATAAAATCCATGATATATCACGAGCCATCTGTGAAAGAATGGGATACTTCACATTGTTTAATATCCAATAAGACACCACATTATAATCAACTCCAAGCTTCACTTCAGGGTTCTCAACTTTGTCCTTCAAGTATGTCTCCAACTCATTTTTGTCGCTAAATCCAATCTTTTTTAACAAATTATTGTACATTTGCTCAATCATATGCCTATGGTAACACGGCTCATCATCAACAGGTTCCACTCCATCTGTTTTGTGACTTTGAGTATAATGAGATGACGAAGAATACTGAGAATGAGAATGAGACTGAGACTGAGATGGCTGCACATTTTGCTTCTTAGCATATCTGTCACTGTACTCCTTTAAACATGTCCTCCAGCAAATTCATAACTGAATCATACAACTGCTTAGACTCTGCACTTTCTTCTCCATACAACTCGTCAAAGCACAGTTTCGCAAACTGCATCTTCTTTCTTGGATCAAAAACAGTAGCTAGTACCAACATCTTGTTGATGTTCTTCAAGCCTTCCCAATACCTCTCAAATTTCTGTAACATATCTGCAGCTTTTACCTTCACTTCACTGTCTAAGTTGCTACAAAGTCCTCGAAGATCTTATGCTATTTTCATGTAGAATTGTAAAAAATTACAAGGAATCTATTCAACCTTTAAACCACACGCCAATCAGCCAATGAAGGAGGTCCAAATATATTTTTTCCATTGTCAACCTCCAAGAAATGATCACTATACAACTTGTCTTCAAACTCCATCTTAGCAAACGCATCCTTGTACTTAACTGCCCTAAACAACATCAAATATGTGGAATTCCACCTATTTTTTACAACTAAAAGCAAACTACCCCTTGTCATCTTACCAGATTCTACCTTAAATTGAAAAGCATTTTGTCTAATGGGTCCGGATCTAATATATAAGATAGCATTTTGAATTGCATTCACACTAGCAACTGCTTTGTCTAATCCATCCCTCACTATCAAATTAATGATATGACCAGCACATCTCATATGCATAAATTCCCCTTTCAGCACTAAAGACTCATCAGATATCAAAGCGAATTTATTCTCAAAGTTCAACAATGCATTACTATTGGCTGTTGCATTATCTACAGTGATACATAACACTTCCTCTACTTCCCACTCAGCTAGGCAATCAAGAAGTACAGTTGCAATGGTCTTACCTTTATGATCCGTGACATACTTGAACCCACAAATCAGTTTTTTAACCGCCATTCTTGATCAACGTAATAAGCTGTTATAACCATATAACTTGAACCTAAAAATATAAAGCAAGGTTAATGCAATGAACATAATGAGGGAATAAAAATATTCAAATGAGACAAGCTACACATAAAAATAAATTGTACATGTGATCTCACAAATCCAAATATTTGTGGTGAGGGAAACTCTTTGCTTGCTAGATATGAACCATTGTCTCATAGCAGTCTTCCTTTCAACAAACATCTTAACAATGTCTCTTGTTGCCATTCTTCTTGAGTGAGAATCGTACAAGTTTACCTTAATGTATATACATAGAAACGCATACATATATTAAACTCAGATACATAAATAAGTTGATAAGAAAACATTGACTGTGAATAAAAATTTTACCTTGCTGCAGAAGTGTTGCCAAGCCATGCTTTCAACGAAAGTCAATGGAAACCCTCCTATCACTATCATTTCATCCGTTGCTTCTCTGAAAGTTTTCTTAGAAACTTTTGCACTCTGTACACTTCCTTGCTTATTGATAACCTGCTGACTCTCAGTCTTATCTTGTTTTTCCACCCATGTCTTGTATGATCTACATGAATCAAGATGATTCCACAAGTTCTTAGTCCCTGACCTTTTTGGACATGAGTATTCATTCTTGCAATAGTGACATAAACATTTGTCACGGTTGTCTTTTTTTTTTTTGTGAAATGCGTCCATACATCAGACCTTGTGGGGAGTATCCTCTTAGTTTTAGGTGGTTCAGAAGTTTCTCCACTTCCTTGTGTATGTTATCTTTTGCCCCTTTGACTTTGATCCTGAGTCGGAGGAGTTTAAACTCTTCTTCTGCTTCGTTATATCTGTTATCTTTATTTGGAAATGCTGATGAATCCATCTGCAAATAAGAAACATATAAAAGAACATAGCAGCAATCAAATCAGAACTGTAAACCCAATAAGCCAATGAGATAGAGAAAAGAACAGAGCATGAATCAAACTGTAAGAACAAATATAGAATTGCTAACAGGAAATTAAGAATTTGCATCAACTAAAAATTAAGAACTTCTTTGCTTACAAAGAAGATTCAATCGATACAGACCGAAAACACAATCATAAGTGATGAGGTGAGTTAAGAGAATCACCTGAGATCGCCTCCGTGAGGTCTCAAACGGTGGAGAAGATAATAATAAGTGACTAACGGATTCCAGTTTGAATAATTGGAGTTAATTACAGATTTTGGGAAGTTCTATCGTTTTTTTGGAGAAAGGGAAAGATAGCAAGAAGAATAGGGAATTAGGGACCTAGGGTTAGGATATGAGTATCATATCGTATCTCATGCCCTTATATATGGTCGGGTGTTTTGGGTAACTTGGGGTCATTTTGGATATAGTCGATCGGGTACGGTATCCGAAATCTGATAAATCTATATCCGATCGGGTATTTTAAGGCATCCGTACCGAACCAAACTGCTTACTTTGGATACCCATACCCGATTGGATATATCCAAAACTTGATTATAATGTCAAAGTTAATTGATTTTTTTGATATGCATGATTTGTTTGATTTGTTTCACGAAACTATTCCTAGATTTTAGAGCAATTTCATTAGGAGATATTCCTTTGAGTTTCTCAAATTTTTAAAGTAAAATAAAAAAAGTGACTAATAGAAAATAAGTATATTGCACATGGATCTCTTGCACTATTGACAAAGTATCTCTATTTTCTATTTGTCACTTTTTTTAATTTGATTTAAAATATTATTTTAAAAATTTTGAGATACTTAATAGAGTATCTACCTGGTGGTGCTCTTATATTTCAAAAATAAAGAACAGAAAACTTAACAAAAACACGAAGCATCTTTTGTTTTTGCTAACAGATATTTGAAAAGCAAATGCATCTTATAATAATATGAAAATTTTCAAAAAAAAAAAAAATCTTTTACTAAAGATGGCTCTGTAATATGATCACTTTTGCCACCAGTTTTTATTTTAATGCACGAAAGTTTCAAATAATAAAAATAAGAAAAATATTTGGATTTACCACCCTTAGTGTTGAATCGGTGATCCTTTTATTCACCTCCTCTTTCTCTAACCAATCAGAATATATTATGTAATACTATTATTAATTATTGTTTCTAAATCTAATCAATAAATTATTAACCATTAAAAATAATAACTAAAACTAAATAAATAAAGCATATAAATTATATACCTTAAAACATATAAAATAAAACAAATTAATATTTTATTAATTTATTTTATTTATTTCATTTTTAGTTGTAATTTTAGTTTATTATTTTTTAAGTATAATTTTAGTTAACATATTTATATTGATTATATTTTTTTAAAATGATTAATGAATAATTAATTAGATTTAGAAAAAATAACTAATGATAATATTTTGATTGGTTAGAGTTTTAGAAAAATAGGAGGTGAACAAAGAGGTTCACCACTAAGAGAGAACCCAAGTATTATTTTAAAAGTAATAATAATAATAATAATAATAATAATAATAATAATAATAATAATAATAATAATAATAATAATAATAATAATAATAATAATAATAATAATAATAATAACAATAATAATATGTAAACAATGGTTGAATTTTTTTATTTTTTTTGACTTCATGGTTGAACTTAATTATCACCAACCGCCGAGTGGAAATGTCCATTTGTCCTAATAAAATAACGAAATTAAAAAATTTGTCAAATAGAGTATAGGGAGTAGAGGACTGTTCTGTAACTTTAAGGCAATCGCCAAAAGTATTTGAGTTTCCGCCAACATGATATGAATTTATAAGAAATACTGATGCTAAAAAAATAAGAATAATTACCTAAATGGAATTCCCTATATATTATTTTAGAAGCATACTTATAAAACTAACCTTGCAATGACATGGAATATTATACAGTGCCACTGTTGATGTATCATCACCACAGAGCCTCTCAGATTATTTTAAAACAAGACATCATTTACTAGACTAATTACAAGTTATGTCATTGGACATTTATCATTTGTCATATTATATTTTTCTTAATCACTCATTAATTAAATAAATACTAATAAACTAATTTTTCTCTCTCTCCCGATTTTTTTGAATTAAAACTCACTAATGATTTTTTAATACTATTCACTCCTCATTTTAAATGTGATCATATGTTTTATAAATAATAATACCATCACATTATATTTACAATAAACTTATGTATGATTTTTTTAACACACACTATGATTCAAAAAAATTTAAATGCATACAAATTTATTTATATTTAAACTCATAACAATTTATTAGAGGAAATATCATGTACAAATTTATATTATTGTGTTAACATATTCTAACTAAACATTATATTTATTTAGTAGATTTTTAAAAAAATGGATTTGCAATATCTACATATTTATTTCGTATGATAAGAGTTAATAATTTACCAATTAAATATTTTCATTAATCAAGATATATTCAAATATATAAACTTAATTGATTTTCTTAACTGATTTATTGCACACAAATAACTAGATTCAAAATTATAAAACAAATTAACCTAGATTTAAGCAACTGATATGTGATATTTTAAAACAGATTAGGAATATTCTAAATCATTTAAATATTGATTTAACCATATATGGTATTATTTTAAAATTTTGGAAAAGAAATATATTTGTTACTAATCAAATTGTTTGGAAGTAAAATCATAACAATTAATGTATTTAAAGAATCAATTTTTGTTTTCCTTATCTTAGATATTATTCTTGATTATATTAAAAAAAATCTAATAATCTTGAAGTAAAAATTTTTAAAAAATACAACATTTACTAGACTAACTACAAGATATACCATTGGACATATATCATTTATCATCTGATTTTTGCTCAAAAATACTATATAATCACGTTTTTTCAATATATGACTATTATTCATATCAACTAATTATTTTAATCCTAGAAATGAATGGAGACTACAAATAAAATAATTATTATTATTCTAGCATAACAATTATTAAATTTTTTATACTTTGTATTATAATTATAAACTCACAAACTCACACATATAGTTTTTGTACTTTGTATTATAATTAGATATTATGTATATCTCATTAACTCATGTTTTGTAGTTTGTGAATTTTTATTTCCATTAAAATAACAATCAGTTTACATATATTAATTATTCTATATTCTTTATTCTTTATTTGATATATTATGAAATTTAAATATGTTATCCCATTTACATCACGGTTTTTAGTTTTTGAATTTAAAATTCCTCATCTATTAATTCATATTAATTCATGTCAAAATGTGTAGCAATCATGTAAAAAAAAAATATCTGGTACTACATAGATTTTAAATTTCAGCGGAAGATATACTGATTTTTTCCTGGGCTATATATCATTTCAGTTTTTATGTAAGTATCTATACAATATTCCCTTAGTTTCGCTAAATCTATATATATCAACTTATTTTATGGGAAATTAGATATAAATTGCTACAAACATGGAAACTGTTTTAAATCTCTCAATATTCTGAAACTTTTAAGTATAGTTACCTTTAATACATTTATGTAGTATTATTTTGAATTTTTTTAAGCATTTAAAATATTTCCAAATCAGATCATAACAATCATCCAAATCTTTAATACAATTTAAATTTATTCCTTTTGGAGGGAAAACATTTGCCACAAATAATTAATGTGAATCAATAATATTTGCCAGAAAAAAAATTTAAACCAATTTTGTTATTATACGATTTCATAATATTTCCTTAACACTACTATCATTCATTGTAAATGAGCTAAAAATATGAGAACAATAAACATATTTGATTTTCTATTTCCTCTCCAAGCATATAATCAAATCAGTTCGACATATTATGATTCTTCAGTGCAATCAATTTCTAAATTTAATTAATTCTCAAGATCTATATTAAATATTAAATATTCAAATTTAAAAGTATTGTTCACGTTTTAATTTATTTAATTATTAATAGTATAAGAAATAACATCAAAACTTTCAGAGTAAGCTAAAAAGAATATTGTTCTCTAAAAACCCTAAATTTGGTATTTCTTCTTCACTATATATATATATCATGTCATTTCATTCAATGACACAACCACCTTTTTTCCTCTTCAAATTTTGCTATTTATATTTTTTGTTTTGGTTTTAACTAATTCATCTGTTTTTATTTTTGTTTTGCTATTTGAATATCTCCATTTTTTGTTCATTGTCTGCATATTCATAATACATTTCTTTTATATATAATAATGACTAATGTTGATAAATGTTTCTTTACAGTTTCACAAGCAACAAAAAAGCGGTGGTGGTAGCGTCTTCGCAAATCTAAGGTAAATTTTTATTGTTTGTCTCTCTATTCCTTTTAGTTTATTATAAAAACTAGGAGAAAATTATGTTATTGTATTTTTTTATGAAGGTATCAAAATATATGATCAAAGAATTCTTTGAAATTTTCATCGGGTATGTTTGAATTAAGCCTGACTTTTTGAAAGATTATGGTGAAACTCTTTATGCAATCAAGAATCTAATTTTTTAGTTTTTTTTTGTCGTCACTTAAAACCATATTCATTAAACATCCTAAACTGATTTCATTCTTATTTTCATATATTTATAATTTTTTTTATTTTACAATTTGTTCTCACAATTTTTTATTATTTTGACTAATTTTTCATTAGGGATATCGCCATCGGGATCAATCACATCCATCCAAATAAAAGGATCTTAGTACGTGCCATAATTCAAACCCTTTTGTAAATTTTAGGCAACACTCTTTGGCAAATTTTTCTTTGTCAACCGTTTTTAAGTCTACATAATTAGTTAATATATATTCATTCATCATTACATGAGTATTTGGAACTGCAGTGTGTTAGGAGCAGCAATGGATGGTCTTGGGGACAATGAACAAAAAATGAGAAAACAAAATCTTAAAGAAGAGAGATGTTTTCAAGTTCCATTACTTACTAAGAGGAAGAAATTTATGTCTGTATTTTGTATTATATATATAAAGATATTTATGGTCGTTCAAATATATATTTGTCCCCTATATTTTTGTTGTGTGAATAAAGAAATGCATCTAACAATTTGTTATGCAAGTTTTTAGTGTCAATGGAGATTGCTAAATTAGGCATTTTTGTCCAAAAAGCAAAAACCATCCAATGTGTATATACACTATGTATTTAGATATTTATACCTCTATTTTTGTTTTTACAGTAATCATGATGTCAAGTTTTATGTTGAGAAGTGAGAACAAAGCTTTGCTCTTCACATAGACTATATCATTTTAATATTAGTTATCTAGACTTAGTATATATACATATATAAATTTGACTTCTTAGAGATATATCATGGATTATTATAATAAAATCATGAATTAATTTAATAGTCATAGATTAATTAAATTCTATATTTTTTATTAATATAGATATATAATAATAATCATATAAGTATATTTATTACTCTCTGTTTTTTGTAACCATATATACTACTCAAGTAAAAACTATTTACCTACATTCAAATAAATTGAATAGTAACATAATTAACATACTTAAAGGGTGTACTGAACTGAGCAGTTAAATAGATTTGAGTTAAAATAAAAAAATCTATGAATGCGTTATTGGATTAATAACTAGAAATTGATCTGCGGTACACCGCTGGCTGATATTTTAGTTTAAGTTTTTACGGTGATGAATATAGATTTAATCAAAAAATATATTTAGATTTGTTATTTTTTTGTAGTTGTTTATATTATATATATGTTTTTTTGGTGTTTCAAGAGTTTATATATTTTGTGAGGAAGTTAATTAGTTATAAAATAAAGTGTTTTTGACAAGTATATTGATGTTGGTTTGAGTGGTTTGGAATTGTGTATTTTCCAGCATGAATACATGTAACATATTTTATTTATTTCAAAAAGTTGTGTTTTATAAAATTATATAAGATGGATTCAACTTAAAACACAATACAAAGACAAGATAGAATTCAAAGATCTCAAAGTTTAGAGCATAGGCACTCTGACGCATGGAGAGAGGGAGAGATAATTCGAAAACCTATAAAATAGTTGAAAGGAAAATGACATATTTGTAAGAAGAAGAATACTAAATACAATGGTAAAAGAAAAAGAAAGAGAGGTATCTCAAAGACATATGAAAGAGCTGAAAGAAAATAGACATATGTGCAAAAAGAATAAGACTAAGTACAAACATAAAAAAATAGAAATAGAGGAAATAGGCATGTGTAAAAAGGAGTCCAAACCTTTTTGAAATTTTATGTTTTGATACCTAAGTAAAAAAAAGACACTATAGATTGAGACTTGACTTGAATCCTTTAGACATTACCGCCACCTAACCAAAAAAACCAACAAATCAAAGGAGAAATTATTTGTAAAAATTTGTTTTTTGGTTCAGCTAAGAATGCACAAACTTACACCATTGGTAGAAAGGTATGCATTTAATTAGAAGAATATCAACATGAACTTGTATGCTTTTTTGTCTATGATGTATAACACTTTCACCTATGCTGTATTTCCAGCCTTTGACTGGTGTATTGGTAGAAGTCTTTTTAAGTACATCAAGGATAAAATTGGAAAACTGGAAATTTTTATCATGGAAAATGGTAATTAGATATTCTTTTATTATTGTTGTTATATATGTTTTGCTTAGAGAGGATATTAAAAACATTAATCTTGATGTTATTAGTTAGGACATGGAGAAAATAGTTTGGGATCGCAAAGAAAGAAAAAGAGGTAATTCTAAGACCTATTAAATAGATGAAAGGAAAAAGACATATTAGTAAGAAGAAGAAGACTAAGTACAATCATAAAATCAAGAGAGAGATAGAGAGAGAGAGAGAGAAAGAGAGAGAAATGTAATTCTAAAATCTATAAAATAGGTGAAAAGAAAGCGGCATATTTGTAAGAATATACAACTATAAAAGCAATAGAGTGATGAGAGAGATATAAAGATAATTCGAAAAACTATAAATGAGATGAAAGGAAATAGGCATGTGTGTAAGAAGAAGAAAACTAAATACAATCGCAAAAACAAGAGAGAAATAGGTAATTCAAAACCCTATAAAATAGGTGAAAGGAAATAGACATATGTGTAAGAAATAGAGAGAGAGATTTGTAATTCGAAAACCTATAAAATAGATGAAAGAAAATTAGAGGCATGTGTGTAAGAAGAAGAAGACTAAATACAATCATAAAAGCAATAGAGTGAGAAAGGGATATATATATATAGAGAGAGAGAGAGAGAGAAAAAAAAAAGTTAATTCGGAAATCTATGGAATAGTGTGTAAGAAGAACAAGGCTAAATACTATTTGTTTCATAAAAATAGTTTTTTTACCTTTTTATTTTATTTTTATTGATAAATTGTAAATTTTAACATGTAACAATTGAAAATAATATTTTCAGTGATGTTTTGTAATTTTAAGATGTAACAATTAAAAATAATACCTTAAAGATTATATTCATTCAAAAACCTATAAAAAATTAAAGGAAAGAGTCATATGTATAGAATAGTAGATACAATTGTAAAAGCAAGAGAGAGAGATAGAGAACAAGAGAGAGAGAGAGAGAGAGAGAGAGAGAGAGAGAGAGAAAGAGAGGTAATTCGAAAAATCTATAAAAGAGACAAAAAAAGAGGCATACATGTAAGAAGCATAAAAGGACTAACCACAATCTTAATAGCAAGTGAGAGAGAGAGAGAGAGATGTTAAATCATGCGAGTTACATAAAATAAAGAAAAAGTTAAATAATTTAGATACAATTTTTTTTTTTTTTTTTTTTATAGAAAATGTTCGATAACAATCAAGTAAAGATTATGTTTATTCAAAAAAACCTATAAAAATGAAAGGAAATAGTCATATGTGTAGAAGAAGAAGTAGAAGAAAAAGACTAAATAGTAAATATAAATGTAAAAGCAAGAGAGAGAGATAGAGAACGAAAGAGAGAGAGAGAGAGAAAGAGATCATTCAAAAAACCTATAAAAGAGATGAAAGAAAGAGGCATACATGTAAGAAGAATAAGAGGACTAACCACAATCTTAATAGCAAGAGAGAGGGAGAGAGAGAGAGATGTTAAATCATGCGAGTTACATAAAATAAAGAAAAGGTAAATAATTAAGAAACAATTTTTTTTTTTAGAAAATGTTTATTCAAAAACCGATAAAAATAAAAGGACAGAGTCATATGTGTAGAAGAAGAAGTAGAAGAAGAAGACTAAATAGTAAATATAATTGTAAAAGCAAGAGAGAGAGATAGAGAACGAGAGAGAGAGAGAGAGAGAGAGAGAGAGAGAGAGTTAAATCATGCGAGTTACATAAAATAAAAAAGGTAAATAATTTAGATACAATCTTTTTTTTTTCTTAGAAAATGTTGGATAACAATCAAGTAAATATTATGTTTATTCAAAAACTTATAAAAATGAAAGGAAATAGTTATATGTGTAGAAGAAGAAGACTAAATAGTAAATATAATTGTAAAAGCAAGAGAGAGAGATATAGAACGAGAGAGAGAGAGAGAGAGAGAGAGAGAAAGAAGTAATTCAAAAAACTTGTAAAAGAGATGAAAGAAAAATGCATACATGTAAGAAGAATAAGAGGACTAACCACAATCTTAATAACAAGAGGGAGAGAGAGACATTGAGAGAGAGAGAGAATTCAAAAACTATAAAAGAGGTGAAAGGAAAGAGATATATATGTAAGAAGAAAAAGTTTAAATACAACGGTAAAGCAATAGAGAGAGTGAGAGAGAAAGAGAGAGAGATAGAGAGAGATAGAGAGAGAGATAGAGAGAGAGATAGAGAGAGAGATAGAGAGAGAGAGAGAGAGAGAGAGAGAAGTAATTCGAAAACATATAAAAGAAATGAAAAGAAAGAGATATATGTGTAAGAAAAAGAAGAAGAATAAGACAAAAAAAACACAATTGTAAAAGAGAGAGAGAGAGAGAGAGAGAGAGAGAGAGAGGAAACAAATGAGAGAGAGTGAAAGAAAAAGAAAGGGAGAGATAATTCGAAAACTTGTAAAATAGCTGAAAAGAAAAAACTATATCTCTAAGAAGAATAATACTAAATACAATAGTAAAATCAAGAGAGAGAGACATAGAGGTAGCTCGAAAAGTTATGAAATAGCTGAAATAAAATATGCATATGTGTAAAAAGAAGAAGACTAAATACAACCGTAATAACAATAAAAATAGATAGGTAATTTGAAAACCTATAAAATAAATGAAAAGAAAGAAACATATATGTAAGAAGAAGAAGAAAGACTAAATACAATCATAAAAGCAAGAGAGAAACATCAAGATAAGGGAAAAAGAGAGAGAGGGAGAGAAAAAGATAAATCATTTGAAAACCTATAAAAGAGATGAAAAGAAAAAGACATATGTGTAGAGGAAGACAAAATCCAATCATAAAAACAAAAAAAAAACAACAATAAAAAGAGACCGTATAACAAGAACATAAATAATAATACAAAATATTAAATAATAAATACTAAATATAATTTTTTGACATTTCCATTTATAACTTAAATTTTAATAATTACTAACATTAAAAATTCTTTTAAACCTTCTCCTCCGTGCGATGCGTGGGTCTTATCCTAGTACTCATATAAGAAACAGTATTAGGACATCATGATGGATTTCTAAATTTTAAAACAAACAAATTAGGGAAAAAATATTATATTCTATTAAAATTGAACTTTATTGATATATCTTTAAACCAAATTAGGGAAAAAATAGAAAACATGTTTTGTTAAAAAAGTAGAGTTATTCATATGAGTTTTGTTTTCACATGAATCAATTAATTTGATTTATATATTAACATACAACAAATCAGTTTTTGGTTTTTTGTCGTTTATTTTTCCGACTATTATGTGAGATCTGAAAAAGTGGATATATTCATCAGCAGATATGCTTTCGCTCATTTTAAATAAAATGGTCTTTCAAAAGGATCTATGTTGCCACATGTTCTTCTCTGGTTCAGATTTTATGTCGGTTCTCAACCGAATATTTTTACTATGTCGCACTTTCACTCGCCGAACATCCTCTCTCTTAGCATTTTTGTCACCAGCTCGTATGTTTTTATTCATATCTTGTGCTTTATTACATGTCTGATTTTTGCGGTTTCATTTATTTTAGGTTATCGGATTCCCATTTAACATCATTTTCAATCTCTAACAGAACCCTAACTGTTTTTTCTTCCTCCCCATGGATCTGGATTTGTGTATGAGAATTGGGTCCAATGGAAGAAATTCTCTATAAGTTAATATTCTTCTCTTGCCATTTGGGAGAGAAGAATTCTGACTTTCTCGTTTTGGGAGAGATCATCTACACATTCTTTCTTCTCTATGGAACAAATTATTTTTTCAATTTTTTTTCCCAATAGAGGTGTTGTTTTTTTATTACTCAAAAGTCAAGAATATTATGCGCTTTCTTAACCAGTTTGTTTTTCACCAATTATATGTAACACTTTTCGACAAATCTAACAAAATTGTTAGTGATTGATCTTGATTTTTATTTCATTAATCCTAAAATTTTTTTTTGTATATATATGAGATAAACTCTTGACATTTTTGTTGTCACTGGTTTGTTGATTTGGCTCATTGAGTTGACGTTGACGATCATCCGTGCGTATATGCATAACTTATATTATCTTATAAGTTGCAAGTAGGCAACAACCATCATTTTTAAATTCTTATTTTTTTTTTTTTCATGATACATCAACTCAAATTCCCATGTGTTCATTTCTATTTATTTTAAAGTTTTTACACATATTACTTGTTTGATGTTCGATTTTCTTGCATTCGGAACAAATATTTCTCAACTAAATTTTGTTTTCATAAGTTTATGTGAAAATTGTGATTCTATAATTTTTTGAATTTTCTGCAGTTAATTAAATCTTGTTATCTTATGGTGATGATAGAGTTATTACAAAACAAATTATGTGTTCATGGGTTGATTTATTTAATAATTTGATCCATAAAATTAAGTAGATTTATTTGTTAATTTGATCCATTAAATTTACTAAATTTTTGGGTTAATCGAATCAGTTTTTTGTAAGTTTATTTAAGATTTCTTTATTTAGAATAATAAATTGTGTTTGATTATACCCAGTCAAATTTTTCGTTCAAACAATTAATTTGAAACATAATAATCAAAAAATCTAAATTTGAAAAGATATGTTTATATTTTAATGAAATAATATATTTTTTACGCGTTAAAATTTAATTGATCAACTAACATGTTTCATAATCTTCTTATTTATAATTTTAACCGGTAAAAAAATCAAAAAATTATATAATAAAATTAGAAAAACAGTTATATGGTCGCAAATGTTGTGGACTTGTCGAGAACTCTATTATTGATTTAACTACTACAAAACATTATTTTTCCGGTAACATATTATTATATGTGAACGTAGAAACTCATTCCATTTAGCTTTCAATCCAATTAAAAATTCAAACCTAGATTATAAAAGAGGTAAATCTGCAGAAAAGGACTTTGAAAGAAATACTCAAACTTATAAATGTTAAAAATGGGCTAAAAGCAACTGAACATCCAAAACTCATGTAAATATTAAACTCATTATCTTGGTTTTCAAACAAAAAAAAGTTCAATGTGGCAGCCTGTCATTTTTCATAGCAATCAGTAGATAAAAAAAAACATTTAATAGTACATGGTGATTTAAATTTAGTATATAATGCCATTCAAATGGTTTGACAAAAAAAAAATATAAAGTAATGTCAATCAAATAGTAATAGTTTGCAACCTCATACAAATAAATCGGGTACTTTTCATTTGTATTGTGCTCTAGAACGTATATTTCAACTCTTTGGATGAATGTGTTTGAACATGTTAAACTTAATAGCGTCAGAATATCTAGTTTAGATATATATATTTTTTTTTTGACAACAATCTAGTTTAGATAATTGAACTGTTACATTATACACAATTACTATATTTATATTTATATCCGCGTTATAAGTTACAGCGCTGAGATAATGTTTATAAAAAGTTTGATGTCTTACCTGATCTTAAAATTTATTATTTTACAAAATTAAGTGGTGTTAAGGTTACTTTTTTTACTTCTATAATCTAATGATTATATATATTCAATAAAATTTTGGTTAAAAATCCATTAAAACTTTATAATTAATCTACATTATTTGTGTAAGACTTAAATTTTGATTACGTAAATATTTTTTCCTGACTCGTTCTCGTATCTAGATTATGATTTCTTAATGTACTGTGTTAAAATAATTATATGTTTGAGATTATTTAATTGACTCGAAATAGTAAAATAATAGATCGAGAATATTGTCATTTACATATTTTATGTTTTCAACATCTGCTAGTAAACATATTTATAGAATATTGTTTTGATTGTTTTTAAAAATTATAACAGTTATAAATAATTTAATAGTATTAATTAATAAATTTTCTTATTTTTAAATCATATTTTCTTTTTAACTAACTAAATTTATGTAAAGTTGACAAACATATTATGAGGAGATTCTATGTCCCAAATTTATATATTTTTAATATACAAATTATATTGTAAATTTGTTTGATCATATGGATAGTATGGTGAGACTTTTTAGTTCTTTTGAATTAGAGTGTTGTGAAAAAGGTTATGATGTCAAACTTTTGTACGTGGTGGCGAGGGATAAACATAAACTACAAAGATAGACGAGGATAAAACTATTAGGTAAATAACATTAGTAAGTTTTGACCATGCTGATTTGTATATTCTTCATTTCAATAGATCACGTGCCAACTTGTAAGTTTCACGGAAAGAGTCACACACTCTCTTTTTAAAATTTATTATTATCTACAAGTTGTTTGAATTTGACTTGATAAAAAAAAGATCGAGTAAGGGGAAAAACTGTTTTCCAAAGAGATTCCAGTCTAAAAAGCAAATAACTTATCTTCAATAAATGATTAAGGAGTGATATATACGATTAAAAGTGTTGATTCTCATCCACTAGGAGTTGAGGGCCACTCTCTGTTCCAAACGATTGATGTTAAAGTAGGAAATGGACAACTCCCAATAAGTTTTGTTTTTTTTTCCCTAAAAATACATTTTTTCTCAAAATTTTAATAATACCGTTTAAACGATTGAAGATAAGTTTTTTTTCCTCAAAATTTCATTTTTTTCTCAAAACTTCAAAATTTTAATAATACCATTTTTTTCTCAAAATAATTTTTACCCTTTTCGATTTTTGTTACTCAAACGGTTTCTTTTAGCAAGGAAAAATATTTCTGAACATTCTCTTCATATTTTAATATTTATCGAAGATTTCTAAATTTAAGATGTTTTTACAAAAAATCATTTACCAACCATTTTTAAAACTAAGATTTTTTCCGGCCTTTAGAAATCATTGTAACCCAAATAAATTCGGTGATCATTTTCTTAATTACACTGATATCTGTCTCATGCAAAGAATACTCTTAAATTTACCATAAATATTAAAATATCTTAGTCTAAACCAAATATAAAATGAGTAAACAAAAATCATCTTTAGAGACTTGTGAGAAACCAAATATAAATCATGAATTTAAAAGAAACAAAAAAATAATAATTTAATTTTAAAGATGAAAAAAAAAAATTGGTTTCTCACAAGTCTCTAAACATATAATTAAAATAAATTTGAGTAAAGGCAATTTTCTATTCCGCGTTAAGTTTCTCTTTTGGAATACTATTTTTTTTTCTTCAGCCCACAACCAAACGTTTGTTTTAAACCTTCAAAACAAATAATACTTAATAAAGTAGACAATCATATTCATGTGAAAGTGACCTGGTCAAAAAAGGTCAGCAAAAAGATGCCAAGCATCACTATAAAACTCACAATATCTATCTCCAAGAATAACACATTTCCACATTTACAAAACTCAGAGAAAATCCCATAATCACAAAACAAAAATATTTCTCTTCAAAGAAAAAAAAAGTCATTAAGATTCTGCAAAAAAGTAGAAGATGATGTTACCAGAAGCATGCGTAGCCAACATCCTTGCCTTCACATCCCCGGCTGATACATTCTCGTCATCAAAAGTTTCTTCTGTTTTTTGGTTAGCCGGAGAGTCTGATTTCGTTTGGGAAAAGTTTCTACCTTCCGACTATAGAAGCCTTATCTCTCAATCTACTGATCATAATCGAAATTTCTCTTCTAAAAAGGAGATTTATAGATGTCTTTGTGACTCCCTTCTCATTGATAATGCCCGAAAGGTTTGGTTTTTAAAAGTTATTTTAATATTCTTTTAACAGTTTTATTTTCAATTTTCATGAACTTATAATATCTTATGGATATGGTGCAATTTCAGATGTTCAAGATCAATAAATTTTCCGGTAAAATTACCTATATTTTATCAGCAAGAGATATTTCCATAACTCAGAGCAACCAAGCATCTTACTGGTCTTGGGGCACTGTTTCAGATTCTAGGTCAGTTTCTATTTTAACCTTAAATAACAATTTATGCTTTGTGTACAGATCAAAAGTTTTTTCATTTTAAATAATTTATATTGACAATGCATATATTTTTAAATATTTCAGATTTTCGGAGTCGGCTGAACTTAAAACAATAGATAGGTTAGAAATCAATGGTAATATCAAAACCCGAGTTTTATCACCAAACACAAAATATGGAGCATATCTCATAGTGAAAGTAACTAAAGGCGCTTACGGACTAGACCTAGTTCCGGCAGAGACTTTGATTAAGTCTACGAATGGTCAAATTTATAAGAACACAACTTATCTATGTTGCGTGGATGAGAAGAAACAACAAATGAAGCGGTTATTTTTTGGAAACCGAGAAGAGCGAATGGCGAAAACCGTGGAGGCGCTTGGTGCGGACGGGAAAAGGAGAGAGCCAAAAAGTAGAGACGACGGGTGGATGGAGATTGAGTTAGGAGAGTTTGAGACAAGAGGAAGAGAAGATGATGATGTTAATATGCGTCTCACGGAGGTGAAAGGATATCAACTGAAAGGTGGCCTTGTGATTGATGGTATTGAAGTAAGGCCTAAATTCCTAACTTAGAATCAAGATGAGTACGAAATCTTTAACTCAATTAATCAATTTTAAGTATATGAATGAACTGGAAGATGAGAGGAAGTCAAGGGTTTGTGTGTAAATGAATTGATTCTGTTTATTCCTTATTATTGTTTATGTTTTTTAATTTTTTTATAAAGGGCTTACTATTGTTTATGTTGACCTGAGTAGAATTGTCAAATTTCAATTCTTTGGTTCCCTAAGGAAAATTGTACAATTTGGGTTGGTGTCCCCTTCAGTTTACGTTTTAGTCATTGCGTCTGAGACTTTGTCGCATAAATCATAATTAAATTATAGTAAGATCAGACTAAAGTTATTTTAAAATAATTTATATTTGACTATACTTGTCTCCTCGGAAGAGCTATTTTATATTTTGGATCTGGATAATACTTAACCTAAAACCAACTTTTGTTTATCTTTGACCTTTTTTTTTTATAACGAAAACATTAAGTTAACTATCTTTGACTTTCTTAATCGGGTTTGTCAAATGAATACCAATAATTGGTGCACAACACCCCTGTTGATTTTTTCGTTTAAATCCAAGTTAGATTTAGGTTGAGAACTAAAGATGACATGCTCTATTGCCATTATTATTCTATTAGAGAAGAATATGCCAGAAAAAAGCTGTTCATCACTATTATCAAGCTAATTAATACTTTTGTTACAGTGTGATTGGTCTCGCAGGTGAGATTATTACACGAAATAATGATATGAATTTGTGAATCTCGATTATTGACCAAAAGTTTGAGTAGTACTATATTATTATTGTTTTTTATCATTTAAAAGCGGACATTGTTCCGTCCCAACAACACACATTCACTCATGCTCATGCATGCAAACTTTTAGTGTTAGTTATTTTGGAAAATTTTAGATGTTAAAAATGTTATTTTGGAAAAAATATAAATATATTAGGGAAAACTATATAAAATAGACCCTTTTAAAATTTTATTTCTCATTGATTATCTCTATATACTTTTTCTTTGTCTCACAACGGAAATAAAGAAGAGTCGATTACGTGCAGAGCCGGTCCAACCATATTTAAATTTAAAGATTTTAAGTGAAATAAAAAGTATGATTAATTTTTTTTAATATATATATTTTGGAATATAACTATAATAATATTCTAATTATATGATAAAATATGATCTATATGATTATATGAACGAAGGATCAGATTACACGCCAATCATAACTCACTTTGATCTTAAAAAAAAGAAAATAATCTATTGAGAGCCTGACTGAAGAAGCTTGGGATTCAAGTGGAAATGATACTGCAGACACAAAGATCAACAAGTGCATAACCTCGAATAAGGAAAATGATTTTTTAATTATTTTGGGTTCTTTTGAAATTTTAATTTCAAATAAAGTCTCCTAAGAAGGATTTTTAAAACAGTAGATACCTCTATTTGGAATTAAATTTTCAAAAAAAACTATTTTTGGTAGTTTTTATCTAAGAAAAAACATCAGAACAGTAAAAAAAATACATATTAATTTACTCTATTGTCCAAATAGATCGAGAAATTATTTCAAATTTTACATCGGAGCTGTACTAAACTTATTATCAAAGTGGCTGGAAAGAGTTGGTTTCCTATTGATCATATGAAAAATATATATATATATATATATAGGTTTGTGCATCGTGAGAGGATATTCTAAACTTAATATACAAGATACAATTTTAATAGATAAGGAAATATAACATATCTTCTAATACTCCCCCTCAAGTTGGTGCATGGAGGTCTCGAATGCCCAGCTTGCGAAGAAGATAACTGAATTGTGGAGACCCGAGAGCCTTTGTAAGCATATCAGCCAGCTGATTGGATGTGTGAACTTTAGACGTGGCCAAAACTCCCTTCTTGATTTCATCACGTATAAAATGACAATCCCTTTCAATATGTTTAGTTCGCTCATGAAATACCGGATTTGCTGCAATATGTAGAGCCGCTTGGTTGTCGCAGAATAGTAGTATATGATCATTATGTGTAATGCCAAACTCAGTGAGCATTTCTCGTTCCCATTTTAACTCACTCGTCGTATAACTCATGGCACGATATTCAGCTTCCGCAGATGATTTAGACACCACCTTCAATAGGTGACCCTCCAAGAAGAACAATATACCCAGACAATGAACTCCTAGTAAGAGGACATGCAGCATAATCTGAATCAGCATAAGCGGAGATGCAAAGATCACTATCAGCCGTCAATAAAATCCCTTGTCCCGGAGATCCCTTAAGATATCTCACAACCCGAGTTGCTGCAATTGATGATTTTGTTCGAGAGGAGTAGCCACAGGTCTTCCTGCCAAATAACCACATTCACCAATAATATCGAGTGCGTATTTCCTTTGAGACAAGTAAATTCCTTCGGGGGATCTTGAAACTTCAATGCCCAGAAAATATTTTGCTTGTCCTAAGTCCTTCATTCGAAAACATTCACTTAGATAACCCTTGAAACGAGAAATAGAACCAGAATCATTTCCTCCAATCAAGAAATCATCCACATATACCAAGACATATAATCTTATGTCTCCACGTTTCAAGAAAAATAAGGAGTAATCAGGAACTGTTTGCACAAAACCATATCCAAGTAAAGCAGTTGTGAGCTTGTCAAACCAGCAACGTGGGGCTTGACGTAAACCATATAAAGACTTGCGAAGTCGACATAATTTATTTGGGTTAGCGGAGCGAAATCCTGGTGGTAGTTTCATATATACTTCTTCCTCTAAATCCCATGTAAAAATGCATTGTGTACATCCATCTGGTGTACCTCCCAACGCTTCACAGCTGCAATCTTGAGAAACATGTGAACCGTTGTCATCTTTGCCACTGGAGCAAAAGTCTCAGCATAATCTTTCCCAGCAATTTGTCTATCACCCCGTGCAACAAGTCTTGCTTTGAAACGCTCAATCGAACCATCAGAATTATATTTTATAGTAAACACCCAACGACAATCAATAGCCTTCTTACCCGGAGGAAGATCCGTTAAATACCATGTATCATTCTCTTCAAGAGCTGTAACTTCTCCTCCCATGGCATCACACCACTCTTTAAACTTCACTGCTTCCTCATAGCTTTTGGGGATGTAACCAGAGGTAATCGCGGCTAGAAAATCCTTGTGTTGATCCAAAAAACGATCACACGAAACATAATTAGATATTGGGTAAAGGATCGTACCTTGTGAAGAAGAAGACGCTGAAGCAGGAGTTAAGTGTGTGGGGTCTGTAGTGCATTATGTCGTGTTCAGAACATAGCCCTGTAAGCGGACATTTGGAGTGCGTACACGTTTCCCTACTCCTAACTTTTCAACTGGTGTTGTTGAGGTTGTATCCACAGTAACCATAATCGGAGAAGGACTAGGAGAAATATGCATGCTCCCCCTCTCGTCTATATTCCCAGTTGTTTCTGGAGAAACTATTTCCATAGCGGGATCATTGTCAACTTGACCAACACTAAGCAGTAAAGAGTGGACCAAAAAATCATCATCACACACCTGTTGATGCACCTGTGTCGGTGACGATTCTGCACTCTGAGCCAGTATATTAGCAAAGGGAAAATCCATCTCATGAAAGACCACATCTCTAGAGACAAAATACTCTTCTTTCTCAATATCAAACAAACGCCATCCCTTCTGACCGTAAGGGTATCCGACAAAAATGCATTTGCGACTTTGTTCTGCAAACTTATCTTTGTCCGGAGATTTCTTATGAGCATAGCACAAGCATCCAAAAACTCTCAATAAATTAAACTGTGGAGCCAAACCATACAACATCTCATATGGCGTCTTACCATGAGGAGATTAGACGGTGTTTTAATAATCAAGTGGGCTGCAGCCAAGACACATTCTCCCCAAAAACAAATTGGCAAGTTTGCCTGAAACATGAGTGAGCGTGAGACATTCAAAATATGGCGATGTTTCCTTTCAACACAGCCATTTTGCTGTGGGGTGTAAATGCAAGAAGTTTGATGTAAAATCCCTTCTTTCTCAAAAAATGGCTTCAAGCACAAAAATTCGGATCCATTGTCGCTACGAACTATTCTCACACTCTTGTCAAATTGCCGTTCCACCATGGCACAAAATTTCTGTAATGAAGCTGCTACTTGGCGTTTTTCTTGTAAGAGAAAAATCCATACGACGCGAGAATAGTCATCAACAATTGTATAAAAATAAGAAGCTCCAGAAGAGGAAATTGTACGATAAGCTCCCCAAATATCACAATGAATTAAGGCAAATAACTAAGTAGCTTTATTAGAACTTTCATGAAAGCAGTCACGGGTTTGTTTAGCCCGAAAACAAGTATCACAAGCAACATCTGTCTCAGCAGTTTTCCCAACATCAACATAACTAGATAAAAATGATAAAATCCTATTAGAAGGATGTCCTAAACGCCGGTGCCATAAATCACATGCCCCTGAACTTGTTGTCGCATGAGCTTGAGCACCAATTGCACCACGAAATACATAAACCCCACCACACTCTTCACCTGCTCCAATCAGCTTCTTCGAAGTACAGTCCTGCAACACACATAAATCCTCAGTAAATGTAATAGATCCTTTAGTCACTTTCAACAACTTAGCCACAGAGATCAAAGAACATTTTATTTCAGGAGAATATAACACTCCACGCAACCACATATTTCCGCCTAAACAAATATCTCCTTGCTTAATCGCAACTGCATAATCACCATCAGGCAAACCAATGGAACATGGGTATATATCAACTTTGTTACACAAAAGATCCAAGTTCCACGTCATGTGGTGTGAAGCCCCTGAATCAATAATAAATTCTACATTATCTCTCTTACCAGTCAATGTGTCAACAGAATCCGGTTGTTTAGTATTGAGAAACTTCACAACCGAAGTCCATTGGTCATCAGTAAGGTTTGGTAAGGAACTGCGATCAAACTCCTTTTTCGTATTCTCAACGTGAACAATCTGGGCTGCATGGTCTGCATGAGCCACATAACCTGTTTGAGCCGCGTGAGCTGCATGAGCCGCATGAGCTCGTCCCGCAGGAGTTGTCCCGCGTCCTCTACCGCCAAAGCTCCCTATCATTCCTCCACCATGGCCAGTTCGTCCACCACGAGCTCCTCCTCTTGTATTAAAGTTCCAGCCTCTCTCTCCCCACCATTCCGGATATCCTCTTAACTGAAAGCAATCAGTCATTACATGACCATACTTGCCACAATGAGTGCATGTAACATCTTTTTCATGATCCTGAACTGGAGGAGGGCGAGCCCTATGACCAGCATATGCAGCAAAGCCAACAGCTTCCATCTTTTCATCTCTGCTTCGAGCCATGGTTTGTTGTCGTTCTTCTCGTATGATTCTTTGGTAGACTTGAGAAAGCTTGGGAAGTGGCTCCATACTTGTGATGGTAGAGCGCACTGTGCCAAACCTAACTGTATCTAATCCATTAAGAAACGTGTTTGTATGTTCTTCATTGCGATCTTCTTCCAATTGTGCCGCAAGTTCTCCACAAGTACAAGATCTTATTGGCTTGTAAACAGCAAGTTCATCCCACATCTTCTTAAGTTTTCCAAAGTATACCATCACAGTGTCACCTTGTTGCCTACATTTAGCCAAATCAGCTCGGAGTTCACTGATCCTTGGTCCGTTCCCAGCCGAAAACTGTAGCTTCAAGTCATCCCACAAGAGTTTTGCTTCTTCAACCATCGAAACTGAAGTACGTAAGGTTGGTTCAATGGTGTTCATAATCCATGCCACAAGCATAGAATTAACAACCTCCCACTGTTCAATCTCTGTCGCCGTCGTCAGCTTTGACAAAGTCCCATCAATAAACCCAAGTTTTCGTTTTGTCCGCAAGGCATTCCGCACATGCTTGGACCAATCTTCATAATTTTCTCCTCTTAATTGTACTGTCGTAATCAGATTCCCCGGTCCGTCAGATGGATGGAGATACATCGGTGAGAGAGCAGCATTGTTTGCCGTACGCACCGCCACTGTTTTTTTCCCGTCGTTGGTTATCTTCTTCTTTCTTCTCTTCTCTCACGTTACTCTGTTTTCTTCTCTCTTTTTTTTTTTTTTTTTTTTTAAGGGTTCCTGCTCGGCTACCATATCGAAGTGGCTGGAAAGAGTTGGTTTCCTATTGATCATATGAAAGATATATATATATATATATATATATATATACATAGGTCTGTGCATCGTGAGAGGATATTCTAAACTTAATATACAAGATACAATCTTAATAGATAAGGAAATATAACATATCCTCTAATACTTATCAGGCTGAAGAAGCTTGTTGGAAACAAAGGAGTCGACAACTTTGGTTATCATTGGAAGATAGAAACACATGCTATTTTCATGTTGCAACAAAGAACATGAAAGCTTAAATAACATTTCTATTATTGAAAATGAGGAAAATCAGCTAGTGTATGAAGAAAAACTAATATTTGAGGTGATAACATGCTATTATTAAAACCTTTTCGCAGGAGGGAGAGAGACTGGATGCCTTACAACCCTCTATCTCAGTTGAAGTAAATGAATCTCTGATCAGCATGCCACTACTAGAAGAAATCCAAAGAGCATGCTTCTCCATTTATGCTGATAAAGCCCCAGGTTTTGATGGTTTCTCAGCTAGTTTCTTCAAATCCCACTAGGCCATTGTAGGAAAGAGCATCATAAAAGAGATCCAAGACTTCTTTGCCTTGGGTTACCTGCCAGAAAATCATTCATAGTATATGTCAGACTCATTCCTAAGCATAATATCCCAAAAATAGTTGCTGACTACAAACCAATCGCCTTATGCCCAGTCTACTACAAGATCATAGCAAACATACTCACTCAAAGACTCTAACCAGTGCTACAAAGCATTATCTCTGAGAATCAATCAGCATTTATACCAAAAAGAGCTATATCCGACAACTTTCTAATCACTCATGAAGTGCTACACTACCTAAACTCATCAAAAGCAAATAAGAGATTTTTTATGATGGTCAAACCTGATATGACTAAGGCTTATGATAGATTAGAATGAGATTATATTAAGCTGGTAATGCTAAGGATGGGCTTCCATAAGAAATGGGTGCACTGGATTATGCAATGTGTCAAAAAATTTACATACTCCTACATGCTCAATGGAGAGGCCCAAGGACTAGGGAAGCCTACTCGAGGAATCAAACAAGGGGATCCTATCTCACCCTACTTGTTTATCTTGTGTAGTGAAGTCCTGTCAGGGTTATGTAAAAAATGCTCAGTTAGAAGGCAATTTGCTGGGAGCTAGAGTTTCAAATAATAGCTCAAGGATAAACTACCTGCTTTTTGTTGATGATACAATGTTCTTCTGTCAAGGAGATCCTACAAATTTCAAGGAGTTGCTCCAGATCCTGAAGAGTATGGCTAGGCAAAAAACCCGCACCCGAAAACAGCACTTGAATCCGACTCAAAAATATCCAATGTGAACCCGACCTGAAGTTTGAAAATACCCGAACAGGTTCTAGACTTTTAAACCCAAACCCAATCCAAACCCGAACCCAAATATATACCCGAGCATACTCAATCTATAAGTACATAATAATAATATATCGGTAATATATATACTTTTAATAATCCAAATGTTTAAAATATTTGGATATTTTATATATTTTTAGATATTCCATTTATTTTTAGATAGATTCATGTAAATATATCAGGGTTTTGGAGTAGTTTGAATATTTTAAATCCAAAAATTAACTAAAATAACTAAAATATTTGAACATTCTTACTTATATTTATGAAAATATAACCAAATTTTGTTTACATTTAATTTTTTTTTCTCTAATACTTGGGGTATCCGAACCCGCCCGAAGCTATGAATTATCCGAATGGGTGCTATACCTCTAAACTAAACCCGAACATCCAAAAAACACGAAATATCCACCCTGAACCCGAATGCCCATCCATACTGAAGAGACATGAGACAGCATTTGGTCAAAAGATTAACCGACAAAAATCATCAACAACCCTAAGCTGGTCCTGAAGATTCCTGTCAGCTGCAGGAAAGATCACTATGGTAAAGATAGTCCTCTCAGAAATGCCAACCTACATTATGACATGTTTCAAGATTCAAACTTCACTCTGAAAATAAATACAATCAGCCTTAACTAGATTATGATGGGTTTCTAAGATGGAACAGAGGAAAATGGCATGGGTGGCACAACATCTCACAAAATCAAAAAAGTGAAGGAGGATTCGATTTTAAGGAAATTCAGCTCGCTAATAAAACTCTACTATCAAAAGTGAGTTGGAGACGACTTTCTGATCCATGATCTATACTAGCTCACATCCTGCTTAGTAAGTACTGTAGAAGTCAAAGTTACTTTGATACCAATGTTAAAACCTCTGCCTCCCATGGTTGGTGTTGCATATGCCTAGGAAATGACCTACTGAAACAGCAATTAGGCAAAGTAATAGAACTTGGTCAGAATACCTCACTATGGATTGAACCTTGAGTCTCACTCAACACTCCTACAATCCCAATGGGACCTATCCACAAAGATGTACAAGATATGAGAGTTGTTGATCTAATCCACCCTGTTGTAAAAGAATTGAATGTGGCTCTTATTCGAGAATTGCTACCATCATATGAAGCAGCAGTACTGGAAATAAAGATAACAAAAAAGGGGCACCAAATAAATGAGTTTGACTACCGACACAAACAGGAGGGTATACAACTAAATTTGGGTACCATGAATCAGTCAATTCAGTCCCGAACCAACACTCTCTACTAGTGGAACTACAAAACTTCAAATGGAATGAGCTTATGTAGAATGTTAAAGATTCTAAAAAAACGAAGCTTCTCCTCTGGAAAGCAACTAGAGAAGCCTTACCAGTAGGAGAGGTCTCCGATCCATACATGTAAATGACTCAATTACCTGCAACTATTGTGGAGAATCTGAGACAATAACTCATCTCTTCTTCAATTGCAAGTATTCAAGAAAAATCTGGGAGTAAATCCCCTATAAAACCCTCTTCTCAGCAGAAAACATTTGCAGCTTTGGAGAAGGACTCGAAGTGACGATTCAACTGGTCTTGGAGATGGAACTTTCTTTCCGTGGGTTATTTAGTTGATCTAGCACACGAGAAATCAAAGGATCTTCAAGGACCACCAAATCCAGCCAGCAGAGGATATCCTTCACCGGGCTTCACGCCATTCTGTTGGCTTGGAAATGGCAATATGCTCAGGTAAAATCAGATCCAAAACCAACAATCAAACTAACATATCAAACACCACATACAGACCCATACCGGATTCAAATCCATACCCACGCTGAATGGCAAAAGAACAACCGATCATCAGGTTTTGGATGGATCTTCAGCACCAACTCGGGTCAGATCTTCAATAGAGGCTAATCAGCGGGGTGAGAAGTTATTTTTCAACATTACAGGCAGAACCCATGGTTGTATGCCTAGCTCTTCAACATGCCAAAGATCTCAACCTCGGATCACCTATCATTGCTTCAGACTCAAAACATCTAGTCAAACCCATCAGTTTGGAAACTCTTTCAAAAGATCTCTATAGGAATTTTCAAAACATCCTCAACTTATCTTCTAGTTTCTTGTCGATAGTTTTCTCCTTTGTGTAAATTAAACCTTACAGATTTTAATATGAAATCCATCCAAGACCATCTCTAGAACACTTGATTCAACAATTGCCTCTAATAGATTGATGAAGCTATGAATAAGAAGATGTGAAGAAGAACATCACTAACCATTATCTGCAGACCTAATTTGCTTGTGCAGATGATCCTTAATCACTTGATTCCTTCTTCCCTTAACCCTTTCAGACTTGGATCTTTGATGGAGAGGATCCTGCACTTTTCACTTATTCTCTTCTTTTCAGTTTACGTTCTTTTCTGTGTCTCTCTTTTCTTATTAATAACTTCCACTATATATAATAATGAATAGTTATTAATATCACACATTTTAATTACAATTTTATATTATATATATATATATATGTATACTTTAATGAGAACAATATATGATCATATATTGGGTAAGAGGAGAGGGTTATCAACACACCCCATTCTAATACTCTTTAACCGAGACCGAACCATCACGGTATCGTCTTTTATGTATCAGAACTATAAACTATAACATAAACTGAAACTTTAATTATTGAATTGTTAATACATTGGCTACACTAATAAAATATTCTTACATTCTCCCGCTTGGACATTGTGTTAACTTAATGGTTCAATATCTATAATGCACATTTTTTCATCAAGTTCAATAAACTTTAAGTACTGCAAAATCAGCCGAGTCATGGCGGTTGCCCATCATTTACTGCAATAGGTTCCCTTCCAAGCATCACACACACACTAACCCCAATTTTATTATTTCTTTAATATTGAGATTAATCTTAATTCTTAAATTATTTACTGTTGAGATTAATTTTAATTCTCAACTATGTATGTTATCTTAAAACTATAATATGTACATATCCATAATGATAACATCTTTTATTTGCAAAACACACACAAACTTTAATTGAATTCAACCTTTGAATTGGAGCTTTTTAATTGAATTGAATTGGAGTTTTTTTGATGGAGCAATTTTCCATCCCATATCTCTCTAAAACTTTATTAATGTATCATTTTTGAGACAAATTTAACAATTCTTGTGATTTATCCCAAATAATTTATATCCCGATCATATAGGAAGCCTCACCCATATCTTTCATTTTGAAGTTCATAGAAGAACAATTAAAAGGCTGATTTAATTGTAAAGCAGGCTCTAGAGGCTTTTGTAATGAACCTATTTTAATCAATTGAAAAATGAAAAGCCCTTCATCGCACAAAAAAAAAATAGTTTTCTTAGAAAGATTTATATTTAGACTTTTAGTAAATATCAATATAGAGTTGTACTTTAAAATTGACAAAAAATAAGTTGTACTTTAAAAATGATATTCAAGTCCGACGTTGTGTAAAATAGTTTAGAGTTGGTCTGATATTAGACTGAACATAAAATCATGAACTTAAAAAGAAAAACGAACATTTATTTAATAATTTTTGAAGAAACAAAAAACTATTTTTCAGTTTAAAATGGACACCAAAAAAACAATTTAGTTTAGGTCTTGAATGTTTACAGTTTTTAAATATAGATTTTGGATTTAGTTTTTTAAAATCTTATTATATTTATCCATTCATGATTTTGTGAAAAGTAGTTTCTATATAAAATAGGGAATCTAGATTTTGGAAGATTTAATCCATTTGTAAAGAAAATCTAAAAACCATTTTTTTTTAGTTTTCACAATTTCTCTATCTTTCTAAAGTCACTATTTTTTTTTCAAATAGTTTTTCTTTATTTATTTATAAAATCTAAAATCTAAAAATCATAAACTATAATCTAAAAACTATTTAAAAATTATAAAACATTCATGACCTTAGTTTCGTAACTCACAATTCTCTAAACGTATAATAGAAAGAAAAATTAGTACAAAAGATTAACGTACATTTGACTGAAGGCAACTTCTATCCCGCGTTAACTTTCTCTTTTGGAAGACTGAACTTTTTCGTTTGCCCAACAACCAAACGTTTGTTTTAACCTTTTCAAATAAATAATATTTAAATCATTAAACTATTATATTCATATGGAATTGACCTGATGGTCCAAAATGGTCAGCAGAAAGATGCCAAGCATCACTATATAAACTCACAATATCTATTTCCAAGAATAACACATTTCCACATTTACAAAACTCAGAGAAAATCCCATAATCAACAAAAAAAAGATATTCTCTTAAACAAAAAGAAAGAATCTTAGTTTTCACCCTGCTAACAAGAAGACGATGATGTTACCAGAAGCATGCGTAGCCAACATCCTTGCTTTCACATCTCCAGCTGATATATTCTCGTCGTCAAAAGTCTCTTCGGTTTTCTGGTTTGCCGGAGACTCCGATTACGTATGGGAAAAGTTTCTACCGTCCGACTACAAAAGCCTTATCTCTCAATCTACTGATCATAATCGAAGTTTCTCTTCTAAAAAGGAGATTTATCGATGCCTTTGTGAATCCCTTCTCATCGATAATGCCCGAAAGGTTCGGTTTTAAAAAGTTTCTTAAATATACTTTTAATGGTTTTTTTATTTATTGAACTTATAATATCTTACGGATATGATGCAATTTCAGATATTCAAGGTCAATAAATTTTCCGGTAAAATTACCTACATTTTATCAGCAAGAGATATTTCCATAACTCAGAGTGACCAAGCATCTTACTGGTCTTGGGGCAATGTCTCAAATTCTAGGTCAGTTTCTTTTTCATGTCCAACTCCTTAAAGTAACTACTATATGTTTTATGTACATTATCAAACAAAATCCACTTTTTAAATCATTCCTATTAACAATGTATTTTTCTTTAATATGAACTTCAGATTTTTGGAGTCGGCTGAACTTAAAACAATAGATCGGTTAGAAATCAAAGGTAAAGTCCAGACCAGAGTTTTATCACCAAATACAAAATACGGAGCATATCTCATAGTGAAAGAAACTAAAAGAGCTTATGGACTAGACCTAGTTCCGGCAGAGACTTTGATTAAGTCTACGAATGGTCAAATGAATAGAAACACAGCTTATCTATGTTGCGTGGATGAAAAGAAACAACAAATGAAGAGGTTGTTTTACGGAAACCGAGAAGAGCGAATGACGATAACTATGGAGGCGTTTGGTGCGAATGGGAAAAGGAAAGAGCCTAAAAGTAGAGACGACGGGTGGATGGAGATTGAGTTAGGAGAGTTTGAGACACGAGAAGGAGAAGATGATGAGGTTAGTATGAGTCTTACGGAGGTGAAAGGATATCAACTGAAAGGTGGCATTGTGATTGATGGTATTGAAGTGAGGCCTAAATCCCAAACTTAGAATCAAGATGAGTACGAAATCTTTGACTCAATTTTAAGTATAGGAATGAATTGGAAGATGAGTGGAAGTAAGGGGGTTTGTGTGTTAATAAATTGATTCTATTTATTCATTATATTGTGCATGTCCATGTTGACCAGAGTAGAATTGTCAAATTTCAATTCTTTGGTTCCCGTGGGGAAAATGTAGTGTCGCCATACATTTACGGTTCACTGTTTTAGTCATTGCGTCTGAGACTTTGGCGCAAAAATCTTTTAAAAAAAAGTCTAATTAACTTTATTTAAAAACAGTTTATCTTTGACTACTTTTTCTAGGAGCCATTTTATCCTTGACTTAACATAAACAAAAAAAAAAACTTATCTTTGACTTTTTCAATGGTTGTGTGAAATGAACACCTACAATGGGTGTCCGACACAGAAATTGAATTAATCATTTAAATCCAATTGTTGGAGTTAATTAGATTTAGGCAGAGAATTAGCTGAGAACCTAACTAAAGATCATTTGTGTGTACTCTATTAAAGAAGAATATTCTTCAGAGTAAATCTGGTCATAATGTGAGATTGTAAGTGGATATGGTTATTGTGATACATGATCTCTCACACAATAAAATAATAATTTATTTTATTAAATAAAATAGGGTTTGTATAAGGAAATGAATTAATAAGTAGAAAATTAGTATGATGAGTAAATAGTAGAAATTTGTGTATATTAATATTCAGTAAAAAGTGAGCATGAATATAATTGGGAGAAAAAAATAGTTTTTAATTAACACTGATGATAGATTCTCCAATAACCATATCCACTTACAATCTGACATTATGACCAGATTTACTTTGAAGAATATTCTTCTTTAAAAAAAAATTATAATTGAGAGAATTTCAAAAATACTACTACAAGAATGTAATTTTATAATACTTTCAGTTTTTAATAAACACTGAGGATAGATTCTCCAATTTTTAAGCATTTAATTAATCATTTTTTAATTAACACTTTCGTCATTTTCTATGCTAACTAAAAAGTGCTAAAAAAATTAAACTCATAATCTCTACAATCTTTTAAAAAATAGTTTGTCGAATCAATTATAATAAAATAAGACTATAATTATATAGAGCTATGCGACACTGCAACATATCCTCCACAAAGACGACACTTTCACAATATTCAGATTTTTTTCATTTATATTTATTTTCTTTCTAACCATTAATTTTAAAATAAATCAATAAACTAACCTAATCAAATTTAATATGAACTAAAAAGGCTAAAAATGCTAAAAACAAAATAACAAAGTAAAGTTACAATACTGTGGAGCTACGAGACGCTGCCACGTATCCCTCAACAAAATGATATTTTCACAATTTTCTATTTTTCTTCATTTATATTTATTTTCTTTCGAACCATTAATTTTAAAATAAATCAACAAACTAACCCAATAAAATATAATCTGAACTAAAAGAAGCTAAAAATCCTAAACAAATCAAACACTTAATGACGCGATCACGGATATGACCCCGGCCACAAGAGCGTGAGAAGGCTCACGATATGAATGAGCAACGATTCGAGCCTGGCTACGAGAATCGTTGGGTTTCAAATGAGAGAATGAACTCGAAATCAAGTGAGATGAGCAAATGATTGTTTTAAAACAAAGTTTATTTCAATATTAGCTAACCCTATCACAACTCGAAATCCCGTGCTTATATAGCCGAGCCCTTTATTAGGGTTTCGCTAAGTGATACGACCCTAGCTATCGCATACATATCCGAGGACGATCCGGACGAGCCCGAGACCGAGTTTACCTGGCCGGACAATGCCGAGCACCCGAGAGCACCCTTCAAATCTTAATAATAACTTTTAGAAATAAAAAATATTATATACATCTAGAAAATAGTAATAAAATAAACAAATATATGTTAGATCCACGCAACGCGTGGGACTTACCCTTGTATATAATGAGCTACACTTCATCATTTTACATGTCTTCACTCTGATGACTAAAAAATGTCCAAGCTATTTCTAGCATTTATAGTCGAAAACGCTTTGTTTCTCCATAGTTCCATTACCTTTAACCATCCATCATTTCCACCAATTTTTTTCACTCACAAAGGTAAGTTTTCTTACCTATTATCGGTAAGAAACAGTCGATATGGCGGTAATCTTCCTTCCTATTAAGTCTAAGTATCATACAAAATATTTGTATCTTTCTAAATATTTATCATATTTAAACAGATAATTGTTGTGGTACAAATTTTCACTTAATTAAGTTCTTTTACTTTAACACCACATAAAAACCTATTTAAATACGTTGAAACATCTATACTATATAAAAGTTGAAGCTATAGCGCTCTGAGGCCGTCCACATAGGATTTAAAAAACTTGATGTTATTGGTCAATGTCAGCATTTAACATAAATTATGATGATAATTTGCCAAAAACTATAAAAAGGAAAAATTGGTTTCTGCCAATAAACTAAAAGAGGAAAAATTGATTTTTGCCAAAAATTTAAAAGAAACTTTTCACCAAAATAAGCAAAAAGTTTATAAAAATTACTCAAAATCACGAGATTTGTAAATAAGGAAAATATGACTTAATTGCTTATTAATGAATAATAAATATATATATTTTATAGATTCAAAAATTCATATTTTTCTAATGATTAATTAAGACATTATTTAATATTTTTTAAAATACATTAGTCTTTAAAATAAAGAAAATTTGTCGCATAATATTTTTAAATCCCGATTTATATAATATAAACTTTTACTAAAAATATTCACTTAGTTATTGCAAGTGTAGTTATTTCTCATGACACTTTTGTTTTCTCATAAGATTTAGCATTAAATTGATAACTCCCAAAAAAATTTAAATGAAAAATCATCACTCAAATAAACAAGAAAACAAAGTTTAACTCTAGTGCTCTTAGGCCGTTCACATAGGATTTAAAAAATCCGATATGATTGGTCCACATCAACATTTAACATAAATTATAAAGATAATTTGCCAAAAACTACAAAATATAAAATTTGGTTTTTGCCAATAAACTAAAAGAGGAAAAATTGATTTTTGCCAAAAAATTTTAAAGAAACTTTTCACCCAAAATAAGCAAACAAATTATAAAAATTACTCAAAATCACGAGATTTGTAAATAAGGAAAATATGTCTTAATTTCTTATTAATGAATAATAAAAAAAATATTTTTTAAGCTTAAAAAATTCATATTTTTCTAATGATTAATTAAGACATTATTTAATATTTTTTAAAATACATTAGTCTTTAAAGTAAAGAAAATTTGTCTCATAATATTTTCAAATCCCGATTTATATAGTATAGATTTTTACTAAAAATATTTACTTAGTTATTGCAAGTGTAGTTATTTCTCATGACACTTTTGTTTTCTCAATGAGATTTAATATTAAATTGATATCTCCCAAAAAAACTTAAATGATAAATCATCACTCAAATAAAAAATAAAAAAAATATAACTTACTCCAAATAATGATTTTTCTATATAAGGAAATTATGAATTAATTGCAAGTGTAATTAATTTCTTGATTTGCTTAGTTTTGTGTTTAGTTGTTTGATTAGTGTGTTCCATAAATTGTTCGAATAAATAATTTATCAGCATTTATCTAACTGTGTGTTATATTTCGTTTTGGATATCGTTTTATGCTCATGATCTCAATGTTGCATCAATCTAAGTACATGTATGACTTAGGCACATCATCTCATTCCGGTGACGGTGCCCTTTGCTCACAATGATTGGTATTTATTTTCTTATTTTGTTGCTCTCAACAATTTTGTTATAGTTGTATTAGATGTTGTTTACAGAGAGATCAGCTATTATAGTTTCTGTTGACATATCACCCAACTCTCTAATTCATCCCATTTCATCCAATCGTTTATTCAATCACACTGCCAATAGATTGATGAGTGGAGTTGTGTTTTCCTCTACTTCCACAAGAGATAGATGATGGGTTGATAAAAGAGCCTTCACATGAGCTCTCAAAGGTCAGACCCCATAATTCATAGCTAAAGACATACTCAACATAGATCTAAATCTTTTTGTAAATAATAAAATTTTAATGTATTTTTTGATTATTTCTCCATTGTGCTATTGGTAATAAACTTGCTGGAAAGACATACTCAATGTAGATCTAAATCTTCCTGTAAATAATTAAATTTTAATGCATCATTTGGTTAATTGATAAGAATAAAGAAGATGGCTTCGAAAAGCTTGATTCGGATTTAATGGAGGTGAGAGGGAATTTAATGGAGAAGGAAGTTGAGCTGCATAGTAAAACGGAGATGATAGTGGAAACTGCAACATGTGCATGGATCTCATGGAAGCTCAGATTATAAGAGGGAAGAGTCAGTGTTTGCAATGAAAAAAAGTGGAATCAGTTTGCCTTGGAGCTTTTAAGACCTCCAGCTCCAATTGTTCCTGATCTAAATTTGTTTGGAATGAATGTTGAAGATTGTTTTGCCTCCGTAGTATCGATCCTGAGATTAGAGATTATTTATTTCTTCAATGCGACTACTGAGAACAGGTCCTCATCAGCTTAGGCAACCTAGCCAAATTTTTTTGGAATGATCCATATTGATAAGTTAGCTCTTGATCTGGTCATTCTTCCCCAATGCTCAAGTGACTGGCCTTGCAATCAACAATCTTACATAACAACATATATATCTCTAGAAAGCTCTGTTCATCATATAGATAAAAATATTTGTGCTACACTTCTTCCTCAATGACACCATAAAGGCTGTTGTGGGATTCTGTTCAGATGGTTCACCTACTCATAGATTCAAACTCATTTCTATGTTACTACTCTTAATTTCATTTTGCCTTTAAAATTTCTTTTAGCTATAAAAACTCTCATTGCCTTTACAACAATTGTATCCAGACTCTTCTTCTTTTAGGTATTATATATTCACTATGAAACAACAAAACGTTGTGAAGAGAACAATTTAAGTAATATTACAAACAAAATTGCATTGGTGTTGTACATCAATTTGTATAACTATATTATTTTCTTTTTAAACATTGCCAGATTTGCTTTTGAAAAATGCACCAATACTTAAAACAATACCTTAATTGTTAAAAAGAACTAGTTCATAGGAATGTTTTTGATTGGAAAGAAGTACAAATTGATCCTTAAATTATATTAACATATGCAAAATCATTATATTAACATATGCAAAATCTTCCATGACATTTCATTACCTTATTGGGGGTTCCACCAACTAGGGGAAAAATGATTCAATAGTTCAAAAATCTTAAAAAATACTTGTTTTATCTTTTACACACTTTAACATAAGAATACATGCCGTCAACGACTGTCCAACATCTAATTTATCTAATATGCTCACCTGAGTAAGCTTTCGTATATTCAAGTTGTTGGAGGTCCTGGAGATGAAATTCTCATATTAGTATTCATTTCTATTTCGGGAAACATATAAATCTCATCAAGAAAGCAAATGAGTCGTGAGAATCAATTACACTTGCAAAAATAATGTAGAATTTTGTAACAATGGTGGCATTGCGGAAATTTCAAAATCTCTTAACGATTTTGTTTTAGTTGTATTTTACGTTGTTTACGGAGAGACATAATTTTAGACTTTATGTTCAGCACCCAATTCTCTGTTTTATTCAAATGTGTATTGAATAATACTGCTAATAAATTGATGACTGGAGTCGTGTTTTCTTCTACTTCCACAAGAGGTAAATGAAAGCTTGATAAAATAGCCTTCGTATGAGTGCTCAAAAGTCAGCTTCCATAATTCATTGCTAAAGGCATACTCAAAGTAGATCTAAATCTTTCCGTAAAATAAAGAACTTTTAAAATCCAGTATAGGTTTATTGTTGTTTCAATGCATATTTTGGTAAATTTTCAATTGTGCCATTGGTAAGAAACCTGCTAGAGAGGTTGAGAGAGCAAAATAATCTCACCGGTAAAACACAAATGTAGAACCAAATTTATGTGATTATAATGCACCAAATTAGTAGAATTGATGTAGCTATTTTAGTTCTATGTTATCATTTACAAATAGCTATTCAATGATTCTGTCATTTAATCCGTTCTTCATTCTTTGTCTTGAATAACAATCACCATTTACATGAATAACAAAATTGATGTGTTTTTTGTTTGTTTGTGGATGTTATTTTAACTTTTTGGAAGAAATAAGAAAAATAATAAAGTATTATACAGAGCACATTGCATAAGACACTCTTACTAACAAAAAGAGGTTAACCAAGAAAAATTGTATAAGATGCTCTTACTAACAAAAAGAGGTTAAACCAAGATATTCACAGATAGAGTCCAAGTTAGCAGAAGGTTTGAAGGTTTATGCAAATAGTTAATTGGTAAGAATAAGGAATATGACGTCGTGAAGCTTGATTTAGATTTAATGGAGGTGGGAGGGATTTAATGGAGAAGGAAATGGAGCTGCAGAGTCGAAAGAATGAAACAGAAAAAATAGTGGAAACTGCATACGTGCATGGACGCAGAATCAGTTTGCCTAGGAGCTTTTAAGACCTTCAACTCCAAATGTTTCTTGGTCTATATTTGTTTGGAAGGAATCTGTTAAGATTATGGTTACCTCTGTAGTATCAATCCTGAGATTATGGATAATTTATTTCTTAATTGTGAATACTGTGAACAAGTTTTGCATTGGCTTGGGAAGCTTAGCTAATTTTTTCAGAATGGTCCATATTGATAAGTTGGCTCTCATCTTGATCTGGTCATGCTTCTCCAACGGTCAAGCAACTAGCCATGCAATCAACAATCTTACATAACAACATCTCTATCTATATGAAAGCTCTGTTCCGCCAGATAGATAGAATATTCATGCTACACTTTTCCCTCAACTATACCACACAAAGTGTTGTGGGATGATGTCCAGCTGGTTCACCTACTCATAGATCCAAACATTGAGAATGTCTAAACTTTGAAGGATTTTGTTGTGTTACTGATTCTTTTAAATAATGATGTAAAAAATAGCATAGGTGTTGTACATAAATTTGTATAACTATATTTTGTTTTTTTACAATGTTGCCACATTTTATGTTGAAAAGTGCATCGATACTTAAAAGAATACCTTAATTGTTAGAAAGAACTAAACATATGAATGTTTTTGATCCAAAAAACGTACAAATATATTGATTCTTAAAATACATAAACACATGCAAAATCTTCTATGACATTTCATTACCCTTATTGTTTTTCCCTCCGACTTGGGAAAAAATGGTATAATAATTCAGAAATCTTAAAGAATATGTGTATTTTCGTTTAGACACTTTAACATATGAATATATGGATTCAATAACTGTCCAAAATCATTATGAAGAGTTTACTGATATCATCTGTTGTAACCATTTATTCATTTTTTATTTCCATCTCCATGGTAACTAAAAGAAGATCAGTTTTATCTAAACATGATGATTCTTAATATTTTGGAGGTGTTGGAGGTGAAATTCTCAAATTAGTCTTAATGTTTTTCAGGAAACAGGTAAATCTCATCGAGAAAACAAAAGAGTCGCAATAATCAATTATGCTTGCGAAAATAATGTAAAGTTTTATAACAGTGACGACGATGGGAGATTTCAATAAGACAATCATATTTGCAGGATTCTTGCAAAGTCTTCGCTCTGAAACAAAACATAAGACTTAAAGATTCAATAGGATGTTTTGCAGCATGATTAAAGTGTTAGGAAATGAAAATGCACCTATAAGTGAAACAAAATATGCCAATAAAGATTTTGGTTAGATGGTGGTCGTTGATCCTAAATTTATAATACAATCAAGTGGAAATAATATGCAAGACAACTTTCAAGCCATAAAGACAGATGACATTTTATCAAAGTATACATGCAAGCATTACAAAAACAAAAATCATAACTCTATATTAAAAATGATACACTTATTTCAATAATCTTAAATTTTTTATTCTATATTAAATTTATTTTATAAAAGTATATATATATATATATGATTAAAATAAAACAAAATAAAATATTATACAATACTCTAGCTAAATACAAAACATATACCAAACAAATCATTAAAATAGACCCGCGCGTAGCTTGGGTAAAAGACCTAGTCTATACTATATAAAAGTTGAAGTTATAGCGCTCTTAAGCCGTCTACATAGGATTTAAAAAACCCGATACGATTGGTACATGTCAGCAAATATATTACACATCAGCATATATATATTAACAATATCTAATTTTGTAAAACTTAGGCATTATTAAATTGTAATATTACCTAAAAGAATGTAAAAACGTCATCACATTTAAAATTAAAAAAACATTCCTTTAAAAAATGGTTAATGTCAGTTTAAGAAAATTTGAGGTTAAAATAAAAATTAACAATTTTAACTCACAACAGAAAGGAAAATAAGAAAATTTGTATTTTAACATAAGAATATGCCTAAAATCTACACATTAACAATTTAATCAACTTTAACATTTCAAAAAAAAAAACCTACGCAATATATATATATATATATAATGACCTAATCTAAAACCTATATATAGTGCTATTTAAATCAGACTAGAGAAGAAAATTAGAGATGCATCAAATCGGCAAAATTAGAGATGCATCAAATCGGCAAAATTAGAGATGCATCAAATCGGCAACAACTAAGGTTTCACGTCATTGTTCATGAAAGAATATATTGTTGGTTTTATTTATTTTTTTGCAGTTTGGAAAAGAAGAAAATCAAAAGCATATATTATAAGCAGAGGTAAATTTTAAATCGTTATCTCTAATAGTTATACAGTTTTAAGATTTCGGTGTGTTTTCAATTGTGAATTCTCTTAGTAGCTTTTACTTTCATAATTATGATATATCTAATTAAGAAAGCTGATGGACAAAAAAAAATCTATACTATATAAAAGTTGAAGCTATAGTGCTCTTAGGCCGTTCACATATGATTTTAAAAACCTGATATTATTGGTCCACATAAGCATTTAACATATTTTATGACGATAATTTTACAAAAACTACAAAACAGAAAAATTTGGTTTCTTCCAAAAACTAAAAAAGGAAAATTCATCTCTGCCAAAAAATAAAATAAAAGTAAAAAAGGATTTATTCCAAAAACGTAAAAGGAAAATTATCACCAAAATAAGCAAAAAAATCATATAAGTTACTCAAAATCATGAGTTTTGTGTATAAGGAAATTATGACTTAATTGATTATTAATGAATTATTAAAAAAAAAAATTCATTTTCATAACTTCATATTTTCTACAAAATCATATAAATGACTCAAAATCAAGAGTTTTTTGTATATAAGGAAATTATGACTTAATTGCTTATTGATGAATTATTAAAAAAACATTTTCATTTTCATAACTTCATATTTTCTAAGGAGTTGTATTGGAATGAGTATTTGGAGATATTTGAGTTTAAATGACAAATCATGTGTTATTGAAACATGAATTTTAAAATACAATGTTATTGGATTAATGATTTTTAATTATACACTCAAATCCACTGTTATTGAAAACATGACTAGGATTTTATTTAAAAGTTTAAGGTGAGATTTGGAGGGGTTTCTTAGTTAAAATACAAAGATCCAAATCTTATGGTTTTAGCCTTTTTAGGTGAGATTTCAGAGAATTTAAGAACAAAATTTCCAATTCTCCAAAATTTCACCAAATCATCTCAAAACTCATTAAAACTCAAATCTCTCCAAATATTCAGTTCAATACACTCCCCTAAATGAATTTTGTTTTTGGCTGTTTGATAAGTGTGTTTCATAATTATTTTGAAACAAATAATTAGTCAGCATGTATCTAATTTTGTGTTATATTTCTTTCGCATCTCAATATTGCAGCAATCTAAGTACCTCAGTGAATTAGACACAGGAGCTCATTCTGGTGATGTTGCCCATTGCTCATGCCAGTTGATATTTATTTACTTTGTATGTTGCTCTTAACGATTTTGTTATAGTTGTATTTGATGTTGTTTATGGAGAGACGGACTTTTAGAATCTATGTTGAAATATCATCCAATTCCTGTTTTATCCAAATGTGTATTGAATTACGATGCCGATAGATTGATGAGGGGAGTCGTGTTTTCCTCTACTTCCACAAGCGAAAGATGATAGCTTGATAAAAGAGCCTTTGTATGAGTGCTCAAAGGTCAGGTTACATATTTCATTGCTAAAGGCATACTCAAAGTATATCTAAATATTTTTGTAAAAAAGGTAGATCTAAATATTTCCGTAAAATAATCAACTTTTAAGATTCAGTATAGGTTTATTGTTCTTTCAATGCATATTTCGTAATTTCTTAATTGTGCCATTGGTAAGAAACCTGCTGGAGAGGTTGAGAGACCAAAATAATTCTCACCGGTAAAACAAAAATGTAAAAAACCAAAATTTTTTTGATACGATTATAATGAAAAAATTAGTAGAATCGATGTAATTACTTAGTTCTATGTTATCAAATACAAATAGCTATTCAATGATTATGTTAGTTGATATGTTCTTCATCCTCTGTCTTGAATAAGAATCACCATTTGACTGAACAACAAAATCAATGTGTTTTTTTATTTGTTTGTAGATGTTATTTTAACTTTTTGGAAGAAATAAGAAACAGAATAAACTATTATATATAGCACATTGCATAAGACACTCTTAATAACAAAAAGAGGTTAAACTAAGATAAAATGCATAAGACACTCTAACTAACAAAAAGAGGTTAAACCGAGATATTGAGAGAGTCCAAGTTGGCAGAAGAAATGAAGATAATTAAATCTGAAATCGAAGCTTTGTGCAAACATTTAATTGATAAGAATAAAGAAGATGAATTCGTGAAGCTTGATTTGGATTTAATGGAGAATGAAATGGAGCTGGAGAGTTGAAAGAGTAAAAAAGAGAAAATAGTGGAATCTGCAAACGTGCATCGACGCAGAATCATTTTATCTGTAAGCTTTTAAGACCTTCAACTCCAATTGTTCTTGGCCTAAATTTGTTTGGAATGAGTGTTGAAGATTATTGTTTTTCTCCATAGTATCAATCCTGATATTATGGATCATTTATTTCTTAATTGTGAATACTGTGAACAGTTTTAGCATCAGCTTAGGTAGCATATCTGAAATTTTTGGAATTATCCATATTGATAATTTGGCTCTCATATTTATCTGGTCATGCGTCCCCAACGCTCAAGCAAGTGGCCATGCAATCAACAATCTAAAATAACATCATCTCTATCTATCCGAAAGCTCTGTTCCATCAGATAGATAGAATATTCATGCTACAATTTTCCCTCAATGATACCACAAAGGCTGTTGTGGGCTGCTGTTCTGCTGGTTCACCTACTCATAAATCCAAACTCAGTTATATGTTGCTCCTCTTATTTTCATCCTGCCTTTTTAATTTCTTTTGGCCATAAAAGCTCTCAATGCCTTTAGCAATTGTATCCAAACTCTTATTTCTTTAGGTAATATATATATATATATATATATATATATATATTTGTTGAGAATGTCTAAATATTGAGGAGATAACTATTTAATTGAGAATGTCTAAACGTTGAAAGAATTTGTTGTCTTACTGATTCTTTTAGTAATAATGTAAAAAAATTTGCATTGGGTTGTACATAAATTTGTATAATTATATTTTATTTTTTAGTCATTGCCACAGTTGATGTTGAAAAATGCAACAAAACTTAAAACATAACCTTAACTGTTAAGAAGAACTAAAGATAGGAATGTTCTTGATCAAAAAAGACATACAAATATATTGATTCTTAAAATACATATAAATATGCAAAATCTTCCATGACATTCCATTACCCTTATTTTTTTCTCCACCGACTTGAGAAAAAATCGTTCAATAATTCAGAAATCTTACAGAATATGTGAATTTGCTTTTACACACTTTAACATACGAATACATGGATTCAACGACTGTCCATCATCATTAAGAAGAGTTAACTGGCATCATCTTTTGTAACCATATATTTATTTTTAATTTCCATCTCCATGGTAGCTAAAGAAAGATCTGTTTTATCTAAACATGATGATTCTTAATATTTTGGAGGGGTTGGAGATGAAATTTTCAGATTAGTCTTAATTTTATTTTCTGGAAACAAATAAATCTCATCGAGAAAGCAAAAGAGTCGCGAAAATCAATTATGCTTCCAAAAATAATGTAAAGTTTTATAACAATGTCGACGATGTGGAAATTTCAATAAGACAATCATATTTGTGGTATTCTTGCAAAGTTTTTCCTTTGAAACAAAAGCATAAGACGTAAGATTCAAAAGGATGTTTTGCAGCAAAGTTACTAAGTGTTAGGAGATGAAAATGCACCTATAAGTGAAACAAAATGTGCCAATGAATGTGATGGTTAGATGGTGGTTGATGATCCTAAATTTATAATACAATCAAGTGGAAATAATATGCAAGATATATTTCAAGCCATAAAGGCATATGCCATTTTATCAAAAGTACATATGCAAGCATTACAAAGACACAAATCATAACTCTATATTAAAAATGATACATTATATTTCAATCATCTTCAAATCTTCATTCTATCTTTTTTTTTAAAGTATAAATAAAAATATATGATTAAAATAAGCCAAAATAAAATATTATACAATATTCGATCAATATATAAAATTGAAAAATTATATCAAACAAATCATTAAAAACTTAGTCTATAATATATAAAAGTTGAAGCTATAGTGCTCTTACGCCGTCCATATAGGATTTAAAAACCTTGATAGGATTGGTCCACATCAGTATTTAACATAAATTCTGACAATAATTTACCAAAAAACAAAAAAGGAAAATTTGGTTTCTGCCAAAAACTAAAAAATAAGAAAAAAATTTCTGCCAAACAATTAAAGGAAAGTCATCACCAAAATACTAGAAATTACTTTAAAATATGAATTTCGTATAAGTATAAGGGAATTATGAATTAACTACTTATTCATGAATAATGAAAGAAAAATATTTAGTAACTTATATTTTCCTAATAATATATACTATATAAAAGTTTAAGCTATAGTGCTCTTACGCGGTCCACATAAGATTTAAAGAAACTGATACTATTGGTCCACATAAGTATTTAACATATTTTATGATGATAAGTTTACAAAAACTATAAAGGAAAATTTTGTTTCTTCCAAAAATTGATTTCTGCGAAAAACTTAAAAAGTAAAAATTAATTTATGCCAAAAACTTAAAAGGAAAATCATCACAAAAAAGCAACAAAATCATAGAAATTACTCAAAATCATGAGTTTTGTATATAAAGAAATTATGACTTAATTGCTTATTAATGAATTATTAAAAATATATATTTTCATTTGCATAACTTCATATTTCCTAAAAACCATTTACTTAATTATTGAAATTTTAATTATTTCTCATGATTCTTTCATTTTCTTAATGAAATTTAGCATAAAATTGACATCTGTTGTCCATTGCTCACGAAGATTGGTAATTATTTACTTCGTCTGTTGCTCTTAATGATTTTGTTATAGTTGTATTTGACGTTGTTTACAGAGAGATGGACTTTTAGAATTTATGTTGAAATATCACCCAATTCTCTGTTTTATCCTACTGTGTATTGAATACACTGCCAATAGATTGATGAGTGGAGTCAAGTTTTCCTCTACTTCCACAAGAGATAGATTATAGCTTGATAAAAGAGCCTTCATATGAGTGCTCAAATGTCAGTTCCATAGTTCATTGCTAAAGGCATACTCAAAGTATATCTTAATCTTTTTGTAGAAAAAGGTAGATCTAAATCTTTCCGTAAAATAATGAACTTTTAAGATCCAGTATATGTTTATTGTTCTTTCAGTGCATCTCTTGGTTATTTCTCAATTGTGCCACTGGTAAGAAACCTTCTGGAGAGGTTGAGAGAGCAAAATAATTCTCACCGTAAAACACAAATGTGAAAAACCAAATTTTAATGTGATTATAATGAACCAAATAATTAGTAGAATCAATGTAGTTACTTAGTTCTATGTTATCATTTACAAATAGTTATTCAATGATTATGTTATTTGATTTGTTCTTCATCCTCTGTCGTGAATAATAATCACCATTTGACTGAATAACAAAATCAATGTGTTTTTTTGTGTGTGTATAGATGTTATTTTAACTTTTTGGAAGAAATGAGAAACAGAAGAGACTATTATACAAAGCACATTCCATAAGACGGACAAAAAGAGGTTAAACTAAGATAAACTGCATAAGACACTCTTACTAACAAAAGAGGTTAAACCAAGATAATCACAGAGAGAGAGTCCAAGTTAGCAGAAGAATTGAAGATAACTAAATCTGAAATTGAAGGTTTGTGAAAACAGTTAATTGATAAGAATAAAGAAAATGACTTTGTGAAGCTTCATTTAGATTTAATGGGGAAGGAAATGGAGTTGCAGAGTCGAAATAGTGAAACAGAGAAAATAGTGGAAACCGCAAATGTGCATGGACGCAGAATCAGTTTGCCTAGGAGCTTTAAGACCTTTCAACTCCAAGGGTTCTTGGTCTAAATTTTTGTTGCCTTTGTAATATCAATCCTGATATTAGGGATCATTTATTTCATAATTGCGAATATTGTGCACATGTTCTGCATCAGCTTGGGCAGCCTAGCTAAATTTTTTGGAATGGTCCATATTGATAAGTTGGCTTTCATCTTGATATGGTCATGTCGCCCCAACTCTCAAGCAACTGGCCATGCAATCAACAATCTTACATAGCAGTATCTCTATCTATCCGAAATCTCTGTTCCGTCAAATATATAGAATATTTGTGCTACAATTTTCCCTTACTGATACCATAAAGGCTGTTGTGGGCTTCCGTCCAGCTGGTTCACCTACTCATAAATCCAAACACAACTATATGTTGCTCTATTTATTTTCATCATGCCTTTTTCTTTCTTTTGGCCATAAAACCTCTCACTGCCTTTAAAGCTATTGTATCAAAACTCTTATTCCTATAGGTAATATATATATATTCACTATGAGACGACACAATACTGAAGAGAGAACAATTTAATTGAAAATGTCTAAACGTTGAAGGAGTTTGTTGTATTACTGATTCTTTTAATAATGATGTAAAAAAAATCGCATTAGTGTTGTACATAAATTTGTATATTTTTAAACGTTACCACATTTGATGTTGAAAAGTGCACCAATACTTAAAATAATACTTTAATTATTAGAAATAACTAAACATAAGAATGTTTTTGATCAAAAAAGATGTACAAATATATTGATTCTTAGAATACAAAAAAATATACAAAATCATCCATAACATTTCATTAACCTTATTGTTTTTCCATCGACTTGAGAAAAAAATTGTTCAATAGTTAAGAAATCTTAAATAAAATGTGTATTTTCTTTTACACACTTTAACATATGAATACATGGATTCAACACTATCCAACATTATTAAAAATAGTTTAGTGGCATCATCTGTCGTAACCATTTTTTTTTCAATCTCCATGGTAGCCACTAAACATGATGATTCTTAATATTTTGGAGGCGTTGGATGTGAAATTCTCAGATTAGTCTTAATTTTATTTTTTCAGGAAACAAATGAATCTCATCAAGAAAGGAAAGGAGTCACGATAATCAATTATGCTTGCAAAAATAATGTAAACATTTATAAGAATGACGACGATGTGGAAATTTCAATAAGACAATCATATTTGCTGGATTCTTGCAAAGTTTTTGATCTGAAACAAAACAGAAGACCTAATGATTCAAAATGATGTTTTGCAGCATAGTTGCTAAGTGTTAGGAGATGAAAATTCACCTATAAGTGAAACAAAATATATCAGTGTTAGATGATGGTCGTTGATCATATAATCAAGTGGAAATAATATGCAAGACATATTTCAATCCATAAAGGCATATGAAATTTTATCAAAAGTACGTATTCAAGCATTACAAAAACAGAAATCTTAACTTTATATTAAAAATGATACATCATATTTCATTATTCTTCATTTTATCTTAAATTTATTTTTCTAAAAGTATTAAAAAAATATATATGATTAAAATAAACCAAAATAAAATATTATACAATACTCTAGCTACATATAAAATTGAATAAATACAAAAATATATCAAACATATCATTAAAAATAGACCCGCGAGCAGCGCGGATAAAAGACCTAGTCTATACTATATAAAAGTTGAAGCTATAGCGCTCTTAGGCCGTCCACATAGGATTTAAAAAACCCGATACTATTGGTCCATGTCAGCATTTACATAAATTATGACGATAATTTTCCAAAAACTACAATAAAAGGAAATTTTGGTTCCTTCCAAAAATTAAAATGGGAAAAGCTGATTTTTGCCAAAAAATAAAAAAGTACAAATTTATTTATGCTTAAAACTTAAAAGGAAACTCATCACCAAAATGAGGAAACTATCTTAATTGCTTATATTAATAAATTGTTGAAGCTATAATGCTCTTAAGGTGTATACATAGGATTTTAGAAACCCAATATTATTAGTTCACATCAACATTTAACATAAATTATGATGATAATTTTCCAAAAACTAAAATAAAATAAAAATTTGGTTCCTTCCAAAAACTAAAAAGGGAAAAGCTGATTTCTGCCAAAAAATAAAAGAGTACAAATTTATTTATGCTAAAAACTTAAAAGAAAACTCATCATCAGAATAATGAAACTATGTCTTAATTGCTTATTAATAAACTATTAAAAATTTATATTTTCATTTTTATAATTTCATATTCCATTTACTTAATTATTGCAAGTTTAAAATTTTCTCATGATTCTTTCATTTTCTCAATGAAATTTAGCATAAAAATGACATCTGCCAAAAACTAAAAAATGAAATTCTTGCCCAAATACGTAATAAAATAATATAAATTACTTAAAATAATGAGTTTAGTATATAAGGGAATTATAATTACACGAACTGCTTATTAATGAAACATAATAATAATAATTTATTTTCTTTCCTAACTATATTGCTTCTTAATACTTTCAATTCTATTCAGAACTCTAAATCAATTATAATACTGAAAACCATGAACATAAAACCGTTTAATTTCATAATTATATATCTCAGTTCTTATATTTGATTTTATTTTTGTTTATTGATTTGCTTAGTTTTGTGTTTGGTTATTTGATTAGTGTGTTCCCATAAAATATTTGAAACAAATAATTAGCCAGCATGTATCTAATTATGTGTTATATTTCTTTATGGACATCATCTCAATGTTGCAGCAATCTAAGTACATCAGTGAATTAGTTACATCAACTTATTCCGGTGATGTTGCACATTGCTCACAATGATTGGTATTTATTTACTTTGTTTGTTGCTCTTATGATTTTGTTATAGTTGTATTTGACGTTGTTTACAGAGAAACGGACTTTTAGACTTTATGTTGAAATATCACCCAATTCTCTGTTGAAATATCACCCAATTATGTTGAAATACCAATCTAAGTACATCTGTGAATTAGTTACAACAACTTATTCCGGTGATGTTACACATTGCTCACGACGATTGGTATTTATTTACTTTTTTTGTTGCTCTTAACGATTTTGTTATAGTTGTATTTTGATGTTGTTTACGGAGAAACGGACTTTTAGACTTTATGTTGAAATATCACCCAATTCTCTGTTTTATCCAAATATGTATTGAAATATGCTGATATATTGATGAGTGGAGTTGTGTATTCCTCTACTTCCACAAGAGATAGATAATAGTTTGATAAAATAGCCTTCGTATGAGTGCTCCAAGGTCAGCTTCCATAATTCATTGCAAAAGACATACTCAAAGTATATCTAAATACTTTCCTTAAAAAGTAGATCTAAATATTTCCGTAAAATAATGAATTATTAAGAACCAATATAGGTTTATTGTTTTTCAATGCATATTTTGGTAATATTTTAATTGTGCCATTGGTAAAAAACCTGCTGGAGAGGTTGAGAGAGCAAAATAGTTCTCACCGGTAAACACACAAATGTAGAAAACCAAATTTTGATGTGATTATAATGAGGGTCCCTTGGGAAGGATTTTTAAAGCAATATGGATCCCCGTTTGGAAATAAATTTTCAAAAGGGTCTATTTTTTTTATTTAATCCTTATAATGAACCAAATTAGTAGAAATCGATGTATTTACATAATTCTATGTTATCATTTACAAATACATATTCAATGATTATGTTATTTGATATGTTCTTCATCCTCTGTGAATAACAATCACCATTTGACTGAATAAGAAATTTGTTGTGTTTTTTTGTTTGTTTGTAGATGTTTTTTTAACTTTTTGGAAGAAATAAGAAACATAAGAAACTATTATACATAGCACATTGCATAAGACGCTCTTACTAACAAAAAAGGTAAACCAAGATAAATTGCTTAAGACTTTCTTACTAACAAAAAGTGGTTAAACCAAGATATTCACAGAGAGAGTCGAAGTTAGCAGAAAAACTGAAGATAACTAAATGTGAAATCAAAAGTTTGTGCAAACAGTTAATTGATAAAAATAAAGAAGATGACTTCATGAAGCTTGATTTGAATTTAATGGAGGTGAGAGGGATTTAGTGGAGCTGCAGAGTTGAAAGAGTGAAACAGAAAAAGAAAGTGGAAACCGCAAACGTGCATGGCGCAAAATCAGTTTGCCTAGGAGCTTATAAGAAATTTAACTCCAATTATTCTTGGTTTAAATTTGTTTGGAATGAATGTTGAAGGTTATTGTTGGCTCCGTAGTATCAATCATGATATTAAGGATTATTTATTTCTTAATTGCGAATATTGTGAAAAGGTTATGCATCGGCTTGGGCAGCCTAGCTGAAATTTTTGGAATAGTCCATATTAATAAGTTGGCTCTCATCTTTATCTGGTCATGCTTCCCCACAGCTCAAGCAACTGGCCATGCAATCAACAATCTTACAAAACATCATCTCTATCTATCCGAAAGCTTTGTTCCGTCAGAAAAATTGAATATTCGTGCTACACTTTTCCCTCAACGATACCACAATGGTTGTTGTGGGCTGCTGTTCAGCTGGTTCGCCTACTCATAAATCCAAACTCAATTATATGTTGCTCCTCTTATATTCCTCCTTTTTTTTCTTTTGGTATATATATATATATATATATATATATATATATATTCACTATGAGACGATAAAATGTTGAGGAGAAAACATTTTAAATGAGAATGTCTAAATGTTGAAGGAGTTTGTTGTGTTACTGATTCTTTTAATATTGATGTAAAAAATTGCATTGGTGTTGTACATAAATTTGTATAACTACATTTTTAAAACGTTGCCACATTTGCTGTTAAAAAATGTACCGATACTTAAAACAATATCTTAATTGTTAGAAAGAACTAAACATATTAATGTTTTTGATCAAAAACGACGTACACATATATTGATTCTTAAAGTACATAGAAATATGCAAAATCTTCTATGACATTTCATTGCCCTTATTGTTTTCCCCACTGATTTGAGAAAGAATGGTTCAATAGTTCAGATCTCTTAAAAATATGTGTATTTGCTTTTACACACTTTAATATATGAATACATGGATTCAACAACTGACCAACATCATTAAGAAGAGTTTACTGGCACATCTGTTGTAACCATTTATTTATATATTATTTACATCTCTATGGTAGCTAAAAGAATATCAGTTTTATCTAAACATGACGGTTCTTAATATTTTGGAGGGGCTAGAGGTGAAATTTTCAGATTATTCTTTGTTTTTTTTAGGAAATAGATACAATATCATCAAGGAAGCAAAGAAGTTGCGATAATCAATTAAACTTGCAAAAATAATGTGATGTTTTATAACAGTGGCGACGATGTGGAAATTTCAATAAAACAATCAAATTTGCGGAATTCTTGCAAAGTCTTCGCTTTGGAACAAAACATAAGACTTAAAGATTCAAAAGGATATTTTGCATCATGGTTGCTAAATGTTAGGAAATGAAAATGCACCTATAAGTGAAACAAAATATGCCAATGACGGTGATGGTTAGATGGTTGTCATTGATTCTAAAATTCTAATACAATCAAGCAGAAATAATATGCAAGACATATTTCAAGCCATAAAGACAGATGACATTTTATCAAAAATACATATGCAAGCATTACAAAGACATAAATCATAACTTTTTATTAAAAATAATACATCAATTTCAATAATCTTCAAATCTGCATTTTTATATTAAATTTATTTTTCTAAAAGTATAAAAATATATATATATATGATTAAGATAAGCCCAAATAAAATAATATGCAATACTCAAGCTACCTATAAAATTGAATAAATACAAAACATATATGAAAGAAATCGTTAAAAATAGACCCGCGTGTAGCGGGGGTAAAAGACCTAGTCTATACTATATAAAAGTTGAAGCTATAGTGCTCTTAGGCCGTCCACATAGGATTTAAAAAACCCGATATGATTGGTTCATGTCAGCAAATATATTACATGTCAGCATATATATATTAACAATATCTAATTTTGTTAAACTTATGTATTATTAAATTGTAATAATACCTAAAATAATGTAAAAACATAAATTATAGTTTTTTAATAATAGATTACCTTACTAAAACTAAAACATTCAATATTATAAAATAAATTGAGAATATTACCTTAAATAAATAATGTAAAAACAAACAAATATAAGTTAATGTTATTTACTATTGCAGAAACAGGAAAATTATTTAATGTTAATGGTCTAAGAAAAGTTTGACTTCTTCAAAAATTAACAATAAGTTAATGTTTTTGTTAATGTTATTATTAGTTTAAGAAAAGAATGAGATTCTGTCTTCTGACATCATATATATCCCCCTAAACTTAGATTCTCATAATGGCTAAAGACCAACATATCTTTTAATGGAACAGGTATCAAGTGGAGTTATCAGTTTGTGACAAAGACGATGCCACAACTTTTGTACTCTTTGACCGTGAAGCTACTAAACTAACAGGTGTTAGAGTTGCAGATATATTGGAACATAATGAGCAGGTACCTTCTGGTTATCCAATTGATTCTCAAATAAGTAAATCTACCCTTATTAATCATTTATTTCTTTTACAGGCTGATGATAATGACACCATCAACAATCATAGTTCAATACCACAATGTTTGTTAGATATTGTAGGCCGCACTTATAAGTTTCAGGTAATATTTATGCCTTACAACTTCACTGCTACCTGCCAGACGATTACATTTACACGTGTATTTGAGGAAATCACTGTGGGTGACAAAACCATCCAAGAAGAAACAGCAAGAACAAATCAAGTGGACATCAAAGAAGCAGAAACACATGGTGTCGCCAATAGTGATGCAGCATACGATGAAGGTGACGCAGTTGGCATGGAACACAAAGACAAACGTTGCCGTCACAAATGAGTTGGATACTACAGCAACGTCCTAATCAAATTTCCACCATTTTTCCAAATTTTTCCAAATTAATAGTTTGATAGTTTTTACCTTAGTCGTCTGGTTTTGAAACTATTATTACTTTAGAAATACAGTATTTTATTTCAATAAAATCAAAACTTTTAGAAATATATTTCATCGCTTCTTTTAGCACTTTTATTCATTATTTTATAAAACTATATTTTAATAGATTATTTTTTCATAACTTCATATTTTCCTAAAATTTAATTGAGAAAGTATTTAAAATAAAATAAAAAGAAAACAAAATCACCAGCTTTTAAAGTAAAGCAATTTATTGTATAATGTTTCTGAATCCCTTTTAAATAGTGTAGATTTTTTGTAATAAAAATTTACATGATTATTGCAAGTATAAATAATTCTCACGATTCTTTTGCTTTCTCAATAAGATTTAACTGTTTTTTAAAGCAGAAAAGACTAATATGAGAAATTAATCTCCAAGATTTAGAGTTTAGATTGCATTTAGGGTTTGAGATTTATTGTTTAGGATTTAGAGTTTAGGAATAAATTTTTTACAAAATTTAATATGATAAACACACAGTAATATCCTAAGAATGTTGATGATTTATGTTTATAGAATAATTAAAGAGTTAATGCAAAATATGCTACTATTGTAGCAATGACATTCGGATTTTGCCACTTTACTGTTCACCTCTCGAATTTTGCCATTTTATTATGTCAAAAATACTTTTTTACCCTTACTTTAACTACAATTCATTTTTGTCCATAAATTTTCGTACAAAATCAGCTTATATTTGTTGTCCACCGATCCATAATCTTTAAATAATTAAGGCATTTTGGGTTTTATATTTCTATTTTAGGGTATAGTTTTATGTTGGATTACTAATACACAATGTTTGGGTTCCCTATTTATAGTTTAGGGTTTAGTTTTGGCTTTGGATATGATTTAATTTTGAGTTTGGGTTCTTTATTTATAATTTAGGGTTTAGTTTTATGTTTAGATAGGGTTTAATTTTGAGTTTGGGTTCTCTATTTATAATTTAGGTTTTAGTTTTATGTTTGTATAGGGTTAAGTTTTAATGGTAGACATAATTTGCATAGATAAAATATCCATATGTTTTTGTGTACCAAATTTTTTTTGTTGCCACAAGGACAGAATTGTCATGAACAGTAAAATTATACATATAATTTATCCTCAAAACAGTAAAATGGCAGTTTCCGAAGATGCTATATGAATTGTGGTAAATTATGAATACTCTCATAATAATGAAATTAATTTTCCTGCAATTCCAGCTGGTACATGGACTTAATTTTTTGGTTTGACATTTTCATGATCTTAACGTTGCCTTGCCGGTATGACCTTGACCCTCTTTTGCCGATATGTAAAATATTCCATGACATTTCATTATCTTTACTGTTTTCGGCACCAACTTGAGAAAAAATGGTTCAATAGTTCAGAAATCTTAAAGAGTAATTTTTTACTCACTTTAACATAGGAATACATAAATTCAATGATTGTCCAACACCATTCATAAGTGTGTACTCTTGCATTAACCAGTTATCTATTAACTTTTTCCATTTACAGAGTAGCCAAAAGAAGAGGAGTTGTATCCGAACATGATGATTCTTAATATTATTGATATACTTGAATTCTTTTTAAACTGTCTAATATGCTCACCTCAATAGGTTTTCATCTATTACAGTTGTTGGAGTTAAAATTCTCATATTAGTCTCAATTTCTGTTTCGGGAAATAGATAAACCTCATCAAGAAAGCAAAAGAGTCACGAGAATCAATTACACTAAAAATAATAATGTAAAGTTTTGTAACAGTAGCGATAATGTGGAAATTTCAATAAGATAGTTATACTTGTGGGATTCTTTCAAAGTCTTTGCTCTTAAACAAAACAATAGACTCGAAGAATCAGAAGGAAGTTTTCCAGCATGGTTATTAAGTGTTGGACATGGAAATGCCCAATAAGTGAAACAAAAAATGCCAATGAAGATTATTGTCACTTGCTGGTTGTTGATCCTAAATTCTTAATGTAATCAAGTGGAAATTATCTGCAAAATAATATTTCAAGCATTAGAAAAACAACAATCTTAACTCTATATTAAAAATGATATTTTGAACAACTAATCTTCAAATGTTCATTCTATATTATTTTTTTAAAATATATATATATAATTAAAATAAACCAAAATAAAAATATTACCCAATACTCTAGCTACATATAAAATTAATTAAATATAAAATATATTAGACCAATTAATAAAAATAGACCCACGCGTAGAGTGGGTAAAAACCTAGTCTATACTATATAAAAGTTGAAGCTATAGTGCTCTTAGGCCGTCCACATAGGATTTAAAAACCCCGTTTTGATTGATGCATGTCAGCATTTAACATAAATTATGACGATGATTCCAAACAAAAAAAGAAGGAAAACTGGGTTTCTGCCAAAAAAATAAAAAGGGAAAAACTGATTTCTGCCAAAAAAATAAAAGAGTACAAATTTATTAATGTAAGAAACTTAAAAGGAAAATCATCACAAAAATAAACAACAAAATAATAAAAGTTACTCAAAACCCTGAGTTTCATATATAAGGAAATTATGACATAATATTTTATTAATGAATTATTAAAAATATACATTTTCATTTTCATAACATCATATTTTCTTAGTATAGTGCTATAAGGTTATCCACATAAGATTTAAAAAAAACATGTTCTTATTGGTTAACATCAGTATTTAACAAAAATTATGACGATAATTTTTCAAAAACTACAAAAAACAAAAAAAGTTGGTTTATTCCAAAAAATAAAAAGGGAAAAACTGATTTCTGCCAAAATAAAAGAATAAATGTATTTATGTAAGAAAATTAAAAAGGAAATCATCACCAAAATAGTAAAAATTACTCAAACCCCTGAGTTTAGTATATAAGGAAATTATGACATAATTGTTTATTAATGAGTTATTAGAAAATACGTTTTCATTTTCATACTTTCATATTTTCTTTATAATTAATTAAGACATTAACTAATATTTTTTCTAAGAGAACTGGTCGTTAACATAAAGAAACATTGTCACATAATATTTATGAATCCCTATTTATATAGTATAGATTTAAATGTGCTGAAGTTTTAGGAATTATTATTACAAGTTTAATTATGTTCCATGACTTTTTTATTTTCTAAACGAGATGTACCATAAAAATAGTATCTGCCAAAAACATAAACCGAAAATAATCTCTTAAATACGCCATAAAATATTATAAATTACTCAAAATAATGAGTGTATTATATAATGGAATTATGAGTTACATGATTTGCTTACTAATGAATAAAAAAATATACTCTTTCCCAATTATATTGCTTATAATAATACTTCTAATTCTATTCAAACACCTAAATTGTTTATAATACTGAAAACTTTGAACCCAAACTATTTACTTTCATAATTCTGTATTTCAATTCTTATGTTTGATTTCCTTCTTGTTTATTGGTGTGTTTAGCTTTGTGTTTGATTGTTTGATTAGTGTGTTCCATAATTTTTTTTGAAATAAACAATTCATCAGCATGTATCTAATTGTGTGTTATATTTCTTTCTTGATATCGTTTTATTCTCATCACCTCCGTGAATTAGACAAAGCAGCTTATTCCGGTGACGTTGCCTGATGCTCACAACTATTGGTATTTGTTTACTTCGTCTGTAGCTCTTGAAAATTTTGTTATAGTTGTATTAGACGTTTTGACGTAGAGATATACTATTAGAGTTTCTGTTAAAATATCACCATATTCTCTGTTTCATCCAAACATTTTATCCAATTACGCTGCCGATATATTGATTAGTGGAGTCATTTTTTCCTCTACTTCTACAAGAGATAGATGATAGCTTGATAAAAGAGCCGTCGAATGAGTGCTCAAAGGTCAGGACCCATAATTTATTGCTAATGGCATACTCAAAGTATATCTAAATCTTTTTGTAAAAAAAAAAGAACTAACTATTTCCATTTACTAATGAACTTTTAAGATCCAGTATAGGTTTATTGTTCTTTCAATAATTTTTGGTAATTTCTCAATTGTGCCATTGGTAAGAAACCTGTTGGAGAGGTTGAGAGAGCAAAATAATTCTCACCGGTAAAACAAAAATGAAGAAAACCAAATTAGTAGAATTGAAGTAGTTACTTAGTTCTCTGCTATCATTTACAAATAGTTATTCAATGATTATGTTATTTGATATATTCGTCATCATATGTACTAAATTAAAACCACTATTTTACCGAATAATAAAATCAATGTGTTTTTTTTGTTGTAAATGTTATTTTAACTTTGTGGAAGTAATAAGAAACAAAATAAACTATTATACAAAGTGCATTGCATACGAAGCTTTTACTAACAAAATGAGGTTAAACCAAGATATTGATAGAGAATCCAAGTCAGCAGAAGAATTGAAGATAACAAAATATGAAATCGAAGGTTTGTGCAAATAGTTAATAGATAAGGATAAAGAAGATGACTTTGATAAGCTTTATTTGGATTTAATGGAGGTGAGAGGGAATTGAATGGAGAAAGAAATAGAGCTGCATAGTTGAAAGAGTGAAACAGATAAAATAGTGGTAATCGCAAACGTGCATGGATGCGGAATCAGTTTGCCTGGGAGCTCTTAAAACATTCAGTTCCAATTGATCATGGTATAAAATTGTTTGGAATGAATGTTGAAGGTTGTTGCTACCTCTGTAGTATCGATCCTGGAATTAGGGATAGTTTATATTTTCATTGTGAATAATGTGAACAGCTTCTGCATCGGCATGGGCAGCCTAGCTGAACTTTTTTGGAATAATCCATATTGATAAGTTGGCTCTCATCCGACTGGCCATTCAATCATTAATCTTATATAACATCATCTCTATCTCTCCAAAAGCTATATATATTACATCAGATAGATAAGAATATTCGTGCTACACTTCTCCCTCAACGATATCACAAAGGATGTTGTGAGCTGATGTCCAGATGGTTCACCTATTCATAGATCCAAACCCAAGTATATGTTGCTCCTCTTATTTTCATCTTGCATTTTTAATTTATTTTGGACATAAAAGCTCTCACTGCCTTTAGAGCAATTGTATCCAAACTCTTAGTCTTTTAGGTAGTATATATTCACTATGAGATGACAAAATGTTGAGGAGAGAACAATTAAGTTGAGAATGCCTAAACATCGAAATAGTTTGTTGTGTTACTGATACCTTTAATAATACTGTAAAAAAAATTGTATTGGTGTTGTTCATAAATCTGTATAACTATATTCTTTTAATTTTTCTAAACGTTGTCACATTTGATGTTGAAAAGTGCATTGATACTTAAAAAAAAATTTTAATTGTTAGAAAGAACTAAACGTAGGAATGTTTTTGATCGAGAAAGACGTACAAATATATTGATACTTAAAATAAATAAACATATGCAAAATCTTCCATGACATTTTATTACTCTTATTTGTTTACCACCAATTTGGGAAAAAATGGTTCAATAGTTCAGAAATCTTAAAGAATATATGTGTTTTTGCTTTTACACACACTCTAACATATGAATACATAGATTCAGCGACTGTCCAACATCATTGAGAAGAGTTTACATGCTTAATCTGTTGTAATCATTTATTTATTATTTTTTTCCATCTCCAGTGTAGTTAAAAGAAGAGTAATTTTATCCGAACATGATGATTCTTACTGTTTTTGAAATTCTTGAGTTCTTTCTTCTAAAATGTCTAATATGTTTACTTGAGTAGGCTTGAATCTATTCAATTTGTTGGAGGTGTTGGAGATAAAATTCTTAGATTATTCTTAATATATGTTTTAGAAAACAGATAAATCTCACCAAGAAAGCAAAAGAGTCGCGATAATCAATTACATTTGCAAAAATAATGTAAAGTTTTATAACAAAGGCACGATGTGGATATTTCAATAAAACAGTCATATTTGTGGAATTCTTGCAAAGTATTCGCTCTGAAATAAAACGTAAGACTCAAAGATTCAAAAGATGTTTTGCAGCATGGTTGCTAGCGTTGGAAATCATTTGCAAGACATATTTCAAGTCATAAAAGCAGAGGATATTTTATCAAAAGTACATATGCAAGTATTACAAAGATAGAAATCATATGATACATCATAATTCAATATGCTTTAAACAAAAATAATCTTCAAATCTTTATTCTATATTAAAATTATTTTTCATTCTATATTAAAAAAAAAAAAATATATATATATGATTATTAAAATAAAATAAAATAAAATAAAATAAAATATTATACAATTCTGTAACTACATATAAAATTGAATTTATACAAAATATATATCAAACAAATCAATAAAAATAGACTCGCACGTAGCACGGGTTAAAGACCTAGTCTTATTATATGAACTTGGATTACACTCACGAGAATGTGACAAGTGTCAAAATTATAACTCATGAGATCTTGACACATGTCATTAATCATTCAGATCTTGTCATGTGTCAAATTAATAAATTAAATTATTAAAAATGTAAAGAAGAAAAAAATGGAAAAAGGAAATCAAAAATTTGTTAATTTATCTAATCATTAGTTAAAATTTAAAAATAATTTAAAACAAAAATAAAAGAAATAATTTTAAAAGGAAAAAAGGAAACCAATAATTTGTTAATTTATCTAGTCAGTAACTAAAATTAAAAAATAATTTTAAAACAAATCCAAAGCGAAAATAAAACTAATTGAAATATAGAAATAACTTTATAATGAAAAAAGGAAACCAATAATTTGTTAATTTATCTTATCAATAAATAAAATTAATAAATAGTTTTAAAACAAATCAAAAAACAAAAATAAAACTCATTAAAATATATAAATAATTTTAATCGGAAAAAAAGAAGCTAAGAATTTTTAATTTATCTAATCAATAATTAAAACTACGAAATTTGTAATTAACTAATCAATAATTAAAATTAAGAAAAAAAAGAATTTATTAATTTATCTAATCAATAATTAAAACTAAAAAGAATTTTAAAACAAATACAAAACTGAAAATAAAACCTAAATCCCTATCTTAAGGGGAAAAAAATTAATCAAGAATTTGTTAATTTAACTAATCAATAATTAAAATTAAGAAATATATTTAAAAGGAAAAGGGAAACCTAAACATTTTTAATTTATCTAATCTTATTCTATAAACCTTGGTTGGAGAATGAACAAAATTAATTTTGTATAATCTATTCTAATTGGTTATTTGTTAAATAAAATTTAGGAGATAATCTAATATGCAGTTCTGTTAGGTTATAAAAAAAAAGATGAGAGCTTTAATTTTTTTTTAAAGGCAAGAGTGACATATAATTTACATAAGATAAGAAATTGGTTAGAAAAATGCATGATATTCTTGGTTTATGAAATAACGAAATGACACCTCTTTTGAACATCGAATTTAAGTAAATGTTTTCTCAAGAGAAAGAAAAAACTGTGTAAAATATTTCTCTCAAAGGAAGAGAGCACAAATTGTTCTCTTGCAAAGGACATAAGTCGAAAACGAGGCAGAAATATATTTTGAGAGAGATGTTCAAGCGGAGCCAATTCTTATACACTTATATGGATCTAACTAGATGAGGGAGCAAGTCAGTGGAACCTCTGTTGAGATTCAAAATAATAGTGGATAAGAATCCAAAAACGGAAAAGAATTAAATTCGTGATAACCAAACATCTTAAGGTATACAAGACCCAATATAAGAATAAAATAGACAGCTGGTGACGTAAGGATGAATCTAGAAGATGTTGTTGAAAAATACCATGAGACAACGAATAGTGAAAGATTCCAGCAAAGTGAAGCTAAGAGAGAGAAAATATATTATGTTGAGAACCTAGATATGATCTCAACAAGAGTATATCAGATTGGACAATGAAAATCTTGCGAGAACCACGTCTCACCTAGATATGAGTGAGAACATAGCCGCCGGTCACTTGATTTTTTTACATCTCTTACTAGGTCTGAGCGTTAGGGTTGGTTCATGTCTCTCGGGTTTTTGGGTTTAAAGACCTACACTCGATTCGGTTTGGTTTGGTTCCATCTGCATTTGAGTCAAGTTTGGATACACGAAATAAAAAATAAATATTAACAATTCTTTAAATTTGAATAGAGTGTGGTTAATTTTTTACAAATATAACTTAGAACTTTCAAATATTTTTGCATTTTGCGTATGTAGATTTTTCGATCTAAAATTAACTAATAACTTTTGGGTTTATAATTGTAGGGTATATAATTCAGTTATAGCAAGTTTATATATTAATAATGGTTTTGAATATATAGTTGTATTTTGAATATTTTGGTATCCATTCAGTTTTCAGTTTAGTTTGGGTTTGTTATTCACATAGATAAGTTTAGGATCCTTTCAGCTTTTATCGGGTCTGATTTAGTTTGGTTTTTTAGTTTGTGTTATTTTTAAAATATCTCACATGGTGACCGAAAAAATAAATAACAAGATATAACCAAACTAATAGATGTGATATATATTTTTAATATATTAATAATAAAATTATAATATAGAAATCATTTTATTCATGTAAAATATGTAAGTAACAAAATTGTTTTTTCTAACGAAACATGATTTCTACTGCTTGCCTAATTTTTTTAAAAAATATATCATTAAGCACACATATTTATTTTAATAATTTTTCTTAATTTTAATTTACTTTAAAATTAAAAAACTCGCCCATCGGACGGGTTCTAATCTAGTGATAATATAAGATAAACCGATAAACCAATATTGAGGTTCTTTTTACCTCATTGGAATTCATCTTTCTAATTTGTTTTGGTTGGTGAGTTTCCTAATTATTTTCTAGTTAAATGTTGAGTTTTTATATGTATAAATATAGGATATTTTTTTGCATGATTAAATAAAAAAGCAGACCCCACTTTTTCAAAAATATTTCTAAAAAACTCCATTTGGAAATAAAATTTCCAAAGGGTCCATTTCTTACAATTGCCCTTATTTTTATCATTGGTAAAAAATATCTAATCTACAAATACAATGATGTATTAGGATATAAGGAAAAGGATGCAATCCTTTTATCTTGATGTAATTTGTCTTATATCTAAAAAAAGTAGCAATTTTTTGATAAATGTGACAGCGTATATCTTGACCAAAGATTCACTTCTATATTTTTTTTACTTCTTTGGCATTGTAAACCCCTAATCCAAATCCAACGCTTAGTGAGGATCATAATATGGCGGAAGTGATATCTCTACAGGCTTTGATAGGTGGTTAATTCTATTTTCAACTTTTCTTATGTCTCCAGTGATTTCATATTTCATAATTATGTACAACTCCGACGAATTCAAACTTCTAATCAATGAGATACCTTGACCTCAAAATGCTTTCTTGAGAATATCCATCGAAAATCTTGAATGCCAAAAATAAAATGGTTTGATCCTAAATGTGTAAAAATATTTCTACAAAATCTATTGTGATATTTCTATATCATTATTTGAGCAATGTTATAAGCAAAATAACCAATAGTGATGTGTTATATTACAGACAATACTATTGTATTTTTATAGCTTCATGACCAATCGAAATTTTGCTGCAAGGTTAAAAATATCCAAAATATATTCAACCCACTCTTATAAACACCAGATCCTACCGACCTAGTTTCTTTTGAAAATTTGGATCTGTAAGGTAACAGGTCAAACAGAAAACTATTTTTGAGATTAACATGCCAAGTATGTATCTAAAGCCCAGATATGGAACATGCCAAATATTGTATTTTCTTTTTTTTTGTCGTCAAACCCCATATTTTAAGTTTTCTGTTTAAAACTCTTCTAGAGAGAGCCAGATACTGATAAGCTTACATGGGAAAAAAGAACCACAGGTTAATAGAATTCAAACGATCCACATTACTTGGACAAAGAAAAGATACGATGAAAAAAAACTACTAAACAAAAGTCTAAAATGATACTCTAAAAAATAAAAACTGAAATATCTTAAAACGACGGAATGCGCCGTAGGGATATGCCACTCGAGGTGTTGCAAAGCTAACCGATGTGAAATGGTCGACCTTCGGGAGAAACAATACCACACGAAATACAAAAGTATTCATTGTATTTTAATAGTCCATACTTGCACCATAAATGCCGAAACACTCGATCCATGAAAAGGAGGGACACCAGTAGGGCGAGAAAGAATTCTCGTGAACCCCGAGACAAACGGGGGCTTGGTTGCTGAAGACGGAGTAGCAAGTTCTAGAACTCCTACTGCCACGAAGATATGCCACTCGAAGTGGTGTAAGGCTTACCAATACGAGACGGTCGACCTTCGGGAGAAACAATACCCCACGTGATACAAAAGTGTCTGTTGCATTTTGATACTCCATACTTGCGCCATAAATGCCGAAACACTCAATCTCTGAAAAAAAGGGAGACACTAGTAGGATGAGAGAGAATTCTTGCAGATCCCGAGACAAACGGGGGCTTGGTTGCTAAAGACAGGGGAGCAAATCCTTGAACTATTCCTATCCTGCAAGCAACCAAATATTGTATCTGAAGCCCAAAGAATATAAAAGGCCATGCATTTGAATTTGTGTTTTTGTTTTACTTTTATTTATATGTGTGATGTAGACGAGATTAAAAGACATTCAATATAACTTTATATTTTCTTTTCTAATTAACACTTCAAAATATTTACAACATCAAATATATAAATTAAATAACTGAACTGTATTGCTTACCGGTCGAATGAGTGAATAGCTTGAGATATATTTAGGCTATAGCTATCACTATTTCAAAAAACATTATGGAAAACAAACATAAAAAACACCAAATCTTTAAGTACATAAGATTATCACCAATTATATTTAACAAATTCCAAAGATAGTAAAAACTCAGTGATTATTACCAATTATGTTTAACAAGAAAAAAAAAAATTACAAAATCTTTAAGTATATAAGATTATAAAAACATAGTAATATGATCCTAATGCGGGTTTAAATTGGAGTATAGGATCCAAAATTGATTAGAAAAAGATAAGAGTATAATCCAGCGGATTTTAACATTGGATCCAAAATGGATTAGTGTCGGATCGTTGGGTTTACTAATCCGACTATGGGTTCACATTGGAGTATGACACAAAGTAAACTAAATACATAAGATTATAAAACATAGAGTAAATTAAACAAAAAAAATACTAATATTATTATTATACAGAAACCCAAAACTTATGCAAATATTTCAGTAATTATTAAACTTTTACTAGGTAATGCATGTAGGAGATCAATAAATTAAAAAGCTTGTTTTGTTATGTTAAGGTAGATTTGATTACATTACTTACAATCGAATTAGATTATGTTTTCCTGAATTCAGTCAATTTCAAAAAATTTATTAAATTAAAAAATAAAATTTTGTTCAGTTTATTTATTTTTCTGTTAGAATGAAAACATGAATACTTGTGATGAAAAAGTAATATCTACAATATCTGAAAACGTATGAAATTCTGACTTTAAAATGGAATTAAATATTTGCTGGATTAAAACTTTTTTTTACATTTAAAATATAGAATTCTTTTATAATATTTTTAAATTAAAATATCCCAGCAAATGCATGCATACACACAGACCTAGTCAAAAGATAAGGATCGGAAATATTTGCTGCCATAAACGTTTTGTAAGTTTTGACTCTGAAAAACGTAACGGCTGCATATAAAAAAGAACAAAACAAATTAGGGCTTACATAGAAGCTGAAAAAGCTTTGCGGATGTGTTGTTGTGTTAGAGATCAAATGGGTGAGAGTGGATTTACCGTTGGCGTTGGATCAAATATTCAAATTGGATTTCAAATTCCTAAGAAGCCAGCAGTCAAGGAGAGATGGTCTCAACCTCATTCATTGGAGCTAATGGCGGTTCAGTGGTGGTTTCAATAATTGCCGCTGAGGTTCCACCGTTAGAGTATTGAGAATCCCGCATAAGGTTAAGCTCCGCGAAGGGGAACAAGGTAGTCATAGTCGAAGTGAACCAAAGAAAACAGCTGTGAACATTGGCGAAGATTCCCATTTGCGATCCTTCTATGATTTGTATCCTTCTATATATCAGTCAATCATCGTCTTTGGATTCGGTCTCCAAAATTCTTCAGATTTGTTTGATTAATGCATGTTTCGATTTCTCTGTAGTTAAAAGGAAAATACAAGGAAGTCCCTAAGGAGCTTACTACTCATTTCAAAACAATCCTCGAGGTGCTGCAAACTTTTAATTGTTAATCTATTCCTGAAGTTTTGAACAATGTGATTTTTCTGTGGTGGACATTTCATTAACCTTGTGTTTTAAGGATAACTTGATAACAGATTTCCATGGGAAGCCACAGCACAGTTTTCACAAGGCAGTTAACATTCCTGATGTTGTTGTCCTCCCCAGGTCAGACTACTCATTGGTTTTTGCCATCTAGATTTATATCATTTGTTGAGAATGGTTCTGCTTTTAAGAACAAATTCATGGACCCTAGTTCTTTTTTTTATATTGGTTAACTTAGGTCTGAAGAAGAAGTCTCCAAGATTCTTAAATCCTGCAATGAACATAAGGTTTGTAAGAAGCTTCAGTGCTCAGTCTTTTGAAACCAAAAAAAAAAAAAACAACAATGCGGATCAACAAATAATCATGAAAATAGAGCTTTTAAACAACGTAAGAATATTCTAGAATCAATCCAAAAGCTTAAACGTGGTACACCTTTAAGCGCTAGTAAAGTAGATGGCTAACATTGATGGCCCTCTCAATAATAAATTTATTTATTTTACGTCTTGATGATTCTTTTAATATGTTTTCATCTCTTTGGCATGACAATAATCTCTGGCACATGTTTCCTTTTACCGGCTTCATCGCAATGATCTCTGCCTTCACATTTTATGTCCACCAGCGTCTTCACCAAGTCAGGCAGGAGAGATCCAAGTGCTAACGTGGCATCCGCTGAGATTCTGACCAAGAGGTAGGGCGTGTGGTGTCCCATCGTGGCAATGGTATGGTCATGGTCATGCTCTTAATCTCAATCTTTCAAGGAGATAATGATAAGGAGCTTGCTTTGTAAGTTACATGTAATATGTTATTGCAATTTTTACTATCCCTTCACACTTTTTTTTTTGTTTTTTTGTTTTTAAATAAACCGTGGAAGTTCCGTACCTTCGGCCCATAATTTCTCTTGATTCCCGGAACTAACCTTTATTCCATTCCTATTTAAAGAATGCCTCTCTGTATCAAAGAAGGTTTGGACCTGAGTACAAGGGAATCAACCTTTTTATACTACTACTATACCACCACTTCTTTAGTTTTTTTTCTTCTTTGTTAACTATTACAAAAGCCCATGATATTATGGCATCACTTGATAAAGTATTAAAAGTAAAGAGCAGTTTCCTTAAGCTTTTCCGAGAATAAAATTATCCATCTGAGTTCTCTTAAAAGTCCAAGGTAGATATGGTTCATGATTGGTTCTTATTTATTTTCATGTCTTTTGCTTTCTTAACACTTACATAAATGTATTTTTTATATTTCGGTCATTTTGTTGTTTTAGAAGATTGAAAATGTCAAAATATGCTTATTTGGCATGCTCGTCTAGGTGTTTGGAACAGAATCTGGACCTACCAATTAGCAGCGAGTATATCTTTCATATGTTGACTCAGTTAATTATTTCGGACCGAGGATCGAACCGCGTCGGAGAAGCCCTTCGCATATTTGTTTACCATGAAATTATGGTAAACCTTTTTTCCCTCTAATCTCAGTTTCTTTAGGATTCATGTTTTGCTTCACGAGTACACGGAGGCTTATCAGCATGGAGTTGTTCATCAAATTTTCAGATTGATTATCTCGATTATGGTAACAAATGTGGTTTTACAAGCAGTTATATATAAGCATGCCCACGAGTTAAGGGTAAATATTATATTTTTTGTTGTCAACCTGAAATAAAACTGTATTTACCTTTAAGTGTTGGGCATGTCCATATATAACAGCTTGTGAAATCACGTTTCTTACAATAATTATAACACCCGTGTTCCGGAAATGAAATTTAGAGTTATATGACAGAAGTTAGTTAAGAAAATAAAATCGAGGGTCGGTTTTATGCTGTCAGAATTAATGAGTAGAGTGGGTTAATTCCAGTTTTTGGTTTAGAGAGGGTGAATTTCTAGATTACTATTAAACAAAGGGGGTTTAATTAATTACCAGTTTAATTCTAATTTTTCTGCTTTGATTTAAATAAACCGGAAATAAACCGTAAGCCTATTTAAATGCTGAAATGGCAAGAAACCCTAGCCTTTTCTCTCTAATTTCGTGGCCACCTAGCTAGAGAAGAGAGGCTGGACGATTTTACTTGCTTATGAGAGGAGGAGGATGAAGCTTCTATGAAGGGAGATGGAGACAGAACTGACAAGCGATGGTAGAAATTTGCTTAATTAAATTTATTAATTAATTGCTGATAATTAATTAATTAATTAAGTTGTTGTTGTGTTGGTTGCTGAATCTTGTAAGCATATTTATTATGTTAGGAAAATATTTGTTGGCCTGTGTGTATAGCTGTGAGACGGGTTGATCGCCTCACTCAGTATTTATTAAATACTGATGCATCTCTTCGTAATGATGCAGAAAAAGTTTAGCTAGCTGGAGCTTGTGGAACCAAGGCTGCGGAAGAGATGACATACCGGGGGGTTGTTTATTTATTTTATTGCCGGTATTGTTTTATGGTGATGAATTGTTGTGAACATGTAGGCTGTTAGTTGATATTTACTATATTGAGTTAATTAAATTAATGTGGTTTTGTGACTTGTTTAATCTAGTCGTGTTGAGGCATTTTAATATTTATGGGAATATTATTTTCTGCAAAAAAAAAAAAAATGGGTTAGGTTGTTTCAATAATTAAGATAACCAATCTGCAAAATCGATGAACAAGTCCATGACTAATAAACCTTCGTATACTCGTGAAGAATAACATGAAACCTACTTAAAGAAGCTGCGATTAGAGGAAAGAATGGCTTACAAGAATTTCATGGTAGAAAAACGTGCGGTGGGCTTCTCCGGACACGGTTTGAACCTCAGGTCTGAAATACTTAACTAAGTCAAGATATGAAAGATATACTCACCGCTGTTTGGGAGGTCTAGTCTGTTCCAAATTCTTTGACAAACTTGCCAAATAAGCATACTTCCACATTTTCAATCTTTTGAAACAACAAAATGACCTGAAATATAAAGATACATTTCTTGAAGTGTTAAGACATGAAAATAAATAAGAAGCAAACAGAACCATATCTAACTTGGACTTTTAAGAGAACTCATATGGATAATTTTCTTCTCGGATAACCTCAATTAGGAACCTTCCCTTTACTTCTAATACTTTATCAACCGATGCCAAAACTCTAAAAGTAAGTGATTCCCCTCGAGGAACCATATATATCAATAACGAATGTAGATGGTTATCAAAATTGTAATAATGAAAGTATAGGAGTATACATGCACTAAACATTTTATGAACATAATCTTACTATTTACCAATAAACAAAGTAACGCCCTTAGTAAGTCTTTAATTTACCACCAAAACTTGTACTACTCATATTTCAAAGAAGAAAAACAAACTGAATATGTCACACAAACCTCCAATCCAGAGAGTTTCTTCTAACAATATTTCTCTCGAAAGCATGAAATAATAGAAAACAGTACTATTTACTATATTTTAGTCTCATGATTCTCTAACTTACGAAAGATATAATAGTGAAATAAACACTTGATTTAGTAAATTTGATGGTCATCACTATAAATCATGATTCTAATCCCCATATCAATTGATTCAATTAATCCACGAGCCAATACCAGAATCTCTACTCCTTTGTGGATAATAATGACTTCACTTAGTGGTTCATTTATCTTGTATAACAACGTATACATCTCATCGCAAATAGAAACCCTAAATGCAGCCTTCTAGATCTTTCTTCTACCGTCTGCCATCATTTCATTACTCACAAAACCCTTAAAAGACCATTTGTACACTACATTATCCCCAAATTTTGTTGTCACATAAGCAGATTGGACGACCTTAGAGCTACCTTCACCTTTAAAGTTTGGGATGTTTTCGGTTATTATCTCATAGTCTGTCAGATAATATCATTCTATGACCTTAGACGATTGAAAAATTAAGGGAAAATAGCATTTTAAACCTTGAAAGTATCACATGCATGCTAGAACTTTAAACCATGAAGGTATTACACTATCACTTTAAACCTTCAGACTATTTTTATTAACACTTTAAACCTTGAAATTACCTCGTTGTTTTTCCGCTATAAAATTCACATCAAAATCTTACCAGAAAACTAACGGAATTCTCGATAATAATAAGACAATAAATTCTAATGGTAATCTGACAAATTTCTGACAAAATAGTTTTTCTGAATTTTCAAAATTCAAATGGTTATATCAACGTAAATATTTATAACTGATTTCCAATAGTTATTCAAATATCTGTCAGAAATTTAAAACGGATTTTTGAGTAACTATCAGAATTCCGTTAGAAAAATGTACGTTTATATAGTTGTTTGAATTTAAAAATTCTGATAAAACTATTTTGTCATAAATTCTTTGAATTACCATCAAATAATTTTATCGAAAATTTCGTCAATTTTTCGCTAACTATTTTGTATTGAGTTTTATTATAAGGTAATTTCAAAGTTTTAAGTGTTGGTAACAATAGTTTGAAGTTTTAAAGTGCTAATGTAATACCTTCGAGGTTTAAAGTACTAGCATCTGACACTTTCAAGGTTTAAAATGTTATTTTCCAAAATAAATAAATAACTAGCTATGCTTTTGTTTTCAATCAATTTATATTTTAACTATTTATTAATGTTTATAGATATTTTTAATTGGTTTTTGTTTAATATACTTTGTAGTTTTATTTATCGTTTGTACCATATTTATATGCTTTAAACATGGAGTTTTTTTTTCATTTTCATATAGTAATAGCAAATATTTTATTTGAATCAATCATATGTCAAATGAATGATATTCTTTAATCTAATTGACTTAATTAGAGAAATTCTTACAAAATTAGATATCAAATTAATAGAAATTTTAAATAAAAACTAACTAAATGAAAACCAATACAATTGTCAATCTTATGTATAAATAATTTTCTTATGTATAATTATGTATAATTATGTATAATTGATTAAATTAATCAAACATACATCTACCATCTTCTACCTCTTCCCGGAAACTTCGGATCATCCATATAATACACAAAAAGAAACTCCAAATATTTGATATCTTTCTCTTTAAATGAGATATCAATTCGAGCACGGTTTCAGTAAATATATATTACAACAAAAATCCCACTTTTTCCAATCTAGTTCCTCCACCACCGTGAACTCCAGTTAGACTCAGGCATGATACCCGCAAAAAAAATTTGACTCTATAGTTTTTTTTTTTAGCAAACTGCAAATCCATAATTTTCCGTCAAAATAATTAATTTGAAATTTCCTGCAAAAAAACTAATATCATAATTTTCCTAACAAACTCCAAATCTGTTTTGCCAAAACAAACTTGACTCTGCAATTTTCTTAACAAACTTTATATCTGTAATTTCCCACCAAGATGAATAATTTTCCAATTTTCCGCAAAAAAACCATCTGTAATTTTCCTGCCAAAAAATGTATTTGAATCACAACATATGTTGAAACAGATATTTTTATTAGTTATATGCATTATTTTAGATAGTAATTCAAAATAACTTGAAAATAAGATCAAATAAATGTTAAATGAGAATCTTATTTATATATTTGATCTGTTTCCCATTAAAAACTCGATCTCATACTTTTCCTAGCAAACTGAAAATCCATTTTGCCAAACTGAAAATTTTACAATTTTCCTGCCAAAAACTTATATGTTCCCCACCAAAAAAAACTTGACTCTGTAATTTGGTAATAATTTAGAGAAATTTAAAACCAATGTTAGTTTCCATAATATTGATGTTTAAATCTGTTTGGTTACACTTCTAACATTAATCATGGTTTATTTGTTTTAATATGGATGTTTGGAAACACTTCTTTAGAGTGGCTCTTTTTAATAGTGTAGTAGATAGATAGAGATATAATAGTGTTTGGATGCAGAGCTGAAAATATCTCATTTAAGAACTCACGAAAATGTGTTTGGCAATAGTCCACGAGTACCTCTTTTTTTAATAGTATAGAGATGTTTAAAACAGGTGACATGTTGTCTTTGGTTCAATCTTTTGCATCGACAAGGGAAAAAGAGAAAGTATGAGTGAAAATTAGAAACATATAAATCGTTTATGGAAGGAGTTTAATGTTGTTGGCGATATATGTAATATGGTCCATGGTTCAGTTTTATTGTGTTGATGTGGAAAAATAGAGACCAAGAGAGAAAGATATGTGTGTATTTTGAAAACATATGCGACGCTTAGAATATGAGAGTAATTTGATATTTTAGTATTTTGATAAGTAATTTGACCATACATAGAAAATGAACAAAGAAAAGATAAATGTGGTAAAGATAATAAATATTATGTTTAAAACGGATGAACATGTACCTATGGTTCAATCTTTTGCATCATCGAGAGAACTAGAAATAGTATTAGTGGATATTAGAAATGCATAAGGCATTTATGGAAGTAGTTCAATGTTGTTAATGATTTATGTAATGTGGTCCATGGTACAATTTTATCGTGTTGATGAGGAAACAAATTAAGAACAAGAGAGAAAAAGAATATGTATATTTTGAAAACATATGAGACATTTATAAATATAGATTAATATCTAAAAAGTTCAAATAAATTTTTGAAAAAGAGAAATGTAATAATTGATTGTTTTTCTGACATAAGTTTTCAATCATTTTGAGTTTTTTGGTCTCTTAATACGATATTGAAGAAACATAAGAATATAGATTTAGAGACTGGATTTTTTGAATCGTGTGTAGTTGTAAATGATATATCATGGTTTTTATGGTTTTTAGCCATGATATAAGTATTGGTTTTAAAGTTTTCTTTTTATTATCTGAGTCTTATTAGGTACAAATAAGAGAGGGACCTTATTGATATGTTTTGGAGCTTTTGGAGGCTTGTAGCTGAGCAAAATGACTTGGAGACGAATCTTGGTGTTCACGTCGATTGACACACTTTCGAGTTTTATCAAATTTCAAGAATCGCAACTTTGTCCCAAGAGTTCTAATTATTTGTAATACAAGTCTTTTTTTGTATTTTAGGTTATATCTAGGTTTTTAGAAGTCTAAAAAGACTAAGCTTTGTTTTATCAATTTCTTTGAGAGGTTTTGGAGATAGAGAGCCTTGGAGAGAAGAATCATAACTCACCTTGTAGAGAGAAGATTCTGAACTCTTATTATTCTTTTGATTTATATATGCGTATTATTCAGACTATGATTTGTATTTCATTGATTATGTCTGAGTAATCTCATTGTTAGATCTAGGATTTTTGAGGGTTTATGATGTATTTTTGAATTGGTCATAAACATATCAATATATTCATAATTGTTCTTCATCTAGTTTGAATCTAACTAGATCTGGATTGATCACCTGGAATCTAACATCTTAGAATAATTAATATACATGAGAGTGTTATTGATATCTTCAACTAATCTTAGATAAACAAAATAGCCTACTCGCAAAGAGACTTGGTTTAGGGATTTTGTGAACATATCATACTTGAAATTAATGCATGCTTCATTAAGTTAGATTCACAAAGATATTTGGTTTTCAGTGATTTAAGTATAGTTATCATTGCAGCGAGAGTTGAATGATAATATAATTGTGTTATGAGTTTAAAAACCAGTCATACATGCATCATATATATCGAACCACCCAATTTGCAATTCAGAGTATTCCCTAATTGATTTCCCTAGGTCTAGCTTATACTCATATTGAACTTACACTCCATTCATCTTTTAGTTATTTATTATTGCATTGTTTTACTTTTAATTACCTTTATTATTTAGCTTAATTCAAATATGTTTCATCTATTGTGTGAACTTCATACTCCTTGTGGATTTTGACACCTAAGTATTATATTGTATCTTAATTTGAGAGAATAGCGTAAAGGGTAATTTTGAGCATATCAGTAAACATCCGATAAAATCGGTAGTATGGTGCTTTTGGATTAAGTGATTTAAACGCTAAAAATTTTAGATTAAGACTACATATGTAACTATCTAAAAATATTATATGAGTATAAATATAAAATTATCGGAAAACTAATACACTTGATAGACTAAAAATATATTTTAAGATCTGAATTTTGATAAATATAATTTAATATAATATATATGTTGTCGATAAATTTTATTTTATTAAGTACATATAAAAACTTAAAGATGATATATAATAATACATTTTATTGATGAAATTTTTTATAACTATATTAATAAATGATAATTTAAAATTCCGCGCATAGCGCGGCTCACCAACTAGTTATAATTAATTTTTAATCCAGCTAAAAGAAAAGAATGAACAAACAAACCATCCACTTATAAATAGTTTCTTTAGTTCTCTACATTTCACATAATTGATATAATAAAATTAATAAGTTTGGTTTAAATTAAATATTCTACAACTGTCTATATCAACATAAAGTTTAATTGCTTTGAAGGGACCAAAAATACAAAGCTTATACACACCATATAAATAAAACAAATAATATATCTTTTTATTTTGAACGTCTCTTTGATTATTATTATTTCGAAAGAGTTTACAAAATACAGAAACCATCCATATACATACAATTATTATCAACATGCTAAAGAACGATAACCTAAGAAACAAATTTTGACGATGCTTCCTTTCGAGAAAACTTTTAGTTGCTAACAGATAAATATATCTATTATGTTCTTTCTCCGTACTTGAACTCAAACTATTGTGAATCTTGACTATCATCCGATTATGAGTACACCATAATATCTTCGCAATTTTGAAACACCAATGCATGAGAATTCCAAACTCCACATCCAATGGTAACCTTGGTAGGAATTTGTATAATTTGCCTAGGCTTTAATAAACCAACAGAGAAACCGGCAGAACCATCACATATGATAACGTCACCGGACTCTAACTCTACCGAAGAGAGATATTAATAACTGACAACAATAAAAAAAAAGTAAAGTTGAAAATATGATCTCTTGCTCCATTAATCCCAGTATTGAAGACGCATATTTCATCAGACTTCCAAATCAAATGTAAGAGAGACATTGTAGTGGATATGCTTTCAAGTTCCAACAATCATAGCCGTAAACCAGCAATGATAACTCCCATTAAAGAAGACAGATCCGTCACTTTTGGATGAATACATCATCAATCCAATTTGCTTAACTTCTCTCGCCGTTAGAACAAAGGAATCGATTGTGGCTCTATAACTGAATTTGAACATCACCGGAGACGAAAGTTACTGGCTAAGACGGAGATAACCGTCTCAAGACAAGGATGCATAATCTTTTTGTTGAACGTCTCTAACCACTCACAATGAGAGAGACACAATTCACCGCCAACGATTAGTAAGATTTGCACAAATTGAAATTTTGTTACATTAACAGAAAATAGGTTAAGACTAGAGAGAGTAAGAGCCACGGGTGAGCGCCAAAGGCCCTAACGGAAACAAAGAGAAAGGAACCAATGATGATGGTGACCCTGTGTTTGTCGCATTTTCAATCGCAAGTAGTTATTTGGTTTTTTTCTTTTCTTATTAAAATCTTTATATATCTATATATATCTTATATAATAAAGTATGATTACATTTATTGCTGTCATGTGTAATGCTGTCATGTGTCCACTTCTTCCCTTGCTCTGAATTGCTGCTATATGTTTTATTTCTTCCCTTGCTCTGTATTTCTGCCATGTGTCTATTGCTTTCTTACTTAAAAATGATAATTTTCTATATATATATATAAAAGAAATCTTATACACATGCAATTCTAAATATTAAAAATCAGTATTTCCTTACTTAAAAATAACTTTTTTTTTTGTTTCTGTAGTTATATATAAATAACCAAAATACATGCAACTCTGGATATTAAAAAACAATAATTTTCTTACATTGTCTTCATTCTAACAAAATTTAATTACAATTCTAATATTTTGCAATTTAGTTATTATCTAATATTCTAACTCCTTAAAAAACAATCATCGCACAATATACACTAACTAATCATCTCAGGTTTTAGAGGATCACTAGTTTTAGATGATCTAATTTTATTAATGGATCCAAATATTATTAAAATTTAATTATTCATTTTGTTTTTGTATCTTATATAAGATAACCAAAATACAATTATCACACATTTAAAAGTATCAAATCTGTTAAAATTAATTACAATTTTACTAACCAACATTTGTAACTCCTTTACTTAATTGCATTGCTGTTATATAAATAATAAATATTATCTTTTATGAGACCTTACAACACATATTTTTTATATTTGTTTCATCATCCAAAAGTAAAATATTCACATGAAATTATTTTATCACTAAATAATATGAACTTTAAAAAAATATTAGGTTACTTCTTCTTTTTTAATGTTTCTATATTTTTCCTTCTTAGAAAAACATATTAGTTCACAATGCCACTATTGAACATTTTATCTAAAAACAAAAAAAAATTATAACTACAGTTGTTCAGCCACATAAAATTTCATGCATATGCTATAAAATTTATTTAGCTTGATTAGATTTTATCTAAAAGTGATTAGATTTATTGTCTTCTAATACAAACTTATACTATGAAAATATTATACAAATTGGGGTTATTCATGTTTCCAAATACCGTAGTCCTATCTTTACATCCAAACAATCACCTATATTGATATTATGGAAACTAACACTAATTTCAAATTTCCTAAAATATTCTATCTAATTTAAACCTATATTAGAAAAATATGATTCCCCTTTCACATTTATTTTGTTTTATTTAAAAATTAGTTTATATTATTATATAATACATACAATTAATAAATTTTATAATTTTTTCTTCATCTGTTGTGATTCAAATTTTTAAAAACAGACATATATTACTCGATCAATGAAAAAGTTGTTTGTTCAATGTCATAAATTATCCATGTATCTAAACCACTTCTAATTATTTCTCTACAATCTTTACAACCAAACACAATGATTTTCTTATATAATATTATGACTTAATAGAATGAATTATGATTCTTATATCAGTTTTGTTTGATCTTACTTTTAAATAATTTTCATGATTACATAACACATATAATTTTTTGATATTTTTATTTTTTGTTAGATTATTTTTATTTTTGCTACCAGTTGTTTTTGTTAGATATTTTTATTTTTATAGTAAGTTTTTATAATTTTTATGTAATCATATTCTAAAATGTAATATAAACAACTGAATAAATTTTAAATTTCTTATTTTTATAATTTTAGCTGTCTTTTTTTTATTTAAAAATAATCTATGGTCATGCGCGTACCGCGCAGGTGAAACAGCTAGTATCTTATTATATAAAGCTGGGTTGCACTCACAAGATCTTGACACGTGTCGGTTAATCGATAAAATTATGATACATTTAACAAAATATTAAATAAATCATCAAATAGATAATCATTACTTTATATTTGTTACAATACATATAATTTCCTTAATCAAAAAAGAAAACCAACAAAATAGAAAGATTTAAATAGCTAATCAAATAGATAATTTTTTTATATATTTTCTATATATATAATTTTGAACATATCTTGACCAGTTTCGATGAGTTAAAAAGCATAAAAAAAATACCTACACTTAACCATGTATAAATAATACTTCAGCGTATAGCACAAACAAACAACAAGTCTAATCAAAGTTCAAGAGTCAATGTGTTCAACAAATTTTTTTAAAAGGTGAATATTACAAATAAAAACAAATATTGAGACTGCTAGGAACCGCGATGAGGTTGAGGCTGAGGCTGTTCGCCAGTACAATGAGCTTAAAGATGCTAGCCAGCGCATTGGGGTTAATGCAACTCGGATCCAGTTGTTACGCTATGAGGCTGAGGCTTCTCCGATGCAGTTGCAGCGCCATGAGGCTATGGCTGCTCGTTTACATGATGAGGTTGAGATTTCTCGCTTGCACAATAATATTATTTTTATAATAATTTTATTTTGTTATATTAAAAATATCATATAATATACTTTGTAAATTATATCAATGGAAGAAAAAAGCATTTGGGCATAGCCCAAGTTTTACCTAGCTATTATAATAATATATTCACCATCTCGAAACCGCTTCTCGTTCAACTAATGTGATTTTTCAATTTTATTTTGATGTTTAGCTAATACAATATGGGCCTAAAACTAAAAGCCCATTAATGCCATTTGTGTTATTTAACCCACCGTCTCGCCCACAGCCTATAAGAACAAACCCTCTAAACCCTAGTTCTTTAAATACCAGTCAATCTCCATCGCCGTCAAACATTATCTTCTTCCTCTTCATAGTTTTGTTCTTTCATGTTCTTTGTTGTATATTTCGAAGTCTTCAATCCGATCGATTTTATTGCGAATTGGGATCTCCGAATTCGAATTCGGATTGATAAACCTCGACCGGATTGCTAATACTGATTTCTAATGATTGTTCGGTTTTTCTTGATTTATCAGTTTCGAGATTTATGCTATTGTTCGGCTTTTGATTTGTGAATTATTAAGATTGTTTACGATTAGAGTTCTTAATGGTGATGATGATAAAACATAATCCCAGCTCTATGAGACCTTTTGTGGTCCAGGAATAGAATTATGTTCATACATATATCTGAGCCGTTAAATTCTAATTGTTCTTTTTTTAGAATCTTCATTTGGGTTTTAGTATTCTTATTTAATGTTGATTTTTGAACAATTATTTTTAGGGGTTAATATGGCGATGATGATAACATATTATCCCAGCTCATTATGAGACCTTTTGTGGTCCAGGAATATAATTGTTTTCTATAACATTTTCTGAGCCTTACAACCCTAAATTTTCATTCTTAACTATGTTTTGATATTTTTAATCTTGTTCCCTGTGATGATTAAAAATCAATATCATGCTAATGTATATCTGATATAATTTATGATTTATAAGTGATTTTCTGAGGGAGCTCTTATTTTTTATAATTACATTTATTTTTGGGGTTTTGGTTATTAAAGATTTCCCTATGATGGCATTAACCATGCTAATACTGATGTCTCTGACTGAATCAAAGTTAAATTTGCTGAGGGAATCTCAAAATTTTGTCATAGGCAAAACTATGAGCAGCCGTGAGTTTGTGTAATGTGTTAAAAATTTTGGAACAGTTCTGATACGTATATTTTCTTAATACGAGTTTGGACTTCAGAGTTTGTTTGTTTAATCTTTAAATGTTTGCGGTTCTCTCTGATCTCAACTGTGATGTTGTTGACGCTAAGCTATGGACACATAACGGTAGAGTTGCTTCCATAATCTACCTCAGAGATTGTACCTCAGGTTCTCCGATTCTTGATTCTCAGAGAATATCCAAGATCGAAGGACGGTTAAAGAACGTTTTGAACGGAGATAACGACGTTAAATCCGCTGGAAAGTCACGTGTTTCAATGGATTTGATGATGCATATAGAACGTAGACTACAAGTATATAGTGTGTGGAGCTTCTTTATTTCGTAGTTGGAGTAGCTGCAGCAACCAAAGCCGGAAGGAAAATGGGATATTCGAATAGGAGAAATATTTCTCTAACAATCTAAAATTCGATTTCACTCGTAGATTACTCGATAATGTTGTAACAATGCTGAAAATTAAAATTAAAATTAGTCTGCAATAAAGCCCTAGAATCGTCCATCTTGTAATTATGTTAACTAAACGACGCCAGATATCAGATCTTGTACGCAATTTATCGCTTTACTTTCTTTTAGTACCATGTTAATTTAGGTTTACAGGTCAGAAAGTGATAATAATAGTTTTCTCTGGAATAACCATATTTTTTATTACCATTCAGTAAATACATTGACCAAATAGTATAATTTGCCAACTAATTTTGCGTTATGATTGTCATGTACCGACGTTGGTTTTTCATAAATACTTAACGGTTGCAGCCGCAGTCGATTACCTTAATTGAATTTCACATTAATATGTTGAAACGACGTCGCGAGGGGATTATATCCCCATCGTTTGAACATACTACAAGTCTTATGGAACCGAAATATAGGCATTTCTTAGTTCTAGGTGCATAAAAAAATGTATGTCTCATGGAACCGAAATATAGGCATTTCTTACATGATGCACTAGAACTAATTATAAAAACAAAATAAAATAAAAAATATTCAAAATAAGTTTTACTGTTATGATGTACGTTATTTTGTGAACATCGGAAACAAGTACCAAAGCAATAATATAATAGTAGGATCGATCCACATAAAGTAAAAAACATTATAAATCTGTAAATTTAAACATAACTAGGATAAAAAAATATGAAAAGTGAAATCCGAATATAAATCTGAAAATAATTAAATAAGGAAAAAATCAATTGGAATAAATATTGGGATCTGGAAAATTGCAGAGATTTAAATAAATAAATACAATGTCTAACCGAATTAACAATTAAATGATCTTTAGAACACAAAAACTGTATCAAAATAATCTTTTTATTAAAAACAAATATTATTCTAGCATAAATCTATTAGGATCCTATGATAGCATCTTTTGAGCAAGTTTGATAGAGTTCACTTGTAGATCCAGCTTCAACTCTTGAAAATTTAGAAATCAAGCCTTCAAACTATAGACTCCACGTAAAATAGACAACGCTAACTGTAGTATAAAACCCTATAAATTATTTGATAGATTCGTCAACCTAACAAAAACATTTGTTTCATAGAAGTAGAGATCTAATAATCATTATGTTAATCTATAACAATAACCTCATTAAACATTAAATCTCTTTGAATAAATCTCATCTTCCAACATGCAGATCTACTCAACCACGGCAATGGGTTGATAGATCATGATGTTGTATGGATGAAAATGCAAATAAAGAGATGAAGATATAATGTAGATATTGAAAATGCAATGAAAATACTTTAGATCTGAGAAAAATCAATGTAAAAGTTTCTAGATCTGAAATGAAAATAGAAATAGCAGAGTAACAGTAAAAATCATGTCTCGGTTTCTCTGGCCGCTCAGGAAATGATCCCTATTTATAGGGTGTCTTTTAGGTCAAAACTCAGAGTTAATGTGCGATTTGGAGAATATTCGTGATCAGGATCGATCGAGCTGGCTTGGATCGATCGATATCTTTCCTCTGATCCGTTCCACTTCATAGATTCTTTTGACTGACAGATCGGTCGATCCTCGTCATGCTTGGTCGATCTTTTTCAGGATCGATCGATCCAGGATGTCTCCAAAATCCAATGATGTGTAAAAACGTCCAAAGTTACTCCATTTTGCCATTTTAGCTACAAGGAACTGAAAACCTAAAAAGACAATAAAACCGGCCAGAAAAACACAAAACCTAACTCTACACTCAATCAAACAAGTAAAAACAATAGTGAAAACGGGTCAAAATAGACACTCATCACACCCCCTAGACTTGAATCCTTGCTTGTCCTCAAGTAAGAAACAAGGCAATGAAACAAAGCTCAAAAGGGGAAGTTTGAAAAATGGGAACTTACACTTAGCTTTAGAAACCACCATGTTGATGATGTAAACCAAAAAGAAACCTTGTGAGAGGTTAATTGAACTTAAACAGTACAACATATAATGTACCATAAGCATAGCAAACATTACCATACTCTAGCATCCGAGATCCATGGGAACTTTTGAAATCTCCATTGTTGGCCCTTTAACATTCATTAAGTGTTGCGTGCAGTCTCACAAAGTGAGTCTCAATCGCTAAGAGCTAGTAACGGGGGGTCATTTTGAAGGTGATAGTTAGGCATGACAAATGAACTCCGGTGCAAGCCAATGCGCAAAATCACAGTGAGACGAAAACCAAAGATGGTGCACAACTCCTGAGCCTTGGACTCGAAGACCATCTCCAACCCCACTCCAATTTTCACTCCATATTCCATTTTGGAGTAGAATTTACTCCGTAGTGTTTGCACTTGGTTGCACATGCTCCTAATGTTGTGAAAAAGGATTGGGGTCTGAATGAAAGAGGGTGTAAGGCTGTGGAACCAAGCTAAAAATGAGCTTGGCCATCTGGAGCTCCAATAAGAATGGATTCAACTCCAGATGTATATGATCCTTTTGTGATATCGAGCCCCTAAGTGAGAAGATTAGTCCAAGTTAAAGGTCCAAGTATATAGAGCCAACGCTGGATCATTCAGATTTTCAAAAGATAGGTTGCTTCTGGTAAAGTTGATCCACTGATGGTATTTTCAATCTTCATGTACTAAGTCCAATAAATGTCAACATAAAATGAAAACCAAAAAAATCGTAAAATTTCTATGTTTTGACTCAATAAAACGACTCAAGAAAAATGAAAAACTTTTATTTTTGAAATTTTTTTTCTTTTTTTTTCTTTTTGACAAAGAAACAAAAGAAAACACAGTGTTAGTAACATATGAAAGCAGTCACCCCTTCCCCCACAATTAAATCATTGCATCCCGCAATGATAAAAATTCAAAGAAAATGGATGCTGCGAAATAACACTGGAGATAATGAATTGTGAACAAAAAAGCAAACCATAAACCGTAGAAGGAATATTACGACCAAAATGGAGCATTGGTCTGTACATGAACCGGTTTTCAGCTTTTCTCGTCTCGGGGATTGATCGATCTGGGAAGGATCGGTCGATCCCAGCGTACTGAAACTTCTTGAAATTTGCATCTTCTGCATTTTGCACTTGTTTTCAGTCAGCTCAATAAAAACATCATCATATTTTATTTTGGAAAATAATTAAATAAAATAAAATAACTGAAGGGAAATAAATTAAAATAGTTTTATTAATTCAAAAGCAAAAAGAAATTAAAAGAACATGTTGGGATTCCTCCCAACCAGCGCTTGTTTTTGCAAAGTCACTAGCTTAACTTAGTTTTATTTCAATTGGGTTTAGGGTTCATTGGAAAAATGGTATCTTCCTCATCTGGTGGCTGGTTTTCTGCCTTGATCTTGGGCTTCGCAGTGACAACCCTCATCATATAATCCAAATTTTCTTCGGTAGCTTCAAAGTTTATTTCCGCTGGATCTCCACCACCATTGCTTCCCGAAGTCATGTTCATTGGATGAACAACATCAACAGATTTCACATCTTTCACAATGAAAGCTTGACCATCATGGTGGGGCCTCTGTCGACAGTCTCGACGTAGAAGGTCATGGAGGTATTTTTAAACCTAAGTTTAATTCTTCTTTTGGGGATACTAATCGAGGCTCTAGTTGTTGCTAGAAAAGGTCTGCCAAGTATAATTCCTTTCCATTGTTCATCCAATGCAAGGACAACAAAGTCTACTAGCGCATAACTTCCATTAACCTTGACAGGAATATTTAAGAGTTTCCCTACTGGTTTTCTTGATGTATTATCATCCATCTCAATTTCCATGGTAATTGGTTTCATGGAGAGCAACCCTAACTTCTTAGCTTGGCTGAGTGGTATGATGTTAACGCTGGCTCCAGTGTCAATTAGGCTGTTCTTAGATCGATACTGCCTATAGTGACTGCGAGACTAAACCTTCCGGGGTCCTCTAATTTTCATGGAGGTCCTTCTGGCATATTCTTGCTACATTCCTCTTGAAGGAAATCAGCTGCTTCTTGTATAGTTGTCCTTCCAGTAATTATATCCCTCATTGGATCCATTGTCTAAGAAGTCATTGATTTAACCTCCATGAAAGGCAATCTCACCCTCATCTTAGTGATTACCTGATATATCCTTTTTTACATCTCAGGGTTTGGTTTTTCAGGTGGTTGTGGTATCTTCCAATCCCTCCTTGATTCTCATCAGTTTCCATGTTCTCAACAGAGTTTATCTCTTTAGGTGGCTGCAAGGTTGATTTTCTACACTCTTTGTGATTTCTGAAATTTTTTAGGTTTTTATCAAGCAGTGGATCTCAAAATTGTGTCTGAAAGGATCGATCGATCTTAAACCAGATCGGTCAATCCGGTCTGATTTTTAAGTTTCTATTGGGGGAGTAGGATCGATCGATCTCACTATGCAGGTCGATCCTGACAGAATCTGGGTCGATATTTTCATCGAGAAAATAGTGGCTTTCATCGTTGGATCGATCGATCTCAGCGAGCATTTCCATAAAAAATTCCTCATCGGCGAACAGATCAATGTACTTCAGATATTCTCTGGGATTGGTTTTAGGCTTCCCTGGGAGAGTCCATGGTAATGCCTTAACCATTTTGGCTGACCTTGCTACCTTTGTTTCCAATATCCTCACATGGGCACCCAAGGATTCAAGCCTCCCATTTAAATCATTGTACATATTATCAACTTTAAGGTTGATTTCTCCAGTAAATTTCATCTGCCTTTCCATGATTTGCTGGAATAAGGACTCAATATTCCCCATGAAACCATCATTCCCAGATTGGGGTTGAATCCTGTTTTACCATAACCAGAATTTTTTTGGAAGTTCCCCTGGTTTTGAGTACTCCAAGATGGATAAAACTGATCTCCAGGGTTCTCAATATTAGTGCTGCAGTAGGACAGGTTAGGATGGTTCCTAAAATTCGGATTAAAATCCCAGTTTTGGTAGTTTCCTTGTTCATCGAGAAAGTTGATCTCCTCAGTTTGATCCTTCTCATCCTTGAACTCATCACTTTCCAAGAGATTAACAGATCTCTTTTGAGCTCTCATCAGAATGTCCACCTTTGCATTAAGCTCCTCTATGATCTTATCACTCACTTGAGTGGGGTTGACTCTCCTATCATAGTCAGAGATCTGTTAGAGTTGCTTGCGACCAGGTTTTCAATGAGCTCCATGGCTTCCTCAAGTGTGTTGCTCATAAAGTCTCCCCTACTGACTGTGTCCATAGCCATTTGATACTTCATTTTAACTCTATTATAGAAAAAAGTTCATTCTGTCCAACTCGGTATAGCTTCGAGGGGGACAGTCCCTTAGATATTCCTTATAGTGTTCCCAACCTTCATAGAAGGACTCGGTACCAGCTTGGCAGAATGTGACTATTTTGTTTTTTAGTGCTGTGAATCTAGCTTTGGTGAAGAACTGCTATAAGAAAGCAGCTCGACATTCACCCCAGCTTGTGATAGATCTGAGACTCAAAGATTTCAACCATCTATGAGCCTTGTCAGCGAGGGAAAAGGAACATAGTCTACAACGGAGGTAGTCTTGGGGGACTCCGTTGGCTTTGGTGGTACTACAGATTTTCTCAAAGATATCAATATTGTCCATTGGGTTCTTGTTAGATAGCCCATGAAATTGATTCTGTTTTACCAAGACGATTATTTGAGGTTTAATCTCATACTCTTGCCTCTGGGTAGGAGGGGGAATAATAGCAGATTATTTCTTATAGTAGGCGTGCGGGGCATCTTGCTCGCCTAAGGTAATCCTGCGTGGCGGGATTTGTAGTCCCGACACAGCATCTACTCTCATCCCAAGAACTCCAGCATCATTGAGAGGTCCTTGATTAACCTGATCCTCTCTCTGCCGGACTGCATTTGCATCCTCACCATCAACAACAGGGGGAATATTTCTAAGGTTATTAGGATCAGCCATACTAACCTTATCTTTTGCTTTCCTTGTGGTTTTTTTCTTCTTTTTTTCCTTGATCTTCCTTGTGGACTTCCTTGTCAACTCCTCTATGCTTGAGTCTTGTAGATCTTTAGAAGCCTTGCTCCTTAATTGCATACACCTGAGAAGTATATGAAGTTTGAAAGTCAGATCCGAATAAGAGGCTCTAGGATCAATGGATCTTGGAAGGGATCGGTCGATCTCAAGAGAAAAATGATCAATCAATCAAAGAAGAACCGATCGATCTTGCACAAAGTAGGATCGGTCGATCTCGTATGGGATCTGTCGGTCATGCAAGAAGTATGATTGATCGATCTTATGGGGATCGATCGATCTCAGAGACATAAATAAAAAAATGCAGAAAAGAAAATATCCTAGACTAGGTCTAAAACTTAAATCTAAAGGCTACAATTACTCCCCGGCAGCGGCGCCAAAAACTAGATGTGATGTTTTATGCATCAGGTTTTACCCAACCAATGGTTCCTGCAAGTGCACGGTTGTGCACGGTAATATAGTGGTGGGATCGATCCACAAAGAGTAAAGAAAACTATAGATTTGTAGATCTAAACAGAGTTAGGATGAAAAAATATGGAAAGTGTCACAAAAGGAAATCCGAATATAAATCCGAAAATAACTAAATAAGGACAAAAATCAATTAAATAAATGTTGGGATATAGGAAATCGTAAAGATTTAAATAAATAAAAAGATGTATAACCGGATTAGCAATTAAATGATCTAGATCTAGAACACAAACACTATACCACAATAAATCTTTTTATGAAAAGCAAATATTATTCTAGCATAAATCCGTTAGGACCCTATGATAGCATATTTTGAGCAAGTTTGATAGAGTTCACTTGTAGATCCAACTTCAACTCTTGGAAATCTGGAAATCAGGCCTACTATAGACTCCGGGTAGAATAGCCAACACTAGTTGTACTACAAAAGCATTTGTTTCATAGAAGTAGAGATCTAATAATCATAATTCTAATCTATAACAATAACCTAATTAAACATTAGATCCCTTTGAATAAATCTCATCTCCCAACATGCAGATCTTCTCAACCATGGTAATGGGTTGATAGATCATGATGTTGTATGGTTGAAAATGCAAAGAAAGAGATAAAGACAGAATGTAGATCTTGAAAATGCAATGAAAATACTTTAGATCTGAGAAAAATCAATGTAAAAGTTTACAGGTCTCAAATGAAAAAAAAATAGCAGAGTAACAGTAAAAAATCGTGTATCTGTCTCTCTGGTCACTAAGAAAATGATCCCTATTTATAGGGTGTCTTATGGGTCATAACTCGGTGTTAATGTGCAATTTGGAGAATATTTGTGATCGGGATCGATCGATCGATCTCCTTTCTCTGATCTGTGCCACCTCATAGATTCCTTTGATTGACCGATCTGCTTCAGAATCGTCCGATCCTCATCATGCTTGGTCGATCCTTTTCAGGATCGATCGATCCAGGATGTCTCCAAAATCCAGTGATGTGTAAAAATGTCCGAAGTTGCTCCATTTTGCCCATTTTAGCTCCAAGGAAGTGAAAACCTGAAAAGACACTAAAACCGGCTAGAAGAACACAAAACCTAACTCTAGACTCAATAAAACAAGTAAAAACAATAGTGAAAACGGGTCAAAATAGACACTCATCATCTTCCCTGGTCTCATGAGCACGACCCATGCCTTGAGTCATTAGATATACTTTTTCCAGGGACTAGGATACAATAGCGTGAGGGTGGATGCATCAGACGTTGATTTACGCCACGACTCCACTTACTCACTTGTTATGAATCCTCTTTGACTATAATAGACTGACCCTTAAATCCTGATCCGATCAACTCACACTATGCTGACAGGGTTGGATCTTGAGGCTCTCTACCATGACCCTTGGATTGAGCTGGAAATGATGTCTATTGTCTAGGGATGTCCTTTGATGAAACTTCTAGTTGATACCCATAGTAGTATAGAGTGTTTGCAAACCTATAACTCCATCCCTGAAGTCCCTATAGTTTCCTCATAGTTTACATCTTCTTAGTAATCGTTCATTGTAGTGTTTTCTCAAGTTTTACTGTAGCACTCGACCTCACCACTCGATCAGTGTGGTCGAGTTGTCCCTAGTTCTGTGATTTTGCTTGTTTAGTTCCACGATGTGCTAAAGTGTGACAGACTTTGGCATCTCTAGTATCAATTAAGGTTTTAGTATAATTCTCATTTAGACTGTTAGTACACCACACCCTTTTGATAATCACTTGAATAGCTAGCCTTAATAATGTACTCATTGTTGTAGACACACTCTTGATTGGTTCGACAAGTTACACTCATTACCACTATACTACAATTGATAAATTTGGTGTTTTATCTCTCTGTGCTTAGTTTGATTGCCTTGCTGTCTTTCTTTGCTTAGATAGGGTAAAATCTTAGTTTCATGTACCAATTACGTCTGTTTTGTAGATGCCTCTTGGAGTACACCATATCAGCCTGCAGGCATCGCTTTGCATCTCCATAAAAAGTCAGGTGATCTTCTCATTCAAGATGCATCTTCTATTCCTCCTATATCATCACCTTTAGCGGCAGAAGCTACTGCACTTCGAATGGCAATCCAAGAGCTTGCAAAGTTACAATATCAAATATTTTTTTTGTGGGAGACTATAAAAACCTTTATGATGCTTTGCAGGTTTATACTGAGCAAAGTCAAAACTCATGGTGTCCAGCTGCCATCTACAGGGAAATTAAAGACTTGTTAACTTTCTGTAAAATAAACCAAACTTACAAATTTATGTATGTTCTTCGGGATCTGTTACATATTGTTGATGCTCGAGCTAAGGTAACTAGACTTTCGTCTGAAATGTATATTGTACGTTTTGTCTTTTATGTTTCATATAAACTAGGATAAGGACCTTCGTGATGTCATGGGAAATAATTATATATATTAAACAAATCTAATTTTTATTGTGTTATGTTTAATTTGTGTTATTTTTATTTAATTTTTGTATTTATTATAAATTTTCGATTATGTTATGATGTTTCTAATAAATAAAATTTGTTTTCATATTTTTGGAGAAAGAGAAAGAAAGAAAGAAGAAGATAGATTAATAAAGATCGGATCTAGGGTTATGATATCCCTGATGTGCCCTTATATAATGTCGAATATTTTTTGGGTTTTTCTTAAGAAATATATTATCTAGTAAGAAGGAAAAATAAAATAAATAAATAAATAACTAACTTATAAAGTAAAATATTCATCCTTGTTATAAAATTGTGGTAGTACATCATTATCACAATCATGCTTATTATAGTTCAAATTTGTTATTTTTGACTTATGCATTTGACATAATAAATTAAGAATATAATCCTACAAAGATATCAATTTGGGTAAATGGGTAAACATTATAGAAGTGTTTGAAATTTTTTCTAGCCAAAAGGCTTTTAGTACAATAAAACCTCTATAAATTAACAATATTGGGACCAATATATTTTGTGTTTATTAATTTATAGAGGTAGTATTTAGTTCAAAATATCATTTTGGAACCGGAAAAAATTATTAATTTAGTGAGATATTAATTTATCGAATATTAATTTATAGAGGTTTAACTGTATATAATTTCTTATATATAAAAAAAAAGTTTTGGAGCCTCTCCTTGACTCTACATCACAAAAAAAAAAAAGTTTAAGAAAAGCTTTGAGACTTGCCACGTGGTACTTTTCAAATATAGATATGTATTTCAGTACTAAAAAAAAAAAAAACCTTTCAACTCTCCTATGAAACGTCCAATATCGAAAATACTGGCATTATTGATTCCCAAATTTTCATCCCATCGCACCTATTCATTGCCATCCTTCTTCCATCACCAATATTGCTATCTACTCTCCTCTTCAGGTGGTTCCCAAACAAGGTAACTCCTTCTCTCCTTTTATTGTAACTTCGACGGTTTCTTAACTCAATCATTCTCTCAATCCCGGCTGGTATCTTTCATACCTATTCGAACACATCCCCCACCGTTTTGTTTCATTAATCTCAGAGAAGTGAAAATGTGTGCATCTTACTTCTTAATATTGTCTCTTCCACCGGTTGGTCTCTTCTCTTAATTGATATTGATTTCTAGGATTGTTTAATTCTGTCAATTCTAAATACAAAACCAAATCAGATTCTTTTTCAATGATTTAACATCTTCCACGCTCGAACGAAACCTACTTTATATCTCTGGCACTTTGAAGAATAAGACAACAAAATCACAGGCAATGAACGTTAGATTCAACTATATCGTCAAGATTTGGTAATAATATAATATATGGTCGATGTTTGGTTAGATTTTGGTTATTTTGGTTTCGTTTTGTGTCAATCCAAATCTTTTCCTGGGATAATTTTTTTTTCTCAAGGAATTGGCAAATGCTCATACAGTAATGTTTTGACCCTGTAGAGCCCGTAAGATGACGACCATTTTGGTAAATTTCCACATTGAGTTTTTATTATTAAGAAGTCATATGATGTCTCTCCATTGAAATATCTGGTTGTCCCCCCCCCCCTCCCACTGAGGAAATATCTTTGGTGTGTCCATCGTAATACTCTTAGGATATGATTGGTCTTTAGGATTAACTGTCTCACGCTGTTGACTTGGTTTCATGTTCAATTTTTTTGTGTATCTAAGCAATTCAGGAAGGTCGTCTAACTTTTGTGGTTCCTCTATTTTTTGCAATTTACAGTTCGAGCAAACTAATTGATTGTAGCACACGGAGCAACACAAGTCCTCAACCAACCAAATGCACTAATACGGTCTTCATGTGTTCATTTTCTCAAGAGCTCAATTAATTTCATTGATCTGCATCCATCATGAATGGTTCCGAATTCTCTCCACCAAATCCATTTAACTTTCTTATGTTTACAGATTTTACATTTTAGAAATGGGTTTGTAGTGATTTTTTAAATTGAAGTTTTTGATTGAAGAAAGAAGAATGAGAGTTGATTTGTGTTTTTCCTAATGATATGATCGAATATGCATCTTGTAATTCCTATAACCATTGCAGCTCTGTTTTATGGTTTACCAAGGTTGTTTGTTCACGTGAAACAAATTTTGTCTTACTTGTTTCTCGGTCTTTTCTCAGCAGATATCAAGGTAATAATTCATTTATAAAATTTTCAAATTGGTAAAGGTTAAAAAGCCAGACCAGCCTGTGGCATACCAGGAATTCGAAACTTGTGAAATCAAAGGTGTATCTCTCTTCTATAGTTAAAACTAATGTCGCATACTGCATATTTCTTGATTGTGAATTGCTTACATTTAATGATCTGTATAATCATCCATATTGTGGTGATCAAAATTCCACCTAAAATTTCACTTGATTGTGAATTGCTTACATATTGTGATGATAGGTTTTATTTGTTAAGTGGGTTCATATGATTAAAATATCTCTGTTGTCTCAAATACTTTACAAGTCTATTTTGTGTGTTTAAACTCTTTTGTTAGTAGGTTGAATCAGTATAAGCTAAAACAGTCTACATGATCTTTAACCGTTGGAGGTGAAGCTTACAAATGCATCTAGGCTATGTGAGTAATAGATTTTTAATATATATATATATATATATATATATATGGGAACCCTTAGTTAAGTCTCTAGACTTCTCTTGAATGTAAAATATTAATAATTTTTTTGGTTCTTTTGATGATTCTGGCTTTATGACTTGCGTATCACCAGAATGATCAAGTTTACTTCTTTTTATTTCCTCTTAGTTTGACTCATCTACCGTTATAGCTCAAGCCAGGTGAATTTGTCAACGTTGAGGTTCTTTATGATAAGTTCTACATTGATTTTGATATTGGAGCTGAGTATAGTTTCTGCATTATTTTAAATTTTAAATCTTAGGGTTCAAGGTGCGTTTTCTATCAGGCTGAACCATTTAATCGGATCTAATTTTGCCTCAAGGTAAGGAACTATTGTTGTCATAATAGATTGCTGATGAGAAATTGTTGTCTTCTTATTTGGGTTTGTTATCTATAAATTTATGTTTACGTTACAAATCATCAGGGTGAAACCATGAATTTCAAGCAACATGGTTTGTGGACAGCCGTATAAATTACTGGATACCTTTTGAAACAAATTAGTATGAATAATTCTTCATGAAAGGAAAAGGTATGAAAATCATATTCTCGCATTACTGCTTCCAATGGTATGAACAGCTTTGTTACTGTTATATTTGTCTTAGTAAAGAGTTCATAATCTGCTGAACCCAGTTCCAATTACAATTGACAGATACAATAATTCAAGCTTCAACTATAAAATAAAAGACAAAATCAGCAATTCCAAAGTAAGTTCTATAAGTAAATCATACTGGCATTACATACTGAACAACCATTTTCCAAAGAATGAAAGAATTACATCTAAGAATGTTTACTTCTGGTGGTGCTTGATTTGCTTCTTGACTTGGTCCCATATTGTTTTGTACCCATATGAGACCCTTCTAAGTAATCACAACGTTTATTCAGGTTGATGATCGTCAAGAGAAAACCATTACATTGGACATTATGTTTAAAGATTTCAGAAGATGTACTTTAAGGCTTATATTACACCCACCAATCATCATCACCATTAGTCCATGGAAACCTGAAATCCACTAACATCCTCCTCGGAATATACTTTGAAGCCTGTTTAACAGATTGACTGCCTCAGTGTCTTTAATTAGAGTGTATTGTTGAATCATAACGATTTGAATGTCAGACTAATTAAGAAACATACAAAAAGGAATAATCATACAACTTCATATTTCAAGGGGTAAGTATGAACAAGCTTAATAAAGTATGGAATTTTGACGTTAACAAAAAAGGTAGTATCCCTCTGACCTAATACGTTGGAAAATTGCAACGTCCTTATGGTGTCTAAGACATTCAACTTGGATTGTAAACCCGTGCATTGGACCGACTCCAGCAGAGATCAGGAAGTTTTCATGTTTAGATTTGAAGTTAACTACCTTGAATCATTTGAAATTTTCATTTGACGGGATCATCGCTTGGTTTGTAGAAATACATAATATTTATTATTCTTAATTATTTGTTCTTTTCTTATTTTTGAATACAAATACCAATAGCATCAAATAATCACAAAGATAAATGATTAGTATGGAAAATGTGTGTTTCGTCTGGAGAAATAACATTATCATAACGATATTTCAGCTTTTATAGCAATATATTAGTTTAAAACTATTTTATCAAACCAAATAACCAAATTTTTAATAAGAAAATACATTCTAAAAAAATTAAAAAATAGTTTTAATTAAATTTTAATGTCTGCTCCGCGCGTAACGAGGAATAACCCCTAGTCAGATAACAATATTCGACTAACATATGTAGTGGTAATGGCGTTAAAATATGGAAATAGCAAACCCATATGAATAATTTACTGTGTCAAACACAATGAGGACAACAACAGGAAAACAAAAATATATGCAAGTTATATGGATGTAAGTTTAAGTCAACAACATGTAAATAAATAAACAGATACACTTACCGTTTAAAAAAAGAGTTACATACATTTATTTATTGGATAATATATATATTATAAAAAACTTTTAATGTATGTAATCCAGAAGCAAAAGGTTAATTATTGTAACATATTATTAGAGATACTAAACCGGATAAGGTCGCGTTCAAACTCGAACAAACATTTTTTTGGAAGAGTTATTGAAAAGTGGCGCTTAACAAAATGATTAAACAACTGGTTTTCAAATCATATATGCAGATATGTAATAAAAATATATATAGTAACATTTACATCTATTTTACTATATCACTACTATAACTTAAACTGAAAGAAGGATATATAGATATACAAATGAAATAGAATTGCTGGTTAAACGACAAAGGAATGGAAGAACGAACAAAGTTTCGACGAAACAAAATAAGAGAATATTTTATGATAAAATTCTTTGGGTGTAGAGATAACAAACCGGACACAAAATAATAATGGAATCAATTAGGTATGAGTATAAATTGAATCAGATTTATTGTCAAAGATCACTTTTCTTTTCACAGAGGCAAAGAGATCTTAAATTTTAAATGGAAAAAATGGAGAAAAGAAAATCATTTGGGAGAAGTGTTGGCTTTTAAAAAAAATCAAAATATGCAAATAGTACAAGACTGAAAAGTCATATCTTTTCGCAATACAATTCTTGAGTCAGTGAATTTATTAATTCAATGAATCTATTAATTAGGATAATATATAATATATTTCTTGATTCAATGAATCTTTTAGTTAGGATAAAATACAACCATAGGATTAAAAGTCAAACTAATTTTAACCGTTAGATTAAAAATGATGACATCAGCAGACTCTAAAAATGGTTTTTGGATAATATATATATATATATATATATATTAATATAAAAATTAATGTATGTAATCCAGAAGCAAAATGTTAATTATTGTAACACATTATTAGAGATACTAAACCGGCTAAGATCGAATTCAAACTCTAACAAACATTTTTTTGGAAGAGTTACTGAAAAAGTGGCGCTTAACCAAATGAATAAATAATTGGTTTTCAAATCATATATGCAGATATGTAGTAAAAAAAATAAAATACATAGTAACATTTACATATAATTTACTATATCACTACTATAACTTTAAACTGAGAAAAAAATATATAGATATACAAATGAAATGGAATTGCTGGTTAAACGACAAAGGGATGGAAGAACGAACAAAGTTTCGACAAAACAAAATAAGAGAATACTTTATGAAAAAATTCTTTGGGTGTAGAGATAACAAACCGGACACAAAATAATAATGGAATCAATTAAGTATGAGTATAAACTGAATCAGATTTACTACCGAAGATGATTTTTCTTTTCACAGAAGCAGAGAGATCTTAAATTTAAGTGGAAAAAAATGGAGAAAAGAAAATTATTTGAGAGAAGTGTTGGCTTTTAAAAAAATATCAAAATATGCAAATAGTACAAGATTGAACAATCATAATTTTCACAATATATTTCATGAGTCAATGAATCTATTAATTAGGATAATATATAATAGATTTCTTGATTCAATGAATCTTTTAGTTAGGGTAAACTACATTCATATGATTAAAAGTCAAACAAATTTTAACCGTTAGATTAAAAAGAATGATATCAGCAGACTCTAAAAATGGGTTTGCTATTATAAGGAAGAAAATGGAAAAAAGAAAATCATTTGAGGAAGTGTTGGCTTTTAAAAAAAATCAAAAGATGCAAATAGTATAAGACTGAACAGTCGTATCTTTTCGCAATACATTTCTTGAGTCAATAAATCTATTAATTCAATGAATCTATTAATTAAGATAATATATAATAGATTTCTTGATTGAATGAATCTCTTAATTAGGGTAAATTACATAAGATTAATAATCAAACATTAAATTAAAAAGGATAATATTATTATACTTTAAAAATGAGTTTGCTATTATATATAGATAGTTTATTGGCTGACAACAAATAAAACTCTCTTTTTCAACCGTTTTAAGTATTAATTATTTAAAACTTAAATAACGCAAATATCTATTAAACATATATAAAATAAAATTAAACTGTAGTTTTATGTTTTGTTTGTTTGTTACGGTTATTTTGCTTGACTAGACTTCAAAATAATGCATATCCTTCGTCGAAGAAAGGAAAAGATACTATAACCAATCATATAAAATACAAGTGTGGCTAGTGGTGTCACCTAGAAATCATAACTTACCAACTTTTTTTATTCAACTAAAATATTTCATGTTTGGTTTGTCATCTGCATTTGGTGGTTTGTGCCTCGACATGATTCGTTCTTTTTAATAAAATAATTGCCTCCTTTCATATTTTAAATTACATAATAATTTGCAAACAAAATTTTATCAAAAAAAAAAAATCGCAACAAAAAGTTAAAAAAAAAGGGAAAAAGGTTGAAAAATGTAATAGTTGTTCACTTGGATGGACTCTACTTTATTCCTTCACGTCTCTATACGCCAAAATCTCTGTCTTTTCATTCGACAAAAAACCTCAAATCTTATGTCCATGTCTTGTCTTTAGAAACTATCTCAACTCTCTCTGAAACTCAATCTCTCTCTCTCTTTCCCTCACTTATGTCGCTAGAACAGCCAGAATTCGCCGACGGCGTAGCTGCGCGGAGTCTCAGCGAGATCTCAGAAGTTGACGCCATAAGAATCGGAGCAGACATCGTCTCAGGAGCGAGACGTCTCATCGCACTCTTAAGGTCTGTTGGGGACTGTCAATGGCTTCATCATCCACCAGTCATTGCTGAAGCTATCAGAAGGTGGAAAATATCTTTTCACCTCCCTTTGATCGGACGGTTAAGATTAATTTGATATTTTTTACTACTTTTAGTATTTCTTGAAACAATTTCACTATAGAGAATATATTTTTGTCCCCCCCCTCCCCCCCCCCCCCCCCCCCAAAAATTGGATTCTTGAATAGACCTTTCAGATCATGTAATTAATACACTTTGAGATGTTGTGTGTTCTTGAAGGTACGATGAGCTGTGGATGCCGTTGATTTCTGATCTAACGGTTGGTTTAAAGCCTCCGATGATTCTACCTCCTCTTGATATTGAATGGGTTTGGTTTTGTCATTCATTGAATCCAGTAAGTTCTGATTCTTTCTCTTACGAACACCAAAGATTCTGATTCTGATCTGAAGTTATAGTTTGATGAATCTTTCTTAGGTAAGTTACAAACATTACTGTCAAAAAAGATTCTCAAAACTTATTGGGAAACCTGCGATTTACGACGAAGAGAACGAGGATTACGCGGTTTTACAATGCGAGAAAATATGGGTTTTACGGTACCCATTAGAGACTTTCGAGAACAGAGCTGATCCTGATTCATCTGAGTTTGTTTCTTTAGCTAATGAAGATATTAAAACTCAAGTAGAGAAACATAGTTTTCTCTGGGAGAAGTTTTCAGCACCTTACATGTCAGAAACCGTTTATTTGATCGCTGCTCGGTTACGCTACAAAGGGTTTTTGTTGATCTTGAACAAATTTAAGGATGAGATTTCTCGTCTTATTCCTGCTTCTGATATATTACTTATGTGGCTTACGCATCAGAGCTATCCAACAGTATATTCAGAAGATGTTGATGAAATGTTAGAAGAGATTACGAGAAAAGTGGTAAGAGTTGGAGAGAAAGTAGAGAAAGCAGAAGTCGAAACAACTGAAGAAGTTTGGGATAGATACTTTAATCAACCGTATGAGAAAGCTGGTGGTGAATTGATGGTATTAGCGAATGAGTCTTGTTTAAGTAACAAGACTGTGTTTTATTGGCCTGTCTCTGATATGGATGTTAACACTGCGTACAAGTCGATTCGACCAAGATTTGTTTTGGAAGTAAGTTTTGATATAATGACTTGACTCCTAAGTAAAAGATTTCGTTATTCTGAAATGATATTTTCTTGCAGTTATGTATATTTGTTAGGCTGAATTCAAAGGCAGAGGTGAATGAGTCGAGTTTTCTTCGTCTGAGAGTTGCTAGATGTCATCGGAAGCTTCAACTTGATAAGAAAATGACTGATTTGTCGTCTTCCAATGCGTCGTGGAAGAAGGGATGGCATATTTACTGTGAGTTTGGAACACTGGGGGTGGTTTTGGAATCACATTGTGACCGTCGTGGTCACGGGACTTGCTTCAGAAGTGGAAAACCGGAAAGGATGATGATAGAGTTTCCTTGGAATGATCTGTTAAGAGCACATTCTTTAGCCTCGGGTAGGTTTCTTGGTAAGCAAGTAGGTGTGTTTGCTTCGGTTACGCCTCCGGTTCAAGCGCCTTACTTGCTGAGGTTTGTACCGGATCGAGTTACCGATGATTCAGGTGCTATGATATCTGATTCAATTCAAAGAACAAACAACTTCCGTCCTCAAGAAGGAAGATGGCTTACCCGAACCGTCCTTGATCATGTGGGCCGGGAATGCTTCGTTATTCGTATTCGGTAAAAACTTTGATATCTATCTTTCTTCTTGATGAAACCGAGTTTCATTCTGATTTGTAAATTTGGGTTAGTGTTGGGAAGGGAGTGTTTAAACGTGGAGGTGAAGTTCCATCCCCGGTGAAATCAGAGGAGCAGATAACAGAGATTCGAGTAGGTTCTTGGTCTTATGTCGAGGGTTCAATCGGTAAAGCTCCAGGTAAGTTGGCTTAGAAGACAAAGACAGAAAATATGTTCTGTTTCTAAGAAAGTTGAGACAATGGCAGTCTTAATCAGTCTATTGATCATTGTGTTTGTTCGTCTACTACAGGAAAGGTTGTTGGAACCGTGACGCCTAAAGAACCGGTGGAAGATTGGGAGGCTGGTTGGGAATTTTCGACTGGAGACGAATTACGCATCCGTTGGGACTCATCAGGATCTATCTCAGAATTAGGTTTATATTCAAGAAACCCTGGTTCAATGGTATGTATTTTCAAGATTGAGGAGTTTTTTTTTTTGGCGTTTTCCAAACCGGTTTTTGACATTTTTTGGGTAATGTAGGTTAGGCTATTAACTGGACGGAAAATGCAGTATAAAGGAGAAGATGAAGAAGAGGATGAGGGTTTTGTAACTGTGGTTAGATCGACGGAAGAAGATCCAACCGAAAATGCGACAGCTCTGATTGATTGGAAGCATCAAGCAGTGGAATTTTTGCCTGAGGAAGATGCGGTTTTCATCTTACTATTGTCAGTATCAATTCTAAGAAGTGTAACACATAAAAGAAGAGAAGACGTTGGAAAATTGTTGGTACGAAAGAGGATAACCGAAGCTACGGGTGAACGAGATTGGGGATCGGTTATCGTCGATGCTTCATCATCAAATGTATCTTCTTTTTCGAGTCCATACGTAGAACCGTGGTATCGAAACTCCGGTAAGGTTATGGCGATGGAGGAAAAAGCACAGGTTGCAAGATATCCATATCCAGTTATGAGCTACTCTAACGTTGATGGTGGTGATAATTTGTACAAACATGTAATATTTGGGTGAATATCAAAGAAAGTACATAATTTTTAGTTTGGTAGATTGGTGTAACCAAAATTAATGTCTTTGCCTCGACCTTCTATTATCGATGTTAATCAACTGCTTTCAAAATATATTTCTGCTTTCTACATTGGATAATCTTTTGTATTGATTTTTGTGCTTTTATGATCGAGGACGAGTTAGGAAAGGGATTTTCTTGTCTTCTGATCTTTTTTCTTTGTTTTGTTTGTCTTAAAAAAAGAAAAGATATGCGTATTAATTAAAATATATCTTGTTATAATTCCTTGCTTATTTGAATTATATTGCCAAGCTAGAATTTACTTGTGAAGGTTAGGAAAAATGCCAATTTTTTTATTTTTATATATCAACATAAAATTTTAGGTTAGTTGGTGCTGAGTCATATGACATGGGGCATGTTCTTGCTAAGTAAGATATATGGAGAATCTCTAAAAATAGATTTTCATTTTTAATTTAATAATATTTTAGTAGACCCCTATTTTAATATAACAATATTGTCTAATTATGTTTTATTTTATTTTAAAAGATAAATCAATTAAATGATAATATATTTATTGAATCTCTAAAAATGAAGTGTTTAGATCATCTGGATTCTTAACCATATTTATAATTAAAATATTACAAAATAAAATAGATATTCATAAAGTTTTTTAGAAAAAACATATTCTAATAGTAGAACTAAAACCTCTAATGAGCAAGGTTCTCAATGAGAGCTCTTCTTTTTAGGACAGTCTTAGTGAAATCTCCATTGCTGGCCGTGTCGAGTGACAACTGAAACTTCGGATGTAATCCTCTATAGAAAGTACTTAGAATATTACCTCCGCTGAATCCATGGTGAGGACAATAACGTTTATAATCTTTAAAGCGCTCTCATGCTTCATAGAATGTCTCAACATGTCTTTGTTGAAAGCTCTGAAGTTTATTCCTAAGAGAGTTGGATCTTGACTTCGTGTAGAAGTGATTGAGAAAGTTTTACTTGCATCCTTCCCAAGTAGTGATCGATCCAGGGGGTAAAGACTTCAACCATCTATGAGCCTTGTCGGCTAGAGAGAAAAGAAAAACCTTACACTTCAAATAGTCTTCAGGCACTCCGTTGGTTCTCGTAGTACTGCAGATTTCTTCAAATAGATCGATGTGATCCATAAGATGTTCCGTGGTGAGACAACGAAACTGGTTTTGCTTCACCAAACCAATTATTTGAGGTTTAATCTCAGTCGCACCTTGGTGGATTGGGAACTCGTATAGCAGCTCAGTCTTGAGGATACTGATTTGGTACGTCAAAGTCAGCTATTGTACGGTTCTGATTGGCACGTCTCAGAGGGTGCAAATAAGCAGCTTGTCTAGAACCAACATTGGCATGTTGTAGTGCATGGACAACATCAGGAGGTTGGTGTGGAGCATTGAGATTGTCTGCCACACCTATAGGGTCAGCTTCTCGTGGAGCTTGATTGAGAATCTCTGGGAGATCCACACGTGCTTCAGACTTTGACGTACCGAATCAGTATCATCAAGACCGAGCTGTTATACGAGTTCCCAATCCACCAACATTGGCATGTTATGGTGCATGGACAACATCATGAGGTTGGTGTGGAGCATTGAGATTGTCTCCCATGCCTATAGGGTCAGCTTCTCGTGGAGCTTGATTTCGAATCTTTGGGAGATCCACACGTGCTTCAGAAGGTCCGTAGATGGGATTGTAATCCTCATCATGCATCTGTTGCCCATCAGCATCATTGGCAACAGCTTGTTAATCGATGTCAAGGACACCCTGTTGGTTATCCCTTAACTCGGCCATGTGGTGTTGTCTTTGAAGTATTCTGAGTTCATGTTCTCGTCGGTCTATGTCTTGGATTGGAGTGACTGGTTCAGAGTTTTGGCTCCTTGTCATACACTGCCAATCCAGAAACATAACTAAAAGGGAATAGAGGTTATCGAGACACAAGAGAGAATAAAGTAAAGTAAAACTGAAAGATTCAAAATGAAAATTTCAACGTATCTTAGACGAGAGATCTTATCGAATTCAAAGGTAGCTTGTAAACTCTCCGGCAACGGCGCCAAAAACTCGATGTGTATGTAAGTTTTGCTCAAGGAACAACACAATGATGTAACTTCAAGTGCACATCAAAATCAGTAGTAGTACTTAAGGTATCGATCCCACAGAGAGTAACAAGTATGTGGATTGAATTCAAGCAAAGATATCAAACTAAGACAAATCAATGAAAGGGGGTTTTGTGTTTTCAAGTGAATGAATGCAGCAAATGAATTAAAGTAAGTGAATAATTGATTTATAAACAATATGATTAACGTGTTGGGTGTCTAGGGATTATCTAAGGTTTCCATGCTTTCAAGGAAACAATTGATAGATCTATATACAATATGTTTTCATCAATGGTTCTCAACTACGAACACGGTATTAGAATATAGGTTATTCTTGTAGATATTTTGTATATATCTCTACCTGTATTCCTGATTTTGTGTAACTACCTTAGCTATATAAGCTACATGAATATATCGATCCCAATCATGGGAGTTCAACGTCCGGTTACTGTATCTTCCTTGGTCCAAACTTAGTCTCATGGTCTACCAAAAGACAGCCGACACTCTCCAGATCCAGCTCTGAAGCAGAATACAAAGGAGTTGTAAACACAGTTGCAGAGTTGTGCTGGCTAGGTAACCTCATGTTGGAGCTGCAGTTCAAGATCACTAAAGCGTCAGTAGTGTATTGCGACAACATAAGCTCTGTTTATCTGGCAACAAATCCGGTCAAGCACCAACGAACAAAACATGTAGAACTCGACATACACTTTGTCCGAGAGAAGGTGGCTATTGGAGAAGTCAAAGTCATACATGTCCCCTCTGCACTCCAATATGCAGACATATTCACCAAGGGTCTTTCTACTACACTCTTCAACGACCTCAGGAACAGTCTTACCGTTCGACCACAACACGCTCCGACTGAGGGAGGGTATTAGAATATAGGTTATTCTTGTAGATATTCTGTATATATCTCTACCTGTATTCCTGATTTTGTGTAACTACCTTAGGTATATAAGCTACATGAATATATCGATCCCAATCACGGGAGTTCAACATCTTTCACACAGATACACACCAAAGCCATAGTTCATGATAAAGGCGTCTTAAGTCACCACATCCTGGTATTCAACTTCCGCAGGAAACAACATGCTTAGACCGGCCATATAAACAAGTTCGATATGTTCACAAAATCCTATAACTCAGCTATCACAGGTTATAACATGAGGCTTCGGTAACATTAGTTCCGAGAAGTAGGTTTACGCGGATAGCGCTCCTATTCTCTCAATTCAGTGCTTGGTGATCAGTTCAAGCAACATGCATTAAGTAAAATATGTCCAAAGAACTCAAACAATAGATGAAAATCAGATCTGACAACCTAAATGAATGCAACCATGTAATCCCCTTGATATCACCCCATCAAACCCAACAAGAGAATTACTTGCTCATGATGCAAATAAACACAATAGACATCATAGAGAACGTCAATAAATGAAGCAATATAATAAAGGGGGTTCAAAAAAAACTTCTCTAGATGTCACATAAGATAACTTGTCTTCCCAATGGGCAAGTAAAAAGAGTAGAGAAAAGAGAAACAATGAAGAACATAGATGAAATTTCAAGAGAGACGACTTCTAGGCTTGGGCAACGAAGGATGATGAAGCTGCGGCTTTGAGGTGGTATTAGGTCGTGGATCTCCTTGTATAACTCCTAGAGAGGCTCTCCTTTTAGTGCTTAGCCGTCCTTTGGGTTTCAAAACCCTAAGAAGTTGTACATATAGGTTCTCCCACGAAATTAGGTCAAAAGGCATCAAAACTACGTCATTTTGATAAGTGTGGAGGCAATAGGCCGAGACTGGTCTTGGGCTGAGCCTCCTTGGTCGGATTAGGTCAGCACCGGTCACTAATGGCCGTGCCCGGGGCTATCAAGAGGGCTAACCTCGGTCACAAGCAGAGTGACCGAGGTGGACATGTCTGCATTCTTTTGGGTGCATCTTCTAAACGGCTGAATGGATAGCTTCGATTCTTGTTCGAGGTAAATCTTGACTCTTACAGCTTTCAATGGATATAAAGAACTCCGAAATTGGTCATTGAAAAGGTCTTCAAATGTTGCACAACTTCTGATGATCTGAAACTGCCTTAAAACGTGTTTTGGTTGCCTTTGGGTTCTTTTTGCTCCAAAACTCCCAAATGACTTTGGGAAGTGGAAATAGTGGATAGTAGCCATAAAGCTTCCATAATCACTTGTTTTTCATGATTTTCCTGCCAAAAACATATAGAATATAGGCAAAAACTCGATGATATCAATGACAAGCTAGAGTTTCTTTTAATAAACTTCAGGTTCAAACCACTGACTTTCTTACCTTACACTATTTATTATCTACATGAAATGATGTTCTATTTATATAATTAATGTGTTAATTGCATTAAATTAAGATGGAGATCCTCCATTGCAGTTTGGCTATGACAATGTTGGCTTTCCTTTAGGATATTTATGATTCTTTGGCTTCTCATTTGTTTTGTGTTATTTTCATGCCAAATCATATGTTTTAGTTGTGACTGTTTAATTTACTGACAAGATTACTGCTGTAAACCCTATAGGTTGCCCATGAGGAGTCGAAAGACATGACCAAAGCCCCTGCAGTCTCATAGATAGGTAATGAACGGCCCTTGCAGTCTCATATAGAGGTAATGAACGAACATTGCTGATTACCAGATGGCTCTCTGTGCTTAAGGAGATCGATAGAGCTACTGAAAGTTCAGAGGAAAAACTTGCTTCTGATAAAAGAAAAAGAGATATGAATGGTTCGGTTTGGTTCCAGTCAGTTTCATTTACACAAAATATCGGGAAAAAATGAATTAAAATTGGTTACTTTCAAATAAAGTTTAACTGAATTTTCACAAATATAATTAAGAATTTTCAAATATTTTTGTTACTTTGCATATTTTGGTTATTTTGGTTTTAAAATAACTGATATTTTTGGATTCATAATTTTAGAGTAATTTGGTTATAAAGTTGATATATTATTAATATTTTTGGGTATATAGTTGTATTTCGATTATTTTAGGTATTTATTTAGTTATCGGTTCATCTCTTCGGAGATATGAGTGTAGGACCAATTCAAGTTTTTGTTGGTTTGGATTTAGCTTTGGTACTCCTTTTTGGGTTAGATTACTTTTGGTTCTTCAGTTTTTGGTATTTTTCAAGACTTATCTCATATGGTGATCGAAAAAATAAACAACAAGATGAAACTAAAAGCTATTTGATGTGATATAAATTTTAGTATGTTAATAATAAAATTGTAATTTAGAAACTTAAATTAATATATTCATGTAAAATTATAAACTTATGTAAATAATTTTTTTCACTAAAGAAACATGTTTTTTACTTTTTTCCTAAAATAATTTAAGATGTTTCATTATCAAAAAAAATTAGCTTCTTGATTTTACCTAAATTTAATTTATTTTAAAATTTTAGAAAATCCATCCATTGGACGGGTCTTAGTCTAGTTAAGATAAAACTCATAAACCATTACTGAAGTTCTTTTATTTTTCTTGGTGAGCTTCCTAATATATAGTTATATGGTTGAATAACTTGAATTTTATTAGTATAAACTAGATAGTAACCCGGACTATGCAACACGGGAAATATATATTTCATACTTTGTTAGTTTATATTATCATAAATTATTATTAGTGTTTTAAATTATATTTATTTTATGTTTTAGTATCTTATTTATCGTATTTATCATTATTATATATGGTTTGGGTTGTGTTAATTAGAATTACTAATATAATAATGTGTTGTGTTATATTTGTTTATAAATTTATTTAATAAGTTAGATTACAATAATTTTTTGTTGTTTTTACATTATTCAAAATATCTATAACTGTTTGTGATGTGATATTGGGCAGCACCAAGATTCAAGAAAATGGATTCACAAACAAGGAAGCCAGTGGCAAACTTGGATGAAAAGGAGCATGGAAAACGTGCATTGGAGTCATAAGTTACTTCCGGACCAAGATATTTTACCAAGCTTTGAGAGTGTCACTACACATGGTGAATACTATAAAGGATTGCTTGGGCTATCATGGATGTGTTAAAACTTCTCTGGTCGAGATACATGCTCAAGATACTTGGCATATGGCCATGCACACTCTTTTTCCCTTATCCTTGGTTTTTCTCATGTGGTTTTCCGGGAAATATTTTTAACGAGGTGTTAGTTTCATTCCACTCATGGGCCTTCTACGACATCTCAAAACTCGGCCCTTACCCATTTATCTCTTATATTTCTATCTTTGTTTCGTTTTTGAATTTGAACATTGGAGCTTTTACTTTTCATGGTCCGACTATGAGTTTTGAGGCATGTCTCCAACTCATCTCTCTTTATTGCTTTGTCTTTTGATCTCTCGCCTCCTCATCTCTTTATCTGTCTTTTTATCAATAAAAATTCTCTTTTGAAATCATAGATCATTGTCTTTGTTTTCGAGTGATTCGGATTCAAACACTTTTAGATCATTTCGTGTGAGTCGAGTGATCAACCCATCTTATCAAGTGGACTTTCTGCATCTTCTTATGGCGACAGTCAATCCATGAAACTTCTAGGTGCTCGTTAATCGGGTCTAGAACCATCACATCTCACTCTTAACCTCTCTGTGTCGATTTTGGGTTGTGATCCTCACCAGGATCATATCAGTTTGATTTGCTCCTAAATATCAATTATTATCAATGATTAGAAATTTTATCTGAGATCCGTCATGATCCTTTTTGAGCTGTCTTTATCTATCATGACCCGTCTAGACCTGTTCTGGTCTATTGTAATAATAAAAATATTTGAAGATCCGGATGATTTAAAGTTGGATAGTAAAATATTCATTTTAATTTTAGTCCATATTTAATAAGAAAGAGTATGTGAGTTTCTTTTTTTGAGGAAATAATAATTTTTTAATAATATTTACAAAAAGTTAGTTAATTATATTATTGTGTGATTATTGTTGTATTTTTAATGACTTTATTTTTTTTTTTAAATACTCTAATTAAAAAAACATATCTAATTAGGATATCCTCAATAAATTAAAAATATTTAAATTTAAAATATTAAGAATTAGATTTAAAATATCTATGTATAGATTTTGTGCTATTTAATAGGGAAATTATTAATTAAATAGAAATTTTTTATGATTTTTTAATAAGATTTGAAATAAATAAAAAGATTGTTCAATGGAGTTTGTTGTACTATCCCATGTAAAGACAAGGTTATTTTTCTTTTTACATAGCTCAAATAATTATACAAAATATATATTAAATAAATTTTTGAGAAATTTCTTAAAATTCCACACTTTTATGTTTTGTTGCCAAAATTACCATCATTAGTTTGATGTTCCAAAACTACCACTAAAAATTTTACTTTTCAAAAAATACCACAAACACAAAAATTGATTTTTTAAAAATGTTTATAGTTAAAATTTTTGAGTTTGGGTTCACTATTTTAGATTTAGGGTATAGTTTTTATGGGGTGAGAGTAGGGGTTTACGGCTTAGGGTTTAGGGTTTTTAAATCTTAAACTGTAAATCTTAAACTCTAAAATATTTACATAGTTAAGGAAATTTGTGGTCATTTTGTGGTATAGATGAAATTTTTTTAAATTAATGATATTTATGGGGGAAAAACATTATTTAGTGATATTTAAGAAAATTGTACTAATTTTTTTGCTTATCTTCATTTTCATCTATAAAAAGTATCTTCCCTATAATGATGTATTAAGATAAGATATAACTAGGTGAGTACCCGAGCATCGCGCGGGAGGAAATATTAAATGAAAGATATAATGATAAATTTATTTTTAATTTATTTGTTTTCTTAATTTTCAGTATATATATTATGTGGCATTTAATATTTATTCATTGAGTTATTATTATTTTTGGTTTTTTATATCCATGTCTAGATCAAAAGATTTTACGTTTGATCAGAATTTTCTATTTCTATTACAATTGTATTAGTTTTGTTCTTCTTACACATATACATCTTTCTTTCCACATCTTTTATAAGTTTTAAAATTACTTATCTCTCGTTTTCTCTTGTTTTTACGATTGTATTTAATATTCTTCTTCTTATAAATATGTTTTTTTTTTCTTTTACCTCTTTTATAAGTTTTTGAATTACATATATATCTCTTTCTCTTGATTTTACGATTGTATTTAGTATTTTTCTTCTTAAAAATATGTTTTGTTTCTTTCATCTATTTTATAAGTTTTCGAATTAGCTCTCTCTCTCTCTCTCTCTCTCTCTTGCTTTAACGGTTGTATTTCGTTTTCTTCTTTTTACAACTATGTATTTTTCTTTTCACCTCTTTATAGGTTTTCGAATCACCTCTCTCTCTTTTTTTCTTTTATGATTGTATTTAGTCTTCTTCTTCATCTTCTTACACATATTTTTCTTTCCTTTTATCTATTTTATAGGTTTTCGAATTACTTATGAGTTATCTCTCTCTTTTGCTTTTACAATTGTATTTACTTCTTCATCTTACACATATGCTTAATTCCTTTCACTTCTGTTATAGGTTTTTGAATGACCTATATCTCTCTATCTTGCTTTTATGATTGTATTTAGTATTATTTTCTTTACAAAATGTCTTTTTCTTGTCATTTATATATAGGTTTTTGAATTACTTCTTTCTATCTCCTTAGTCTTCTTCTTCTTACACAAGAGGTTTTACATTTGTATTTAATCTTCTTCTTACACCTATGTCTCTTTCCTTTCATCTCTTTTATAAGTTTTCGAATTACTTCTCTCCCTCTCTCTATTGCTTTTATAATTGTATTTAGTCATTTTCTTCTCACACATATTCCTCTTTTCTTTCACTTCTATTATAGATTTTCGAATTACCTCTTTGTCTCTCTCTCACTCTTGATTTTACGATTGTATTAAGTCTTCTTCTTCTTACATATACATCATTTTATTTTCATATATTTTATAGGTTTTCGAATTACCCATCTCCCTCTTTCTCTCTCTTGCTTTTACGACATGTATTTAGTCTTCTTCTTTTTACACACATGCCTTGTTTTCCTTTCATATAGTTTATAGGTTTTCGAATTCTCTCTCTTTATTTCTGTTACAGTTTTATTTAGTCTCCTTCTTCTTACAAATATGTCTATTTCTTTTCATCTATTTTACAGGTTTTCAAATTACATCTTTCTATCTCTCTTACTTTTATAATTGTATGCATTCTTGTTCTTCTTCTTACACATATGCTTTTATCCTTTCATCTATTTAATAGGTTTTCAAATTACCTCTCTTTGTTCTCTCTCTCTCTCTCTCTCTATCTCTCTCTCGATGGCTTTCTCTCTCTCTATTTTATGATTGTATTTAGTATTCTTCTTCTTACACATATGTCTTTTCCTTTCCTCTCTTTTATAGGTACTCGAATTACTTCTCTCAATCTCTATTGATGTTAAGGTTGTATTTAATCCTCTTCTTTTTACAAATATGTCTCTTTCCTTTCACCTATTTTATAGGTTTTTGAATTACTCTCTCTCCCTCTCTCTCTCTCTCTCTCTCTTTCCCTCTCTCTCTCTCTCTATTTCTCTCTCTCTATCTCTTTCGCTTGATCTCTCTCTCTCTATTTTACGATTGTATTTACTTTTTTTTTCTTACACAAATGCATTTTCCTTTCATCTCTTTTATAGGTATTTGAATTACGCATATGCATTTTCCTTTCATCTCATTGATTTTACAGTTGTACAGTATTACTTAGTCTTCTTCTTCTTACACATATGCTTTTATTTTTCTTTTATTTTATAGGTTTTCGAATTACCTCTCTAACTCTCTCTTTTTCTCTCATTCTCTCTATTTTCATTCTCTCTCTCTCGAAGACTCTCTCTTGCTTTTATGACTGTATTCTGTCTTCTTCTTATTACATATATGTCTCTTTCCTTTCGTATCTTTTAAAAGTTTTTGAATTACCTCTCTCTCTCTCTCTCTCTCTTTCTTTTACGGTTGTATTTAGCCTTTTTTTTCTTAACATATTTTCCTCTTTCATTACACGTCTTTTGTAGGTTTTCGAATTACCTATCTCTCTCTCTCTCTCTCTCTCTCTCTCTCTCTCTCTTTCTCTCATGTTTTTGCGGTTTTATTTAGTCTTCTTTTTTTTTGATATATATGTCTATTTCTGGTTACCTCTTTTATAGGTTTTCAATTTACCTTTCTCTCTCTCTATTACTTTTACCATTGTATTTAGTTTTCTTCTTCTTACACATATGCATATTTCCTTTCATTTATTTTATAGGTTTTTTATTTACTTCTCACTCTCTTTCTTTCTATGGCTTTAACGGTTGTATTTAGTATTTTGTTCTTACACATAATCCTCTTTCTTTTCACCTCTTTTATAGGTTTTCAAATTACCCCTCTCTTTCTTGATTTTACGATTGTATTTACTCTTTTTTTTCTTACACACATGGCTATTTCCTTTCTTTTGCTTTTACGATTGTATTTAATCTTCTTCTTCTTACAAATATGCACTTTTCCCTCTCTCTCTCTCTCTCTCTCTCTCTCTCTCTCTCTCTTGCTTTTATGATTTTATTTAGTATTTTCTTCTTTATTCTTACACATATGGTTATTTTCTTTCATCTGTTCTATGTTTTCGAATTACCAAAATTTTTACTTGAGTGTTATCCAACATTTTCTCAGTTAATTTTTTTTAAGATATAAGATAGTAAGAATCATAATAAACTTTTGAAATATTTTGGATATTATGTCTATATTCTGAAGTGTATGTTTCCAATCTTTAGCAATACTTTTTTTCTTTTTGTTTAGCCAAAGTTTAGTGAAATTAGTCAAAGATTCGATAAAGTCAAAATCAAGCTCAATTTTTAAACTATTAATACAATGTTGTATTAAGTTAAGAATGGTTTCAATGAAACTCAATCAAAGACAATTGGAAACATAGACATCTCCAAGCATGTGACTTGGTGTAAATATTTTTCAATATCTAGCACATTCTCCATCTTCAAGCTCTTTTCTCGTTTTACCCGTACAAAAAGTATAAAATTAAATAAATAGTAATATATTGGTTGTAGTTTTATTAAATAAATTATATAAAAAAAATGTTGTGGTTAAGGTAAAATTATTAGGGGTGGGCATTTTAACCGAACTGGACCAACCGAAGTCAACTCTATTCAAACCGAACAAAAGTATATATCCAAAACATTTAGTTAGAATTTTTCTATACCTGAATAGTTTGGTTTAAACCAAACTGATAAACCAATGTGCTTATTTGATCAATTAACTAAAAATATTAAAAACATTTTTGTATTCTTAATTCAATAAGTAAAGTAATATTGTTAGTTTGATTTTTATTTTTGTTTGTTTATCTTTTATGGTTTATTGACTTAATCCCTTAGTTTCCAATTGTTTATTGTTTTCATATTAGTGACAAAAAAAAAAATTTTATTGATTTATTTTTTCAACCGAACTAAAATCAAACTAAACTGAAACCAAGCAAATCAAACCAATGAGAAACCAAACCAAAGTATTTTCGTTGAGTTTGGTTAGAATTTTCTTAAAACTGAACCGAACCAAACCGAACCCAAACTTTAAACGAAATGCCCACCCCTAAAAATTATGAACACTCATGACCTTCATTAATATGTTTTGATTTTAGTAATTTTAAGTTGTGTAAGTAATCTATAATATTACTATAATTAAAGTATACATATTTATTTTAATTATCTTAACTTGCATTGGCTTTTGTTTTTTAAAAAGATTGTGAATGTAATGGGCTAATAGACGTAAATATGTAATTTGACTCTTAAAGACTAATTCAAAATTAAGAAAATATTACATTAATTATTAGGATTTTATTTGGAAATAAAAAATAAATGTTTAATATTAATCATTCAAAATTTTCCATAAAGTTTGTTTTGATTTGTTGTGAAAATATTCCTCCATAAAATCTCGTGGCTACATATATTTTTTTTAATATTCTAGTTATGCATTTATGGGTCGTTTGATTTTGAATTAACAAATCGATTATATTATTTCAAATTTTGATTTTATGTTTGGAAACATAATAAATGCCTGGCAAATTTTGATAATTTTTTTAAAAAAACTATATTTATGCAAACAAAACCTAGAATTGATTCATAATCCTTTTATTATACCAATTTTCTTTTAATTTTGATATTGAATTTTGAAAGATATTAATGTGTACAAATTTATAAATAAATAAAAAATTGGATTATAATACAGTTTAAGTTAAGAAAATAAATACTAATAACGAATTCTAAATACACAATTTTATAATAGTAACAAATCAAAGTTAAATAACCGGATACAACCAATAAACTAAACACATTACTCTTAAATTATTCATCTTGGCGCTTGAACAATGAGAGTGTATAAAAAGAATAAATCATACTTGCTCTACCATCTCCTAAATTGTTAAAAGAAACAGTGTTTAAATATCAAATGTATATTAACATAAACTAACTGACATTAAGCTCTGGCAATTTTAACGTACGGTCTATGAAATAATATACCCACTTGGTTTCCCAGCTCCACAATCTGTATTCACTTCTATTATCATGGTTAGCAATACTAAAATCTAATTTGGAATTTATTTTAATCGATTATCAAGCCTTAGAAATTACCTACACTCTACAAAGAACTAATATATAAGCCACACTCTCACTTGCTATCAAAGAATGTCAAAGATACCAGAATATTCTTTTGCACGTAGACTTTTTACATTTTATTCCAGAATGACTACCTTTATATACAAAGGAAAGGAATAAAATTTTTTGACCAAGTATCAAAACAGTATTATATAATAAGGCATGGATCTAACGTTGACATTCATAAGAGAAGAAAAAGAGACAATCACTGTGTTTAAGGTCTAAAGGAATTATTCGGTTTCAGAATTATTCTGAAAAGGAGATTATTGGCAGAGACAATGAACACCTTTAAGCTGTCAGAGAGGCCATCAGGGATATTCCCTTCAAAGTTGTTATACGAAAGGTCAAGAGAAACCAAATTGCGAAACCGAGTTAGTTCCTCCGGGAGAACTCCACCTAAGGAGTTATGAGACAGACCAATATTGTTCAAACTCAGGTTTTCAGCTGAACTTGCGTCTTGAAGAGGAAGGGAACCAGAGAAATTACTGTTTAACAGGTTGAGATCTGTCAACTTTGTAGACATTAACAGATTCTTCGGTAGGAGACCATTGAACTGGTTATGACTGAGATCAATCCCTTTCAGTTCAGGATAAGGTCCTAAAACAAATGGCAGTTCTCCTTGCAAAAGTTTGTTCCAGTGAGTGAGTTTGAAGGCAGGCGGATAACTTCTACGTAATCCCCCCAACTCTGTATACTTGAAAAGTCTACTGAGATATTATTGTTACTCAGATCAATAATTGCACAATGCCCTACCTTCAAAGATAAGGACCCTTATAGTCTATTTGAAGACAAATTCAGTTTCTTTAGTGTTGAAGATGTTATACTTCCAACAGAGCCTGCCACAAGTATCTCCAGGTTAGTAGTGTAATAATGTAAACAAATTTCGTAAAAGAAGATTTGCAAAGAAAGAAAAACCCAAGTTTTACCTTCAAGTTGATTGAGGCTAAGATTTAACTCAGTTAAGACGGTTGAACTCTCTTGAAGAAGGCTTGGTGGTAAAAGACCCAACAACTGATTGTTTTGTAACCGAAGAATCATGAGAGAGACAACAAAACTGAGAACAGGAACAAAACCAGAGAAGTGATTAATGCTAGCATCAAACACCTCTAAGTTATCGAAAACTGGGATGCCATCATGAGCAAATAGCTCCCCCACCAAATAATTCTCACTAACGTTCAAAAACCGAAACGAGGAAACAAAGCTTGACTTAGCGAGACCAAGTGCAAGCGAACCAAACAAAAATGTGTTTTGACTGAAACTGTCATATACCTTCAGAACTGTAAGTGTTCTGCCTACACTCTCGACCACATAAATCATTGTAGCTTGCTCCATTCAAACATGAAATCAAGTAATTAAACCCCAAATCTGATTCTACAACAGAACTAAAACAGTAATAAGATGATATTTCAAAATTTTGATCAGAGAGACGAACACTAACAGTGGCAACATATTGACCGGAGAAAGGATGTTGGATGAACTTGAAGGATGTGATTTCTCTTCAACTGTTGAAATTGTAGTTGAAGTAGTAAACAATCTGTAGCAGTCTATCTTAGTCATATGCAAAGAGATGAATGTTTTCCTAGCCACTGCACAACAACAAAAGAAAAAACTGGTAATTAGTAACATGCTCATGGAAAATCAAAGTTGTATACATATTCACAAAACAAATTAGACATGGATAATTTCTTAATGCATTTTAAATGGTTAAAACAATAATGATGAATAAATAGATCATAACAATCGAAAGCTCATACAAATTATAGAATCTGAAAAACAAAATAATATACATACAAAACTGGTAAAAATGGATGCGTTGTTTAGTAAAATGGTGTGATATTTTATATAGTGAATAGAAGATGTCAGTTTAGGAATATACTGATAAGGAATATTCGGTTTAGCTTACTCCAAAAGTTTCTTTTTAAAATTACTTTTCGTTTTTGAATTCAAAAATATTGAATCTTAAAGATCTTGAATTCCAAAAATAATGGTGTACAATATTGCACATCTCATTTAATTGTACATTTAAATAAAGAAGAATTTAAATAGATATATTTTGAGCACCATATATATACATAAATCGAGTTATAAAAAAGATTTGATGAAATCTATAATTAATATGTATTTAATTGTTGACCCAATTAATCTGAAGATCCACAACTAATTGACCAGAGAAATGATGTTATTAAGAAACTCAATTAGTCTGAAGATACGCAAATAATTGATCAAATTTTTGATCAAGATTTGATGAAATTTATAATTAATATGTATTCTGTTATAGGAAAATTTTGAATATATCCTAATTAAAACCTAACTAATTTAAATGTAAAAAGTAGGTAAACAATTACTCTTAAAATCCGGAATAAATATATATATATTTCAAATTTGAATTTTAATATTATAAATTTAACACCATTTATTAAAATCCATTTTGAAAATAATTTAGTTTATATATATATATGAACATTATTTGAATACTATAGTTATAACTTATAACTTTACTTAATTATGTGATAAATATAAAGTTTGTTCCTTTGATACACTAAAAGCCATACAATAAATATTTAAAAGTATATGATTTAATATCAATATGTAATAAATATTTATTTTATAGTTTAAATCTAGAAATTAATATGATTTGTTAAAATTAGATATATTAGTTTCATATTTATGGTAAACCAAATGTGCATGTTAGTATAATTTTTAAATATATGTATTATAAATTATAAAAATAATTATATAATTTATGTAATTATAAAAAAAATATTTAATTTATTTTAACTATCATTAAAGGCCATCAATATATATATATATATATATATATATGAGTGTTTAATTGTTTATATAAGAGATGATATTTAAATTCAATACAAATTGTTAATAGCTAATTAATGAAAATATAATATGACTAATGATATTTGTCCAATGGCATATCTTATAATTAGTCTAATAAATAAATAATGTCTTGTTTAAAAATAATATGAGAAGCTATGTGGTGAATGACACATCAGCAGTGATACCTATGTAATATTTTGTAAGTGTGCTTCTAAAATAATATATAGAGGATGATATCAACCCAGAGTATATCCCCATGTACTCTCTTTGAAAATCAGCCACACCCATCCATGTGATTATTTATGGTCGAACGGTACAGAGTCCGGTATGTACAATGTTAAATCTGGTTATTGGCTGCGAACTCATCTCCCAGAAGAAAACCATGGTCTACCGCCCCCAGGAAGTATCCACCTCAAACAAGAAATTTGGACTCTCCACACCGCACCATTACCACAAGGGCGGAAGTAGTACGTCAACATATTAGTAGTAACATCACCTGCCCCCGATGTCAAATAGCAAATGAAACATCTGATCATCTCTTCTTTCAGTGTCCGTTTGTTCAACATATTTGGAACGGTCTTAATATCCCTGGATTTCATCTCCAGAATCAGAATACGACCTTTGTCGAAAAGCTACAGCTAATATTTAATCAACACAAGAATAAAGATATTCAGCAAACTCTCGCCTATAAACCGATATGGCTACTATGGAAAATTTGGAAAAGCAGAAATCTTCTCATTTTTCAAAATAAAGATCAACACTGGAGGAAAGTTCTACCTGAAACAGTTCAGGAAACTGAGGAATGGATTTCTACACAAACTGATCTAAACTCTTTTCCCAACTCAGTAACTCCAAATCACACTAATATCCACTGGAAAAGACCACCTAACGGATGGGTGAAATGCAATTATGATGGGAGTTTCCGTACCACAACCGCAGTATCTACTGATGGTTGAGTAATTCGTGATAAATGGTCATTTTCAAGGTGGCAGCCAGGCAAAAGGACTATTTACACAAAGAGCATTGGATGCAGAAGTTCAGGGATTACTTATGGCAATCAGAAACCTTTGGAGTCGTTGTTTCCGGAAGGTGATGTTTGAAGGTGATAACAAACTCCTTTCTGAAATATTATCTGGTCAGCGACTGAGCCTTTCATAGATTAATTGGACTAAAGAAGTCAAAAGATGGATCCCCTATTTTGAAGACATAGCGTTCACTTGGAGCTCACGGAGGACCAATATTCCAGCTGACATCTTAGCTAAAAATGCAATAAACTCTAATGTTACCTCTGTTTCATTCTACTTTCCTCCACAATGTATAACTGATGCTCTGCATCATGACTTCTCTGTGTCGGAATTGTGTTAATAAAATGTTTATCTGTGTTAAAAAAAGAAAAATGATATCAACCTATAACTTATAGATTCTTATCAAGACTAAGCATAAACAAGTGTTTAATATCTTGACCAAGATTTACTTCTATAATCTCTTACTCCTTTGGTATTTCTAAAACCCAAATAAAATTAAAAAAAATTTAATGAGTATCATAACATTGCAGAAGTGAGATCTCACATGCTTTGATAGGTGATTCATTCTAGCTTAAACGACTTTTCATATGACTCTAACTAGTTCAAATTTTAAACAATATCTACTAGTCCGACGAATTCTATATTTTGAACAATTTAATAGCTAAGCTCAAAATGGCTGCTTGAGAATATCGGTAAAAAAACTTTTGATGACCATAAAAAATTTGTTTTATCCTTAAGGCGTAAATTTTGTTTTCTAAAAAATCTCTAGAATATATATATAGGCTATATATATATATGCCGTAAAAGAAATATAGGCTATATATATATATTTAAACTGTTTAACCAGGTAACGCATTTCGAAAGTCAAAACATTAAAAAGCTGGTTTTTTATAAATGTTAAGTTAGATTTGAATATTATTACAATATACTTAGGTACTATTTTCCTGAATTCAGTAAATTTCGAATTGTTTTATTAAATTTAAAATAAAACTTTGTTCAATATATTTAATTTTATATTTGAAACTAAAACAAAATTAAATATTTAAGATATGTATAAACGTATGAAAGTATGTTTTTTAAATTGAACTAAATAGTTTATTAATTAAAAATATCTAACATTTTAAGTATAAATAAACTATTAATGTTTTAAATTAAAAAATAATAATGTTACAAATCTACTACACTATTAAAAAAGTGTCAATTAAATATGATTATTGTTATAAGTGTATCCAAACAAATTAAAACAACAATATTTGGAAACTAACATTGGAATCTAAGGAGGTGCTTCCAAACACTCATACTAAAATAAATTAAACACAATTAATATTATAAGTGTATCCAAAAAAATTAAAACAACAGTATTTGGAAAGTAACATTGATTTTAATTTATCCAAAATCTATATATCTACTTTAAATTAACGTATTGGAAAAATAATTGTGATTTACATTTCACATTTATTTGATCTTATTTTCAATTATTTTCAACTATTGTATAAATATAATGCATTTTATTGATAAAATATTTGTTTCTACATATGTTGTAATTCAAATCTATTTTCAGAAAACTACATATCCAATTTTTAAATAAGATAAGTTTAAAAAGAAAAAAAGTTAGTATTCAACATCTCATATCAATAGAAGTGTCAATTAGGCATGTAAAACCACGGGCTATGTCTAAATAGACCAATCATGGGTTGAAATTATGTTATGCATGTCCATTAAAAAGCAGAAAAATATGGATAACCCAATAGTGGACCGCAGATTTAACAGGCTTTGTCCGCGAATTGATAGATCGAACTCCGGACTACCAAACTTTAGTAAAAATAAATAAATGATATATATATATATATACATATATGTATATAGTTGATGAAATATAATATATGATATATTTAAAAATTTAAAGAGTTTCGACTACACTATTAAAAAAGAGTCAATATAAAAGGGTTTTTCCAAACATTCATATTAAAATCAATTAAATACGATTAATGTTATAAGTGTATCCAAACAAATTAAAACAACAATATTTGGAAACTAACATTGGAATCTAAGTGAGTGCTTCCAAACACTCATATTAAAATAAATTAAACAGGATTAATATCATAAGTGTATCCAAACAAATTAAAACAACAGTATTTGGAAACTAACATTGATTTTAGTTTATCTAAAATCTATCTATCTACTTTAAATCAATGTATTAGAAAAATAATTGTGATTCACATTTCACTTTTATTTGATTTTATTTTCAATTACTGTGAACTATTATATAATATAATGCATTTTATTGATAAAAAAAAAATTCTCTACATATGTTGTGATTCAAATATATTTTTCAAAATTACATATCCATTCTTTTTAATAAGATAGGTTTTAAAAAGAAAAAAAATCAGTATTCAACGTCCTGTATCAATAGAAGTGTCAATTACACATGTAAAACCACGAGCTATGTCTAAATAGATCAATCATGGGATAAAATTATGTTATGTTCATTAAAAAGTGGATAATATGGATAACCTAATAGTGGATCGCGGATTTTTCTCCCATGTCTATAGGGTCAGCTTCTCGCGAATTGACAGATCGATCTCCAGACTACCTATTTTTAATATAAATAAATAAATAGTATATATATGTATATAGTTGATGAAATATAATATGTGATATATATACAAATTTAAAGAATTTATATCTATAAACTTAGAATATTTACAAAAGGAGAATATTAAAAATATTTCTTTGTTAATTTAAATTCTTTAAAATATTTAAAATTAGAAAAATTAAACTGTGGGCCGGTATGCTAACCCATTGGATATAACAGAAAAGATTTCAACATATGAACTATTTATAAAATATTAAAATGGGTAAATACGTTAAGCAATCAACAACATTAACATTTAATAATTTAATAAAGTTGAAATTACATATAACAAAAAAAAAATTTATAAAAACTAAACAAAAAAGCTAAAAATTATCTGTAAAACTGTATACAAAATATTAAACTGTAAAATATAAACAATTTTTACAATGTTTAAGAAAATATTGACATGAACAAAATATTAAAATATGTATATACATCAAACAACCAACAACACTAACACTCTATAAGTTAATGAAGTTGAAATTACATATCTAAAAAAAAATTAGTTATAAAAACTAAACGAACAAAATTTATAAATTATAAATTTTCATAAAAATTGAACATACAATATTAAATTATAAAATATAAATACTTTTTATAACGATTAAGAAAATATTAATCTGCGGTGTACCACGGGTACATACTCTAGTATATATATATATATAAAGACCTAGTGAAAGGATAAGGATAAGATATATCTGTTGCCAAAAACACATTGTAAAAGTTTTGACTCTAAAAATGTAACTGCTGTAATAGAAAAAATAAAGATAAAAGAAAACTAGGGTTTGTGTGGGTGCTTAAAAAGCTTGGCGGACGTTTTCTTGTGTTAAAGATCAAATGGCTAAGAGTGAACAACTAGAGAGCTTCTCCTTTATTCCCTTCTGTTATCTGGAATCGTCTGTGAGAGCTCTTCCTCAGATCAGTTCAACGTCGGTTTGTGGTAGGAGAAGACACATAGAACAGATCAAGATTATTGCAACCTCCACTGTTGTTCCTCCGCTTGAGAACCGCCGGAAGCATTAGAAGCGCCGGAAGCATCAACGTTGGATCGAATCAGATTTCAGATTCACCCTTCATTTCTATGGCTTCTCTCAGGTACGTGTTCCAGCTCTATAGTATTACCCCTAATTTTCCTTAGATCACACTAGATCAACACGATGTACCTCTTTGGGCGATAATAATGGAGGATCCATGTTGTTACGTCTTAATGTGTAGTAGTTCATATTATAGGGTTCCCACTAACTATTAGTTTGATTATTTTTTCAATAATTAATGATCAAACTGTGTTTTTCGTTTAATTTAGGAGAGCTTCTATATATATCAAAGGAGAAACCAAGGATGGGATCTTTGAGAGGAGGAGCTTTTCTATCCAAACAGATGTGGACTGAAATTCTTTGGTGGGGGAAGAAACTCTCATGGAGGTATATATTCTTCAATAACTGTTATTTCAGATTATAAAACAAAGAGAATCACCAATTAATCATGCTTACTATGGCAAACAGAGTTTTTTTATATAAAAAAAAGGATATTTTCCTATATACGATGAGAGGGTTAAATTGTTATACGAAATAAAGGAATTACTGACTGACACCGTTATTAACTGCAAATAAGTAGAAATTATGGCATTGACTCGTGGATTAACTTAAACTAGATACTGACCCATTCGATACCGAATGAGTAATATTTTAAGATAAAAGTTTTTCGTTTGTGTTTATTTATTAAATCTGAAATGTTAACCCTTACAAATGAACGGGCAGATTTTGACACTGTAAATTTTTTGTTTGTGTAAATTGATTAAATGTACAATGTTATTATTTACTGTTTCTTTGATAATTTGATTTGCCTTCGAGTTATAAAATAGTAAAGTAATGTAATTTGTTTGGAAATTGAGTTATATAATATTAGGATAGTGTAATGTGTTTGAGGTTCAAATCTTTATATTCAATGATGATGAAACTAATTATTTTTTGTATAAGTATTAAATTAGTGGATATGTTTTCAATAGTATAGATTATATCGCAATAATTAATAGGTGTTTGAGAATTTAATTTTATTTTTTAATTATACATTTTGATTATATTTTTAGTTATACAGTTTGATTTTATCATTAATTTGAATTTAGGAAAATCTGGATAATATTTAATCACACATTTGAATTTAGAAAAACTCAGATTAGATTATTTATGAGATTTTATTGTTAATATATTTTTTATTGTTTTGATGTTTATTTTCTTAATTACAAAATATATGAAAATCCCATTATATTTTGTAAGGATTCCCATGTTTTTACGTATATAATTTTTTTTCTCATATATCTTGTTTAAGGAAATAATTTTGAAACTACATATTTACAAAATTAAAGATCATCTGTAAATATCTGTGTGTTTTTACATATTTAAGGTTTTTCACATATTTTTGGATTTTAAAAAAATTAATTAATTTTTTTAAATTTTTTCTTGTGTTATAAAATACTCTCTCTTTTCTTCTGGTGTTACAACTCCACATTTTTTTTCTTCATAAATACTCTTTTTCCATATTCCTTTTTAATATATATTTCTTACCTTTTCTATATATTTAAAATAATTTATTTGTCCTTCATATATCTCAATCATCTTTTCTCTTGATCATATGTTTTATTTATTCAATTTTTTTCTTTCTATATCTCTTTATTCCATTTTTCTCTTCTCTTTTTCTTCGTCTTCCTATTTTATCTTTTTCTCTTTTTTCCACAACAAAAACAAATAAATGAATTTTACTTTTTTCAAGTTATTTTTTCCATATTGTGTTCTTCTTTTTCTTTCTCTACAATACTGATGAACTGATAATTTTCATGATTTGTGGAGTTTTAAATTTTTGGGTTTAATAGATTTCTGGGATTTGGTAATTTTTGATGTAAACAATATAATATACATACATAATATTTCTGATGTAAAAATTTTTGATATGTTTATTTACCTTATATATGATAATAAAAATTTTTAAGTACTTGAATATTTAATGAAAAAAGGTTTTATAAAACGTAGACTATATATATTGTGTCTCTATAATATAAATAATAAATTTTAGATTTATTTAAAGAACAAAATAATTACCATTTTTTTTTTTGAATTTGATAATTTAGTTTATTAATTTTTAGAATTTAACAGATTTTTAAAGATATAAATTTTTTTAAGAATTAATATCGAGTTTTGGAAATTAATTTATAATTTAAATATTAATTTTGTTAAAACATTTTGAAATAAAAATATATTTTATATAAAATTGGAAGTGTCATTGAATAAAATTACATATATATATATATATATATATATATATATATATATAGTGAAGAAGAGAGTCATTTAGGGCTTTTTAGAAAAAAATATTCTCTTTCGCTTACTCTGAAAATTTTTTGTTAGTTATTAGTAATTAAATAAATTAAAAACATGAACAATAACTTTAAATTGAATATTTAATATTTAATAGTAGTAATTGAATTTAGATTGTATTTGATCTAAATATTAATAAAAAAATTAGGAAAATCCAGATGATATCTAATCACTCATTTGAATTTAGGAAAATCTAGATTTAAATAGTTTATAAATATCTATTGTTTAAATATATAATTATTGTTTAGATTTTTATTTTCTTAACCACAAAATTTGTGAAAATCTCATTAAATAAAAAATTAATTTTAGGAAATTATGGATTATATTTATTTACTCATTTGAGTTTAGAAAAATCCGGATTACAATATTTTAGGAATATTAAATGTTTAGATGTTTATTCTCTTAAGTACAAAATCTGTGAAAATCACATTAAATAAAAAATTAATTATAAAGATCCTTGTGTTTTTTAAATTGGGTCGTAATTTTTTTTGGTTTTATCTATTTGGATTTTTTAAAACCTTTTTAATGAATCATATGATATATAGTTAAAATAAAAATAAAAATAAGAATGGACTTACTTTTGTGATAATGAATTGACTTGGAATTTGATTTTTTCACTTGTGAATTGTTAGATCATCAAAAGAATTCCAGCTGAACCTGAAACAGATCAAATCATGTAAAAATAGAGCAAAATAAGGTTTCTTATATGTTTTTGTATATAATTGATTTAGAGAAAATGAATATAAACATACCTTTGCATCACAAATGAATTTCATGGAATCACAATAATTGTTTTATTGTTTTCACCATAAAAATGATTTCAACTATCATAAACAAAATAAAAATTAATATTAGTCATCGACATTCACATATATAAAATGATATAATAAATATGTAAAACAATGAACAATGCAATGACAAAAAAAGAAAAACATGAAAAGCTTGAAGAAAAAAGTGGATGTGTTATTGAATAGAATGGCATGATATATATAGTAAAGAAGAGAGTCATTTATAGTTTTTTAGAAAAAAATATTATCTTTAACTTACTCTGAAAGTTTTTTGTTAGTTATTAATAATTAAATAAATTAGAAACGTGAACATTAACTTTAAATTGAAAATTTAATATTTAATAGTATTAATTGAATTTGAATTGTGTTTGATTTAATTATTAATAAGAATTTAGGAAAATCTAGATGATATTTAATCATCCATTTGAATTTAGGAAAATCTGGATTTAAATATTTTATAAATATCTATTGTTGAAAAATATAATTATTGTTTAGATTTTTATTTCCTTAACTAGAAAATTTGTGAAAATCTCATTAAATAAAGAATCAGTTTTAGAAAAATACTGATTATATTTAATTATTATTTGAGTTTAGAAAAATCCGGATTAGAATATTTTAGGAATATTTATTGTTTAGATATTTATTCCCTTAGCTACAAAATCTGTGAAAATCTCATTAAATACGAAATTAATGATAAAGATCCGCGTGCTTTTAAAATCGGGTCAGATTTTCTTTGGTTTTATCTGTTCAGATCTTTTTTAATTTTTTCAATGAATCATATGATATATAATTAAAATCAAATTTGATATATTTGTAAGACATATTTGTCCTTCCTGATTTCAGAATTTATTTTAGAAAGTGGATAATTGAATGACAATTTACGTAATAATAAGCACATTTGAGGCTTTATAGAAATATCTACTCTCCAATTAATAGTATAGATCAATTGAATTGGGATCTCAAATGTCATGATTAGTTGCGATGGCCATACAATTTAACAAACTGTAAGTTTTTATTTTATTTATTGTTTATTTGGTTAGTTTAAGAATTCATGAGACTAAAATAGTGTCAATAGTGCAATATTATAAAACAATACTATTCACCCTTCTTTGAGTTCTTAAACTAACCGTAGAAATAAGGTAAAAATGTAAAGAAAAACCATGAATTTACATTTTTGAGACATTTAAACTTTGAATTTACAAAATACCGTTTAAATGCTCAAGTTTTTTGTTGATTTAAAATTAAATAGCAAACTTTCATTAACTGAGTCATTTGAGGCTCGTCGTTAAATTGACGTTTACGGTGTTAAAACTTCTGTTTAATCAAAAGGACGTCATTTCAAATTTTTATAAAAAATCATCAATTTTCAAAATTTGGATGTTTAAATCATCAACTTTTTAAAAAATGTCGTTTAAATGCCAAAGTTTTTTATGACTTCATAATTAGTGTTTAACTTGTGTTGACTGTGCTATTTGAGGCATGATTTTAAATTAAGTGACGGAGCATGTTTATTGGTTAAATTGTCTGTTAGCAGCTTCCGTTCATGAATACGACCAATGTTCATGCAACTATTGATCATTCTTTTCTTTCTTCTCATCACTTCATTGAGATCCAACCATAATCTAGAAGTTAAAAGTCTTGTCGAATTAAAATCTTTCATTGGAAAAACATAATTAAACAAAATATTTGCCACCTGAAATCTCCAAAAATTCTCATGGAATTCTCTAAACTTGATATAACAGATGATTTATGAATTGAATTCTAACTTAATATTAGTTTAATATTAAATATTTTTTAATAACCAATTTGATGGATGTGGATATCATTGGTTATTACCACGCTTAAGAAACATTATTTCTTGAGAGGTTTTAGAGAATTTTATAGGAATATTTTGGAGATTTAAGGTGGCAATGACTTCATGTGATTATGTTTCTCTAAAGACATGTTTTAATTCGATAAGATTGTTAATCTCTTGATTATGGTTGGATCTCGATAAAGTGACTGGAAAAAAGAATCGAATGATAAATCATTGCGGGAACATTGGTCGTTTTAATGAAACAGAAGCTGCTAACAGACAAAAATTTAACCCCGTAAACGTGCTTTGTCACTTGATTTAAAGTCATGTCTCAAATGGTGCAGTCAACACAAGTTAAGCATTAATTATGAAGTCATCGACAAATTTGGCATTTAAGCAATTTTTTTTATAAAATTGATTATTTAAATGTTCACATTTTGGAAGTTGATAATTTTTAATAAAATTTGAAACGACGTCGTTTTGATTAACGGAAGTTTTAACACCGTAAACGTTAATTTTAACGACGTGCTTCAAATGGCTCAGTCTACAAAAGTTTTGCTATTTAATTTTGAGTCAATGAAAAACTTGAGCATTTAGACGACATTTCGTAAGTTCAAGGTTTAAATGTTCCAAAAATGAAAATTTCCGTTTATTTTTTACATTTTTCCCAAAGAAATAATAGTGAAAATGAATAACTGATTTAGTAAAGTTTTTGGTCATCGCAATAAAATATGATGTTTCTACACCTCAAATTAATTGATTCATTTAATCCACTAGTCAATGCCAAAATATCTACTCCTTTGCGGTTAATATTGGTGTCACTCAATGGTTCATTTATCTCGTATAACAAGTTATCTGTGTAATCGTTGATAGAAACCTCAAATCCAGTTTTCCAAATCTTTGATCCATCATCTGCAGTTCTTTCATCAGTCTCTGAATCCTTAAAATACAATTTATAGACTACATTGTCCCCAAATTTTGTTGTCGCATAACCGAATTTGACAACCTTAGAACTACTCTTGCCTTTTAAGTTTTGGATTATCTTCCATTATCATAGTGTCTATCAGCCGTTTTTAAGAAACAAAATCTAATATCTTTTTTCATGATTGTTTAGATCCCAAGTTTTTTTTGGAATTTTTTTGTCTGTGTATATAGAGAGAAAGCGAGAGGGACTCAAATGTGTTTAAGCGGTGGGGTATCAATTTTTAATATTTTACATGGATCGAGTTTCGAGTAGGTTTAACCCATTTTTAACATCCCTACATGTAATGGTGAAAACATAAAATTTTAGGTAGAAGCAATCCAAAAGCTTAAACATGGTATGTAACCTTTGGAGTGAAACATTCAAAAATCTTTAATTTGTTTTTGCTTGTGAAATATTATATTGTTTGGCTAGTTTAGTGGAGTTTCCAACATCATTAAAACATTTATTTATTTTAATATGATTTCATCTCCGTGTCTAGAGACACTCATGGTTTACTTTCTAACCACCAGCGTCTTCACCAAGTCAGGCAGGAGAAATCCAAGTGCTGAAGCCCATCGAGGCCATGTCATGGTCATGGCAATGGTCATGCTCTTACTCACAATCTTCATGGAGAGAATGATAAGGAGCTTGCTTCTTATTACAATAGTTAGTATTCCTTCACCCTTGTTCTTAATTTGTTTTTTTCTTTATTTACGAAAATAAAACTCTGCAACATGATTTAAATCAAAACTGTAACTCAATGGAATTTTTTTGCTGAATATTTTAGTGAAAAAATTGTTATACCTTATAGTTGTCAAAGAAAACGAAAAACAAAATCAGTTATAACTGTTTTATATCCAAAAAAAACAACGACTACACTTCTACAATGAAAAGTAAAGAGCCACTCGACCAAAGTTTTTGAGTGGTGTTATCGAGTTGAAATGTGAATCAAAGAAAACGCAAAATCAAGAGAGCAAATAAATGATTTAAACTATAGAGAGGTAATAGGAAAGATAGGGATTAATCTATGAACTAAGGGATGAATTTGAATGACCAGCGTACTTAACAAACATAACAAATTTTGGGCTAATCCCTTAAGAGTAAATCCCTAAAATAATCTAACCCACTGTCATGGTGAAGGATCTCGAGCTTAAAAGATGACATACCTAGTTCTGCTAGAGAAATGCAATCAAACAAGCAATGAAAACCAATTTACTAGAGCCAATGAACATTCCTAATAAATGATTCTCTAGATATGGAATAATCACTTCATTTAATTCTAAATATTCATGCTTGTGTATGTAAATTTTTGGAAACAAATGAGTCAAGCGATTTCATGCACACTCTCATGTGGAAATCGCCTAAGTTCAAGTTCCAAGTGATAAAAAGGAACAAGCATTAAATAATCTAACCCATAAGGGATTTAAATCAAATAGGCACTTAAATACCCAGATAAATCAAGATCAATCACAATCTAATTCATCCTTAATAACCCTAAGAAAAACTACTCACAATCTATAAGGACACACAAATGTTCAAACCCAGAAAACTCTAAATCTGACATATGTGATAGATCAGACAGAAATAAGAAGATTTATAGAAGAAAGTAAATGCAAATACTGATTATATAAAAACATATCAAAATTACAAAATCTAAAATGAAGAACAAGGAAGAACAAGATTAGAAGGAAGAGAGAATATGGTTAGAGTTGATAAAGTCATAGATACCTTATTAGGATTAATATATATGCTTTTATACTAAATAAGATTAATAAGGACAATTCAATTTTAAAAGAAATTATTTTGTAATATGTCATATAAACTTCTATATTTCAGAGTCTCTTTGAATAATATTTCTCTAAGTTATGAAATATCATAAAATAATACTATTCTCACTTCTTTAGTCTCATGAATTCTTAAACTAACCGAATAAATAATACTGAAATTAAATAATTGATTTAGTAAATTTAAAGGTCATCACAATAAATTATAATTTATTTTTTTTCAGTCATCAGATTCTCATCCACCATCATCTTTAATTTCTAGCAGAAGTCTATCACTTTGCTCCATTATCTGTATCCAAATTAGTATATGAGACTTAGCTCCGCATAAACAACCCTCGCTGAGTGAATTTTTGCCTCTTTTTTTTTAATTATTGAGTTTTAAATAATCTAAAAATCTAAATTTGAAAAGAAAAGCTTATATTTTATTCTGGGAAATTAGAACTTTTTTTCCTTTTAGAATGTATTCCTTTAAAAAAAGTTCCTTTTTTGTTTACATTTTAAGACTAAGAAGTAAATTTAAAATTTCATTTTTCAAATGAAAATTTGTCAAAATATAATTTTAATTTAATCAAACATGTTTTTTTATTTTCACTACTTAATAATTATAGAGATGAAAAATTAGAATTCTTTTTTCCTTTTAGGATTGTATTCCCTTTTAAATTTCTTTTTTCTGATAATTTATGGTTTAATAATTAAACATGTGTCAAAATCTGATTGTTTTAGTTGACACGTGTCACGATCAGGCGAATTACTAACTTTGAATAATTTGTCTTTATATATATATATATTGTGATTATTTTCTGTAATATTAGATTAGGATCCGCCCGATGGTCGAGTTAGTAATTATTTTCTATAATATATAAATGTGTTAAGACATATGGAAGTACTTTCTTCATTTTTCTATTTGTTATATAATATTTTCTTAAATACAAAATTTGTTTTTATATATTAATAAAAGAATTTCTGATCCCAACATTATTAATTTATAAAGGTTTTACTCCAGTTTCGCAGGACAAGAATATTAAATATGGAGGGGTTGATAGGCGGTTTACACGATAAACCATTAATTACTTGGTTAACATAACCGGTTTACTCTATATTATCTATGAACACACAAAAACCTTTTTAGAGATGATCACGGGGTTGTTTGTTTGCTTAGTTGTCATTTCCATTCAACTAAATCATCCAAATACTCCATCTCCATAATCCATCTAGATGATGTTTGTTTTGTTTTGGATTATTCATTTGGATGATCTATTTGAAGGAACCTTTGTTTGTTTGCCTAGTTCATGTAAATTTTCATCTCCATCTTAATGTTTTTGATAAAAAAAATGACTCAAATACCCCATTATTTAATTTAATTATATTTAATTTTAAACATATTTTAAAAAGATAATATTAAAACCAAAAATATATATGAATATATTAAAAAACATAATAACCGTAAACCAATATTTTTTTTTAAATACTAAAATGACATTTTGCCGCAAAAAAAAACGCTTAATCGTGAAATCGCATTTTTGACTTAGAATCTCAACATAGTGTTTTTTTGCCAAAACCGTAAAATCACAATTTGACAGAAAATCGCAAAATAAAATTTTTATGCCAAAACCAGGAAATCACAATTTCAACAAAAATGAATTTTTCCTGCCAAAACCGTAAAACTGTAATTTCGACAGAAAATTGCAAAATAACGTTTTCCACCAAAAACAAGAAAGTGTACACTATCATTTTCCTCGCCAAAACCGTGAAAATGCAATTATGACAAAAATGACATTTTCCCGTCAAAACCGTAAAACCATAATTTGACCAAAATTCGCAAAATGACGTTTTTGCCAAAAATGTGAAATTACAAAATGGTGTTTTCTCGCCAAAACCATGAAATCGAATTTTCGACGAAAATAACGTTTTCCCGAAAACCGTAGTCTCGACAAAAAATCATAAATTGACGTTTTTTGCAAAAAACATGAATTTACAAAATAATGTTTTCCCGTTAAAACCTTGAAATCGTAATTTTGACGGAAAATAACGTTTCCCCGCAAAAATCGTAAAACCGTAATTTTGACGAAAAATCGCAAAATGATGTTTTTGCCAAAAACATGAATTTACATAATTTGTATTCCCGCCAACATCGTGAAATCGCAATTTTGACAAAAAAATATAATTTTTTTCCCGCCAAAATTGTAAAATCGTAATTTTGACAGAAAATCGCAAACTGATATTTTTCCGTCTCTTGTAAATGCAATTTCAACGGAAAATTGTAAAATGTTGGTTTTCGCCAAAACAATAAAACCAAATTTTTGACAAATTGCAAAATGACGTTTTGGGGCGAAATCGCAAAATCTCAGAATTATTTTTTTCAGAAAACAAAAACTTATTTTTTGTACAAAATCGTGAAATATATTATATTTTATAAATTATTGTTGATATAAATATTTTTAGTAAAACTTAAAAGAATAAAAGAAAATAGTTAGGGGTACATTTGTTATTTTGGATGAATCTTCTCTATGCAAATGATCCAATTTGGATCATCTAGATGATTATAAAAATTTAGCTTAAATTTTCAAAATTATTTAAATAATTCATTTAGATGATCCATTTAAATAAACAATTTTTTTGTGTTAAACAAACATCAATTATCATCTGAGCAAACAAACAGAGCCCACATAGATCATGTGAGCACATTATTTGATCTATATTTATTTTTATCTACGACACAAGAAAAGCTCGAATTGTGTACCAATACCAAGATCAGGAGATCCTCAAACTGATTGGTCGAGGAAGTAGAACCTTTTATGGGCTTAGAATCTTCTTCATTCCTTACGCATATAATTTGTCTTACCTACATGGTCGTTTGCTTCGTGTTCGATAATGTTGGTTCATTGATTCAATCACGTTTGCTTCATTTGCTTGATTCTGGATTGTCAGGTCTAAAACTATAAAAAAATCTCAGAGAAAAGGAATGGGAAATATTTTTCTCTATTCATTTGAGGAAAGAAAGATACAAGCTTTGATACATTGACTGAAGTAATTGTGATATCCAAAATGTTTAGTCTAATGATTCAAGTGCTCTATTTGAACGATGTGCTAAAACAATAGATACAAGAAATGTTCTTAGGCATCAACATATTTTTTTTATTTATCATTGCAGCAAAAATGTACAGAAGCTTAGAAGCATTACGAAAACGAGATTACATGCTAAACAAAAAAGAGAGAAAAAAAGACATCACAAACACAAACTCTCACAGAACAGAACCTCTATATTGATCTACAAAAGCCAAGAACAAGACTTGGCAAACGACCACATGATGGTGTCAAAACGACAACGTTTAAGGGTGTGTACTCTTTTTGTTCTCTGTTTCTTTTTTTTTTCAGATTTGTGTTAGAGATCACATGCCGTAAGTAGAAGGAGAGCTCCTTGGTCCATTCTCTGATCCTGCTGCTGCCTTATCGAACGCATCCGACGTCGACCGTCTCCTAAACCGAAAGGGTTCCTTTCCTCCTGCGTTTGGTCCGTTCATATCCCAAATGGTCCATTTTCGTTAGTAACCTCATACCATCAAATTACTCATTTCAACCATATTACATAATTAAAATTCATTAGACTCAAATAGCATGTTAACAACCATATACTAGTCGATCTTAATATTAGGTTCGTATCACATATGACGAAACTAGAGTAACAAATCGTAATGGACACTAGGCTACATCAACTGTTTATCAACAAGGAGACAAAACTTTATTTATTATGTCGACAATAATGATGTGCATAGAGAGTCAAAAGTACCCTTTAATGTCACCCTATCAGAGATTTTTTCCAAAAGACAAAACTATCCCTTAACTAATTTTATGAGTAAAACTCACCAGAGAAAGGAGAGAGTGGCGGAGAAAAAGGAGATAACGGCGGAGTTGAACCGGCCGGTGAAGCCGGAGCTGAACCGCCTTGGTAACCCGGTGGTTTAATAATCATGATGCTTCGTGTTACTTTCACAGACTCTTCCGGCGTTTCCTCACCGTACGATCTAGCACTTCCACCTTCGGATTGATCTGGATTCAAGATCGAAAAAATTAGTATCCGTTGAGGTTTAATCAGTTAAAGAATCAGATCAATCATACCGAAATTACATAAATCTAATACGATTCAAATACTTCAGTGCATGTTACTTTTCAAAATTCGTTATTTTATTAAGTACGTGACCGACTCAAGATAGCAAAACACGGCGTACCATTGCCGGAGCTAGGTCGGAAACTGAAGGTACGGTGCTTCCGAAGCTTGCCAAGGCCATTTTCTGGCCGTGGACCAGCGACTGTATCATCCCAGAGATGATCGAGTAAGCCCATATGGGTTAAATTGTTAAGAATCTAAAAGTTTTTGACGCTTGTTAAGTTTTACAATTGTTGCGAGCTTTCTTCAATAATTGGTGAAGAGAGTCATGATTTAAAGGCGATCGAAGAGATCTGGTCCGTTGATACGGGTCTGACGTGGCCTTCGGATCATAGCTCACGCAAGGTGGATAAGGTTGATTGGAGAGTGGGACCCGATAAGGTCGAGATTTTTAGATCGGAGTGCCACGTGTTTATCATCGGAGGGTTATTAATGCTTCTCACGTGACCGCATCTCTCGCTTTCTTTTTTATTTACGAATGTGTCCTTTGCTTTATCTTGATTGAGTTAAAATGCACTTGGAATTTCGTTTATTTACGATGCTACTCCTATCTTGGTTCTTACTTCTTAGCCGCCAAATACGTTTTCGTGTTTCTTTAGCACAAAACTTTGATGAAATTGTAAACAATTACACGTGGAATGTTTATATGGAAAAATATCACTTAAAGCTTGAATTTACTAAAAAAAGATCATTCCGATCACTTAGACAAACTGTTAAAGTTATCTTTATTAATGACAAAACGATATTATATATAAAAAAATTCAAATTTAAATTATTTAAAACAAATTTTTTATACTAAACTATTTAAAATATGAACATTTTATAATAAGCTATTTAAATCATCAATTTTCATTTGTTAATTCTCACACATAAAAAATTTTTAAACTATTTATATATTTTCAAGATAAAAAACGTGTTTTAGTTAGAATTTAACATAGTGGTTTACAATAAATGAGAAATAACTAAAATTATTTTCTAAATCTATAAAAACAAAATGTATATTATTTTAAGTTATAAAAATATAATTTATACTATTTTGTAATTCATTTTCTTAGTTAACACTATATTTAATCTATAAAATAATAATACTTACAATATTTGTTTTGTAAAAGAATATTATAAATAATGAACACTATATTTCTTGAATATGTGAAATAGAATTGTTAACACAATAAATAACATTATTGCTCATTTTGAATTTTTGAACTTTTTAAATTCTTTTTATTTGATTATTCATATATTTATTTATGGTATATCTTTCTTATTTTATATTTCATTTGTTAGATGTTTTCATTTTTAGTTATGTGGTTTTGGCTTTGCTTTTAAATAAAATCATAATCCTCAATGTTGGAAATTTATTTTTTTAAATAAAGATAAAATTCTATACTTTCAAAATTACAATATTTGCAATTTAAAGATAAAATAACATTAAATTAATTATAAACTGTAATACAACAAAAATAACAAATAAATTTCAGAAAATACCAAAACTAAAATTAAATAAACACAAATAGCAACTTAAAATTTGATTGAAAAGCTAAAAAAAATTATAAATGTAGAAAAAAAATGCAAATTTATATAAAAAAAATTGACCCATGGTATACCCCGGATACAAATCTATTGTGTATTATTATCCTCTACAAAGCTTAAATCTTTGAGCAATATTTTGTTTTCTTGCTCTATTTCTTTCATAGCTAATTTTTCTAAAACTAGTTCTTCTTAATAGTAGGATTAGAATGCAAAATTTAATCATTTTAATAAAATATATGAGGTTTCATTGTTTGAACGCTCCACCGTTAAAAACTCATTTTAAAGACCTTCAAATGAGATTCATTGTTGGAGACACTCTAAAAATGTAAGATCCTTGGTGATCAAATATTATTTGTTATAAAATTTATTAATAGTTTGAATAGCACAAATATTATTTGTTACAATGTTTATAAAAAGAATTTAAAAAATTCAAACAGTCAAAATGAGCAATAGTGTTATTTATTGAGTTAACAATTCTATTTCACATATAAAAATATATAGTATTCATTATTTCTAATATTTTACAAAACAAATATTGTAAGTATTATTATTTTATAGATTAAATATACTGTTAACTAAGAAAATGAATTACAAAATAGTATAAGTTATATTTGTATAACTTAAGAAAATAGTATACATTTTGTTTTTATAGATTTAGAAAATAATTTTAATTATTTCTCATTTATTGTAAAACAATATGTTAAATTCTAATTAAAACACATTTTTTATCTTGAAAATATATAAATAGTTTAAAACTTTTTTTAATATGTGACAATTAACAAACAAAAGTTGATTGTTTAAATGGTTTAATACAAAAATTTCATATTTTAAATGGTCTAGTACAAAACGTTCATGTTTTATGTGGCTTAAATTTGAAAGTTCTTGTTTTTATACACGACGTAACTTTGTCACTAACGAAACCGTTAACAACAAATTTAAAAATTTGTCTAATTGGCTAGATCAACGAGAATTTTGTATATAAAAAACATAATCAGCAAAATTGATGTTTAAAATAGTGGTTTTTGATAAATTCGCGATTTAAATGATATATTTTCTAATGTTTATTGGGCTTTTAAAGTTAAACTATTGAGTTTCACAAAGAAAAAACAGTACCGGTACTTTTTTCATAGTGTTTTTTTCTTTTCTTTTCTAAACCAAACCAATCTTTACCGTTTAACTAATGAGACAAAGACCAAAAACAATTCAAAAAGCTTCCGATTAGTATAAGCATTAACTACTAAAATCTATCTATTTCCCCAAAAAAATGTTTAGAAAATATAGATGAAATAAAAGTTCTCCCATCTCTTTACCATTAAGATATCGCTGTCAAAGTTCTCTCATCGCTTTACCATTTTCCTTCTTGATGCAAAAAAACTACTTTCTTATGGATTCAGTTTTATCTATATTGTTGTAATTGTTGTGCAGTTACAATCTTATACTATAGTCGAACCAGCGGTGTATGTTTTTTTAATCATTGTAACAAATATTTATATTTTCATGTTCAATATTTTATGGTCAGTTTTCCACATAATTTATATTTTTAGATTTTATTGTTTAGTTTATATATGTAATTTTAACTTTATTAAATTATAAAATATTAGTATTGTTGGTTAGTTAGAGTATATTTATGTAAATAGTTCTCATGTCCAACTCTTTCCACTGTCTAACATATTAGCAAGACCCGAATACTTGATTACTGTAATATAAATCATTAAAACATTTTTAAATAAAATAAACAACTTTCTAAATTAATTTTTTTTTTAATATTCTCTTTTTTCTAAAGTAAATGTTAAAATTCTATACATAAAATACTTTATATTTTCAAATATATTATATCTTATATTTCATCATCTATATACAATATATAATTTATTTATTTTTATTAAAATTAGGTAGTTTGAGGCCGACCCATCAATTTGCGGACAAAGTCCAATATATCCGCAGGGGATTTTTCATGATGTCTGCTTTTTAATGTGCATAAAAGTTTATGTCTATACTTGCCCAATGTTGGATTTACTTGTACATATTCTGCAAGTCACCGATTCGATTGAAATCTCTACCGATGTGAGATACTGAACACACACTTTTCCTTATTGATTGAGTTAATATATGTATGTTTATAATAATTTAAAAAATAACAACATATGCATTAAAATATATAATTTTATTAATCATATGTATTATATAATCATTTAAAATAATTTGAAAATAATATCAGACAAAAATGATAGGATAATCATAATTCATACTTCTAAAATCACAATATTAGTTAAGAAAAGTATTGTAGAGAAATATTAGATAAGAAAAGGATTATAGAGGATGAATTGATTATTTATTTAGAAAGAAGAAAATTAATAATTAATTATTTATAATGAATAATTAATAGTTAATAATAAAAGAATAATTAGTTTAAACTTGTTTGGATGTAGGATTAAGATACAAGGTGTTTGGCTACTTCCAAATTTGTACTTCACTTGAAATATTATATAAGATACGATAAGATAAGATTGTGTAAAAACTAAAAACATTGCCATGTTTCATAAGTGACACTTTTATTAGAATTTTTGTTATTGTAACAATGATTAATATATTCTAAAAACCTAAAATAACATGCAAAACTCTCTAATTTTGTTGTTCTATAAGATATAAGCAATTATGAAACAAAAAAGACTTTGTTAAGAATGTGAAATTTTCTTGGTTTTGAGGTAAAAAACCATGGTTAAGAGAATTTATGTGAGAGATCCTTGTAATCCTCATGTTCTTGCTTGAAGAAAGCACTCATGCCCAAAGCTTCCAAGTGCCACTCAGTGTGTTTGTGAGTACCCAAGAGATTAAGTGTTGGGTAATCGATCCTTAGGTTCCGTTCAATCTTGAGCTTTTGCATATCCTAAAAAAACCTGCTTTTTTCTTCAGTTGATCTTCTTTCTTCAGTTGATCTCTCCACATTTTTGCTTCTTCCTTAGGGCCTCACTTATTTCACTTAAAGTCATCATATCAATCTCACTAAAATCTTGTTGTTTACTCACTTTCTCACTCTCTAGTTATTGCTTATATTTCTACTTTGGTGATTTCTGGAGCGGTTTACATGTTGATGATTTGCTCCTTGTTATCTTTGATCTTTGGGGAAGCTCCTTGATGTTTGTTTTGGCCATTGAAACATCATCAAAATAAGTTCTCAAAAGGAATATAATTGATGTGATGTTTTATGCATCATGTTTTACCCAACCAATAGTTCCCGCAAGTGTACGGTTGTGCGCGGTAGTATAGTGGTGGGATCGATTCACAGAGAGTAAAGAACATTATAGATCTGTAGATCTAAACAAAGCTAGGATGAAAAATATGGAAAGTTTTCACAAAAGGAAATCCGGATAAAATCTTTAAATAAGGAAATAAAAATCAATTTAAAATAAATGTTGGATCTGGGAAATCACAGGGATTAAATAAATAAAAAGGATATCTAACTGGATTAGCAGTTAAATGATCTAGATCTAGAACACAAACACTGTACCAAAATAAATCTCATTTCAAGAGCAAATATTATTTTACCATAAATCCGTTAGGACCCTATGATAGCATGTTTATAACAAGTTTGATAGAGTTCACTTGTAGATCCAACATCAACTCTTGGAAAACTGGAAATCAAGCCTACAAACTATAGATTCTGGGTAGAATAACCAACGCTAGTTGTATTATAAAACCCTAAAAATCGTTTGATAGATTTGTCAATTCTAACAAAGGCATTAGTCATAGAAATAGATATCTAATAATCATAACCCTAATTGATAACAATAACATAATTAAACATTAAATCCTTTTGAATATATCTCATCTCCCAACAAGCAGATCTACTCAATCATGGCAAATGATTGATCGATCATGATGAAATATAACATGTAATGCAGAGAAAGAGATGAAGACAGAATGTAGATCCAATGATTCAATAAGAAAAATTTTAGATCTGAAAATATCAAAGGAAAAGTTTATAGATCTGAAAAGATGAAAAGAAACAAAGGAGAACAATAAAAAAAGTGACCTAAAACGGCCTAGGGTTGTGTCAGGGACAAACTCCTCTTATTTATAGAGATCCACTAGGTAAAAATCGGAGTAAATGCTTGATTTGGATAATATACGGGATCATGATCGATCGATCTTGTTTTGGATCGGTCGATCCCAATCCATTCCTGCAACGGCGTCGTTTGCCGCCAGATGGACATGTCTTCAGTAAAACGGGCATAACTCTTGAACCAGGAATGAGAATGACTTGAAACCCGTGCCAAATGAAAGCTAACTCAAAGGTCTATCTTGTGTCAAAATATCATCGCCATCCAATACTTGAAAAACCTCCATCGAATATCAAACTTATAAAGCTTCTGCATTGCTCTGCATCTCCAAATCCTTAAATTCATCACAAATCATCATGTTTTGCCCCATTTCTCCTATTTTAGCTCCGAAGAAGTGAAAATCTGAAAAGACACTAAAACGGGCCAGAAGAACACAAAACCCAACTTCTACACTCAATAAAACAAGTGAAAACAATAGTAAAAATGGGTCAAAATACTCATCAAACCCCCAGACTTGAATCTTTGCTTGTCCTCAAGTAAGCAACAAGACAATGAAACAAAGTACAGAAGTGGAAGTTTGAAAAACGGGAACTTACGCTTAGGTTTAGAATCCATCATGTTGATCATGTAAACCAAAAAGAAACCTTGTGAAAGGTTAATCGAACTTTAGCAGTACAACATGTACTTTACCATAAGCATAACAAACACTACCGTACTCTAGCATCCGAGATCCAAGGGAACTTCTGAAATCTCCATTGTTGGCCCTTTAACATTCATCAAGTATTGCATCCAGTCTCACAAAGGGAGTCAAAATCGCTAAGGGCTAGTAACAGGGGGCCATTTTAAGGGTGATGGTTAGGCAATGGTAGATGAACTCCGGTGCAAGCCAATGCGCAAAATCACAGTAAGACGGAAACCAAAGATGGTGCACAACCTCCTGAACCTTGGATGCCAAGCAAGCTTCTATATAATGATCCTAATAGAGTTGCTATTGGTGCTAAAATAAAAATAGATAACATAAACAAATAACTAACTAAATAAATAAAAGGTTTTATTCTGGTTCCTTCAGACTTCTTTCCCTTCTCTTTCTTTTTTGTTTTTTTTTTTTGAAAGAGAGTCTCGGATGAGAAGGGATCGATCGATCAAGACAGGATCGGTCGATCCCAGAGCATTTTTTCTGAGAAGGGGAAGTTGAAACCATTTCTAACCATGTACATCAATCCTACTAAAAACTGCACCAATAGTCAACTCAAACTAATATAGATGAAGTACTGATATTAGAAAGCTTACTCGGAAATCTTTAGAGCATTTGGTTGTACTGGCTCCTATACTCCGTAGTTTTTGCACTTGGTTGCACATGCTCCTAATGTTGCGAAATAGGACGGGTGTGAATGAAAAAGGGTGTAAAGGTGTGGAACCAAACTAAAAATGAGCTTGGCCATCTGGAGCACCAATAAGAATGGGGTGAACTCCAGATGTATATGATCCTTTTGCGATATCGAGCCCCTAAGTGAGAAGATTAGTCTAAGTTAAAGGTCCAAGTAGATAGAGTCAACGCTGGATCATTCAGATTTCCAAAGGATATGTCGCTTCGGTAAAGTTGATCCACTGATGATGTTTCTAATCTTCCTGAACTAAGTCCAATAAATATCAACATAAAATGAAAACCAAGAAAATTGTAAAATCCCATGTTTGACTCAATAAAATGACTTAAGAAAAATGAAAAAGTTTTATTTTATTTTGAAATTTTTTGAAATTTTTTGACAAAGAAACAAAAGAAAACACAGTGTTAGTAACATATGAAAGCAGTCACCCCTTCCCCCAGACTTAAATCACTGCGTCCCACTGTGATATAAAATCAAAGGAAAAAAGGTGCTGCGAAATAACACTGAAGATAATGAATTATGAACAAGAAAGCAAATCATAAACCATTGAAGGAATTTTACGACCAAAAGGGAGCATTGGTCTGTTCATGTACCGGTTTTTAGCTTTTCTCATCTCAGGGATCGATCGATCCGGGGAGAATCGGTCGATCTCAGCATCCTGATACTTCTTCAAAGTTTGCATCTTCTGCGTTTTGTACCTGTTTTCAGTCAGCTCAACACAAAAACATCATCATATCTTTTTTAGAAAGAAAAATAAATAAATAAAATAAATAATGCAAGAATAAATAAAATAAAAATAAAACATGTTGGGTTGCCTCCCAATAAGCATTTGTTTTAAATTCATTAGCTCGACTTGGTTGTTTTCAGATGGGGTCTGGGTTCATTGGAGGAATGAAGTCTCCCTTATCTGGTGGTTCTGGTGGAGGTTGTTTGAGACTACGTGTGCTCGTTTTCATACTAAAGTGCGAATCCTCTCGAGGAAAGTGGCATTTAGGCAATGCAGTATTGATCTTCTTAAGATCCCCGCTCACTCTTTGTCCCGGCACAATGTACTTTGGAGCGTTCAGCTCGCTCCGATGAGTACGTAAAGGATCTCCCCAACACAACTGAGGGCTTTTTGCACTTGGAATTGGCTTCAAGACCTCAGGGTCATTGTCATCAGGATTTCTGATCAAACGGGCTTCCTCCTTATGCTTCTGAAAAAGCAAGGGCTTTGAGATCTGAGTTCTTATGGTATGAATGGTTTTCACAGTAAGTTGTTGCTCATCTCTCCTACGCCATGGTGGAATATACTTAGAAGCTGAAAGATGTTTCTATGATAAACATTTATGTTTATTAGTCACTGGCTTCTTGGAGTTTGGGTCGAGCCTCAAAAAAATTTCCGGTGGGGATGGAAGATCTTCCGATCCCCAGGTGGGATCGGCTGATCTCCGCAGAATCTTTTCTTGCTCATACCTGATTGAAGAGTCAGGTTCTGTAAGATGGATCTCATCCAAATCAGAGAACAAGACTTTCTTCACCTGATCCGTGGAGTCAAGGATTCGAGCAAAACCGGTTGTCTCCATTCGGCTGTAACCATATAGAATTTCATCTTGAACTAGTGCAACTTCCAGAGGATCCTCAGAATGCATTTCATGCATCATTTCTGGAGTAAGCTCATCCACTGTGTTAACCCAGAAGGTTTGATCTTCAGTGACAGGTCTTTTTATCATTTTATCTAAATCGAACCTCATGATAAGGTCACTGAGATGAAGGTTGATTATTCCTTTCTGTACGTTGATGATCGCTTCTGCAGTGGCGATGAAAGGTCTACCTAAGATAATTGGGTCGCGAGGTTCCGTTTGCAGCTTAATAACGATAAAATCTGTCAAAATTGTACATTCACCGATTTTGACAGGTACATTCTCCAGGAGTCCTTCTGGACGGCGAACATAACGATTTGCTAATATCAATGAGATCTTGCATGGTTTGAAAGTCGTCATGCCCAATTTATGGGCAACAGATAACGGCATCAAACTCACACTTGCTCCCAAATCACATAAACAGCGGGGTCGCTACGTTTTTTGGGGACCTTGTCGAGCAATATTGCACTAACCTTGTGTGTGAGCACCATGCTTTCCTTCTCCAACATTTTTTTGTTCGTGAGGATATCCTTCATATATTTTTCAAGGTCGGGATCATCTTTACTGCATCCACGAAAGGGAGTCTTAATTGAATATCACCAATGATGTTTTTCATTTTCTCATACTCCTTATCCTTCACAGTTTCTCTCCTGCGTGGAGGGTATGGGATGTTGGGTTCATAATGTTTTGAAGGGATACATGGAGTTTCCTTTTCGGGAGTCATTTCTTCTTGCTCATCCGGAAGTCGGATTTCTGACGTCATATCATGTGAAGGATCATGGGGTTGTCCGATTCCGAAATGGGTTTGTTGTCCCTCACCTTTATTAATTTCATCCAGAATCCTGTCATCAGTTTGATCAACTTCTCCCCTTGTCCGATCAAACTCTGATGTTTTTGGGTTCCCTACTATTTGTTTCCAGCTTCGGAGGTTTATGGCTCCAATATGTTCTTCTGTTCGGGTTTTTACCGCAATGTTTGTTTGGGCGAGTTGTTTCTCCAAAGTGTTAACTCGGGCTTCCAAAGTTTTGCATTTTTGATTCATCTTTTCATAAATCATATCAACCTTCTCATTGATTTTCTTACGAAACTTCTCACCGTCTTCCAAACTTTTCTGGAATAGGGATTCAAACCTATCTAGAGAATCGATATCCTCGGACTGGGGGTCGAATCCCATTTTACCATAACCATCATAATTTTGGAAGTTCCCTTGGTTTTAAGTACTCCGAGGTGAATAAAACTGATCTCTAGGGTTTTCAACATCCTTATTGCGGTGGGATGGGTTGGGGTGGTTCCCAAAACTAGGGTTAAAACCCCGGGCTTGGTAGTTCCCATGTCCACCAAAAAAGTTGATTTCCTCAGTTTTTTCCTCCTCATCATTGAACTCATTACTCTCCCAGAAATTCACATCTCTTTTGCGCCATCAAGAGCACGTCCACTTTAGTAGTAAGCTCCTCCATAGCCTTATCACTCGTGAGAGTGAGATTGACTCTCCTATCATAGTCAGGGCATCTGTTGGAGTTACTAGCTGCAAGGTTTTCAATAAGCTCCATTGCTTCCTCCAGCGTGTTGCTCATGAAGTCTCCCATACTGGCTGTATTCATAGCTTGGTATTCACTTTCCACTCCGTTGTAGAAAAATTGCATCCTGTCTGACTCGGTATAGCTTCGAGGGGGACAGTCCCTTAAGTATTCCTTGTAGCGTTCCCAAGCCTCATAGAAAAACTTGGTACCAGCTTGGTGGAATGTGGATATTTTATTCTTAAACGCTGCGGATCTAGCCCTGGTGAAGAACTGCTTTAGGAAAGCAGCTCTGCATTCACCCTAGCTTTTGATAGATCCGGGACTCAAAGATTTCAGCCATCTATGAGCCTTATCAGCCAGTGAGATGGGAAATAGTCTACAAGAGAGGTAGTCTAGGGGGACTCCGTTAGCTTTGGTGGTACTGCAGATCTCCTCAAAGATATCAATATGATCCATGGGGTTCTCGTTAGATAGCCCATGGAATTGATTCTGCTTCACCAGAGCAATTATATGAGATTATATCTCAAAATCTTGCCTCTGAATAGCAGGGGGTATGATAGCAGATCGGTTCCTATAATACGTATACGGGGTATCTTGTTCACCTAAGGTAACTCTTTGCAGAGGGACTTTTTGTCCCTGCGTAACATCTACTATTACCCCATGACCTCCAGCATCATTGAGAGGTCATTGATTAACCAGACCCTCTCTCTGCCAGATTACTTCTGCATCATCACCATCAACAACATGGGAAATGTTTCTAATTAAGTTATTAAGGTCAGCCATACTAACCTTATTATTTGCTTTCCTTGTGGTTTTACTCTTCTTTGTATCCTTGATCTTCCTTGTAGACTTCTTTGTCAACTCATATATGCTTAGGTTTTGCAGATCTGTAGAACCTTTGCTCCTTAATTGCATACACCTGAGAAGTGGAAGAAGTTTGAAAGTCAGATCCGATTAAGAGACTCTGGGATCGATCGATCTTGGAAGGGATCGGTCGATCTCGAGAGAAAAAGGATTGATCAATCAAAGAAGAATAGATCGATCTTGCACAAAGTAGGATCGATCAATCTTTAGGGATCGGTCGATCGTGCAATAAGTAGGATCGATCGATCTTATGGGGATCGGTCGATCTCAGAGACGTAAATAAAAAATGCAGAAAATAAAATATCCTAGAGTAGGTCTAAAACTTAAATCTAAAGGCTACAATTACTCCCCGACAATGGCGCCAAAAACTTGTTGTGATATTTTATGCATCAGGTTTTACCCAACCAATGGTTCCCGCAAGTGCACGGTTGTGTGCAGTAGTATAGTGGTGAGATCGATCCATAGAGAGTAAAGAACACTATAGATATGTAGATCTAAACAGAGCTAAGATGAAAAATATGGAAAGTTGTCACAAAAAGAAATCTAAATAAAATCCGAATAAAATCTTTAAATAAGGAAATAAAAATCAATTTAAAATAAATGTTGGATCTGGGAAATCACAGGGATTTAAATAAATAAAAAGGATATCTAACCGGATTAGCAATTAAATGATCTAGATCTAAAACACAAACACTGTACCAAAATAAATCTCATTTCAAGAGCAAATATTATTCTACCATAAATCCGTTAGGACCCTATGATAGCATGTTTATAACAAGTTTGATAGAGTTCACTTGTAGATCCAGCATCAACTCTTGGAAAACTGGAAATCAAGCCTACAAACTATAGATTCTGGGTAGAATAACCAACGCTAGTTGTATTATAAAACCCTAAAAATCATTTGATAGATTTGTCAATTCTAACAAAAGCATTAGTCATAGAAATAGATATCTAATAATCATAACCCTAATTTATAACAATAACCTAATTAAACATTAAATCCTTTTGAATATATCTCATCTCCCAACAAGCAGATCTACTCAATCATGGGAAATGATTGATAGATCATGATGAAATATAACATGTAATGTAGAGAAAGAGATGAAGACATAGTGTAGATCCAATGATTCAATAAGAAAATGTTTAGATTTGAAAATATCAAAAGAAAAGTTTATAGATCTGAAAAGATGAAAAGAAACAAAGGAGAACAATGAAAAAGTGACCTAAAATGGCCTAGGGTTGTGTCTGGGACGAACTCCTCTTATTTATAGGGATCCACTAGGTAAAAGTCGGAGTAAATACTTGATTGGAGAATATAAAAAGGATCGGGACCGATCGATCATGTTTTGGATCGGTCGATCCTAATGCATTCCCGCAACGGCGTTGTTTGCCGCCAGATGCACATGTCTTCAGTTAAACAGACATAACTCTTAAACCAGGAATGAGAATGATTTGAAACCGGTTCCAAATGAAAGGTAACTCAAAGGTCTATCTTGTGTCAAAATATCATCGCCATCCGATACTTGAAAAATCTCCAACGAATATCAAACTTGTGAAGCCTCTGTATTGCTCTGCATCTCCAAATCCTTAAATTCATCACAAATCATCATGTTTTGCTTCATTTTGCTCATTTTAGCTCCAAGGAAGTGAAAACCTGGAAAGACACTAAAACCGGCTGGAAAAACATAAAACCTAACTTCTATAGTCAATAAAACAAGTAAAAACAATAGTAAAAACATGTCAAAATAGATACTCATCAATAACCAAGAGAAAATTAATGAATTTGCCAAGATTAATGCTTCATTATTAAAGATGTGAAGGGGAGGCATCATGAAGGATCAATACACAAAGAATACAATTAATCAAGTTGACTTACAAGTTCCCATAGTGTTCTCATGGTTCTCATGATTTTATGGATGAATGCAACATAGTTAAATCCATCCATCCATACATAATAAAACAATCAACACTATAATAATGTAGTGTGTCTCTCCTGAGATGACACATCAACTTTTTTTTTCATTATGAGCTTGACATGTCAATAAATGAAAAAGCTTTATGATCCAATCAAATTATTTCATTAATACACATAAGTAAACACATCAGATTATTTATGCCACATCGATTAATAAAAAAACAGTGTAACCATCCACATGTATGAACAAACTATTTGAAATATTAGACCCAAAAAACTAATAATAATTATAGTTATAATAATAATAATAATAATAATAATAATAATAATAATAATAATAATAATAATAATAATAATAATAATAACAAAAAAAATAAAAAAAAATAATAATAATAATCATAATAATCATAATCATAATTATAATATAGCTATAATTATAAAATTTATAAAAAAATTATTTCTTTATAATATCTTAAATTTAAATACTATAAAAATGACTAATGGAACAAACTATTCTCCAAAACTAAAACTCCTAGACAAAACATACCAAAGAAACTTAATATAAACTAATTGTTGCTATTATTAATCATACTTAAGTGTGCATATGTAATCAAATAAGAAATATACCAATTCAACTATCTTAAATTTCATTATTGTTATTTTTATATTTATCATATTTTCAAAATAATCTCAACAAATATAAAGTTAGCAGAGTTAAATTAACATCATCAAAATCAAAATACTAATACACTAAAGCTAATAAAACAAAAAGACAACAACAACAACAACGACAAAAACTAAAATACAAACACACTACTACAAAAACCACCTTAAATTTTAACTATTACAAAAGACCAATTAATTCGTATGAGACTTCTAAACTTTTAAAAATATTTGAACAAAAACATATTAAACAAACGTGACACAAACTAACCATCGATACTACTGTAAATATTTATATTTCTTTTTTAAAAAATCTTGCACGGGTATTAGCCTAGTATGATTAAAGTGATTTTAGGAAAAACTCCACCACATCTTCATGAGTCTTTGAATGACCAAATTTTTATTTTGTGAAACCCCAAACTTAATGGTTAAATTATGCCACAAATTAAGTAAATTTGCATTTTTAAATTAAAATAGTACAAATCTTCTTTTAGATTTAAAAATAAGAAGTAAATTTACTTACTTTATCGACATATCAATATCTTTGGTGTAAAACTTCGTATAATCCAATGTTTTAAAACCTGAACCGGATGACGAACCAGATTACTTTACGAGTCATCGGGCCGATTCGAATCAACCAGGGGAATACATAGTATTTTAATGATTTCTAGTTTATTATAAGAAAAAAAATCAATTCATTTTTTTATAATATGATGTCAATAGTAATTATAGAGATACAATATTCTTAATCTATATTGAAATTTAAAAAAACAAATACTAAGATGTAAATCATTAATGCTAAACAAACTAAGAACTAGGATACTACACATACATGCGGAGGATATTTGTTAATATTTTTTAAAAATATTAGAAACATTGTTTTAACATTGGTTAGATTATAGTAATGTATTAACTTGTAATATAGAGATTAAAAGTATAATTTATGTGATAACTTACTATATGTGCATAATTACAATGAATGTTTAGATTAATGATATCACGAATTTATGTTGGTTAATTAGAATTAAAAATTACAATTTTGGTTGATGCAAAAAGAAATTTAAATTGATAGTTATCAAATTTATTTTGATCCGATCTCAATGTAAAGATAGACATGGCCCATAGGCCCCATACGAAAAAGATAAGTATATATGTATAGTTAGTAATTGGATTTAGTCAAAAATTTAACCTAGCCCGATTGGGAGAAAAAAATGAAGATTTTTTTATATGAACCTTACATGAGCCCATAGCATAAAATAAGATATTTTGATGAGAAAATAGAAAAACCTAACATGAGCCTAATTTCTCCATAACCGTTTAGGAATTATTTATTCATCATTCACCTTATACCATTTCCAATATATCCCTCTATTTTCTACTCTATAATAGAATCATTTTATAATAAAATAGTATTTTCTTCTAATGTATTATTCTATTTTAGAGTAGTTGTAGTGTAAATACATAAAGAAAAAAATAGAAATACTCTATATATAGAGTAAATGATAGTGTTACTTTATTTTAAAGTGAGATATAAAAATAGATTGGAGCAAATATACTATATAAAATAGAATTTAGAAAAAAATATAGAGTGTGATTGGAGATGCTCTTAATTCGTAATGAAATGTTCTCCATGACTGACATAAATAGCAACAAAACTGATTATACTTCTTTCTGAAAATAATCAAAAACCATTCAGATGAATCAAATATAACATATTTTATTATTAAAAAAAACTTAAAGAGGATAGGAATGAACTAGTTCTTAAAACATTAAACATATTGAAAGAAACTAAATTGAAAATAGAGATATCAAGTTCAGATAAATAGAATTATGCAGATCAATCATCTTCACATCATATATTTGACCGTAGAGTTTAATCCTCTCTGTCTCCCCATTCTTCCTTTTTATCTTCCCATTCTTCTTTTGTATCTTCTTCTTTCCTATATTTATCTTTCTTTTTCATCTTCACCATCTTCTTTTTCATCTTTGTTTTTTTCTGTCTCTTTCATATTTGGATCAACACAAACCTAAAACTAGATCGATCCAAATCCGTCACACATCTAAACCAAATCTGACTACCTGAGCAAATATCAAATAACAGAGAATTTCTAAATATATTTGAGACCCCCCCCCCCCCCACCCCCAACCCCAACCCACATTATGTTCACTTCGAGTGAATTGATTTTGTTACCCATACTGCTATTTATCACAATATACTGAAACACATAGTTTATAGTATACTACAAACATTTATGTTTAGTTCTAACGAACTTAGCAAATAAGCAGTAGTATGATATATATCATCTAATAATATTGTTATTGCATTAAGTAGAGAGTTATATATGTGATATAAAACATATTTACCATGTTACTAAAACATATATATATAGTATATCTCTATAAATTAATAATATTGGAACAATCATTTTACAATATTTTTATTACTTTATAGTGTTTATAAATATATAGAAGTGATATATTTGGGTCAAAATATCAAATTAAGATCAGAAAAAAAAAATTTGTTGAGGTTTTATTGTAACTTGTTATTTATGTGGTTATTATTTTTTATAAGCATGGCTGGCTGATACATTATATTTTAAACATTTATATTCTTAGGAAGATTGCTAATTTATAGTGTGCAGATCTATATTGTTGTGAAGATTGTGATTCACTATACATTTGGAGGATATATCTCACCAAATAAATGTTTATACATATGTACTAGTTATTTTCAACAATATACACAAAATCAAATATTTTGTGGGTTATATATGATTTTCTCAATTTAAAACATGATTGAATTTTCAATACAATTGACCTTTTTTCCTTCTTTGTTGGAGTCAACCATCATCGGTGTCGTAAGTTTCACTGGATCTTTGTCAAGATCTTCATCGGATTATCACTGGAATTTAGGTAAGTTTGTCCAAACTATACCCGATTTTAATATCAAAACCATATGCTAAGTTTGGAAATTTTCACGGATCTTCACCCGATAACTACTCAATTCTAACTGGTTCTACTAAGCATGATTGTTGTTGTTTTCCAAGTGAAAAAATAAAATAAAGAGGAAGAAAAAAAAAAAAGTGTTTTGGAAAAAAAAAAAAGGGTTCGAATAGAAAGAAAATGTATGAGATACCACAATAACCTACTTTATTTTTGAAATAGCCAAAATAACCTATCAAAAAATAAGTTTCAAATGCAATTATTTCCAAAAGTACCCTTAATAACAAATTTGGCAAACTTTGGGAACATTTGACAAACTCTGCGAGCATTTGGCGGACACCGCAAATATTGGTAAGCTATGTGAACATTTGGCAAATTTTACGAGCATCTGGCAAAATCTGCAGATATTTGACAGATTTTTCGCATATTTGGCAGACTTTGCAGATATTTTTGCAGACTTTGCGGAGTAACTGACAGACTCTACGAAGTAACCGACAAACTTTGCAAAGTAATTAGCAGAATCTGCCAAGTAACTAGCAGACTTTGCAAAAACCTGTCGGACTTTTCATATATTTGGCTGATTCTGTAAAAGTTTGGTAGACTCTTCAGATATTTGGCAGACTTTCCGGATATTTGGAAGAGTCTGTGAGTATTTGACATGGTCTACGAGCATTTGACAGAGATTGCGGAGTAACTGACAGACTCTACGAAGTAACCGACAAACTTTGCAAAGTAATTAGCAGAATCTGCCAAGTAACTAGCAGACTTTGCAAAAACCTGTCGGACTTTTCATATATTTGGCTGATTCTGTAAAAGTTTGGTAGACTCTTCAGATATTTGGCAGACTCTCCGGATATTTGGAAGAGTCTGTGAGTATTTGACATGGTCTACGAGCATTTGACAGAGATTGCGAGCTTTTGGCAGAGTCTACGAACATTTGACAGAGTGTGAGTATTTAACATGCTTTGCGAGCATTTAACTGACTTTGCAAACATTTAACAAACTTTGCAAACATATAGCAAATTCTGTGAATATTTGGCAGAGTCTGTGAATATTTGGCAGATTATGCTAACATCTAACAAACTTTGCTAATATTTAGCAATCTTTTGTAATGATTTTTAAGGCTTTTTAATTGTTATTCTTTAATTTAATCAAAAATTTTAAATAAAAAATAATATTGAAAACTACAACTTTAATTAGGAATGAATTAAAATGATAATTTATTACTAATTTGTTTCCAAAAATATTTATCAGTTAGCAAAGATAATTTTTGTTTTATGGACATAAAATAAGTTTAAATTAGATTTTACTTCTTTTTTTGACTAGTGTTAAAATTATTTAGGTATAAAAGAGTTTAGTTACATGATAAAACTGATATGAAATTATCAATTTTGAAACTCATTTACCATTTTTATTAAAAAATAATAAAACAGACAATCTTAAAATTGTGAAATTTGTTAGAGAATAAGTAAGTCATGTAATCAATAAAAATTAAAAGAGGTTATACTAGCTATTTAAAAGAAAAAGTGGGTTATAATATTAGACTAATTTCTCAAAAAAAATAATGGGGACTAGTTTAATGCAAAGATATTCTCTATCAATTTGATGCAACTGTCAGAAGATACGCATGATGATAGTTTAGACAGTATGGCAAACTATACATATATATATATATATATATATATTGTTACGATCTACGAAAAAAATTATTGATTACATATGTAGGCAAATTCTTTCTGGTTCTTAACCCAATTCTCCATTTTATAATCACATGTGAGTTTCATCTCGGAGAGAGTCTTTAAGATTCTGTTTTATCAAAGGATTGAGTGCTGCCTTCGATCGCACATGCCTTTGTGATTCCTTGCATCTCCAGGACATGTCACACTTGATTCTTCTGCTTTTGGCGCCCGAGTTGATTGCTTCCTTGTTGCACTAAGGCCCTCACTTCTGATCGTTGCTTTGGATTAGTGTTAGATGGGTTTTTAGCATCAAAATAAGGTTGGGTCGCTTGTGTTTTGGTATTTGGGAGTGGTGTCGTTAGTATGCGGGTTTGGGGTTTTGAAGTTGTAAGCCCGTACTACTGACTTCAGGAGGAACTTGGTATTATGACAAGCTTTGACTGCCTCATTCTGCTCGTGTGGTTCCACAGCTTTTTCATGGACTCGGATTGTCTTTGAAAGGACTACCTCTTTGCTTATTGTCACACTTTTAAGCTTGTAATCTATTTCGCTCTTGTTTTTATGCCTACCTACACTTTAGGGATTCTTTAGATCTTGTTTCAATCTATCTTCTTCCAAGAGCATTTTTGTTTAAGGTTTGATTTGATGTTTGATTAGAAAATGTGTATGCTTCCATGCTTTTTATCCCTTTTTTAGCATGGGACCATGTAAAGGGTTATGCTTCTTGTATAACTTTATTTTTCATTGTGAAATAAATATTTACATTCTTATCAAAAAAAAAATCACATTTTAGGAATTCCAAAGTTGATATTTTACGCCAAAACTATACTATAACTAATTGTGGTCGATTTATGCAAGTTTTGTTTTCTCCTTTGTATTTGTTCTTACTGGTAGCCATCTGAGCATAGCGAAGTGACAAATTAGCATATCTGCCTATGACCCTTATTTTTATTTATGGGGCCTCATTTAAAGTTTTTTTAATATATGTATTATATATATATATATATATATATATATATATATTATATCAAAATTAAGAGTATATTGTAGCCCTGCGAGTTCGGTTAACCGAAACCAAACCGAGCCAGTTTTTTTGGTTTTCGGTTTTTATGGTTATAAAAAAAGTCACGAATAAATTATCAGTTCGGTTTTGGTTCGGTTCGTGGTTAATTTTGGTTTTGAAATTAAAAATCGAAATAACCAAAATTCTTTCTAAAAAAATTTGGTTTTAAAAGCCCAAAAACGAAATAAAGAAGAGTCCATAAAAGAAAATAAATCAAGCCCATCCCATTTGTTGTAAATCCCACATTGAGTTCATCCTAGCCGCATGATCAACACGTAGAGGTTTTGATGGATATCACCAAAAATTTGAGAAAAAAGGAAAATCGATTGGAGAATATCGAAGGCTTTATACCGGGATCGCAAGAAAAGAAGAAGATCTGGAAAACGAAGATCTGAGAAGAAGAAGAAAAAGAGACGAAGAAGAAGAGATGAAGACGAAAAAGATCTGAAAAGAAGAAAAAGAGACGAAGAAGATTTGAAAAGAAGAAGAAGAAGATCTGACAAAAAAAAAGAAGAAGAAACATGAGGAGAGATCTAAAAAAAAGATTGGATAACAGAGAAAATAAGAAAATTGGAGAAAAGAGAGTGGATAGGTTACATTAGGTTATTTAGTAGTGGTTAGATTAGGGTAGTGGTTAGATTATGTGATAATTACGGTTGATTGTTCAGTTACCTATGAACCAAACCGAGGTAGAAACCAAACCTAATTTCAAAAGCTACCGATTAGTTTTTGTCTAATAACCGAATCTGAACCGATTTATCAAAATTTCGGTTCGGTTTGGTTTGGTAAACTCGATTTGGTTTTTTATGGCTGGGCTAGTATATTGTTAAGAGAAATAAGTAAACAAGAAAAAAATATTATTTTTGCTTTTGGAAAACAAAAATAGTTTATATATATATATATATATATATATTTGATAACTCAAGGATAGATCCTAGGCTTACGGAGGAGGTCATACTAATCTCTTAGGGGAGATGAAACCCACAGATAGACCATCTCTCTGGATATTCTAATGGACCGAAAGTAAAAGTCCATATACATGTGGCCAAATAAAGTGATTTAGAGCATTTTTATTAGAGTATTTACATTAAATATTCTTTATTAAATAAAATGAAAAAAATAGAAAAAGAGAGAGAGATGTTAGATACGTTTTAAGATACACATAAGATATGTTTTCTACACCTATTTTATTATTAATGGTTGATTCTTATTTTTCATCTAAAAATATTTAATTATTAAATTATATATATAATAATATTATTATATTAGATGAGAGATTCTAATTGAATATCTACCGATAGACATGCTCTAATATATTCACTTTGTTTTTGGATAGTTTATGTTATATTACAGATTTTTTATATGTTTGATTACAGTATTTGTGACCTCTATTATTTCTTTTGTTTAAAATCTCTAAATTCTCATAATCGGCCGGCCCTGGTTCTATCTACCTTTTTGTTTTGGTCAACAAGTTATATGTGTGTTTTTTGTCTTGTTCATTTGTTTTTTCGGAGTTCTATGACCTGTAAATCAACAAAAAAAGAAAAGAATCGTGACTGACTATTCAGGTTTTTACATTTTGAAACATAAAAAATGAAAGCATGTTTCAATGAAAAGGACAGAATTAAAGATTATAAATGCAATGAGAAATAATAAATGCGATGAGTACTGTGTTTTACGTAACATATATCTGACGTCATTGATAGTAGACAAATGAGAAGTGAATATGTTATTTGTAGATTACACCTCTCCTAAAACCTCCCTACTTTTCTCGAGCGTTGCACTCTTTTTCAGCCTTCATTGTTTTTAGAAATTTTACATTTATCGAAGGCCATAGTTAATTTGTTGATATTAAGAAAAAGCAAGAAGTACATGAGCCTTTAATTATTTTTTATTTTTTCCTTATCATTTATATGTGCCTTTAAATTCGGACAATAAATGTGACAGTGAAATTTGGATTTGAAAGGTCAAAATCACTTAAATTACATTTATCTACGCCCAATTGATTACGCCATGCATGGTATAACTTGTATTATTTTCTGTGTAACTATTGTTTAAAGCAATAAAGAGATGACAAAAAGAAAGTCTTGATTGATAAGGTAAAGATTTTCGTACACTTAAATGTACTGAAAAGTGAAAGTTAGAGGTAAAAATAGTGATTTAGAGCAAACATGAAGAAATGTTCACGTAATAAAAGGTTCAAGACTTGAGTTAAAATTAGTAAGAGACGTATTAGGTGTTGCATTTTTTTTTTAAATCTTTTGAGAGTGTTTGTGAGTATTGTATTTTAGGAGGAAACTTGAGAGTTATCCGAATGTGTTTAACTCTACCGAATAAGGGGTTGCTCCCAATATATACTGTTTAGAGTTAGACTAGTATTTGTTAGGAATTATACATCTAACTAAAGTTTTGGATAACAAGAACTCAAAAAGTGGGGAGTATATGCGATGAGAAATAAATGCGATGAGTACTGTGTTTTACTTTTATAAAAAAATATAAAAAGAAACAAAAAGTGGGGTATAACTTAAAAGAGTTGTCAATATGTCAAAGTACATGGTTATGCTGAATATGCACTAATGGTATGATTAATTTAGGCAGTTAAAATATTATTTTATCATTTTATGAAATAATTTATATATTTTTCTAAAACAGATGATTTGGCGACTTTTTATGTTTTTTGTTTTGTTTTGTCTCTTTTGGAACTTGGAAGTGTTAAAATTGCAAACAAAATCCTAGTTTATCATAGTTTTACCTAGAAAAGCTTGACAAAATTGTGGTCTTAATTAAAACAAAAAGAAAAACTAGAGAAAAAAAACTATTCAGCTAATTTCCTCCCTAAGTAATTAAGATATGTCACTATACAAAAAGAAAACAAAACAGCCAAATAAAATGGTTCAGTCAGCTTATATACTTTACACATATAATTTTCCTTTACAACTAAGCATTGCATTAATACATCTTCCACATTTCTCGCTTTCTTGTATCTTTTCTACTTCAACAATATTGCTAACCACAGACTAATTTTCTTGCAAACTCCATAAGGTAAAGGATCCAGACAATAACAAAAAAACAAATAAAGAAGTAAAGCACCTAAATGATTTTAAAAAAAGATTGAACAAAAAGTTACTAAAAGGATCTAAAATATTAAATTAAAACAAAAGCTGCGAAAGAAAGAAACATAAGCTCATCTTTATCTAACATAATCATAATCATAGTTATAAAAATACTACAACATTCATAAGAGTAACCCAGTTCCCATAACTCAAAAGTTCACATGCACGTGTAGACTTTAAACTACAAGAATATCCTTAAGTCATACGAGGCGTATAAGCAGAGAACCAAGGGCCTTTGGGTAATTTGACTTCCTCACATTACTGAACAACCATTTGGGTTCTCTTCGCTGAATAACTCAAATGAATCGGACGGTCGAGATGGATATGGGTTTTGATCGGACGGCTGATAACCAGGGTGCATGTACGCGTACGAATACGGTGGTGGAGGTGTGTAATACGACGCAGCGTCTACACTCACCGGAGGCTGAGCAATGTTATAACTTACGCCGTACATGACCTGCGGCGCATAGTAGTTAGGTGGAGGATAAGGATACATATCGTGACGTGGCGGATTGTTATTGGTTAAAATATGATGGCCATTGATCTGATTAGTTGGACGGTCACGATCTGTTGCTGGAGTAGTGGGCGGAGGAAACACTTGTGTACGAGCAGGTGCACCGTTAGGATTGTGAGCCAAACTCAAGTTTTGCCCTTTCTTTTTCTTCTTCTTACCAACAGTGCCATTACTAGCAGCTCCACCGCTCTCGCATACTTTCTTCTCTACCATCGGAGACGAAGAGTCCTCCGGTGACGGCGTTTTCGTCGGCGACGGAGATTCTTCCTGACCAGAATCTTTCTTCTTGGGAACAACGTTCTTCTCCTTTTTCACCGGACTACAAGTTTCACCAGTAGCTGGAGCTTTAACGACCTCACCACCACCAGCGTCTCCGGAACTACAATCTCCGGTTATTTCAGTTTTTGCAGCTTCCGGTTTATCAGTACCGGAAGAGGTAGCTCCATCGACTGTTTCCGTTTTTTCTTCTTTCTTCTTCTTCTTCTCCTTTGGTTTTTTGTTGACGGGTTTGGTCTCTTCCGGGTCGTGTATCTCCGGAAAGAGATCAGCATTTTTGCCTGCCTTGTGAAGCTTCTTTAACAGAATCTCCGGTGAGATGATTCCCATCACAGTCACCTTATGCTGCTTCACATCAATGTCTACTTTATAAACACCTAACAACCAAAATATAAAAATAAATGAAGTGAAAATGTCTAAAAACAAAAAATAAATGAAGTGAAAATGTCTAAAAACAAAAAATAAATGATGTGATTTTATTAAATTAAAACCCAAAATAACAATGTGAAAGGATCTAAACATATATATGTACCTTCAATGTTAGTAAGGATTTTCTTCACTTTTCTTTTGCAGCCTTCACAGTGAATGGAAACTTTCAAGCTGCATGACTACGAGTATAAAAGTAAATATAACTCAAAATTGATTCAAGAGTTAATAAGCAAAAAAAAAATAGTTAAAACATGTGGAAAATTAAACTTGCAGTTATAGGCATATTCATGAAAGGTAATTAAAATATGTGTACCTTGTATGGAAGTGGAAGAGGTGGTAGGATTGGAGGAGGAAGGTCTTCTTTGACTTGTTGGGATTGCTTTAGCTTCGGTTGTGTTTTCTTAGTTTCTGGTTTCATTTCTTCTGTTGCCATTTCAGAACACAAAGTTGTTAGATCTTTGAAGTGGAAGAGAGAGATAAATGTATGCGTTGGGGAAGACAAAAGATTATGGGGAATTCATTATGACTTTACTATAAAGAATGGGGATATGAGCTTTTTCGCTGGTTTTTAAATTGGCCTATATTTTAAATTAATAGAAATTGTAAATAGAACCTCAAATTTAATAAAGTTTCTAAAATATACCACCACTTATAGAAACGGATTTAATAAAACATCCAACTTATACTATGTACATTATTTTTTTTTATTCAACACCTTTTTTCAAATTTTAACACTTCACATCATCTTTTTTCCTTTTCACATAATTATTCAACATTCATTTATTTTTTTCACTCTACAATGATTTGTTTAACAAAATTCAACATCTTACCCTACTATTTTAATTTCACATTTTCATTTAATTTTATGTTTATACTTTGTTATTATATATTAATAATTACACTAAAATACTTAAAAGTTAAAAAAATTTAATGAAAAATTTTAGCAAACAATAAGGAGTAATTGATAGAATTGTTGGTGTTAAAAATTAGAGCTGTAAGTTAGGTCCGTCGGCCACGAGCATTACCCGTTTAGTACCATATCGGGGCTGGCCTGGACAGTGAAAAATATCCATATATGTGCGGATGTTGCAGGCATGTTCAGGCGGGTGTGCGGTTCTCGCAGGCATGTCCGTAGCAAGTGTGTGGGCTTGCGGACAGTCTGCAAAAGACTTTAAGCTAGAGCTGCCAGCCAAACCTTCCCTTTGACAAAGAGGCTTTGCCTTCAGCCAAAACTTCATTTCCACAAAGAAGCTTTGAACCTTTGACTATTTTTTTCACAAAATCCTCAATCCTGTGTAAACCTAAAACAAAATTAATGAAACCCTACATAAGTTGATCACGTAAAAGTTAAAAGTGTGTGTTACAAGTTACAACTTACAAGCAAAGAACCCTAATTCATAAAATTCATTAGAAGAGCTGAGTATTACCTTAGTATCTGTTCAAGAACCTCATTAGTCAGTCTCCACAATCTGTGCAATATACAAGTATTAAAAATATAATTCAGAACACAAAGTATCATAACTATCTCAGAAACACAAAACTAAACTCACTGATAAAGATAAAGAGGACAACCTATAAGATGTAACCAAAACCAAAAACTAAGCAATCACTAGCAAGTAACAACCTTTTTGAACAAGACAATAATCAAATTCATCACAAACTCCAAACTTATAACTCTAACCAAAGGAGAAATGTTTCAAGTCACCGTTACCATGAAAAAAGAATTAGGAGTCTGAACAAGACGCTTGAGCTTGTGCTTCCTCTTCTCAAGCTCAGTTGGTGGGTTAAGCATATCGATATCTTTTGAAGAACATGTTCCATATTAAGACATAGGGTCAATCAAATGACGAAACAACACTCCTAATTAGCTAATTCCAATTTCATAAATCTGAAATTCAACCTTCCTCATAGCCATACGCGATAAAAGAAGAGACCAAATAAAAGTTTACACTAGGGAGAAACATATATTTCCCAGTGACTAGAAATTTCACAAAAAAAGATTCATATTTCTATAACAAAAGAAATCAGAATAAGAAAATGAAGAGATCAAGACAAGAATCAGGTGTGAGAACTCAAGAACTCAAAATTCAAGAATAAAGACACAAGAGAATTCAATCTATTTCAATTAATTTCAGAGACTAACACACATGCAAAATTGTAAATTTTGAAATTGGAGTTCAATCAATAGATTACAATCGATTTCAATTAATATCAGCAGTCAAAATTTATAGTATCGAATATGAAGATTCATGAAAATTTATAACCATCACATCCACGGGCCTACCCGCATACCCGCTTCTATTCACGGGGCGGGTATGGACACTCATATTCCTGTCCGCAGTCCTTCGCGGACGGACCCGCTTCATGTTATTATTGGATTCATTTCACTCAAGAGACAAAAGAAAATTGTCTCCAAATCAAATTAAACTAATATCTATTTATGGATTATGAAAATAATGAATTTATTCTATTTTATAGCAGAAGATACCGTCACGATCTCATCGTCAACCATCAGAAACACCATAGGACAATGGTCTCGTTGATATTCGCAATTGGGTGGATTCCTTCATCACAATATATATTGTGTAACGGCACGGGATTGCATTCAATATTTAGATATTGGCTAAATTTGCCATTTTCAGTTTCTATTTCGCCTGTATTTTTCTTATTTGTATTAAGAATTGTATGTAAACAATTACTAACCAAATTAAAGATGTTAAAAAAAATAAGAAAATAATGAATTTGGTATAAATTATTTTTTTGAAACAATAAGTTAGTGTGAAATAATTGATCTCTAAACATTAGGTGAAATAATAATAATAAAAAAAATCTCCACACCCAATCAAAACATAACGCATATTTTAATATATTTTTTAATCTTTAACCAATTTATATATCCAATAAATAGATGACACATGTTTTTTGTGGGGTTTCATTTAACCTATTCGACATGTTGAATGTTTTCAACAAGATTGAATCTACCTCATATTAAACAAAAATTTCAACACCCGATTGCACTACTTCAACCGTTGAATACAAAAATTCAACACCCCATTGTACATGATATTATATAAAATTCAATAGCGTAGTCCTAACTACGTTTAAAACTATTAAAAAAATACCAAAAAGTGTGAATTTGCATCTTCTTATATAAAGACCAATAATTCAAACTTAGTAACTCGTCTAATCGTGATACGTGTCAATTAAAACGATCAGATTTTAACATATGTTTAACAAAATAACATCATAGATTATCAAGAAAAAAAAACTAAAATTTTTGAAAAATAATTTCTAATTTTCCATCTCTATAGTTGTTAAGTAAAAAAAACACATGTTTAATTAAACTAAAAGCTAGTAACTCGTCTGATCTTGACATGTGTCAATAAAATGATCAGATTTTGACATGTGTTTAATTAAATAAAATCATGTATTAACAGAAAAACTAAAAGAATTTTTAAAAAGGAATACAATCTTAAAAAATATATTACAATTTTCCAATGAGAATTGAATCTCTACTAATAATAAGCGACAAGGAAGTCTCCTAAGGGTGTCCATGTCGTCGCTTATTTAAACCTTCCTCGCTTTTCTGCGTGTCAACGTCACCCTTTTTTGCAACCTCCCTTACCGGGCCTTTTTAAGTTTAAGGCCAGTTTAAGTGTAAGCCTTGCTCACTTTTGAGGGTGTCCACATCAGCATTGTTGCAACCTTCCACTAGAATAGTGTGGATACAGGATCTCACATCCAATAAAATAATGAAAAAGTTTATTAAGTAAAATATAAATTATTTAAGAAAATAGACTTGAAAATGAGACTTAAGAATAAAAAGAGAAGATAATAAAAAATATGTATATTGATCTTTTGTGAATATGATCAACCCTCTTACAAGACTATGAGGGTCGGTATTTTATACATGAATTAGAGAATAAATGCTAAGAATAATGACTAATTTAATCCTATCATTCCTTTTTAAGTCGTTGGTTTCAAACTAAGCTTTAATGTTGTAACGTCTTCTTCTTTGAATGAATATTCTCCGATGAGCATATCGACCTCGCTTCACGGACACCTTCTGGCTTCGCTTGCTTCCTCCTCCACGAAGCTTCGCTTACTTCCAGATCTTTACTTTGCTTTCCCAAGCCCTTGCTTAGTTCGCCCATTCTTCCTTATTCCAATATATTTAATATATTTTAAATATATTAAACATAGTGACATGTGTCGTAATCTGGAGAGATGAGATCCTCAGTACGGATCTAGTATCAAAAATTCCCCCCCAAGTGCTTCGAGCCACTGCCCGGCTTGGAGGACATAAGTGAATAATTTATATTAGACTTCCGAGCAATCCATTAGCTTCCTTCTTTTATTGCTTGTGTTAATCTTGTCTGATTCTTCTAATTAAGAATTCGAGCATCTTGATTCCCTTTTTCTTCAATAGATTTTTCTGAACCCAGAGTTTTTCTCAAAAATTATGCTTGAATCCATTATCATCTCTTCAAAAGAAGCAAATAATTCAGATACTCCGCATCAGACTCCCAGCCAGACTCTATGAAAGCTCCGTCGTCCTATGCACTTAACCCAATGACCAGTTCGGACCATACTATACATCCGGATCGTCAAATAAGAAACTTCTCGCCATTAGATCTCTATGTCGAGTCCCTGATTCTGTTGAGTTTTGTCTTTCGGAAGCGAATGAATCTCCCAAAACTCCTCCTCATGTTTATTTATGTGTTTATGAAGCTTACTTGATGAGATACAGCATGTCATTCCCTGTCCCGAGGTAATTTGAAAAAATTACAGGGCTAGTTAATTCATTATCATCTCTTCAAAAGAAGCAAAAATTTGGATACTCTGATTGCTAATTCCGCGTCAGACTCCCATCCAGACTCTATGAAAGCTCCTTTCGTTCTATGTACTCAACCCAATAATCATAATCTGAGGGTCCCGCCCCTGTCAAGGCGCATAGACCTTCCTACGTCTTGACTTCGGGCAACAAAAAAACTACTGTAATAAGATTTTCAGATTTTTCTATTTTTATTAATTATTGAGAGAGAACAAACATTTATTATTCTAATAGGATTTATGGAAAATAATCATATTTATATGGGTTATTAGATCTAATATCATTAGTTTGGGCTTAGACATTTATTTAGGATAAAAGTTAGAGTAGGGCACTTTTGATTTTCTTAACTAAACTAAGGGGAATAAAAATAAAATACATGAGAAACAAAAAAAGGAGCATGAGGCACGTGTCTACGCTACCTCCTTGGTGGTTCCGCCCCTTGTTATCAGCATGATGCTTTAACCTTAGCTATTCTTTCTCTCTTCCCAACGAGGCCTTAATCCTAGCTGATCTCGTTTTCTTGCTGTCATGTTCTAATCCTAACTGATCTCTCTCTCTCCTCTCTCTCTCTCTCTCTATCTCTCTCTCTTTCCGTTGAGAGCTATAAATGGTGAAGATTTATGCTTGGCAGACAGTGCGACAAGTCACACCATTCTGAAAAATAAGAGGTATTTTTCTCATTTGAAAATGAAAGAGGCTAGTGTGAATACTGTCTCGGGTAATGCAAAGATAATTGAAGGCTCAGGAATAGCATGTATGTTATTTCCTAAGGGAACACAACTTGAAATAGTTGATGCGTTATACTCTCCCAAGTCTCAAAGAAATCTCTTGAGTTTTAAGAATATCCGTAAAAATGGTTATCACATTGAGACTATGAGCGAAAGAAATGATGAATACCTTCAGATCATAAGTATTACCCAAGGCTCTAAAACTATTGTGGGAAAACTACCCACATTTTCCACTGGATTGTACTATACTATGATTAATACGATTGAGGAAAATGTCATAGTAAACAAGAAGTTTACTGAGAACCTTAAAGTTTGGCACGACCGGTTAGGCCATCCTTGTTCGATGATGATACGAAATATAATGATGAATTCCTGTGGACATTCACTGAAGAACCAGAAGGTTCCTCCTAACGATTTTACATGTGCTGCCTGTTCACAAGGAAAGCTAATCATATGGCATTCACCAGCCAAATAATTTATGAATCGATCAATTTTCTGGAATGAATACAAGGAGATATTTGTGGACCAATTCATCCACCACGTGGAACCTTTAGATATTTTATGGTTCTAATTGACGCATCTACCAGATGGTCACATGTATCCTTGTTATCAACCTACAGCTTGGCATTTACGAGTCTATTTGCTCAATTGATTAGACTACTAGCACAGTTTCCAGATTTTCCTTTAAAGACAATTCGTCTAGATAATACTGGTGAAATCACATCTCAAGCCTTTAATGACTATTGTATGTCTATTGGGATAAATGTTGAACATCCTGTAGCACATGTTCATACACAAATTGGTTTGGCTGAATCATTAATCAAGCGTCTCCAATTGATTGCTAGACCATTACTTATGAAATCAAAACTCCCAATTTCCGTTTGGGGATATGCTATATTGCATGCGGCTGAACTAATTTGCATCAGGCCAACGAGTAATCATAAGTACTCACCTTCACAATTGATTATGGGTCATGAACCGAATATTTCCCATCTTAAAGTTTTTTGGATATGTTGTATATGTTCCAATTTTCCCACCACAACGATCTAAGATGGGACCTCAAAGGAGGTTAATAATATATGTTGGATATGATTCTCCATCAATAATCAAGTTTCTAGAGCCATCCATGGGGGATTTATTCAAGTCCCGGTTTGCTGATTGTCATTTTAATGAATCAGTTTTCCCAACATTAAGGGGAGAAAATAATAAGCTGGAAAAAGAAATTCGCTGGAATGAATTATCATTTTATTATCTTGATCCTCGGACTAAAGAAAGTGAGTTAGAAGTCCAAAAGATAATTCATTTACAGAGCTTAGCAAATCAGTTGCCAGACTCTTTTGCAGACCAAAATAGAGTGACGAAGTCACATATGCCAGCTGTAAATGCTCCGATTAGAATAAATGTCCAAGAAGGACTGAATCAAGCTGCTAGTGAGTCTAAGGCACACTTAAAACGTGGTAGACCAATTGGTTCCAAAGATAAAAATCTTTGAAAAAGAAAAGAAGCAGAAATTGGCAATGGTGAAACCGAGGGTTCAATGAATATTGATGGTTCTCTAGAAGAGACCTTCGACATGAGAGAAAAAGAGATTCATGTACCTGATAATGACAATGAAGAAATCTCTATTAGTTATACCATACCTGGACTAAAATGGAACCGAAAGAAAATCAAAGTCAATGATATTTTTGCATTTAATGTAGCACTTTATGTTATGGACAAAAATAAGGATCATGAACCAAAGTCTATTGAAGAGTGTACACAAAGATATTATTGGCCAAAATGGAATGAAGCAATAGAAGCCGAGCTAAAATCTCTTTCAAAAAGAGAAGTGTTTGGATCAGTAGTCCGTAAACCTAGTGGTGTCAAACCAGTGGGATATAAATGGGTCTTTGTGTGAAAGAAGAATGAAAATGGTGAAATTGTGAGATACAAAGCACATTTAGCTGCACAAGGATTCTCAAAAAGACCTGGAATTGATTGTGAGGAGACATACTTTTGTATATCATGGATTTTATGGTTTTTAACCATGGTATATGCATTGGTTTTAGACTCTTTTGTATTATAAATTGAGTCTTATTAGGTACAAACACGAGATGGACCTTGATGATCACTTTGGAGCTTTTGGAGGCTTGTAGCTGAGCAAAACAACTTGGAGACGAACATTGCTGTCCATGTCGATCGATAGGCCTATGCCATGTCGGTCGACACACACCCAACGTGAATAATGCCTTCGAGTTTGATCAAGTTTCAAGAATTGCAACTTTACCCCAGAAGTTTCTAATGTTTATAATTGAGGCCTAGTTCGTGTTTTAGGTTAAACTTATATTTTAGCAGTCCCAGAGACTAAGTTATCATATTCTAAGTTTTTTCATTGTAAGTTCTAAGCAAGTTTTGTTCGAGAGAAGAATCAGAACTCAACCTTTATGAGAAAAGATTCTGAACTCCCTTTGTTTTTCTATTTTTATTTTATGAGTATTATTCTGACTATGATTTGTGTTATCTCTTCTATGTATGAGTAGTCACCTTGTTAGATCTAGGGTTTTTCAAGGGTTTATAATGGTTTGTTGAATTGGGTATAAACATGTTAGGTTATCTATAATGTTCTTCATCTAGATTTGTTAATCACACTAGACTTAAGATTGATCACCTTAATTATGGTACCGTAGGAATGTTGGTAGGCGCGAGAGTGCTATAAATATTCTGACCCAATCTTAGATGAGCAAACAGCCTTTCCGCAGCGAGAGTTGGTTTAGGAATTTTGTAAACATATCATACTTGTTCATCATAGAGACTCTATTTATTTGTATTTCGCAAAGAGATTTGGTTTGCTTTTGTTTAGAGGAAAAATGTCGTTGCAGTGAGAGTTGGATAGATATCATATTAGTGTTATGAGTTTAAGAACCGAACAAACAATTGTATCCTAATTATTGAACCACCCAGTTCACATTCCAGAGTATCCCTAATTGATCTTCCCTAGGTCTAGCTTTTTAATCACTTGAATTTACATCCATTTATCTATTTATCTTTCATTGCATTGCTTTTATTTAATTTCTTATTAATTAATCTAACTTAACTTGAGCCTGTGTTTTTATTGTGTGAGTTTTAAGAGTCATTGTGGATTTGATCCCTAAGTGCTACAACTGATCTCTTAATTTGAGAAGGTAGTTCTTGGGTTATATTTGACCCCTGTCAACTCTCATGTGGTGGATGCAACTACTTTCAGATTAATGATTAGTCTGGCAATAAGGGAAGGACTTGACTTACTCCTAATGGATGTAGTCACATCCTACTTATATGGTCCACTGGACAACAACATCTATATGAAAGTCCCTGAAGGATTTAAACTACCAGAAGCAGCAAAATCTAGTTCTCGAGAACAACACTGCATAAAGTTGAATAAATCTTTTTATGGCCTAAAACAATCATGTATGTGGTATAATCGCCTGAGTGATTACTTACTCAAGGAAGGTTATAAGAGTGACCCTATTAGTCCTTGCATATTTATAAATGGGATTTGATAAATGATTTGTTATAATTTTAGTATATGTAGATTGAAACGACCCGTCCCGGAAACTCTAAACCGGAACCGGTTTACTAACTCAGAAAACGCGTGGAAAGAGCAAATTTTAAAATTTTCTAACAACTTAGACAATTTATTTATTAAATTCACCAATTAAATAAATAAATAGAATCTAGCAACTTAGCTGAAGCAAATTATCAACGACACCGTCTCAACAATAAATAAACAATAAAAGCAACATAAAGTCAACCCCGACTCTGGTCATGTCATCCATCCCCACAGCCTTGGTCCCACGAGCTCCAGTAAGAATCAGTCTTTACCTGTATCACATAACGAGATGCCTCAGTATAAAAAATATACTGAATGAGGCACAAAATCTACCGGCTAACATCCCCATGTTAGCTACAATTTAACATGCAATCCCATGCAGTCCATACAAATAATCAACACTATGAACCACACAATAAATCACACAATAAACCACACAATCAGTATCATAAACACCCCCACCTGTAGTCCTCCGACTAACTAGGGTCCTATTACGCAAGCACTCACCTCGAAATCTTCGGAATATGTCCGGGGTAAGGTTTGACGACTTCTAAAACTTCCGAAATTCCTAAAGGCCTAAATACCAAAAAAAATATCCGGGACGTAAAAATATTAAAAACTACTAAAATAATAAAATATTATTAATTATAATATTAAAATATTATTAATTAATATTAAAATAATAAAACTAACTAAACCCTAAAACTAAATCTCCTCCAACGCCACCAAACACACGACCACTCACCGTTCAGCCTCCATGACCGATCGTCACATCACACCGACGTGACTCCGATCACACCGCCACCCTTATGCCACGCCACCACAAAGCCGAGCTCCTCACGACGCCGTGATCACACCATCACCGTCGCGACACTCGTCTCCTACCGTAACGCCATCACGACCACATCACTCCACCGTCAACAACATCACCACGGAACCACCGCCATGTCCATGACTCCAACTCACCACGGCAACGATCACCACAAACACCGCCACCGTCGTACGTCACCACCTCGACCACACCAACGAGAGTGAGAGAGAGAGAGAGAGAGAGAGAGAGAGAGAGAGAGAGAGAGAGATACCTTACCGTGAATGGGAGAGAGACTCGAGCTTCTCACACAAAGCACCCCCGCGATCTAAACTCCTTGTGACGGCTAGGTATCGGTGAAGTCGACGAAGAGGGGGATACACACGCCAATACACGTATATATGTATCAAGTTTGCTTATTACAACGAACAGTCCTCCAATTTCTGCCACTTTCGCAATTGACCCCAAAACTTTCAATCCGATCAATTTAACCCATCCGAGAACTCCCAATTTGATCAATTTGATCCTTAACTTTCCAAAATCACAAATTGACCACAAACTTCCAAAATTATCAATTAAACCCGACTGCAACTTCTGGATTTAATCAAATCAATCCTTAACTTTTGAATTCAACAATTTCACCCCCATTATTGGATTGTGGATGTTACATAGATGATTTGAATATCATTGGGACTTCTGGAGAGATTTCATATACAGTGGAATACTTGAAGAAAGAATTTCAGATGAAAGATCTTGAAAAGACAAAATTATGTTTGGACTTGCAAATAGACCATCTCGAGAAAGGAATCCTTGTGCATCAAACAACATACACGGAAAAACTGCTTAAGAGATTTCCTATGGATCAACCACTGATGTGGTATCAGGTTTTACCCAAACCAATAATTCCCACAAGTGCACGGTTGTGCGTGGTAGTAAAATGGTGAGATCAAATCCACAAGGAGTAAAATGCACTTTAGATATGTAGGTCTAAACCAAGCTAGGATGAAAAATATAAAATGTTTGTCACTAAGAAATCCGAATATAAATCTGAAAATATTTAAATAAGGAAATAAAAATCAATTAAAACAAATGTTGGGATCCGAGAAATTGTAGGGAATTAAATAAATAAAAAAGATATTTAACCAGATTAGCAGTTTAATGACCTAGATCTAGAACTCAAAACACTATGAACAAATAAATCAGCTCTCGAATGAGAATATTATCTTGGTCATAAATCCGCTAGGATCCTATGTCAGCATTTATTAGTGGGTTTTGATATTGTTCACTTGTAGATCCAACCTCGACTCTCGTTGGCTGACAATCTCAAGCTTATAAACTATAGATTCAGGGAAGAATAAACATGCGCTAACCATATTATAAAACCCTATAAATCATTTGATAGATTCATCAACCTAACAAAAGCATTAGTTTCATAGAAATAGAAATTTATTAATCATAACCATAATCTATAACAATAACCTAATTAAACATTAATCCCTTTGAATAGATCCCTTCTCCCAACATATAGATCTACTCAACCATGACAATGGGTTGATAGATCATCTTTGAAAATGACATGCAATGCAAAGAAAGAGATGAAGACAGAATGTAGATCTGAAAATGCAATGAAAATGGTATAGATCTGAGAAAATTCAAAGTAAAAGTTTACAGATCTGAAAATAAAATGAAAATACAAAGAAACTGAATAAAATCGTGCCTAGGGCTTCTGGGCTGCTTAGGAAATGATCCCTATATATAGGGAGCCTTCTGGGTCAGAAATCAGAGTTAATGTGCAATTTGGAGAATATTCGTGATCAGGATCGATCGATATCCTTCCTTTGATACGTGCCACCTCATAGATTCCTTTGACTGGCCGATCTTCTTTAGGATCGGTCGATCCTCTTCTTGCTTGGTCGATCCTCATCAGGATCGATCGATCCCTGAGTGTCTCCAAAATCCCATGAAGTGTAAAAACATCCAAAGTTGCTCCATTTCATCCATTTTAGCTCCAATGAAGTAAAAACCTGTAAAGTTACCAAAACGGGCCAGAAGGACACAAAACCTAACTCTTGACTCAACAAAAACACATCAAATCTATAGAAGAAATTGATGAAAATAAAGACTCATCAAATACCCTCAGACTTGAATCCTTGCTTGTCTTCAAGTAAGCAACAAGAAAATGAAACAAAGTTCAGGAGTATAGGTTTTGAAAAATGGGAACTTACGCTTAGCTTTAGAATCCACCATGTTTTTTGTGGGGTTCATTTAACCTATTCAACAAGATTTAATCTACCTCATATTAAACAAAAATTTCAACACCCCATTGCACTAGTTCAACCGTTGAATACAAAAATTCAACACCCTATTGTACATGATATTATATAAAACTCAATAGCGTAGTCCTAACTACGTTTAAAACTATTAAAAAAATTACCAAAAAGTATGAATTTGCATCTATTATATAAAGACCAATAATTCAAAGTTAGTAACTCGTCTAATCGTGATACGTGTCAATTAAAATGATCAGATTTTAATATGTGTTTAACTAAATAATAGCATAGATTATCAGGAAAAAAAACTAAATTTTTTGAAAAAGAAATTCTAGTTTTCCATCTATATAGTTGTTAAGTAAAAAAAAAACACATGTTTAATTAAACTAAAATTTAGTAACTCGTCTGATCGTGACACGTGTCAACTAAAACGATTAGATTTTGATATGTGTTTAATTAAATAAAATCATGTATTAACAGAAAAACTAAAAGAATTTTTAAAAAGGAATACAATCTTAAAAAATATATTACAATTTTCCAATGAGAATTGAATCTCTACTAATAATAAGCGACGAGGAAGCCTCCTAAGGGTGTCCATGTCGTCGCTTTTTTAAACTTTCCTTGCTTTTCAGCGTGTCTACGTCACCCTTTTTTGCAACCTCCCTTACTGGGCCTTTTTAAGTTTAAGGCCAGTTTAAGTTTAAGCCTTGCTCACTTTTGAGGGTGTCCACATCAGCATTGTTGCAACCTTCCACTAGAATAATGTGGATACAGGATCTCAGATCCAATAAAATAATGAAAAGTTTATTAAGTAAAATATAAATTATTTAAGAAAATAGAATTGAAAATGATACTTAAGTATAACAAGAGAAGATAATAAAAAATATGTATATTGATCTTTTGTGAATATGATCAACCCCCTTACAAAACTATGAGGGTCGGTATTTATACATGAATTAGAGAATAAATGCTAAGAATAATGACTAAGTTAATCCTATCATTGCTTTTTAAGTCGTTGGTTTCAAACTAAGCTTTAATGTTATAACGTCTTCTTCTTTGAATGAATATTCTCCAATGAGCATATCGACCTTGCTTCACGGACACCTTCTGGCTTCGCTTGCTTCCTCCTCCACGAAGCTTCGCTTACTTCCTCCTCCACGAAGCTTCGCTTACTTCCGGATCTTTACTTTGCTTTCCCGAGCCATTGCTTAGTGCGCTCATTCTTCGTTAGTCCAATATATTTAATATATTTTAAATATATTAAACATAGTGACATGTGTCGTAATCTGGAGAGATTAGATCCTCGATACGGATCTGGTATCAAAAATTTCCCCCCAAGTGCTTCGAGCCGCTGCCCGGCTTGGAGGACATAAGTGAATAGTTTATATTAGACTTCCGAGCAACCCATTAGCTTCCTTCTTTTATTGCTTGTGTTAATCTCGTCTGATTCTTCTAATTAAGAATTCGAGCATCTTGATTCCCTTTTCCTTCAATAGATTTTTCTGAACCCAGACTTTTTCTCAAAAATTATGCTTGAATCCATTATCATCTCTTCAAAAGAAGCAAATAATTCAGATACTCCGCATCAGACTCCCAGCCAGACTCTATGAAAGCTCCGTTGGTCCTATGCACTCAACCCAATGACCAGTTTGGACCATACTATACATCCCGATCGTCAAATAAGAAACTTCTCACCATTAGATCTCTATGTTGAGTCCCTGATTCTGTTGAGTTTTGTCTTTCGGAAGCAAAAGAATCTGCCAAAACTGCTCCTCATGTTTATTTCTGTGTTTATGAAGCTTACTTGACGAGATGCAGCATGTCCTTCCATGTCTCCGAGGTAATTTGAAAAAAATACAGGGCTAGTTAATTCATTATCATCTCTTCAAAAGAAGCAAATAATTTGGATACTCCGATTGCTAATTCCGCATCAGACTCCCATCCAGACTCTATGAAAGCTCCGTCGGTCCTATGTACTCAACCCAATAATCATAATCTGAGGGTCCCGCCCCTGTCAAGGCGCATAGACCTTCCAACGTCTTGCCTTCGGGGAATAAAAAAACTACTGTAATAAGATTTTCAGATTTTTCTATTTTTATTAATTATTGAGAGAGAACAAAACTTTATTATTCTAGTAGGATTTATGGAAAATAATCAAATTTATATGGGTTATTAGATCTAATATCATTAGTTTGGGTTTAGACATTTATTTAGGATAAAAGTTAGAGTAGGGCACTTTTGATTTACTCTAAAGGGAATAAAATAAAATACATGAGAAACAAAAAAGGGAGCATGAGGCATGTGTCTACCCTACCTCCTTGGTGGTTCCGCCCCTGGTTATCACAATGATGCTTTAACCTTAGCTATTCTTTCTCTCTTCCCGATGAGGCCTTAATCCTAGCTGATCTCGTTCTCTTGCCGTCAAGTTCTAATCCTAACTGATCTCTCCCTCTCTCTCTCTCTCTCTCTCTCTCTCTCTTTCCGTTGAGAGCTATAAATGGTGAAGATTTATGCTTGGCAGACAGTGCGACAAGTCACACCATTCTAAAAAATATGAGATATTTTTCTCATTTGAAAATGAAAGATGCTAGTGTGAATACTGTCTTGGGTAATGCAAAGATAATTGAAGGCTCAGAAATAGCATGTATGTTATTTCCTATGGGAACACAACTTGAAATAGTTAATGCGTTATACTTTCCCAAGTCTCAAAGAAATCTTTTGAGTTTTAAGTATATCTGTAAAAATGGTTATCACATTGAGACTATGAGCGAAAGAACTGATGAATACCTTCAGATCATAAGTATTACCCAAGGCTCTAAAACTATTGGTGGAAAACTACCCACATTTTCCACTGGATTGTACTATACTAAGATTAGTACGATTGAGGAAAATGTCATAGTAAACCAGAAGTTTACTGAGAACCTTAAAGTTTGGCACGACCGGTTAGGCCATCCTGGTTCGATGATGATACGAAATATAATAATGAATTCATGTGGACATTCATTGAAGATTAAGTACTGATACTAGAAAGCTTACTTGGAAATCATTAGAACATTTGGTTTTACCGGTCTCCATACTCCGTAGTTTTTGTACTTGGTTGCACGTGCTCCTAATGTCGTGAAAGAGGACTGGGGTTTGAATGAAAAAAGGGTGTAAGAGTGTGGAGCCAAACTAAAAATGAGCTTGGCCATCCGGAGCTCCAATAAGAATGGGGTAAACTCCGGATGTATATGATCCTTTATGCAATATCGAGCCCCTAAGTGAGAAGATTAGCCCGAGTTAAAGGTCCAAGTAGATAAAGCCAACAGTGGATCATTCAGATTTCCAAAGAATAGGCCGCTTCTGGTAGAGTTGATCCACTGAGTGTGTGTCTAATCTTCCTGAACTAAGTCCAATAAATGTCAGCATAAAATGGAAACCAAGAAAACTTTAATAAAATTACCATGTTTTGACTCAATAAAACGACTCGAGAAAAATGAAAAATGTTTTATTTTGAAAATTTTTGTTTGACAAAGAAACAAAAGAAAACACAGTGTTAGTAACATAAGAAAGCAGACATCCCTTCCCCCAGACTTAAATCATTACGTCCCGCTGTGATATTAAATCAAAGAAAATGGGTGCTGCGAAACAACACTGGAGTCTGGAGGTAATGAATTGTGAACAAGAAAAGCAAACCATAAACTGTGGAAGGAGTTTTACGACCAAAAGGAAGCATTGGTCTGTTCATTGAACCGGTTTTCAGATTTTCTCATATGGGGGATCGAACGATCCGGGGGGGGGGGGGGATGGGTCGATCCCAACATCCTGAAACTTCTTGAAATTCGCATCTTCTGCGTTTTGCACCTGTTTTCAGTCAGCTCAACACAAAACATCATCATATCTTATTGAGAAAAATAAATAAAAAAATAAAATAAATAAAGTAGTTTTATTAATGCAGAAAGCAAAAAAATTTAGAAAACATGTTGGGTTGCCTCCCAACCGGCGCTTGTTTTTAAAGTCATTAGCTCGACTTGGTTAATTTTCAATTGGGGTCTGGGTTCATTAGAGGAATATTATCTTCCTCATCCGGTGGTTGGTTTTCAGCCTTGATCTTGGGCCTTGTAGTGACAGCCTTCATCATGTAATCAAGACTTTCTTCAGAAGCTTCGAAGTTAACTTCTGCATGATCTTCACCACCATCACTTCATGGAGTCATGTTCATTGGATGAACAACATCAACAGATTCAACAATATTCACAGTGAATGCTTGACCATTATGGTGGGAATTCTGTTGACGGTCTCGACGTGGAAGGTCATGGAGGTGTTCTTAAACCTAAATTTAATTCTCCTCTTAGGTATACTGACTGAGGCCCTGGTGGTTGTCAGAAAAGGTCTGCCAAGTATAATCTCTCTCTATTCATTATCAATGGCAATGGCAACATAGTCGGCTAGTACATAACTTCCGTTAAGCAGGACATGAATGTTTATGAGCTTTCCTACTGGCCTCATTGTTGTTCCATCAGCCATCTCAACTTCCATGAAAATTGGCTTCATGGTGATTATCCCAACTTCTTTGCTTGAAATAAGTGGCATCATGTTTATGCTGGCCCCCGTGTCAACTAGGCTGTTCTTATAGTGAAATTGCCCTATGGTGATTGGGAGACCAAACCTCCCAGGATCTACTTGTTTTTGGGGAAATTCCTCTGGCATCTATTTGTTGCACTCTTTCTGAAGGAAATCAGAGGCTTCTTGCAGAGTAGTCATGCCAGCAATTAATCGCCCATGTGTTCCTTGATTTGAGAGGTCATCGATGCTACTTCCCTGAAGGGCAATCTCACCCTCATCTCAGTGCACACTTGATTTATCCTCTTCTTCATTTCAGAGTTTGCTTCTTCGGGTGGATGTGGTTCATCTTTTCCAACCCTCCATGACTGATATATCATGTATTTTATGGTGTTATGACATGACATATGCTTTTTTTTTAGAGTTTTCTGTATATATATTGAGTCTTATTTGGTACATACACGAGATGAACCCTGATGAGCACTTTGGAGTTTTTGGAGGCTTATAGCTGAGCAAAACAACAAAGAAGACGAACATTGCTGTCCATGTCGACCGACAGGTCCCTCCTGTGTCGGTCGACACACACAAGACGTAAATGACGCCTTCGAGTTTTATTAAGTTTCAAAAATTGCAACTTTGCCCCAGAAGTTTCTAAAGTTTATACTTCATGCCTCATCATGTTTTTAGATTAAATTATGTTTTAGAAGTCCCAGAGACGAAGTTTTTGATTTATTCTATGTTTCATTGTAAGTTTCAAGCAACTTTGTGTGGAGAGAAGATTCAGATCTCAACCTTTGTAGAGAGAAGAATCCTGAACTCCCTTATTTCTATTTCTAATTTTATGAGTATTATTCAGATAATGATTTATGTTAACTCTTCTATGTCTGAGTAGTCACCTTGTTAGATCTAGGGTTTTCAAAAGGTGTATGATGGTTTGTTGAATTGGACATAGACATGTTAGGTTATCTATAATGTTCTTCATCTCGATTTGCTAATTATACTAGTCTTAAGATTGATCACCTCAATCCTGGTACCGTAGGAATGTTAGTAGGCGCAAGAGTGCTATTGATATCCTGATCCAATCTTAGATGAGCAAACAGTCTTTTCGCAGCGAGAGTTAGTTTAGGAATTTTGTAAACATATCGTACCCGCTCATCATAGAGACTCTATTTATTGGTATTTTGCAAAGAGATTTGGTTTGCTTATGTTTAGAGGATAGATGTCATCGCAGGGAGAGTTGAATGAGATATCATATTAATGTTATGAGTTTAAGAACCGAACAAACAATTTAGTCCTAATTATCGAACTGCCCATTTCACATTCCAAAGTATTACTGATGATTGTCCCTAGGTCTAGCGTTTTAATCACTTGAATACATCCCGTTCATCTTGTTTTCTTTTATTTGCATTGCTTTATTTTATTTACTTATTACTGATCTAGCTTAATTCAAATCTGTGTTTGTATTGTGCAAGTTTTCAGAGTACTTGTTGATTCGACCCCTAAGTGCTGCAACTCCAGATGTATATGATCCTTTTGCGATATCGAGCCCCTAAGTGAGAAGATTAGTCCAAGTTAAAAAGGTCTAAGTAGATAGAGCCAACGCTAGATCATTCAGATATCCAAGAGATAGGTTGCTTCTAGTAAAGTTGATCCACTGATGGTGTTTCCAATCTTTCTGAACTAAGTCCAATAGATGTCAACATAAAATGGAAACGAAGAAAATTGTAAAATCCCATGTTTTGACTCAATAAAATGACTCAAAAAAAATGAAAAAGTTTTATTATTGAAAAATTTTCAAATTTTTTTGGGACAAGTAAACAAAATAAAACACAGTGTTAGTAACATATGAAAGCAGTCACCCCTTCCCCTAGACTTAAATCAATTCGTCCCGCTATGATATAAAATCAGAGAAAAACGTGCTGCGAAACAACACTGGAGATAATGAATTGTGAACAAGAAAGCAAAGCATAAATGATGGAAGGAGTTTTCCGACCAAAAGGGAGCATTGGTCGGTACATGAACCGACTTTCAGCTTTTCTCGTCTCGAAGATCGATTGATCTGGGTAGGATCGGGCGATCTCAGCATATTGAAACTTCTTAAAATTTGCATCTTCTGCGTTTTGCACCTGTTTTCAGTCAGCTCAAGAAAGACATCATCATACCTTATTTTGAAAAATAAATAAATAAAATAAAATAACTGAAGGAAAATAAAATAAATAGCTTTATTAATTCAAAAGCAAAAATAAATTAAAAGAACATGATAGGTTGCCTCCCAACCAGCGCTTGTTTTTGCAAAGTCACTAGCTTGACTTAGTTTTATTTCAATTGGGTTCTGTAAGGGGAATGGAGATCTCCTTCTCATCATGGTCAGCTAAATATGGCTTAAGTCGCTGGCCATTTACTGTAAAATATCCGGTATTTCCATCCCAAAGCACGACTGCTCCATAAGGTTTAACTTCCTTAATAAAATAAGGTCCTCCCCAACGTGATTTCAGTTTGCCTGGAAAAAGCCTCAACTGTCAGTTGTACAAAAGTACTTTATCACCGCTGTGGAATTCTCTCGGCTTTATCTTCCTATCATGCCATGCTTTTGCGTGCTCTTTGTACATTCATATGTTATCATAAGCTTTTAGTCTTAGCTCATCCAGTTCATTTATTTGGGTCAAGCGTTTTTCTCCTACTGCTTTGGAATTAAAGTTTAGCATTCTGGTTGCCCATAATGCTTTGTACTCTAGCTCCACTGGCAGGTGACAAGCTTTTCCATAGACTAGATTGAAAGGGGTAGTTCCAATCGGGGTTTTATAAGCAGTTCAGTTAGCCCACAATGCATCATCGAGTTTAAGGGACCAGTCCTTCCTTGTGATGTTAACCGTCTTCTCCATGATACTTTTGATTTCTCTGTTTGAAACCTCCACCTGCCCACTGGTGGGATCTGGGAAATCTAGATCTAGAACATAAACATTGTACCAAAACAAATTTTTTTATTAAAAACAAATTTTATTCTACCATAAATCCGCTAGGACCCTATAATAACATATTTTGAGCAAGTTTGATAAAGTTCACTTGTAGATCCAGCTTCAACTCTTGAAAATCTGGAAATCAAGCCTACAAACTATAGACTCCGGGTAGAATAGCCAACGCTAGCTGCACTATAAAACCTTATAAATCATTTGATAGATTCGTCAACCTAACAAAAGCATCTGTTTCATAGAAGTAGAGATCTATTAACCATAATTCTAATCTATAACAATAACCTAATTAAACATTAAATCCCTTTGAATAAATCCCATCTTCCAACATGCATATCTACTCAACCATGGTAATGGGTTGATAGATTAGATGTTGTATGGTTGAAAATGCAAAAATAGAAATGAAGACAGAATGTAGATCTTGAAAATGCAATGAAAAATACTTTAGATCTGAGAAAAATCAATGTAAAATTTTCCAAATCTGAAATGAAAATAAAAATAGCAGAGTAACAGTAAAAATTGTGTCTCCTTCCTTCTGGACGCTCATGAAATGATCCATATTTATAGGGTGTCTTCTAGGTCAAAATTCGGAGTTAATGTGCGATTTGGAGAATATTCGTGATTGGGATCGATCGATCCGGCTTGGATCGATCGATCTCCTTCCTCTGATCCGTGCCACCTCATAGATTCCTTTGACTGTCCGACCTGCTTCGGGATCGGTCAATCCTCATCATGCTTGGTCGATCTTATTTAGGATTGTTCGATCCAGGATGTCTCCAAAATCCAATGATGTGTAAAAACGTCCAAAGTTGCTCCTTTTGCCCATTTTAGCTCCAAGGAAGTGAAAACCTGAAAAGACACTAAAACCGGCCAGAAGAACACAAAACCTAACTTCTAGATTCAATGAAACAAGTAAAAACAATAGTAAAAACGGGTCAAAATAGACACTCATCAGTAACTTCAAGACCAGAACATCAGTTGTAGCTAGCAAGTTGATTGAGAACTTTGTATCTAGTAATAATGCTAGGAATGCCGATTTTGAGAGGAAGAAGTTAGCTGCTGGTTTGGATAATGGTCAGATGGTTGAAGTCAAGGCAAAACTTGATACTGTGCACAACCTTCTAGTGGATAAGAAATCTGTTCACTTTGCTCAAGAGGTTGAAGTTTTCGAAGCTGAAGATGAAGCTAATGAGGAAGATGTGAATGGTTCCGGTTTTAATTGTCAGCAGTTTGGTAACTCTCAGGGGAACTTCAAGAACTACAATCATAATGCTCAGCAGAACAGTAATTGCTTTACAAGATACAATGAGAATTCCTATTATCAGAATCAATCTCCTAAGACTCCAGCGACAGATATGAAGTCTATGTTGGAACAAATATTGGAAGGTCAGCAAAAGATTACTGTGGACTTCAATGGGAAGATTGATGCGCTATATGCAAACATGAATGGGAAGTTTGAAGCTTTGAGTAGTCATGTCAAAAGGCTTGATTTAGATTTACACAAGCTGCTCAGTCTGTCAAAAGACAAGAGGGATTTCTTCCTACAAGGCCTGATAACAGCCCAAGACATGCTTGCAGTGCAATTTTGGTGAGAAGTGAAGATGAATTCGTGGAAAATTTGCCTGCATCGATCGACACACAATCACCATGTCGGTTGACATGGGCAGGAATACAGACGACAAAATATATCCATGTCGACCGACACACATTTGGTGCCGGTCGAAGTGAGTGCAACAGCAGTCCGATTTCACGTGAAACAACTACACAACCTGCTGAAAGGGTTTACAAGCCAAAGGTACCATATCCTGTGACCCCAAGGAAGTCTAAACAAGAGATAGAGGAAGCTGAATGCAAGGCAATGATGGATAAGATTATGATTGAGGTCCCTCTAGTTGATGAAGTTAAGCTTTCATGTCCACTTAAGAGAAATGTTAAGAGAATGGTTACAAATGGTGTGAGTCATGAGGAAGGAGCTTCGCCTACAAGGGACATTAGCGCGATTTGCTTGAACAAGATCCCACAAAAGACGAAAGGAAAGCAGAAGGAGGTGATTGTTTCTGAACAAGTTAGTACCATAATTATTGAGAAGCTACCTGACCTAAGAAGTTTTGTGCTTGATTGCTCCATCTCAACAGAAGTATTTTCTCATTCTCTTTGTGATATGGGGTCAACTATTAACTTGATACCTCACTATGTTGCTGTTAGACTTGGGATGACTTTTTTCAAGCCAACAGATATCGTTTTTATCTTGGCTGATCGGTCCAAAAGGATTCCAGAAGGTGCTCTAGAAGATGTTCTAGTCAGGATTGAAGATTGTTTGATTCTCACAGACTTTCTGGTGTTGAAATATGAGGAAGAACTTGAGGATCCTCTTATTTTGGGAAGACCTTTCTTGGCTACAGCTGGTGCTCTCATTGATGTAAGAGGAAGCAAGATAGCTCTGAATTTGGGTGATTAGGTCATGAAATTTGATATGGATAAGGTGAGAAAGACACCAAACATTGATGGTCAATCATTCTCTGTAGAAACTTCCACAGACATTACTATTAGGTATCTCAAGGAGTTGGGTCCTACTGAGCAAGTGAATAAGCAAGCTTCTGAGGATTGGAGTGGTGATCATATCTTAAAGACTAGGCTGTAAGATGAGGTTGTACACACTAGAATACTGCAAGAGGATGATGTTTTTCTGATGGAAACAAGGATTGCAGAGATGAACTTCACAAAAAGTGCAGATATCCGAGTTTTGGGTTCATGTCGATCGACACGACCTACCTGTGTCGGTCAATGCGCACCACCAGTTGGTCCACAGTTGTCCAAAACATATGGTTTTCAGGATGATCTCAATGCTGCAAGTCAGAGAGTTGTTGTCAAACAGAAACCTCCAGATCCCACACTTCATTCATCCCGAGAAAAGCAAAGGTGCACACTTTCTAAGTCCAAATCATCTAATATCATCAATAAGACTTTTCAAGGGAAAATAAGTGTCCGATCCATACTAATGTCCCACCCGGATGTTCCTTATTACCTTGGCCGTTATCATTTACCGACTACTTATACTCCACCATGGATGAAGCGACAGCTCTCTGCAAGGCATCTATTGCCACTTACTCATCCACCAGATGCTCATGCTTAGCCAAGTCAAGCTAATGACTTTCAAAACAAACGCTTAGTGGGAGGCAACCAACTTGTAAGTTTTTCTTTTTCTTTTTTTTTTCTTTTTCCTTTGAGACTTTATTTTTATTTTTGCTTCTTACTTCTGTTTTTGCTTCAGTTTTTCTTTGGATATTGTTGAACTATTTATGTTTATCATATTATCTTGTTCTTTGACATTGTTTAGAGCTCTTACTCAGGAATTTATGTCAAAAAATGGATTGATTGACTATAGGATGGTGTGAGACTTTATTGTACGACATTCTCAGTCGTGTCGACCAACACACACATTGTGCCAATCGACACGCACACCCACATCAGGTAACAATTTTCAAAACTTAACAGTTCAATTTCTATCCAATTTTTCTTATTTTTCTCACCTTTCTTATGCTTAATTACACTGGGGACAGTGTAGTTTAAGTCTGGGGGAGGTTGTTACTAACTCTATTTATTCTTTTGAGAGTCAGTCCCAATTTTTCTTTTATTTTTCAAAATTTTCTTTTATTGAGTCAAACCTAGTTAAAAACTAAGAACTATCTCTTGGTCTATTTTGTTTTCTATGCTTTCTGGTGACCATTGTTATAGTGCTTATTCAGATTCAGCTAATGAAAAATCCCCAAGTCTGACCGGTTAACTTGCGATCCCCATACTTACAACAGATGCCCGCTATAACCTGAACTTATTTCTGTCAGTTCCTTTTACCTCATTGATGTGATTGGTGTCTAAGAGCTTGACCTTTCATTCATACCTGACCTGATAAAACCAAAGTAAGTTATGATGTCTAGTCTCCCCAAAGAAAATAAGAAAGTGTATAATAAAACCTGTATGGTTAAGTTTATGAATGACCAAGTGATTCTCTGAGGTAAAGAAGGTAGGAGAAATCCATGCCACAATAACTTGCCTCTTAAGGAGATGATGAAAGTAGGGTTGTTGTGAGGGTATGAGCGATCCCATGACCCATTATTCATTTATAATAGCCTACCTTCATAGACAAAAGAAAATCAAATAAAATCTAAAATAACAAAGGATTTAAGTGTGGGGGAGACGAAAACATCATTGTTGTTGTGAGGTTTGTCTTTTTATGGTATAGGATGACCGCTGAGTCTACAAGGTTATTAGCATTGAGAACAGAGATGAGACCCAGCGATGAATGGCTTACTAAAGGGATATGTTATTAAGTTGTGGTGGGTATTGAGAAGATTGCGAGTGCCTACGGTGAATGTACATGGTGGTTAGTCTCTGGATTGTTCTTGTACAATGTGGATTACATGATGACTGGTAAGCACAATGTTCTGAAGAGTATGTGAGTTTCGCGATTTTCAAACTTCTTCCTTAATTCAGTTTTCTGTTTGCTTGAGGAAAAGCAAAAGCTAAGTATGGGGGAGTTGATATATCATGTATTTTATGGTTTTATGACATGATATATGCTTTGGTTTTAGAGTCTTTTGTATATATATTGAGTCTTATTAGGTACAAACACGAGATGGACCCTGATGAGCACTTTCGAGCTTTTGGAGGCTTGTAGCTGAGCAAAACAACAAAGAAGACAGGTCCTTCTTGTGTTGGTCGACACACACAAGACGTGAATGACGCCTTCAAGTTTTATCAAGTTTCAAGAATTACAACTTTGCCCCAGATGTTTCTAAAGTTTATACTTCATGCATCATGGTGTTTTTAGGTTAAATTATGTTTCAAAAGTCCCAGAGACAAAGTTTTTGATTTATTCTAAGTTTCATTATAAGTTTCAAGCAAGTTTATGTGGAGAGAAGATTCAGATCTCAACCTTTGTAGAGAGAAGAACTCTGAACTCCCTTATTTCTATTTCTAATTTTATGAGTATAATTCAGACAATAATTTATGTTAACTCTTCTATGTCTGAGTAGCCACCTTGTTAGATCTAGGGTTTTCAAAAGGTTTATGATGGTTTGTTGAAATGGGCATAGACATGTTAGGTTATCTATAATATTTCTTCATCTAGATTTTATAATTATACTAGTCTTAAGATTGATCACCTTAATCCCGGTACCGTAGGAATGTTAGCAGGCGCGAGAGTGCTATTGATATTCTGACCCAATCTTAGATGAGCAAACAGCCTTTTCACAGCGAGAGTTGGTTTAGAAATTTTTTAAACATATTGTACCCGCTAATCATAGAGACTATATTTATTGGTATTTCGCAAAGGTATTTGATTTGCTTCTGTTCAGAAGATAGATATCGTCGCAGCGTTGGATGAGATATCATATTAGTGTTATGAGTTTAAGAACCGAACAAACAATTTAGTCCTAATTATCGAACTGCCCAGTTGACATTCCAAAGTATTCCTGATGAAGTCCCTAGGTCAAGCGTTTTAATCACTTGAATACATCCTGTTAATCTTGTTTACTTTTATTTGCATTGCTTTATTTTCTTTACTATTTATTGATCTAGCTTAATTCGAATATGTGTTTCTATTGTGTGAGTTTTCAGAGTCCTTGTGGATTCGACCCCTAAGTGATGCAATTAACCTCTTAATTTGAGAGAGTAGTTCTAGGATTATATATATTTGACCCCTGTCAATGACCTTCTTCAATGTTCATGTTCTTACCAACCACATCTTCTTCAGGAGAGTTCATCTTCCTATGTGGTTGTGCAGCAGTCTCTTCGATCCCTAATTGATTTCTAAATTTTTGTACATATATAAGAGGGATCCGAAACCGTGTCCGCAAGGATCAATCAATCTCAACCAGGATCGATCGATCCTCTTTGATTTTTAAATTCTCATCGGGGAAGTAGGATCGATCGATCTTACCCTTGGATTGGTTGATCTTCATTGGGTTTGGATCGATCTTCTTGTCGAGAAAGCAGATGCTCTCATCGTCGGATCAAACAATCCTACCCTCGGATCGGTCGATCTCAGCGGAATTTTCTGTAAAAAATTCATCATCTGAGAACAGATCAATGTACTTTAGATACTCTCTGGCATTGGTTTCAAGATTTCCTGGGAGAGTCCCTGGTAGTGCCTTAACCATTTTGGTTGACCTTGCTACTTCGGTTTCCAGTATCTTCACATGAGCACCCAAGGATTCAAGCCTCCCATTTAGATCATTGTACATGTTATTGAGTTTTTAGTTGATTTCACCAGCAAATTTCTTTTGCCCTTCCATAATTTTCTGGAATAAGGACTCAATTTTCCCCATGGAACCATCATTCTCAGATTGAGGATTGAATCGTGTTTTACCATAACCAGCATTGTTTTGGATGTTCTCTTGGTTTTGAGTACTCTGAGGTGGATAGAACTGGTCTTCAGGGTTCTAAACATTAGTACTGCGGTAGTTGAAGTTAGGATGGTTCCTAAAGTTGGGGTTGAAACCCTTGTTTTGGTAGTTTCCTTGTCCACCAAGAAAGTTGATCTCCTCAGTTTTTTCCTCCTCATCATTGAACTCTTCACTTCGCAAGAGATTCACAAATCTCTTCTGAGCTCTCATCAGAATGTCCACCTTAGAATTAAGCTCTTCTATGATCTTTTCACTCGCTAGAGTGGGGTTGACTTTCCTATCATAGTCAGAAGATCTGTTAAAGTTACTTGCTGCCAGCTTTTCAATAAGCTCCATGGCTTCCTCCAGTGTGGTGCTCATGAAGTCTCCCCTACTGGCTGTGTCCATAGCCATTTGGTACTTCATTTCAACTCTGTTATTGAAAAATTCATCCTGTCCAACTCGGTATAGCTTTGAGGGGGACAGTCCCTTAGGTATTCCTTATAGCGTTCCCAAGTTTCATAGAAGGACTCGGTACCAGCTTGATGGAAAGTGGTTATTTTGTTTTTAATGCTGCGGATCTAGCTTTGGTGAATAACTGCTGTAATAAAGCAGCTCAGCATTCACCCCAACTTGTGATAAATCCAGGACTCAAAAATTTCAGACATCTATGAGCCTTATCAGCAAGTGAGAAAGAGAATAGCCTACAATGGAGGTAGTCTTGGGGGATTCCGTTAGCTTTGGTGGTACTACAAATCTCCTCAAAGATATCAATATGATCCATTGGGTTTTCATTAGATAGCCCATAAAATTGATTCTGTTTTACCAGGGAAAATATCTGAGGTTTAATCTCAAAGCCTTGCCTCTGGATAGGAGGGGGGATGATAGCAGATCCGTTCCTATAATAAGCATGTGGGGCATCTTGCTCGCCTAAGGTAACCCTTCACAGAGGAACTTGTTGTCCCTGCATGGCATCCGCTCCCAACCCAGGAGCTGCAGCATCATTGAGAGGTGCTTGACCAGCCAAACCCTCTCTCTGCTGTCTTACATCTTCATTCTCACCATCAACAGCAGGGGGAATGTTTCTTAGATTATTAGGGTCAGCCATACTAACCTTTTTGCTTGCTTTCCTTGTGGTTCTGATTCTTCTTGTCAACTCCTCTATGCTTAGGTTTTGTAGATCTTTAGAACCCTTGCTCCTTAATTGCATACACCTGAGAAGAAGAAGAAGTTTGAAAGCCAGATCTGATTAAGAGGCTTTGGGATCGATCGAACTTGAAGTGGATCAGTTGATCTCGAGAGAAGTAGGATCGGTTGATGTTGAAAGAATCGATCGATCTTGCACAAAGTAGGATCGGTCGACCAAAAACGATCGGTCGATCATGCAACAAGTAGGATCGATCGATCCAAGAGAGGATCGGTCAATCTCAGAGACACGAAACGTAAATAAAAAATGCAGAAAATAAAATATCCTAGACTAGGTCTAATAACTTAGATCTAGAGGCAACAATTACTCCCCGGATACGACGACAAAAACTTGATGTGGTATCAGGTTTTACCCAAACCAATGGTTCTCGCAAGTGCACGGTTGTGCGCGGTAGTAAAATGGAGGGATCGAATCCACAAGGAGTAAAATGCACTTTAGATCTGTAGATCTAAACCAAACTAGGATAAAAAATATAAAATATTTGTCACAAAGAAATCCGAATATAAATCCGAAAATATTTAAATAAGGAAATAAAAATCAATTAAAACAAATGTTGGAATCCGGAAAATCGCAAGGAATTAAATAAATAAAAGAATATCTAACCGGATTAGCAGTTTAATGACCTAGATCTAGAACTCAAAACACTATGAACAAATAAAATACCTCTTGAATGAGAATATTATCTTGGTCATTAATCCGCTAGGATCCTATGCCAGCATTTATTAGCGGGTTTTGATATTGTTCACTTGCAAATCCAACCTCGACTCTCGTCGGATGAGAATATCAAGCCTATAAACTATAGATTCAGGGAGGAATAAACATGCACTAGCCGTATTATAAAACCCTATAAATCGTTTGATAGATTCGTCAACCTAACAAAAACATTAGTTTCATAAAAATAGTTATCTTTTAATCATAACCCTAATCTATAACAATAATCTAATTAAACATTAATCACTTTGAATATATCCCTTCTCCCAACATATAGATATACTCAACCATGACAATGGGTTGATAGATTATCTTTGAAAATGACATGAAATGCAAAGAAAGAGATGAAGACATAATGTAGATCTGAAAATGCAATGGAAAAATGTATAGATCTGAGAAAATTCAAAGTAAAAGTTTACAGATCTGAAAATTAAATAAAAATACAAAGAAACTGAATAATGAAAATACAGATCTGGAAAATCGTGTCTAGGGCTTTTGGACCACTAAGAAAATGATCCCTTTATATAGGGAGTCTTCTAGGTCAAAAATTAGAGTTAATGTGCGATTTGGAGAATAGCCGCGATCAGGATCGATCAATCTCCTTCCTTCGATACATGCCACCTCATAGATTCCTTTGCCTGGCCGATTTTCTTTAGGATCGGTTGATCCCAGAGTGACTCCAAAATCGCATGAAGTGTAAAAATGTCCAAACTTACTCCATTTCGTCCATTTTAGCTCCAATGAAGTAAAAACTTGTAAAGTTACCAAAACGGGCCAGAAGGACACAAAACCTAACTCTATACTCAATAAAACACATCAAATCTATAGTAGAAATTGATGAAAATAAAGACTCATCAAGCACATCCACTAAGCAGTCCAATGGTTGTAAGATCACTTGATGTGGATAAAGACCCACTTGGTCCTAAGAAGGACAATGAAGAAATCCTTGGTCCTGAAGTACCATATTTAAGTGCAATAGGGGTATTGATGTACCTTTCTGCAAGACCTACATATTTTTTGCAGTAGAGGCATTGATGGGTCTATTCTTTTCTAACCAAACCAAATAAGACTTGATTGGTTTTGCGGATGCATGATACTTATCTGATCCACATAATCCTCGATCAGATACATGATATGTTTTAACATGTGGTGGTACTCCTATCTCATGGCGTTCTATGAAGCAAACCATTGTAGCCACTTCTTCCAACCATGCAGAGAATTTAGCTACTCATGAAGCCAGTCGTGAGTGTGTATGGTTAAAGTCGGTCATTCAACATATACAAGAAGATTGTGGTATCTCCAAAGGAAAAGAAGCTCCAACAATTATGTATGAAGAAAATGCTGCATGCACCGCACAACTCAAGGAAGGATACATCAAAGGTGATAGAACAAAGCACATTTTACCAAATTTCTTCTACACACATGAACTGCAGAAGAAAGGCAATATTAGTGTTCTACAGATTCGTTCAAGCGATAATTTGGCAGACTTATTCACTAAGGCGCTTCCGACTATCACACTTAAGAAGTTAGTTCATCTTCTTAGACTTTGTAGTCTCAAGGATCTCGACGGATCTACTCATCAAGGGGAGTAAATGCGCACTGCACTCTTTTTCCCTTAATCATGGTATTTTCCATTGGGTTTTCCTTGTAAGGTTTTTAATGCGGCAGCATCTCACGCGTATTTCCTATTTTTACTATAATGTTATCCAAGGGGAGTGTTATAAACTCATTATAATCATATATTCTATAATATTACATTTTTCTCTCTAAGTTCTTCTCCTTCCCCAAGTTATTCTCTAATATATTTTCCTTGTTATTGATGGAATAAGATCATCCAATTCTCTCATACATCTATTGTTTCTCAATTTATCATGTGAAAATACACCAGAATAACTCTACTCTATATGTTAATTGCTATAATAACCTCCTCAAAATAGTCTTTACTAGACTAATCTTACTCTTTTGTCAAAAGACAATAATACCCTTTTTATTTGACTGATTAGTAATTTATGAAAATAGTTGAAAACATTAAGTTAATTAAATATAAGAAAATAATAATATTTTATAAAACTAAAAAAATAAAATTCAATTCCCAGAAATAATGATGAATTACAAATATTCTATTCCCAGAAACAAGGATGACTTGCTCCATATTACTATGGATTCAGAGAGAGGGTCAATCAGAGGCTTAGGTAGAATGTATATCTAAGTAAATAGAGAAAGAATTAGATGAAAATTCAAAAAGAGAATAACTTTGGAATGAAGGTGGAACTGAATGAATGATTATGGATGAAGAAGAAATATGCTGATAAAAAACCCTAAAAAATCGTGCTGCAAGTTACCATATTTTAGGAAGATTTTCTTTTAATTTCGTCATTAATTAAGAAAATTTTAAGATAAATCTGCTATGTCATTATATCATATATGCGACAAACAATCTGTGGTATCTTAGTTACAAAAACTCTGCCATTATAAATCTACGGCCACTGAAAAAGTTATTCTACTTCGAAAACAATCTGCGGTAAAGGGAGTTCACAAATCTGCCATCGCTAATTTCTATTTTTCGGGAAATTAAAAATCTGCTTTAACTGAAATGTAATCTGCAGTAACTAAAAAGTTAATCTAGCAATTAATTTTACGTACTAAAATCTACAGCCATAATTATATCAAACACAACTCTGCAACAACTAAAAAATGAAATCTGCGGGAAAAAACAAAATCTGCCACATAAAATCTGTGGAATAATATTAAATCTACTGTGTAAATTGTTCCTTTCTAAAGACAAGGAAAAAATCTGCTGCTTCATTGACGAACTCAAAAATTAATATACAACAAATTTTTAAAATCTGCGATAACAAAATAAATCTGCGATGAATTCAAAACTCGACCATCACTTAGACTCTACGAATTAAAAAAAACTCTGCAGTAACTGGCGTCAAAAAAAAAAAAATTCTGCAGTAACTCATTAAATCTGCGATTTAAACAAATATACCGTAACATAGAGCCACAGATTAAATTCACAGATTTTTCAGTTTCTGGTGGCAAACTCGTAAAATAAGTAGCATTTTCCAAAAATTGATCTGATATGGCATTAATTTATAATGGCAGTCTTGTAATTATATTTTTTCTAACTCATGATTTCAGGGATATTTATGTGATCATAAGAACTCATTTAACCTTTATTTTTTTCAAAGCTAAACTAGCAATTAACATCCAAAGTAAGGTTCTATTAGTTTTTCTCCCATTTATCATTTATTTAAGATTTTAATACCCCCTCTGTATTAGAAAGATTGATTTTCTAGAATTTGTTTCCTGTTTCTAAAAGATTTTTTTTCCCCAACTAAACAGAACATTAAAATATTAGAATATCACTCCAGAATTGGTCGCCCATACTGGAGGAAAGGTATTTACAAACAAATATTAAGAAAATAAAACTTTTGAAGATCGTGCTAAGTAGTCTGCCTCTGTATTGTTCAATCTTGGGATTCAAGAAATCGAAAACTCATGAATGAAATCACGTAAGCGGGTTAGGTCTTCAAGGTGACTGGAGAAGGCAGGCCACTCCTCTGGAGATTGCACCATAGAGACAAGTTCTGCACAATCTGTTTCAAACACATGACAATTAATTTTTGCCGAGATGATAGAATTCATCGCCCATAATAGTGCTTCCAATTCCTTATGCAAGGGCTAAAGCGTTTTCCGGTTGCACTTTGCGCCCAATAATATTACATTATCATCTCCCTGGAGACATACTCAACTTAAACCAGTAGTTGGATCAGATTGTTTCCAAGAACCGTTAGTATGACACCGAAAAAAAGAAGGGATTATCTCCAAATTATCTCCAAGAACCTCCTCTGTTAGAATTATTTGGGCCTCCTCCCATGCTAAATGTTCAGGAATAGCCCGGTTTAGTATATCCTTGGAATCTGTTTGTTTGCCTTTAAATAACTTCTTATTTCTTGCTGTCCACAAAAACCATATTATCCAAGGGAAACAAATGGATGTTCCATGTTCCCTTATATGATTTGGAATTATCTAATATAGATAATCCAAATTCGTAAACACTGACTCAGCCAAAAATTATCTATTAATGACAAAACCTTAGATAGCATCCAAGTTTGTACCGCATATGAACATTCGAAAAAACATGATTAATAGTTTCCTCTTTTGATCCGCATTGCTGAAAAATCTTATCACAATTTACCCCCGATGATTTAATCTTGAATTAACCGCAAGAGCTCCTGAAGTTATTTGCCAAAGTAAATGCTTTATTTTTGGGGGAGCTCTAACCTTCCATGCCTGAGCTTTGAGAACTACACAATTTGGACCCCAAATATTTTCCTCTGTCATACTCCATGCCAACTCATATCCTGACTTAACCGTATATTTTCCGGATTTTCTGTAATGCCAAATTAACATATCTTCTTTTGCATGTTTACTAATTGACATTCCCCTAATCAAAGAAATATCTTCTGGGTCCATATAGTATTCTAAGATCGGTACATACCACTCCTTGGACACCAGGCATATTAAATGGTTAACCTTTATATCTGGGTAATCCTCTCTTCCTCTGCCATTTGTCGGTCTAGGATTCACATATGGAATCCAAAGGTCATTCCAAACTGATATATCATGCCCAGAGCCTAAACACCATCAGGCACCTTTCTGAACTAACTCTTTTGTTGAAAGTATACTTTTCCACCCAAAGGATAGGGAGTATGGTTTTTTAGCCTGTAAGGGATTAAACTTCCTATAATACCTTCCCTTTAAAACCTGAGCGACCAAAGAGTTCGGGTATTGAATAAGTCTCCAATATTGTTTTGCCTGTTAATATCCCACATCGACCATATGGAGGGATTAACACTAGTATATAAGGGATATGTGCCAATCTACTCATTGCCAATTGGTTTTGAGTCAGAAGCCCATGGAACTTAACATGGTATCAGAGCCTCGTTTGTTGACCCAAGTAGAGTGGCCCAAAAGAGGATTTATTACCGGTCCAAAAGTGGGATTCGGTTCGAGATGTGCTGATAATAGCCATCATCTCATGCGTGTTAATATCCCACATCGACCATATGGAAGGATTAACACTAGTATATAAGGGATACGGGCCAATCTACTCATTGCCAATTGGTTTTGAGTCAGAAGCCCATAGAACTTTACATTGCCAACATTGCATCATTATATTTTCCAAGCATCGGAATCCCACACCTCCATCAGATTTAGGTTTACACATTTTTTCCCATGCAAACCAGTGAAGACCACGATCCTTACCATCAGAACTCTACCAATACTTAGAGACAGCACTTGTTAACTTAGAAGTCAAGTCTTGAGGAAGTTTAAAGCAAGACATAACATAAGTTGGTAAAGCTAAGGCCACAGATTTAATCATTGATTCCTTTCCTCCTTTAGATAGGAATTTAGATGTCATCCCTTAATCCAATCATTAAGACATTCTCTAACATAGTTAAAGATTTTACACTTCGAGCCACCCAAGCTCTCTGGTATACCAAGATAATTATCCATACCTCCTTTTTTGTAATTCCGATCAAGTCTTTCAAATGACTTTTAACTTGATCAGATATTTTATTACCAAACATAACTGATGACTTATTAAAATTAATCTCTTGTCCTGAAACTCTCCCATATCTCCCAATCACATCCAAGACAGTTTGACATTCCTCCACCTCTGCCTTACAAAAGAAAAGACTATCATCAGCAAATAAATAAATGCGATATTGCTGGACACGCCCGAGCTACTGAAATCCCTGTAATTTTGTTTTCTTTTTCCGCTTTTTTAATATTTGCTATCAACACCTTTGTGCATAAAATAAAAAGATATGGCGATAAAGGATCCCCCTGCCTGAGTCTCCTTTTGGTATAATATGGCCTTTATGTTGCCCAGCCATCAAAACTTGATACGTGACTGAACTGACACTCCACATAATCCAGGATATCCAAACTGAATTAAAACTTAACCGATCATAAGTCTCTAGGAAACCCCATTCAATCCTATCATAAGTCTTACTCATATCTGTTTTAATAGCTAGAAATTTTTTTCTACAAACCTTTTTTGAACGTAAACCATGGAACATTTCCTGAGCTATTAAAATATTATATGTGATAAGCCTTCCCGAAACAAAGGTCGATTGTTTTTTCGAAATTAACAGTGGTAAAACCTTCTTAAGCCTCAAATAAAGAATTTTTGATAGAATCTTGTAGCTTACATTACAAAGACTAATCGGTCTGAATTCAGCCATCCTCTGTGGTTTATCTTTTTTTTGGGATTAGACAAATATTGGTTTATTTAGTCTTTGGTCAAAGTGGCCTGAAATGAGAAAATCTTTAACTATTATCATCAGATCATCCTTGATAGAATACCAAAATCTTTGATAAAACAGTGCTGTCATCCCATCCGTCCAGGAGCTTTCTCAGGATGCATCGAAAAATAGCTTTCTTTACCTCATTCTCCGATATTTCCCTTGTTTCTAAAAGATTAATTTTCTAGATTTTAAACATATTTTACTAGTTAGTATTGATAAATTGCAAATTTCAAGGAATATTAATTGAAAGTAGTTGAATTGTTGAATTATTATTGGTTTATAGGTATTGGAAAATGTTTAAATTAGAAAGAAAATGTATTTATTATTAAAGACTGGTTGTTTCTTAATATGTATGAATTAGTTAGAACATCAATCTTTCTAATACAGAGGGAGTATAAGATTTTATGTTTTTAGCGATGTAATAGATTTTTTTCATCAATAATATAAACTGTATTAAGTAGAAAACAATTTAATTGGTCAAAATAAAATTATGAGTAAATGCATGCATTCATTGCATAAAACATAAATGCAAAATACCTAATAAACAAAGGTCTCTAAAATTGAAATGAATAAATTTCATGGACTAATTTTTAGAAATTAAAAAGTTAACTCCATAATGAAGTGAAAAATGGGATTACTCCAAAAAGGCAAAAATAGAGTAATTGGAAGGATTTTTCCATTTTGCAGTTAAAAAATGAACTGGGATTGGAGAAACATTTGACTTCAATATGGAGTTTGGAATACAAAATGAAATAGGGTTGGAACAAATCTAATATCTTCCAAGTATCCTTAAAATTCATATACACATACATTTTATACCGACTAGCATGGTCACACTATCTAGAGCCAGATGGTTAACTAGAAATTGGTGATCTTATTCCTATATGGCGATAAATGGTCACCCAAATTTTAGTGTGGATTTTTCGCTCAAGTAGTTCATATTTTAGCACCATCAAAGAGGTTCAGAAATTTTTCTTGGATCACAAAGTAAATCTGAAAATTGTCGTAAAGTATTGTGTAAATAAGCAAAATTAGAACCTATTGTTAAGCAATTTGTACGTCACAAGATTTATAAATTTATAGTATTTGGTGCTAGATTGGGAGCTGAGATATGTTTCGAGGATTTAAACTAAACCAAAGCAGTCACTGGGAAGTTAGACAATGTTGCCACTAATCAAGCTGGTCTTGTATGAACATTATTGTGAATTTACTACAATCCAAATTGTTTCTACATGTCTATGTTTGAAATTCATGTGAATCTTAAAGTTATTAGATTATGTGAATTTCACAGTTCAGGTTCTAAATTAAGGTAGGAGTTATGAGAAACTAATTCAAAAGAATAAGTAATTAGTCATGTATATGTATCAGATTTTACCAAAAAAAAAAAAAAAAAAACAGTCTAAAGAGCTCTCTTCCTCTATACACTTTCTTCAGCAAGTCCAAACTCTAACTAAGATCATCAAAACGCCCAAAATATGATTCAGCCCTGAGTCTTCAACATTTCTTCAGCCACGTTTAAAGGGAAGTTTCAAAACAATTGGAGGAAGTTTGGGGAACTTGGTTGTCACCTTCTTCGAATCCTCTGTTTGAGCCACAGGTTTACTCGCTGTTGTTGCTTTATTCACAAGAAAACTCGATTCTGAATCCTCTATTTGGTCTGGCGGTTTACTTGTTGTGGCTTCCTCTACAAGAAAACCATTGTCTGACTCACCTTGTATTCTCTTACTAGCATTGGCTGAGTGCCTGATCTTCGTAGACCTTTCACGTTTTCTCGGTTTAGATGTAGTTGTCATGCTCTTTGCTGTATAAAAGCCTGATTCAAGAGCTTCCAGAGCACGAGTTGTCAACGGCCTCTTTCTTGTGCTTTGTCTTCTAGGCATATCTGCGTTAGCCTTTTCGTTGTGCTCTTCTTCTTGTTGTTCTAATGATGCAGATTTAAGAGTAGTTCCATGATCAGTAGAAGCAGAAGTCTTCTCTGAGGATAACTTGGTAGGCGGCTGATTCGGTTGCTCTTGTTCTTTGGCAGTTTCAAGATCCTTTAAAGAGCATTTTGTTTCCTTACACAACCGATTTGATTCATCTTCTTGTTTTGATGAACTGAAACCATTTGGTTCTTCTTGTTGTGCTGATGAACTGAAACCATTTGCTTCTTGCTGTTGTGCTGATGAACTTGGTTCATGGACTCTCTCCGAGATATGGCATAACCCATTTGGTTTAATTTCTGACGTTTCTTGAATCTCAACATTCTCAGTTTCTTCAGATTGGTCAATCTTGAGCTTCGTCGAATCAACAGATGCAGGTGATGGATTCAACATCGAAGTCTCACCAGAACGCTTTATATCTTTCCTAACACAAGTACTGAGCCGCCTGCGCTTAGGCAACGGGAGAGAACTAGCCGAACGTTGATTACTAGCGAGCTTCTGCTTGATCTTCTTGGACCGACCTTGTTGAACATTCTCCAAAGTCTCCTCCTTTACACCAGAATCAGTCTCCTTAGGATTCTTGCAACTCACACCTGTATTAGTTTCAGACTGAATCTGTGATGAATCACCAAAGGCCTCTCTAGATAGATTCTCATCAACTGGCAAATATCTCCGTCTTCTTATCCCAGATGTATGTCCACCTTGTTCCACACTTGTATCCACAATCATGAAACTAATCGGGTCATCCTCCGCTTTCATCATTCGCCTCCTTTCATTCTTACGTTCATCAGCAGACTTGGCTCGCTTGTGTACATCCAACGGCACAGAAGATTCTGGATTTGGATTCCTTATCTCCCGAAACTCACACAACTTCCCTCCACAAGCCAAACGACTAGTGTCCACAACAGTGAACTTCATATGAGTAGAAGAAGAAGAGTCTGGAGACTTGAGGTAACGATGTTTTTCTTTACTTGATTGGTCGCAAGTGTTCTCTTCCATGATTCCATTGGTAGCTGTCTCAAACTCAAGAAGCTCAGGGTCGGAAACAACCTTTGAGAGAATGTCACTGATAGCATCAAAGTAATGATTCTTTTTAACAAGTTTCCTTGAAAACTTCTTTACCCCAGGGGCAAGGAAGACAATGTGATCTTTAGACTTGATGTAAGCTCGGTCCTTTGACTGCTCAGAATGCCACCCTCTAGCTAACAAACGCGGCCACACAGCTTCCCAGAAGATATCATCGCGACGAGCTTTGCTTAGACGAGAACCACCAGTCAATTTTTTAATTATATCACCCACTGTGAGTGAAGTGTAAGGCCCTAAACCAGCAGGAATTGCAGAAGAAACTGTAAACCATTGTTTTGCTTTTAACGGTTCCGTTGTTAGAACTGTCAAATCTTCTTTATCTTTACCGATTGCTACAGCCTTTACAAGAGACTGAAGACCAACTAGCTCCTTCACCGCGCTTATGTATTCCTCCAGAGTTGTCTTCTCTTCAGAAAATGTCTTTGAAACCTGTTAATGGTTAACAAACAAACCCTGTTGAAGCACGTTTATACACTTGGTGAATGTTTTCAGTCTTAAGAATGTGAAAGAGACTACTAACATTTATAAGCTTTTGTTTCTTCGGTTCATCGGGAATGCTTGGAATCAAACGAGACAACAACAGCTGTAGCCTCCAACTTGAAAAAAGCGTTTTCCCTTGTATACATCTCCTGCTACGCTTCTTTAGAGAGCTAGACCAAATCTTGTATTTAGCAGATTTGTAGAACTTTCCATAGTAAAACGAAAGGATATCTCCTGTTTCTTTACTCTCCAACAACTTCTGTACAAGTTTAAAGTTCTTCCCAAATGTATACAACCCAAGAACAAACCCATCAACTTCCAAATCTTCCCAAGAACTCGATGCTTTCCCAGGCACAGCTTCAAGATTCATTCGCTGCTTAGCTCCCGAGCTCCCATCACTCTCGCCTCTGCGGTTTCTTTTTGTTTTAAGAGATTTGAGAGATTCATTCATGTCGACATTATCATCTCCAAGTCCCTGTCCATCTCTACTACACTTAGTCTCTATCCACATTACTTCGATAGATCGTCCAATGGCAAAGGAACAAGAAGAATCAGAGTCAAGAGGATTCAAATGAACCAATGCACGTTCGGATTCAGGCATCATAGGAGCTATCTCCACCTGATATTCATCTCCAACACGAATATCAACTTTTGGATCTCCAAATACATACTCTTCTACTTCACAAGAATCTTCCATAGGACTGTTTACTTCATCCATCACAACAACTATCTGCATAAACAGAAAAAATGCTATCAAACCTCCACCAAGAACATAGTAAAGTGTAAATGGCAAAGAACAAAAATACATAAGAAAAGATTGACAATTAGAGATCCAACACATACTTCACTAATTTCCCAAATCTTCAAAACACAATAGCTAAGCATGAACATCAAAATTAACAACACCCATGAAAATGTTAGGTCTTAGCAAAGATACATTAAAGATCAAGCAATCAATTCTCAATGAACTAAAAAAGCTCACATTTTTATCAGACAAAATTTGCAATTAGTTTCTAAACTATCTCAGATCGCAGCATCAAACAGAGCACTCAACTACTTCAGATCGAGATCAACGAAACTAAACCACAAACGCACAAAATTCAAGAATCAACCCACAGAGAAGTTATCTAAAGTTATCAAAATCGATTCTTTCACAACCCAAAACCCAGAATCAAGAACATGTTAATCAATCCCACGAAACGAAGAGACCTGTTTCGAAACCATCGATCCCAAACCATCAACAAAGACATATAATTTCTCAACGATTCTCTTCTAACGGATAAACCCACGTAAAAGGGATAATAGTTCGTATCACATTAGAAGCCAAAGCAAAGCACAGAAGTTGTAATCTTTACATAAAACGTTGTAAACAAACAAAGATGAATACTTTATGTAAAAGGACGGTTTTTGAATCTATCTTCGATTTCGTATGCATTAACAGTAACGTTTTGGTGTCGATGGAGGATAAAAACACGAACGTGAATTACCTAAAAACGAACATTAAGAAGGAGTTAAGAAGAGATTTGGTTAAAACCTGAAAGAGATGGGTTTAGCTTTGCATTGGCTCTGTGTGTTTCTGTGAAAGTGAGATTCCTAAGAGTAGAGGCAACGACCGAACAAGTTTTGGTTCTTTTGTGGAGAGAAAGAGAGAGAGAGGGATCACTTGGCCGCTCTTTCAACACTAAGTCTTCGAGAGAGAACAAAGTAGGAACACATAAAGGAAGAAAAAATCACTTGAGGGAAAAAAAAAAAAAAACGCAAGAAAAGAAAAGAAAATAAACTCTTATTATTATTTATAATGAGACAATGATTATATCATTTTAAACGCATTAAATATTGAAGTTTTCAATGTCCAAACCCCCCCCCAAAAAAAAACTATTGCAATTTCCTTTTGTGTTTAATACATTTTCAAAATTTTAAGGTGAAAAATAAATCTGGAGGAAAAATCATCGGTAAAACGAAAAAAATAATCCGAAGAACCAACTAAGCTTAAAATTAAGGAAAATTAATTTTTAATATTAATTTATTATTATTGAAAAATATCTATAAGGTTTTTTTATATAAAGTAAAGATTAGAAGAGTACATACATTTTGACCCCCAAAAAAAGTGAGTATATATATACATTTGTTTAAAAAAAATTGGGAAAAACAAAAAAGAGAGAAGAGTTATTTTGTAAATGATAAAATTTTAACTAAAATTGACAGAAATATTATTGACGCTCGTATCATACAGTATTGTTGAACATATTACATCATAATGATCATATATTCATATACTAATTAAGAACAGATGTGGTAAATGGACTCACCTTTCATTACGTTTTGGTTTGGCGTTTAATTGACGATAAGGATTCCCAAGACTTCCGAACTCAGAATCCTTTTTTTTTACAAACCTAATCAACAAATGTAAACCAACAAGTAAGGATTAATGACATGATCTTTAATAATCAAACTGAACTAAACCGATACTAATCATGCAGTCTCTAATAGAACTAAACCGAATTGGATTGAATCTAAGTCAGCTTCAATTGAATCAACCCGGATTTTATAAAGCAGTTTTAGAATCAATTTTGCTTTAATCAACATGTCAGCAGCTACAAAAGGTAAATCTTTTGACTTTGACCCGGTTTAAGTAAACCAATTTGACTTTCACCATTGGTTGGCTTTTGATACCAAAACTGGAAAACTCAAACACTAGAAAGATCAAGTGGCAGAAAAAACTCACAAAAATTGTCAACGATGAAGTCAACTCTGTTGAATGGCGTTGACAACGATAGTATAGGTGGCCATGCCATGAGCTTTATGATCTAAAATTTTACCCACATCGTTTCAAAATAACTATGACTATGATGATTTAAATAAATATTTTCTTTTGATAATTACGGGTTTCGGTCCCAAAAAAAATAAAGATTAAGAACATTCATGTATAATTTACAAGAAACAAATATTAAAAATTTATCTAATTCGTTTTCACAACCAAATGAGGAACCATGTAAGATTCTTGCCCTTGGAGAACTTCCGAAGAGGAAAAATAAGATAGAAACAATCAGAATGAAACTGATAAATATGTAAAGAGTAAACCCTTAGAAAACGTACTTATGCAAATAAATAGAAAAGATGAATCACGGTGGCTCAAAGAAGTTCCGATGATCTTTCTCCTTTCCTTACAAATTTAACGGGCAGAGAATAAGATAAAACCAAGAGAAAACAAATTAGAGGAGAATTGAAATATAAAATTATCTGGCTATTTAATAATAGTTTCAAGCTGTTTTGGCTATGTTATTTTTTGGAAATTTTATTAATATGGTTTGTTTTTTTCGAAATAATTATTCATAACTCACGAGTTCAATGGGTTTTACTTATTTTAATTTTTTTACTAAATATTAACTTAAAATGTGTTGAACTTGAATGTACTTATCTTATATCCTACTTCCTCTGTTTCAGTTTATATGTAATTTAAAATTTTTACACACAAGTTAAGAAAATAATAAATTTTCTTTCTTACCTTTCATTAATATACAATACAAACAATTCTATTGCCCATAACATTAAAATAATATGGGTAAAATTGTATTTTTCACAAAACATTTGAATTGAAAACCTAAAACAACACTAAGAATGAAACAAATTTTAAAGTCTAAAACTACAAATAAAATAAAACATAATGAGTATTAAAAGTTCATGTATATTAGCAATTTAAACCTGTTAAACTTTAATTTTGTAGGATATGTGCCATGTTAATTGGCTATACAAATTAAAATCTACTTTATTTCATGCATTTAATATTTGTATTTATTAACAGAGGGTTGCCTAGAGTTTAAGAGATCTAATAACACTTTTAATGGTTAGAGACTCATGTGAGTCTCTATATAATAAAATAATATTAAATATTTATATAATTTTATATTATTTAATTAATTATTTTTGTTGGTTTCTATTTTATGTTGACATTTATTTGATTTAGTTTAAGGAAGATTGGAAATACCATTAGTGGATCAACTTTACCAGAAGCGATCTATCTTTTAGAAATCTGAATGATCCGGCGTTGACTCTATCTACTTGGACCTTTAACCGGACTAATCTTCTCACGTAGGGGCTTGATATCGCATAAAGGAACACATACATCTGGAGTTCACCCCATTCTTATTAGGGCTCCAGATGGCCAAGCTCATTTTTAGCTTGGTTCCACACCCTTACATCCATTTTCATTCAGACCCCAGTCATCTTTCGTAACATTAGGAGTATGTGCAACCAAAGGCAAAAACTACGGAGTATAGGAGCCGGTACAACCAAATGTTCTAAGGATTTTCGAGTAAGCTTTCTAGTATCAAGTACTTCATCTATATTAGTTTGAGTTGACTATTGATGCATTTTTTTTATAGATTTGTATAGATTTATGTCCATGGTTAGAACTGGTTCCAACTTCTTCTCAGAAAAAAATGCTTTGGGATCGACCAATCCTACCTTGATCGATCGATCGATCCCGTCTCATCTCGAGACTCTCTTTCAAAAAAAAAAAAAAAAAAAAAAGACAAGGGAAAGAGGTATGAAGGAACCAAAATAAAACCTTTTATTTATTTAGTTAGTTATTTGTTTCTGTTATTTATTTTAGCACCAATAGCAACTCTATTAGGACCATTATATAGAAGCTTGCTTGGGATCTAAGGTTCAGGAGGTTGTGCACCATTTTGGTTCCCGTCTCACTGTGATTTTGCGCATTTGCTTGTACCGGAGTTCATTTATCATGCCTAACTATCACCCTCAAAAGGACCCCCCGTTACTAGCCCTTAGCGATTTCGACTCCCTTTTTGAGACTGCACGCAACATTTAATGAATGTTAAAGGGCCAACAATGGAGATTTCAGAAGTTCCCTTGGATCTCGGATGCTAGAGTACGATAATTTTTGCTATGCTTATGGTAAAATACATGTTGTACTGCTAAAGTTCAATTAACCTTTCACAAGGTTTCTTTTTGGTTTACATGATCAACATGGTGGTTTCTAAAGCTAAGCATAAGTTCCCGTTTTTCAACTTCCACTTCTGAACTTTGTTTCATTGCCTTGTTTCTTACTTGAGGACACGAAAGGATTCAAGTCTGGGGGTGTGATGGTGTCTATTTTGACCCATTTTTATAAATGTTTTACTTGTCTTATTGAGTTTAGAAGTTAGGTTTTGTGTTCTTTTGGTCGGTTTTAGTGTCTTTTCAGGTTTTCACTTCCTTGGAGCTAAAATGAGCAAAATGGAGCAATTTTGGACGTTTTTACACATCATTGGATTTTGGAGATATCTTGGATCGATCGATTCTGAAGAGGATCGACCGATCCCGAAGCAGATTGGTCAGTCAAAGGAATCTATGAGGTGGCACGGATCAGAGGAAGCAGATCGATCAATCCAAGTCGGATTGATCGATCCCAGTCACGAATATTCTCCAAATCGCACATTAACTCCGAGTTTTGACCTAGAAGAAAACCTATAAATAATGCTCATTTCCTGAGCGGCCAGAGAGACCTAGACACGATTTTTACTGTTACTCTGTTATTTTTATTTCTCATTTTAGATCTGTAATTTTTACATTGCTTTTTCTCAGATCTATAAAGTTTTCATTGCATTTTCAAGATCTACAATCTGTTTTCATCTCTTTCTTTGTGTTTTCAACCATCCAACATAATGATCTATCAACCAATTGCCATGGTTGAGTAGATCTATATGGTGGGTGATGTGATTTATTCAAAGGGATTTAATGTTTAATTATGTTATTGTTATAGATTAGAAGTATGATTATTAGATCTCTACTTCTATGAATCAAATGCTTTTGTTAGGTTGACGAATCTATCAAATGATTCATAGGGTTTTATAGTACAGCTAGTGTTGGCTATTCTACCCGAAATCTATAGTTTGTAGGCTTGATTTCAAGATTTCCAAGAGTTGAAACTTGATCTACAAGTGAACTCTATCAAACTAGGTCAACAGTTTCAAACTTGTAGCGGATTTATGATAGAATAATATTTGCTTTTCTAAAAAGGTTTATTTTGGTACAGTTTTTGTGTTCTAGATCTAGAGCATTTAATTGCTAATCCGGTTAGATATCCTTTTTATTTATTTAAATCTTTGCGATTTCCCAGATCTCAACATTTGTTTTAAATTGATTTTATTTCCTTAAATATTTTATTCGGATTTTATTTGAGTTTCCTTTTTCTGATAAACTTTCCATATTTTTCATCCTAGCTCTGTTTTAGATCTACGGATCGATAGTGCTCTTTACTCTCTGTGGATCAATTCCACCATTATAATACCGCGCGCAACCATGCACTTGCGGAGTTTAGATGTTCGGTAAAACCTGATGCATAAAACATCACATCATGTACCTAGGATTAGCATCAGTACTTCCTGGTAAGACGCCATCAGGGCGTTTAGTGTTCACAGCAGATTGTGCAAATTGAGTATCCAATCTCTTGATGTGATTATTCAAAGTCTCATACTTCCCATTAAGATTTGCATGAAGAGCATCCATCTTACCATTGAACTCAACAGTCATCTTCTGCTGTCCCTCAAGAATTTGGTCAAGCATGTCTTTCATCTCAGAATCCGGAGTCTTAGCAGGTAGATTCTGGTAGTGGGAACTTCCAAAGTTCCTAGTGAAACTGCTGTTGTTTCGCTGAGCATCCTGAACTGCAGGCTTGGGCGTAAATCCAGAAGTGTTCTGGTTGTTCCCGTAGTTGTTCTTCTGATTGTTGTAGCCTCTGAAGTTGCCTTGAGAATTGTCAAAGATTTGGCCATTAAAATCAGAACCATTCACATAGTTCACATCCTCTTCATTAGTTTCTTCTTCAGCCTCAAAAACCTCAACCTCTTGAGCAAAGTGAGCCGATTTCTTGTTTACTAGAAGGTTGTGCACAATATCAAGCTTTGCCTTGACTTCATCCATCTGACTACTATTCAATCCAGCAGCTAATTTCTTCCTCTAATAATCAGCATTCTTGGAACTATTACTAGATGCCAAGTTATCAATCAACTCAATAGCTTCCACTGGTGTCCTAGTCTTGAAATTACCATTACTAGCAGCGTCTAAAGCAACTTGATACCTCCAATCAATTCCACAAAAGAAAGTTCTTATGAGCTGGACTTCATCAATAGCATGGTGCGGACAATCTCTTTGGTACCCCTTGAATATCAACCAAGCAGCTTTAAGAGTATCAGCATGTCCTTGAGTAAACTGAATAATCAAATCCCTCAAGTCATCTTTCGTAGCATCATCATAGAAATTACTCAGAAAAGTTGTCTTGATGTCCCTCCTAGTGGTCAAAGAACCTGATTGTAACTACTTCAACCAGTGAGCTTCTTCCCCAGCAAGAGAGTATGGGAAGAGCTTGCAGAATAGATAGTCTTCGGACACTCCATTGGCTTTAATACTCGAAGCCAAGTCTTCAAACTTCTCTATATGGTCCATTGGATGCTCTGCAAGATGAGCATGGAAAGTGTGTTGCCCCACAAGAGTGTAGTATTGAGGTTTCAACTCAAAATCATTCGTCTGAAAAGCAGGAGGACATATAGTAGACCTATTAGTGTAGAACTCATTGGGTCTGTTGAAATTAGCCAGTGTTCTTCCCACAGTTTCAACCTAAGCATCCAAAACATTCGGACCACGTCCGTTGTCATCGCATCGACCGACATGGGTAGTGTCCTGTTGGTCGACATGACCAGTATTGTCGACAACTTCGACAATGGGGTTCCCATCAGCATCAAGTTTCTGACCTTGATCATTGAATTGGTTGCCTTCTAAATCATGTAAGATCCCAGCAACATCCCTCACAAGCACAACAGTCCTAACCATCTATGATTTCCTCTGTGCTTTGCGATTAGCTATTTCTAACTTCCCAATCTCTGCAGTAGCAACTAGTTCTTTGTTCTTGTTGCTTCTAAGATTTATGCACCTGAGATAAGAGAAAGTAGAGATGTAAGGAACAAAATAAAAGAAAAATCTAGACTAAACTCAAACTGAAATCTTATGGTGAATTTAGATTCCCCGGCAACGGCGCTAAAATTTGACAGGGGTCAAAAGTAACCCTAAAACTACTCTCTCAAATTAAGAGGTAAATTGCAGTACTTAGGGGTCGAATCCACAAGGACTCTGAAAACTCACACAATAGAAACACAGATTCGAATTAAGCTAGATCAATAAATAGTAAATAAAACAATGCAATAAACGAAATAGTAATTAAATGAGGATGTAATTCAAGTGATTAAAACGCTAGACCTAGGGACAATCAATTAGGAATACTTTGGAATGTGAACTGGGAAGTTCATAAATCAGGTCTAAATTTTTTGTTTGGTTCTTAAACTTGTAACACTAATATGATATCTCATCCAACTCTCCCTGCGACGACATCTATCCTCTAAACAGAAGCAAACCAAATCTCTTTGCAAAATACCAATAAATAGAGTCTTTATGATTAGCGGGTACGATATGTATACAAAATTGCTAAACCAAATCTCGCTGTGAAAAGGCAATTTGCTCATCTAAGATTGGGTCAGGATATCAATAGCACTCTCGCGCCTGCTAGTACCAGGACTAAGGTGATCAATCTTAACACTAGTATGATAATAAAATGTAGATGAAGAACATTATAGATAACCTAACATGACTATGCCCAATTCAACAAACCATCATAAACCCTTTTGAAACCCTAGATCTAACAAGGTGACTACTCAGACATAGAAGAGAGAACACAATTCATTGTCTGAATAATACTCATGAAGTTAGAATAAGAAATAAGGGAGTTCAGAATTCTTCTATCTACAAAGTTTGAGATCTGAATCTTCTCTCCAACACACTTGCTTGAAACTTACAATGAACCTTGAATATGATAAAAACTTAGTCTCTCGGACTTCTAAAACATAGTTTAACCTAAAAATACGAGTAGGCATGAAGTATAAACTTAAGAAACTTCTGGGACATAGTTACAATTTTTGCAACTTGATAAAACTCGAAGGTGTCATTCATGTCGTGGATGTGTCGACCGACACAGGAAGGGCCTGTCGGTGGACATGGACAGCAATATTCGTCTCCTTTTTGATTTGCTTAGCTACAAGCTTCCAAAAGCTCCAAAGTGCTCATCAGGGTCCAATCCGTGTTTGTACCTAATAAGAATCAATATATATACAAAAGACTCTAAAACCAATACATATATCATGTCATAAAACCATAAAATTCATGATATATCAAGGATCACTTGGACCTTAAGGGTTGTATTCATGCCACATCGGTTGTGATACATGTCTAAGATGGCTAAGACTTTGGCCATATGATCCACTTGCACTCTTTTTCCCTTGGCTCGGTTTTGTCCCAATGGGTTTCCCGAGCAAGGTTTTTAATGAGGCATGTGGCTCATATGTTCATCTATGCCAACCTTAGTCCGATCCATTGCATGACTCGTTTTCTTCACTTTGGCGTGGCCCATGAGCTTATCTTTCTCTCTTAGTTTTTGAATTTGAACTCTTGATATTTTTGCATGGTCTTTGAGTGTTTACGAGGCATGTCTCGTAACTCTCTCTCGCTTTAATCTCTTTGTCTCTTCTCCTTCTCGCCTTCTTCTCTTTATATTGAGGCTGAGAACCATTGTAATCCCTTATCTATATTTTCCATCAAAAACCCTTTCAAAATATAGATCATTGTCTTTGTTTTCGTGTGATTCGATTACAAATACTCTTAGGTCATTTCGTGTGATTCGATTGACCAAACCCGTCTCATCAAAAGGCTATTCCGCATCCTTTTATGGCGACATTCGATCCATTAAACGTAAGGTGCTTGTTAATCAGGTCTTGCAACCTCTCACTTTGATCTCATTCTCTCGTTGTCGAAATTGGGAAGTGTCTCCCCACGAGGAACGTATCATGTGGTATCAGAGCTGCATTGAGAATTAAGTGATTTTTCTGTGTTTTTGTTTGAATTTTCATAAATCTAATTTTTGTGCTAATATCGTGAAATCAATTGGATCTGAACCTAGATTGAGTCTAGTTTTTGTTAAAACTAATTTAATAATTTTTAGAGTTGATTTGATAATTTTTCGAGATCAATCTTATAAGACAGTCGCGATTAGGGTTTATTAGAATCTGATCAGTCATTTTTTGTGTTCTTGTTATTTTCGATTTGATTTCTTTCAAAAGGAACATTTTACTGGTGTAGTTTGTAAATCTTTCAGGTACCATGTCAGAGGAAGTGAAATCACGCAACAAGCAACTGATCGATACCCTTACCAAGACCTTCGAAGCCATGATGAATGAGAAGATCGGCATACTACGTGAAGAAATTGTACCGGTATTAGCGGATTTCATGTCTAACAATCCAAGGAATAACCAAGAGCGAAATCATGAAGGCAACGTGGACCCTGAAAGGCAACAGGGTGTAAACAATGGTCGGGTGTTACAACAAGAAGACAATCTTCGGAAGTTACCTCGTGATCACAGAGATACAGGCACCAAGGCATACTATAGTCAATCCTCTCGAAGCAACTCAAGAAGACACAGGAGAGATCGCGAAGATAGGAGACCGCCTCAAGACAGTTTCGGAAGCTTAAAACTACGCATTCCCCCATTCCAAGGAAATAGTTATCCTGATGCATATCTTGAGTGGGAAAAGAAGATCAAAATGGTCTTCGATTATCAATATTACACTGAGGCAAACAATGTCAAGGCCGCAACTACCGAGTTCAGTGACTATGCTCTATGTTGGTGGGATCAACTCATTACGTCTAGCAGAAGGAATTTCGAGCCAACAGTGGACACATGGGCAGAGATGAAAGTGATCATGCGACAACGGTTTATTCCAAGCTACTACCATCGGGAGCTTCACAATCAACTTAGAAAGCTTGTGCAAGGCACTAAAGATGTGGAAACGTATTACCAAGAGTTGGAAGCCTTACTAATCAAGGCTGATGTTCGTGAAGATAGAGAAGCTACCATGTCCAGATTTCTTGGAGGGTTACAACATGAAATACAAGACCGATTGGAAGTTCTGATAACCATTGGGAACTATGAAGATGAAGTTATATGAGATGTTTTACCTATGGAGGCTGGACATATAATATTTGGAAGACCCTGGCAGTCCGATCGTAGAGTGATACATGATGGTTACACCAATTGCCATACTTTTGAATTCAAAGGACGCAAGACCACGCTCTTACCCATGACTCCTCATAAAGTTTATCTTGATCAAATACAACTCAAGGGAAAGAAAGGCCTGATAACACTGCATTTTACATGTTCTAAGCATATAATTATCATCATATTAGTGCATATTCATTCCCTGTTTATACCATTATATGCATATTTCAATCACTTTAGAATTTTAGGGTCCTTTGCATAAGCATTGCATATTTTGGGTTGTTTACAGGTAAAAATGGATGCTAAGGAAGCTTTGGACCATTGAGGAGCTGGATAGGAGTTTCGGATCAGCTCAAGAAGGAGATTGAAGGAAGATGGAATGAACTCGACCAGCCACTCGATCACTATGGTCGAGTGGTATTTCTGGATTAGTAGGATAGCTATTTTGTCTTTACCTTAACCTTATCCTTTAGTATAAAAGCACATGTGTTAACCCTAACAAAGGGTGTGCTCGCTTTTAGACCTGAAATATTATCTCTCTCAGCCTCCTAATTACTCTCTCTCTTGTTCTTCATTTTAGATCTTTGTCAGCTTGATATCTTTTTATTAAATCAGTATTTGCATTTATTTTCTTCAGCAAATCTTTTTATCTCAATCTGATCTATCTCATATGTCAGATTTGGAACTTTCTGGGTTTCCATATTTAGTTATGATTATGATTAGTGAGTATTTAACTTTAGGGTTATTAGGGATGGATTAGATTAGGGTGGATCTTGATTAATCTGGCATTTTTAAGTTCTTAAATGCTTAAAATTCTTTTTGGCTGAGAACGTGATGTGGTACGGATTTTCACTTCAATCTTTTCCTCAAAATCCACAAGTGACTGCAAGTGCACAGTACTTTGAATGTAGTATTTAAGGTTATCGATCCCACAGAGACTTAAGATCACGTTACGAGAATATTGGAATGAAAGATGGCTAAGACAAAACAATGAATGGGGGGGGGGTTGTTGATGTGTCACGAAATATGCAGCAAAGAAATGCGGCAAGAAACAAAGCAAATATCAATAAAAAAGGAATGCGGGGTTGCAAGGGGTTCTCAGGGTTTCATAAGATGAATGCATGCATAGGAAATCAAACAAGGATTATTCAATGGTGTGGATGTTCTTGGACTACAAAACACGGATGAACAAAAGATATGCAGTTCACAATATCAATCGCCTAATGTCTAAATGCAAACAGTACTCAACTTTCGCAGGCAAAGATGCAAATATTCAATCAATAAATTCAAGTTCGATTCTATAACTCAACTATTGCAGGTTATAACACAATACTCACCAAGGCTTGTGCAAACAAATCTATAGATCTATCGATGTATAAATCGCCAAACTTCACTTACTAGTTAGATACTCTAGAAATATGCATTAAGAACAAGCATAGGACGAAGAACATATGATGAATAATTCTAGATCTAACAACCTAAAAACTCGGCCTCATGATTCCCCTAGAATGCACCCTAACTACCCAACAAAGAAAACTACTCACACATATTCATGTAAAGCAAAACCATATGAATAAAAGATTACAAATAGAATATAAGAAAATGGTTTAGAGATCTTCTCTGAGATACAAAGTTGATGAATCTTATTCCTTTTACAAGTGGTGAATAGATATAAAAGATGAAACAAGACTTAAAGAGAAAGGTGGTGATGACTTTGGCGGCTTCAAAGTGGTGGAATGGACTCGGCGGCTTGTGGCGGCAACAAGATCTTCATCTAGGGTAAGGACGGCGGTGATGAGGTGATGGACGGCTCACTAGGGGCGGCCTCTTTGAGGTAAAAATGAAGCACACCTCACCATTAGGTCAAAACAAGTATATATAGGTCTTCAGATGCATTAGGGTTTGGTTTTAGGGTTTCCAGGGAAAACTCGTCATTTAGATGAACGTAGAGGCATAGGCCAGGCCTTGAAGTGGGCCTGAGGTTCATGAGGAACTTGAGTACCAACCTCGGCCATAGGTGGTCGTGACCGGACTCACCAAAAGGCTGGACCTCGGTCACGTGTCTTGTGTCGAGGTTCTTGACAGTGCTTCACTCTTCGGGATGCATCTTCCAAACGGCTAAATGGATTGCTTCAACTATTGTCCCAGCTGAATCACTACTCTTCTAGCTTTCCATAGACACCAAGAACTCTCATTTTGGTGCAGGAGAAGGTCTTCAAACATTGCCAAACTTCCGATGCTCTGAAACTGCCTTGAAACGGGTTTTTGCTCCTTCTAGGTCCAATACGCCTTAAAACCTACAAAACCCTTTTGAATCTGCAAATACTTGATTATAACATTTTTAGCCTTGAAAACCAATAAAATCTCCATAAAATCATAAGAAAAAATGGCTAAAATAGGTAAAAGTCGATGTTATCAACTCCCCAACACTTAAACGTTGCTTGTCCTCGAGCAAACAAGAATGGAGAAGAGGTTTGAAAATCACGAGATGTCGTCTACAATCAGGGACCATACTCCAATGGAAAACCTGCAGATTGTTTAGTACAAGGATTCAAAACTTTTTCACTATAGACTCACAACATTCTCAATCTCTTATCCTTCAATCGCAAACTGTCGAGAGACTTTGGAATTCACTTCAGTCAACTCCTTACATTCATTAAAAGGTGGCATGGATTTCTCAAGATGGAGCATCGTTCGGGGTAGACGGTGCTTGTTATAAAAGGGCTTTTGGTGTTTAAGTGGAGTTTAAAGTGTTTAGAGCGTATTGTGATCTCGGAGGGCAGCTATGTCGCAGACCCGCAAGAGAGAATGAACCCATTGATGTTCACAGCTTCCAACCACTTCTTCATGTCAACACCTTGTTCCTTTAATTCTTTTCTTCTTGTGATTCCCCCAGACTTAGATGTTTCTGTGGGGTTATTTGCACCATCTTCATAACATCTTCTCTTCATAGTCTTCTTCTCGGGATTTCCTGTGCTTATGAGATTATTTTGTAAAAGTTTCCTTTCCTTTCTTTTTCTTTTTCTTTTCTTTTTCTTTTTCTTTTTATTTTTCTTTTTCTTTTTCTTTTCTTTTTCTTTTCTTTTTCGTGAAGGAGGAAACGGTACATAAATTTTCAAGTCTCAAGCACAAGATATGAGTACCTTTTCTTATAGATTCCGAGATGTATGTGTTATGTAGACCAAATCGTGACTCTCTCTTTCTATCTCTTCTTTGATTCCTTCAAGCTCTCCATCTTCAAGTGGTTGGAAAACTGTGTCGAAAATTTCTCTCTCGCGTTTCTACGCATATCTGCCGACAAGAATGAAAAAGAGATTGGTGAAAGGTCTGAAAAGAGATATATGGTGAAGGGTGTGACCACTAAAAATGAGTGGCCATTCAGGATCAACAAAGAGTGGTAAAAGGGATAATTTAAGTCAGGATAGAGTGGAGTCAACGTCCGTTCCAACCGTGTTCTCTGTAGGATGAAATTTAGGGAGAAAGGTCCAGCAGTGAGCTTCTAGGTATTGTCCGTTCTTAACATATCCTGCAAAACTTCTCCTTGGGAGGTGTATCAGAGCACATAAAGGTCGATCCACATCATGTCATAAAGTCATTATTTCCAACTAGTTTTGACTCAAGAAAAATAGGAATGACTCGATAAAAGCAATATCATTGATGTAAAAAGTGGTAAAAAGTCTCAAGTCAACAAAATAGAGGTATCAGTAACGGATGAACATCCTTCCCCCCAGACTTAAATCACACCGTCCTCGGTGGGGAAAGGATAGATATCATAAAGAAAGATTGGGTTTAAGAACAGTGTCACCTGAATTGGAATATTGGTGACTAACCGGTGTTTCTTCCTTTGAAACTTGACATCGAATGGACTTGGTTCTAGTCCATTGAATTGTTTTTGTAAAAATCTTTCTAGTTGCATCCTTCCTGAGACAAAAACCTAGAACCATCAACAATATGCAAAAGGTGGATAAATATAGGAAATATAAAGATATGGATAGAATTGTTGTCTCATTGTTGTCGTGGTTGCCATGGTCGAGATCTTCCATGGTGACTGTTAAGCACCAAATAGTGCTTTTGGTCGGATTGGTGAAGTGATCTGAACAGTGAAGACACTTGGGGTAAAAGTGACGTGGAAGGCACTAGGGTGAGAAACATCAGTCACAAGTGGTCGTGATCGGGGCTGGCCCTCCTTCACACCTCGGTCACGGCCTTCGTGACAGGGGCCATCCGGATAGGATGTGGCTGCCCTCTTCTTCCTTGTTCCTTCTTCTTAGCTTGCAAGTATATCATCCGTCTTTCAAATTGTATCAAGGGAGTGTATACTTACTTGTGGATCCGAGATTTGGATGTCCCATTGAAGTTTTACCCCTTTACGGCCGAGTATACCTTCAAAATAAGGTCCAATGATGAATCTCGAAATCTAGCCCAATCATGGCTACATTTTCTTTGATGATAACTTCCCAAATATCCACATATCCTCAGATATTGAATCTTATGTTGATCCGTTGAACCAATAGCAAAATGACCCAAGATGAGTGAAATTCCTAGTCGTGGATCGGTTTCGGCAAAGGGTAGGGGAATTTCTAGTTTCAAATTTCATTCTATAAAATATTCCTTGATCATCGCTCTCAAAAATACTCAAACATGTTGAGTACCCGATTATAGTTCATTTGACCAAGGATTTCTTAGAAATTCTCTTACCTTGGTGGGTTTTGTAGCCGCAGAACATTGCCGGCTGCGAACTCAATGTTGATGATTGGCCATTTTTTTTCCTGAGCTTCTTTTTCTGAAATTTCTTTGACCAAAACTTCCTAAGGGTCAACTTCTAAGCGTGTGCCAAGTTGGACCACTTTGGCTCGAATAGATTTTGATATCCTTCAACTTTAGTGAAATATGCAACTGTGACGCTCAAGATGGAATGATCTTCTTCCCATGAATCCTTTTCCAAAAAGTAACTCGGCATTACTCCTAGAATCCCCAAATGGTGTTTAGTACCTGATCCTTGGTCATTTGGGCAAGTGGAACTTGAAAATCCTTCAATGGGTCATGAATGACCTAGTCGCGGCTCCGGAACGGGATGAATATTGGCCTTGGCTTGGTAAAACGTGGTTGGGGAAGGTTGCATAGCTCCCTGGGGTAGTAAGGATGGTTCAGGGAACTCCCTTAGATCAATGGTGCAACAAGACACCATTTTGGCTCAAATCTTCAAAAACCTTGGCCACAGGGCTCGTGACCGAGGTGTGGCCTTTTCGTGGCCTCGGTCACGGATCTTGGGACCGGGTGATGCATTGTACGGGCCTCGGTCATGGGGCTTGTGACCGAGGTTTGACATCTTGTCGCCTTGGTCATTTCCAACTTGACCCAAAGGCTAACCTTCTTCCTCTTTTTTGTTTTTCTGTTTTCTCCTTTTGTATTTGGTTTTATGGTTTATGTGAAATCTGAAATAAAACATGCAAAGATCAAAAGCAAAATAAAATCTTATCTAAAAGGTAATGAAAACTTACAAGTGGGTTGCCTCCCACAAAGAGCACTTGTTTAAAGTCTTTGGCTAGACTTGGGTATTTGGACTATGCTTTCGGAGCTTTGAGTAAAGCAACTGATGTTGCTCAATCATTTCCATCTTCTGCTAGGTAGGGTTTCAAACGCTAACCATTCACAGTGATTGGGACGCCTTTGTCATTAAGGAGGACAACAGCTCCAAATGGCATGACTTCTTTTATCGTGAATAGTCCGGACCATCTTGATCTTAATTTTCCCGGAAAGAGTTGAAGCCTAGAGTTGAAGAGAAACACCTTTTTGTGTGGAGCAAACATCTTTGTTCTTTCCTTGTATATCCTAGCATTCTCATTAGCATTGTGCCGTATTTCATCCAACTCATTCAATTGGATCAATCTCCTTTTGGAGGCTGTCTTGAGGTTGAAGTTCAACTCCTTCACGGCCCAAGCGGCTTTGTATTCCAATTCAACAGGCAAATGACAAGATTTCCCATAGACAATATGAAAAGGAGTGGTACCTAATGGCGTTTTGAATGCGGTCCTATAAGCTCAAAGAGCATCATCCAACTTGGTAGACCAATCTTTCCTTGTCTTCAACGTGGTCTTCTGCAATATGGACTTGATCTCTCTGTTTGAAATCTCCACTTGCCCACTCGTCTGAGGGTGATACGGGGATGTAACCTTGTGAGTGATCCCGTTCTTCTTGAAAATTGCCCTGATAGTTCCATTGATAAAGTGGGATCCTCCATCACTTATCACAACACGCGGAACTCCAAACCTTGGGAATATGATTGTTTTGAAATCTTCACAACCACATTCGCATCATTGGTGGTACTGGCTATCGCCTCCACCCATTTAGAAACATAGTCAACAGCAACGAGAATGTATTCATTTCCATTAGGCTTTGGGAAAAGTCCCATGAAATCTATTCCCCACACATTAAAAACTTCAACTTCAAGTATGAAGTTCTGTGGCATCTTGTTTCTCTTGCTTATGTTGCCCATCCTGAGCATCCTTAAATATAGTGGGCCACCAAAATCCTGCTTGCAAGACCTTAGAAACAGTTTTAAAGGTTGCAAAATGACCTGCATAGTATGAACCATGGCATCTGAGAACTCCATCAACTTCTTCTTCCGGAATACATCTTCTAAACAAACCATCTGAGCACTTCTTGTAGAGGTAGGGCTCATCCCAATAGAATCTCTTGACTTATTTCAAGAATATCTTCTTGTTGTAACCAGAACTTTGGAGGTTCAACTTCTGCAGCAAGGTAATTCACATAGTGCCTAAACCAGGGGGTGTTACCAATCTAGGTCGTGGTAGTGCTGTAGCTCCAGTGGTTGGTACAGCCTCGATGATATACACATTCTCTTCAGGTAGACTATTGTCTAAGGGAATGGGATCTTCAACTCTCATTCGCGAGAGGTGGTCCGCAACTCCATTGTCTGCACCTCTGCGATCTCGTATCTTAATATTAAACTCTTGTAGTAAGAGTATCCACCTTATCAGGTGTGGCTTGGCATCATTATTTGACATGTGATATAGACTAGCCGCATGGTTTGTATGGACAATGATCTTTAGCTCCTACAAGATATTGTTTGAACTTCTCGACAGCAAATACAATAGCCTAAAGTTCTTTCTCTGTTGTGGCATAGTTGCATTGAGCTTCATCAAGAGTTCTACTAGCATAGTAGATGACATTCAGCTTCTTGTCTCTCCTTTGACCAAGCACAGATCCAATAGCATAATCATTAGCATCACACATAATCTCGGAAGGTAGCTTCCAATCTGGTGGTTAGTTGATAGAAGTTCAGATTAGTGCCTTCTTGATTGTATGAAATGCAGCAAGACAGTCTTTATCAAACTCAAACGTGACATCTTTACATAAGAGACACGTGAGGGGTCTTGCAGTTTGCGAGAAATCTTTAATGAACCGTCTATAGAATCCAGCATGTCCAAGGAAACTCCTTATTCCTTTAACATTAGTAGGCTGTTGTAGGCTCATCATAACTTCTATCTTTGCCTTGTCAACTTCAATACCCTTCTCGGAGATTATGTGCCCTAGTACGATGCCATCTCGTACCATGAAGTGACACTTCTTCCAATTGAGAACTAGGTGCTTGTCTTCACACCTTTGCAGCACTTTGCCGAGATTCGACAAACATTCCTCAAAAGATGGACCATAAACTGAGAAATCATCCATGAATACCTCCATAGAATCTTCAATATACTCCGTAAAGATAGACATCATGCAACGCTGAAAGGTTTCTGGGACGTTGCACAAGCCAAAGGTCATTCTTTGATATGCAAAAGTACCATAGGGACATGTGAACGTGGTATTCTCTTGATTATCGGGGTGGATCGGAATCTAAAAGAATCTTGAGTACCCATCTACGAAGCAGTAGTATTTGTGATTTGCTAACATTTCAAGCATCTGATCAAGAAAGGCAAAGGAAAGTGATATTTCCTTGTAGAGGTGTTGAGTTTCCTGTAGTCGATACAAATCCTATGTCATGTGATCATCCGAGTGGCAATGAGCTCATCATTCTCCGATTTGATAACTGTCATGCCTCCTTTCTTAGGCATGACATGGACTGTGCAAACCCATGTACTATCCGAGATTGGATAGATGATTACAGCGTCCATAAGCTTCATAATCTCTTTCTTCACAACATCCTTGTGATTAGGGTTCAACCTCCTTGGATGTTCAATGGAATTCTTCGAACCGTCTTCGAGATGAATCCTATGCATACAGAGATTGGGGAAAATACCTGGAATGTCTTCCAATGAATATCCCAAAGCCTTCCTATGCTTCCTTAACTCAGGAAGGAGCATCGTAGTCTTCGTTTCATCCAAACCAGAACTGATGATAACCAGATAAGTCGAGTTAGGGCCGAGAAACGCATACTTCAAACCAATAGGGAGCTGCTTAAGCTCGACTTTTGGTGCTCTAAGTTCACTCCACGGATCAGCTATCGCATCTGGGGTGTTCTTAGGAGGATTAGGAGTGGTGATATTCTCACCCACATCGAGATATGCACCATGCCTCTCATAAATCTCCGTAGAATCAAGGATCTTCTTGTAGTTTCCCACAGAATCCTCTAAAACATCACAATTGCTTGAATCTATTGTCAATGCTACTGCCATAGGATCTTCTAGAGCAAGCATCTAACACACTCCAAGAGGGGTCTTCTCCAAATCATCACCAGAAAAGATTCGGTTGTCGCTTATCTTTTGCTTCAAAGTGTCGTTCATGTCGAACTTCATAATGGAATCGCCTAATCGAAGGTCAATCTTTCCATTAGGGACATCAATGAGAGCTCCAGCTGTAGAGAGGAATCGACGACCTTAGATCAGGGGGTCCCTTGGTTCATTCTCAAACTCGAGAGCAACAAAATCTGTCGGAATCTCGCATCCACCAATGATGATGGGTATACCAATGAGAATTCCGACCGATTTCCAAACAGGACGGTCTGCAAGGAATAATGAGATCCTTGTAGGCATGAAGGTTGAGTATCCAAGACGCTTTGCCACAGTGAGTGGCATCATATTGATGCTTAACCCTAGATCACAAAGGGCACACTCAAATACTTCCTTGTTGATCTCGCAGAACACCACAAAACTCCCTGGATCAAACCTCTTTTTGTTTTGTAGTATAGCACTAAACTCCTGGGTAATCATCATTACTCCATCATCCATAACAATGTTGTTTGTCAAGATACACTTCATGTACTTCCTGAGAGGTGTAATCATTGCACAAGCTTGAACAAAAGGTAATCTTACATTGAGTTATCCGATGATCTCTTGTAGCTTGGCTAGTTCTCTCGCTTTCTTCAAACTTTTGGGAGGACCAGCATATGGTACATTAGGTTGATAGACACGTTCAAGAAGGTGATGAGGAGTTGGAGCTTCTTTGGTAAGCTCACGGATCAGTTCTTCTTCCTTCTTGGTCTCTTCTTCTTCTTGGATTTGTATGGTTTCCGGTCCTTTTGGTTCCTTCTCCACAGAATCCTTAGGATACTCGGATTCCTTGTAAGATGTGCTACTCCTTAGAGTGATAGCTTTCAATTGAGCATCTCCTTCCAAAGACTTCTCAATAGCAAAAATCGCTTCTCTGTTTTGTGCGCCAATAAGATCTATCTTAGATGAGAGAGATTCGATCTTACCACTGAGTTCTTGGTAGTTGCTATCAACCTTCTTTCATATTTCCTCCGAAAAACTTCTATAGTTAGCTCCAAGTTGCTCCATTAAGTCTCTAAAGACGGAATGTTGATCATGTGGATGAACATTGTGGTATCCTCTTTGAAATCCTTGAACATTAGTGAAGGTAGCTCTTTGCCAAAAATTTCCTCTATTGTAATCATGATCATGGAAATTCCGATTCACCTACCTTGCTTGGTACCCTCTTCTCTGTCCGATGTAGTTCACATCTTCATCCTCAAACTCTTCTCTTTCATGGAAATGGACAAGTCTATTGATATTCTTGGCCATTTGATGCATATAGTTTGCAAGTACCTTAAACTCAGTAGAGGTAGCCGATTCTCCATCCGGACTGGATGGCTTACGATTGTTGGTTCTGTAGCTATCACTCTCAGCAAGATTAGTGATCAAGATACGGGCATCTTCAATGGTCTTTGTAGAGAAATCTCCATTGCTCGCAACATCAAGAGATTGTTGGTACTCACCATGAAGTCCCCTGTAGAATGTATTCATCATGTTACCTTCTGTGTAACCATGATGAGGACAGTCTCTTTCATACTCCTGAAATTGCCCCCATGCTTCGATAATAGACTCCTTGGCTTCTTGTCGAAACCCTTGAATCTTGTCCCGAAACAGATTGGAACAAGATTTGGTGTAGAAATAGTTAACAAAAGCACTCTTACATGCTTCCCAAGTAGAGATTGACGCCTGAGAAAGAGACTTCCACCATCTATCCGCCTTATCTCCAAGAGAAAAAGAGAATGATGTGCACTTCAAGTAGCTTCTAAAGTCTTCATTGTTGGTCGTGGCATCGCATATAGCTAGTTCTGTATGTGATCCATTGGGTGCTCCGAAGGTAAACCAAGATATAGGCTCTCCTTCACTAGAATGATGACTCTAGGGCTGATCTTGAAATCTTCTTGTTGCGGGTTAATTGGTTGAAACGCAGAACCACTTTTAAAGTGTTGGCAGGGAGTGTCAAACTCAGCAATATTCTTGGTAAGTGGATCCAGCTGATCTGGATTGTAAACTCCATTGTTTCCAGCAAAGACTTGATCGTCCCTCCGAAGTGGTGGATCGCCAAGATCTCCTAGAACATGGTTGTGGTTCTTTATTCAAGCAAAGTGACAGAGGTCAAGTATAACCCTAGAAGCTACTCTCTCAAATTAAGAGATCGCTATAGTACTTAGGGGTTGAATCCACAAGGACTTTGAAAACTCACACAATAGATTGAACGGATTCGAGTTAAGCTAGACGAAAATAAGAAAACTAAATAGAGCAATGCAATAAACGAAAAATAGCAATTAAACGGCATTAAATTCAGATGATTAAAGCGCTAGACCTAGGGACATCAATCAGGAAAACTCGGAAAAATGAACCGGGCGGTTCGTAAATTAAGTCTAATGTGTTTGTGCGGTTCTTAAACTCGTAACATTAATATGATATCTCATCCAACTCTCGCTGCGACGACATCTATCCTCTAAACAGAAGCAAACCAAATCTCTTTGCGAAATACCAATAAATAGAGTCTCTATGATAGTGCGAGTACAATATGTTTACAAAATTCCTAAACCAACCCTCGCTGCGACTACGCTGTTTGCTCATCTAAGATTAGTTCGGGGTATCAATAACACTCTCGTGTCTACCAATAATCATATGGTACCAGTATTAGGGTGATCAATCCTAAGACTAGTGTAATTATCAAATCTAGATGAAGAACATAGTAGATAACTTAACAATACTAAACCCAATTCAAGTTTCCTTCATAATCCCTTTTAAAACCCTAGATCTAACTAGGTGACTACTCAGACATAGAAGATGAAACATAAATCATTGTCTGAATAATACTCATAAAAATTAGAAATAAGAAACAAAGGGAGTTCAGAATTCTTCTCTCTACAAATTTTGAGATCTTAATCTTCTCTCCTATAATCTCCTTGAAACTTACAATGAACTTGAAAAACATATAATATCACCAACTTCATCTCTGGGATTTCTAAAACATAATTTAATCTAAAAACACTATTATGGATGATTTATAAACTTTGCAAACTTCTGGGGTAAAGTTGCAATTCTCAAAACTTGATAAAACTCAAAGGCTTCAATATCGTCTAGGTGATGTCAACCAACACAAGAGAAACATGTCGATCAACGTGGACAGGAATATCCGTCTCCTTGTTGATTTGCTCAGCAAGCCTCCAAATGCTCCAAAGTGCTCATAAGGATCCATCTCATGTTTGTACCTAATAAGACTCAATTTATATACAAAAGACTCCAAAACCAACACATATTTCATGTCATAAAACCATAAAATCCATGATATATCACAAAGCTTGAGTGTACCTGAGAATAGTAAATGAAAATATCAAAGCAGGCTGAAAAATAAAGGTCTTAGACAAAATTTCAATCTCAAACTCGCAAGTAATGCAATAAGTCCCCGGTAACAGCGCCAAAAAGTTTGATGTGGTATGGATTTTCACTTCAATCTTTTCCTCAAAATCCACATGTGACTGCAAGTGCACAGTACTTTGAATGTAGTATTTAAGGTTATCAATCCCACAAAGACTTAAGATCACGTTACGAGAATATTGGAATGAAAGATGACTAAGACAAAACAATGAATGGGGGGTTGTTGATGTGTCACAAAATATGCAACAAAAAAATGTGGCAAGAAACAAAGCAAATATTAAAAAAACAGAATGCGGGGTTGCAAGGGGTTCTCAGGGCTTCATAAGATGAATGCATGCATAGGAAATCAAACAAGGATTATTCAATGATGTGGATGTTCTTGGACTACAAAACACGGATGAACAAAAGAAATTCAGTTCACAATATCAATCGCCTAATGTCTAAATGCAAATAGTACTCAACTTCCGGAGGCAAATATACAAATATTCAAGCATTAAATTCAAGTTCGATTCTAGTCCGTAAATTCCTATAACTCAACTATCGCAGGTTATGACACAATACTCACCAAGGCTAGTGCAAACAAATCTATAGATCTATCGATGTATAAATCGCCAAACTTCAATTACTAGTTAGCTACTCTAGCAATATGCATTAAGAACAAGCCTAGGACGAAGAACATATGATGAATAATTCTAGATCTAACAACCTAAACAATCAGCCTCCTGATTCCCCTAAAATGCACCCTAACTACCCAACAAAGAAAACTACTCACATATTTATGTAAAGCAAAACCATATGAATAATATATTGCAAATAGAATATAAGAAAAGGGTTTAAAGATCTTCTCTGAGATACAAAGTTGATGCCTCTTCTTCCTTTTACAAGTTGTGAATAGAGATAAGAGATGAAACAAGACTTAAAGAGAAAGGTGGTGGTGACTTCGGCGGCTTCAAAGTGGTGGAATGGACTCGGCGGCTTCTGGCGGCAACGAGATCTTCTTCTAGGGTAAGTACGGTGGTGATGAGGTGATGGACAGCGCACTTGGGGCGGCCAATTTGAGGTAAAAAAGAAGCACACCTCGCTATTAGGTCAAAACTAGTATATATTGGTCTTTGGATGGATTAGGGTTTGTTTTAGGGTTTCCAGAGCAAACTCGTCATTTAGATGAACGTAGAGGCATGGGCCAGGCCTTGACATGGGCCTGAGGTTCATGAAGATCTTGAGTACCAACCTCGGCCATAGGTGGTCGTGACCGGACTCACCAAGAGGCTGGACCTCGGTTACGGGTCTTGTGACCGAGGTTATTGACAGTGCTTTATCTTTTGGGTTGCATCTTCCAAATGGCTGAATGGATTGCTTCAATTCTTGTCCCAGGTGAATGATGACTCTTCTAGATTTCCATAGACAACTAGAACTCTCATTTTCCTGCAGGAGAAGGTCTTAAAATATTGCCAAACTTGTGATGCTCTGAAACTGCCTTGAAACGGGTTTTTGCTCCTTTTAGGTCCAATACTCCTTAAAACCTACAAAACCCTTTTGAATCCGCAAATACTTATAATAACCTTTTTAGCCTTGAAAACCAATCAAATCTCCATAAAATCATAAGAAAACAATGGCTAAAATAGGTAAAAAGTTGATGTTATTAGAATGCTTAATGCTTATTCATTTCTGATCAACTTGAATATGATCTTAGATGATCTCTTCACAATAGTGCTTTGAGGTTGTTTGATCAGCTTTTCCAGAGACTTAGTTACACTAGCTAGTTGAGAGTATGCTTCAATGGCGTGTGAATCCATGATATTCAAAGCTATTGTTAGGAAATTTTGTTGGCTTAGGTAGATTGGTTCTTTATGCTTGTCCAATGGCTTGACTCTGGAAGAATCGGGTATGCTGACCCATTGGATTCAACGTCATTCACCATGATAGTGGGGTTTGATTGGTTCAGACATCTATCATCAAAGGATTTGCCTCAAAATATGTTGTGTTTGTTAAGTACTCATATTATGAAAGTGATCTCTTAGTCCATTGTTTCATCCCTATGATCCCTATCTCTTTATTTTTGCATTAAACGCTTAGTTACAATTCAACTCGACCACACCACTTGACCGTATCGGTCGAGTGGCTTTCTACTTTTGTTTCCCTGCTTTTTTTTGTTTACTATTTGTTCATTTGAATTGACATCTCATGTGTCCATTGCTTTAATTATTAGTTATTTGCATTTACAATCATTAGGTTGTTAGTTCCAACTATCATCTTTGATTTGGTTTAACTTATCATGCATTTATATATTGTGATTTCTTGCACTAAACCCATTATGGATTGACACCTCATGTATTACAACAATAATGAGGAATTGAAACTCTCCATGCTTATTTAGAACTCACAAAATACCTGTTTCAATTTGGCGCCGTTGCCATTTGGGTTTATTTGTGTTTCATTCACAATTTCTTTGTTTTTAAGCTTAAGTTCTTTAGTTACTTTTACTTGGTTACTGATTTGGTTTGCTTTTTGCCCTCTGTGTGCTTCTAGTACCCGACTCGACCTACCTACTCGATCACACTGGTCGAGTACTTACACTGAGTCACTTTTACCTACTAAATGCATACAAGATCTCAAGGCAGCCACAATCTCATACAGTATCTTGATCATATCAATCGTCTACAACCTAGAACCCCTCAAGACAGAGTCAGACCTATCCAACCTGTTGCAATGGCTGAACCTCAACCAAGATCTATGGTCATTGGAGCTGGAGATGCTCCTAGTACGCATACACAGAGACAAGGCATTGTTCCATCACCAGTTCATAACAACAATTTTGAGATCCGTGGAAGCCTCATCAACATGGTACAAGGGAACAAATTCCATGGCTTACCAATGGAGAACCCTCTTGCACACTTAGACCTGTTTGATCGCCTTTGCAGCCTCACAAAGATAAATGGAGTTAGTGAAGATGATTTCATGCTCAGATTGTTTTCATTCTCACTTGGTGACAAGGCTTACCAGTGGGAAAGAAATCTGCCTAATGGATCCATCACCACATGGGATGAATGCAAGAAGTCCTTTCTGGACAATTTCTTCTCAAACTCAAGAACAGCTAGGCTCAGGAATGAAATCTCAAGCTTCACTCAGAAGAATGGAGAGACATTCTCAGAAGCATGGGAAAGATTCAAAGGATATATCTCACGATGCCCTCATCATGGTTTCACTGAGGAATCACTCTTTAGTACTCTCTACAGAGGTTCATTACCCTCCATCAGGGCTCTTCTTGATACAGCCAACAATGGCAACTTCTTGAATCGATATGTGGAGAGTGGAAAGGAGCTCATAGAGAATTTAGCTCAAGCTGATGGAAACCATTCTGAGGAGTGTGACAGGACTATAAGAGGATCTGTGGACAGTGATGACAGACACAAGAAGGAAATCAAGCTACTGAATGAAAAGATTGATCGTTTGTTGTTGGTGAATCAGAAGACAGTGCACTTTGTTAGTGAAGAAGATCAGGATCAGATTCAAGATGGGGAGGCTGACCAGTTAGAAGAGATTAGCTACATCCAGAATCAAGGTGGATACAACAGAGGATTCATCAACTACAAGGTCAACCCCAACCTCTCTTATATGAATACCAATGTGGCAAACCACATGATCAAGTATACCCTGCTCACCAATAAGCTCAGAATAAACCTTTTGTTCAATACAATCGAAACCAGCATTTTGTTCCTAAGAAACAACAGCTTGGTTTCCAGCAACAATCTCCTCCTATGAACCCACCACCAGGATTTGCACCTCAGCAAAACCCCATTGTCCCTGAACCAGACATGAAGAGCATGTTACAACAGATCATGCAAGGACAAGCAAATGGAGTCATAGAGCAGAGTAAGAGGCTTACTGAACTGAAGCACCACATTGACAACTCTTACAATGAGCTGAACAACAAGGTGGAAACCTTGAATTCTAGATTCAAGTATCTTGAGACATTGGCTTCTTTTTTTCCCCAATCTTCTGCAAAAAAAACAAGGACAACTGCCTGGAAAGTCAGTTCAGAATCCAAAGGATCAAACTAATGTATATGTTGTATCTTCAAGGCCAGATTCTCATCTCCCACTAAAAAAAAGACATGTCTCATTCACTGTGGACAGTGCTGTGCAAGATGGGGAGGATCTCGTTCAGGAAAATCATAAAGCAATGCCTTCTCCAGGAGTTATAGCTGAGAATCTCATCTCAGAAAACCAACTCGACCACTCTGCTCGAGTAGCAGGTCGAGTAGAAGCTATCCTTGCAAGAAATAAGAAGATTGCCAATCTGAAAAAGCTTCTATCTTGTCCATACCCTGGAAGGCTCAAGAAACAGATAACATCAATCTATGAGGATATTCTTAACGATCAGATGCAAGAGGAAGAAGCTAAGAGATATTTGAATGATGCTAGCAGAGAGATGGATCCCTCAGAAACTTCTGTTGGGAAAACCTTAGTGAAAGAGACTCAGAAGGTAGAAGAGTCAGTCGCAAAGGATCATGAATGGAAGATGATCACTGAGAAGGAAGTAATAGTCCAAGAAAATCTTGAAGATCCAGGGACCATTACCATTCCTTGTGCCATAAAGGAAACAGTCTCAAGAGACTCCTTATGTGATCTTGGCTCATCTATGAACATAATGCCCTTGAACATTGCAACAAATCTTGGATTTGAAGACTTCAAACCAAGAAAGATTTCTCTGAGGTTAGCTGATAAAACAATTTGGAAACCCTATGGTATGCTTGAAGATTTACCAGTGAGGATAGGCCATGTTGAGGTGCCTACAAACTTCATAATCCTTAAAATGGATGAAGAATCAACAAGTCACATGATTCTAGGAAGACCATTCTTGGCTAGTGCTGGTGCAGTTATTGATGTCAAAGGAGGAAAGATTGATCTGAAGTTTGGAAAAGATTTAGTGATGAGGTTTAATATTGGTGATGAGGTTTAATACTTGAACAACTTGACACTTGAGAACCAGTTGAGTAAATCAGCAAGGGAGAGTGTGGATGAGTTCAGTGATTCTGAATCTAATTCAAGGAGCACCTCACCAGATCCAACAAGCATAGCTCAAGGTAGAGCTATCATCTCTTTACAAGAAGCTGTTGGATTTTTGATCAAAGAAGTGGACTGTCTGAAGAAACAAGTCCTAGAGCTAAAGAGGAGCCAGTATGGTTACTTATAGTCTCTTTACCCATCTAAGCTCTGTAAGCAAGTCAATCTATCAGACTTTAAACAAGCTCACTTGGAAGGAAATTTCATGACTATTTATTGTATATAAATTTTTTATCTTTCAAGTTATTGTTTATTTTGGTATTTTAATGCTTTTATCTAGTGTCTAGTAATCCAAGAATAGGTTGAAGAGTGCCATTGACCAAGGGAAATGCAGAGCATGGAGATTAAAAGATGATCAAAACGATCCGGAAACGGACTTGATCACACCACTCGACCCCGAGGTCGAGTGGCCAGGTTTATTTTTGAATTTTCAAATTTTAATCTCAGCCTTCCATTTAAAACCTTATCCAAACCCTACCTTATTAAAAACAAAAAAACCAACGCACACTTCTCTCTCTCTTACCTCAGTTTTCACGACTTACTATCTCTCTAAAACCATTATTTGCGATTTGAAGTTTCAAAAGATTTCTCAAACTCTTTACAAATTTTTGTTTTAACATCAAGCATGTCTGGATTAAACCTTGATTATGGTGCTCAATTGTAAGTAATCCCAATCTTTTGATATGTTCTATTAAGAATTAAAATCCGTAAATCTTTTGAATCTTTTAGATTGAACTTTTTAATGGATGCATGCAACTAAAGATTGGGCATATAAGCTTTAGGATGTTAAACTTTGTTAGAAATCTGGGTTTAAACACAAAAATCGAATTGGTTGTTGATTAATTCCTCTTTGCGAAAAATTCTTTGTAAAAACTTGTTAAGAGCAACAAAGTATTTCCTTGTTTTGGTATTTTCATATGAAAATGAACCTTAATAATGCACCCCTGTGATCTAATGGTGTTGGGCGAAAATTGATTCCAAAGGAACTTTAACCAAAGCTGCTAGACCAGCGACTCGATCTAACTGGTCGAGTCATGTTCAGTAAAAAAATTTAACATCAAGTTTTCCCTTGTTTCAGGTACCAAACCGGGAGAAGGACTGGTTTTATGGCTGCTGCACAAGGCCACGATGACTACTCAAGAAACAGGGATGACATTGCAAGAGGGAAGAGGCCAGTGAATGAAGACGAAGACAAGGAAGAAAGTGAAGAAGAGGTCAGTGTAGAGGGAAGTGAAGCAAATGAAGACTTTGTTGAGGAAAGGGGGCAGACACATAGTGAAAGCAGGAGAATTAGCTCTCTGATGAACATGAAGTTCCTAGGAACAAGATACCCAGATAGGCACACTATGCAAGCACTAGGAATTTGCAAGGAAGTGGGGAAACTCTTCCACAATGCCGATGTGGTGAGCTTCACCAGCAAGCAATTCAATGGGTTCCAGCATGTCACTTCCTTGGTACCCTGGTGTTACACTTATACACTAGGGAAGAAAAGGAAAGCAACAATGGCAAATTGGGTTTCATAAGCTTCAACATAAGGGGGAAGAGATTTATGCCTCCTCTGAGTCTGATAGATGACATTTTTGCTTTCAAGAAGGGTCCTGGGATTGATCAAGATAACCGTAAGGAGAAGCTTACCAAACTCTGGGCTCACTTGGGAGGCAAGGATGAGTTTAGGTCTTTAAGGTCCAAGGGATCAGAGATCAGGCACCTGATGATCAGATACTTTCACAAATCTGTTGCAAGTACACTATTTGCAAGGAAGATAACCGGAGCTGTGAATGATGGAGAGCTCAGAATGCTAGACAAAGCCCTCAAGGACTATGCACCATTTCCTATGGAAGGAGACAGAGCTTGAGTAGGGAACTCGATGATCTTGATCAAATAGCTTATGAGCTGTAGGGACACACTTCTGAAGAACCAGAGGGCGCTGAACAATGCTGAGTTGGCTGTAAGGGGGATCATTACCCCTATTCTGCTCAAATGCAAAGTGGAGATAACTGACAGGCCAAAAGCTTTCACACTCGTGGACATGACCTATCTGAGGAGCTCCCACATCATCGACAATGAGAAAGTGGAAGAGAAGTATATTTACAACTTCAACCACCCAGAGCGAGAAAACGCCAAGGCACTCCTGCCTTTGCCAAGAGATTCTCACAGAACTTTGTACAACAATGGAAGCATAGCCTTCATTTTGCCAATGGGACTCCTATACCGGAAGTGTGATGGGACAGATGAATTTGAGGTACCCCTGAGGCAATTCGCTCAAAGTCACAAGGAACCTGAAATGTACTACTTTGATGAATCAGAGTGCAAGAATCTGAAGGAGGCCAACCACAAGGTAGGCCTGCTCCAGCAATGGAACAAGTTCCCGGACAAGGCCATCAAGTCAAAGGTAAAGACCATCAAGGTCATCTCGGGGAAGCTTAAGAGCTTGCAAAAGAAGGGTGAATCCTCTAGAACCAAGGAGAGATGCAAGTCACCCACAGGAATGTCCACGAGGCACAGCTCAAGGTCCTCAGAGGAGAGGATAGCTCGCAGGGAAAGACCAAGGAAGAGAAGATCGGGTCTCACAGCTGAGGAGTTGGAGGCTCACACCTCGACTCGACCAGATGAGTCGATTCCACTGGTCGAGCTCAATGCTGGAACGGATCCAACCTTTGATCCACACCAATCAGGCTCTTCCCACGGTCCCATGGAGGCAACTTACACAGAGGAGACCATGGCAGGTGTTGTGGACGACTTCTTCACAGCTCCAACCCAGCAAGATCCACCACAATGAGGTACTACAATCAACCCACACCATTGTTCAAATCACTTGCATATTAGTTTATTTTTATTTGTTGTCTTTAAATCTCTCAAATAATCTTCTGAATTTTTATTACACAAGGGACTGTGTAATTTAAGTTTGGGGGAGAGTCTGAGAGATTCGTCTAATCATGTTTTATATTTTCTTATTCAAATTTTATATAATTAAGTCAGCATCTATATCCATTTTAAAACCATAAAAATTTGAAAAAAATTCTGAAAAACAATTTAAAAAATAGAGTGTCATTTAGTTCATTTGCATAATTAGGATTGAGTCTAGAATCATTCATATTAGGATTATTGCATTGCATAGGGGATAATAATGAATTTAAACCAAACGACCTCATAATTAAAAAATTTAATCTCAATGCCATGGTTTTTAGTTGTTGAATGCTTGCATTTGATCTTGAAAACTAAGGCAGCACCATGTTTGGAATTTAAATTCACCATTCATACTTAAGTTGAAACTTGCTGTGAATAAGAAACTCTATCCCTAATTATAAGAACCTAATCTTAAATTTTAAATATCAAACTTAAACATTGTTCATGAACTCATGGCTACCATAAAATACTTGGATACTCTTATTCCTTTTTCCACTCTTGTTTATCCAAGTAGCTGTTCCCACCTTTCGAACAGTTCCAAATAATCACCAAACCTACATTCTTTTCAAACCATGAATTAATCTTGAGTTGAGGCCTATTTCCGGATTGAACTTAGGTGAAAGTGTTAGGTATAAGCCGACATGAATAGCTTCTCATGTAGACTCTAGTTCAAGATTTTTGGACCAGTATAGGATAGGAAGTTTGAACTAGGGGTTGGTTGATGTTTTGAGTGGTAAAAAGAGAGAAAAAGAGTGCTAAAAATCTTTGGAAAGTATAAAACACGAAAAATACAATAATGATTGTCTAGTAAAGGATCTGGATAATTTATTATGAAGATAGGCTCAGGAAATAGAAAAAAAAAAGATAAGCAAAAGTGAAAAGATGTGACTCGATCACACAGCTCGACCAAAGTGGTCGAGTAGATGCCTTAGCCCAGAAAAAGAATTTTTCCAGATCCGCTAGAAGAGTTTAAAAGAGTAAAGATCCTTTCCTTAGAAAATAAAAAGAGAGAAATAATCCTAAAATTAGTGAAAAAAAAAGTATTGCCTTGAGAGAAAAGAAAAAGAAAGGTTGACAAACTAGGATATATTTCTAAGTATAGATTTAGGTAGAATCAGTTGTGTGTTCTTGGGTAGATGAGAATCTGCTCCTGTATGCATCAGGTTGTTTTAACCTTTAGCATTCTCCCAAAGTTCAATCCACTCATTGAGAGATCCTTGTTACAAATGTGCTAAAACCGGAGGAAGAAGAGACCATTTTAGTATCTTAAAACCTGTCCCTCAAAACCAAATGAGTTCTTAACCAATGTTTGATTTGATCCACTGTTCTCGATTAATGAATGTTAAAGGGATAGAGTTCTTTGAATACTTGTTGCCGCTAAAGATGAATTTTGAATCTTTTGTGATGAGCATGGCTAAAGTTTTTAAGTATGGATCATCTGCATAGCATTCTAGAACTGTTAACCATGACATTGAGGTTAGAGGTTTAGTCATTTGGCATTGGTTCTGAATCCCCATTTTCAAAGTACTTCTCCAATCAATCTTTTATTTGCTTGAGGGCAAGCAAATGATAAGTTTGGGGGAGTTGAAAACACTGTATTTTACCTATTTTAAGCATACATTTATCATCATATTAGTTCATAATCATCCCCTATTTATACCATAATCTGCATATTTCACTTCCTTTTGAGTTTTAGGGTCCTTTGCATGAGCATTGCACATATATTGCATATTGTGGGTTGTTTACAGGTAAAAATGGATGCTAAGGAAGCTTTGGAGCATTGAGGAGCTGGATAGGAGTTTCGGATCAGCTACTCGACCATCCACTCGATCACTATGGTCGAGTGGTATTTCCGGATTAGTAGGATAGCTATTTTGTCTTTACCTTAACCATAACCTTTAGTATAAAAACACATGTGTTAACCCTAATAAAGGGTGTGCTCGTTTCTAGACCTGAAATATTATCTCTCTATGCCTCCTAATTACTCTCTCTCTTGTTCTTCATTTTAGATATTTGTAAACCTAATATCTTTTTATTAAATTAGTATTTACATTTATTTTCTTCAGCAAACCTTCTTATCTCAATCTGATCTATCTCATATGTCAGATTTGGAACGTTCTGGGTTTGCATATTTAGTTATGATTATGATTAGTGAGTAGTTAACTTTAGGGTTATTAGGGATGGATTAGATTAGGCTGGATTTTGATTAATCTGGGAGTTTTAAGTTCTTAAATGCTTAAAATTATTTTTGGGTGAGAATGCTTAATGCTTATTCATTTCTGATCAACTTGAATATGATCTTAGATGATCTCTTCACGATAGTGCTTTGAGGTTGTTTGATCAGCTTTTTTCAGAGACTTAGTTACACTAGCTAGTGGAGATTATGCTTGAATGGCGTCTGAATCCATGATATTCAAAGCTATTGTTAGGAAATTTTGTTGGCTTAGGTAGATTGGTTCTTTATGCTTGTCCAATGGCTTGACTCTGGCAGAATCGGGTATGCTGAGCCATTGGATTCAAGGTCATCCACCATGATAGTGGGGTTTGATTGGTTCAGACATCTGTCGTCAAAGGATTAGCCTTAAAATAGGTTTTGTTTCTTAAGTACCCAGGTTATCAAAGTGATCCCTTGGTCCATTGATTCATCCCTATGATCTATATCTCTTTATTATTACATTAAGCACTTAGTTACTAGTCCCATTTAGTGATTATATGTTTTTACAATTCGACTCGACCACACCACTCGACCGTTTGAGCGAGTGGCTTTCTACTTTTTTTCCCCTGCTTTGTTTGTTTACTATTTGTTCATTTTGAATTGACATCTCAAGTGTTCATTGCTTTAATTATTAGTTATTTTCATTTAAAATCATTAGGTTGTTAGTTCCAACTATCATCTTTGATTTGGCTTAACTTATCATGCATTGATATATTGTGATTTCTTGCACTAAACCCATTATGGATTGACACATCATGTATTACAACAACAATGAGAACTCACAAAATACCTGTTTCAAGGCCCAGGTAAGAAACCTACTATTTTTGCTATGGTTGGAAAAACATTGTATGATGATCCTTTTGACCTCAAGACCTATGCGAGTCCTAATGTTTTTGCTTGTTACACTAACCCTGCACCTGTATTACCGAGTGATTTATGAACTTTTCAGGTGTCAAGAAAGGAAAAAACATTCAGTTCTAGAAACAAAACCTCATCATAGAACAGGGCTACAAGACAAGCAAGAGAAACGAAAGTAACATGTTGTTTTCCCAGAGGATCAAACCACACCACATGCCAAACACCTTGCTTATGATGGCGAGAAGACTCTATTCGTCTTCAAGATTTTGGATGAGCACCAACTTGGAACTAAGCTTCATGTCCAAGCCATTGATATCACTAATATTCCAGGCTATTCTAAACTTTTCAACCTTACTCATAATGGTTTTAAACAGATGATAGTACAACCTGATCCGATTGTTGATTTTCTTTGTACTAACTTGGAAATGCCTCCTTGGTTGCATATCAATAGAGAATATTCAACTTGCAAGACATCAAAGCTCAATTCACAGAACATGGAATCATCACATGGAGATAAAGAACATCAAGGCTCCATTACAGAACATCAAGGCTCCATTCGCAGCATATGACCACATCTAGTGGAGTTTCCAAGAAAATAGATTCTCCTATTGGCTACCTCCATAATGTGAAGAATATGGTCAAAGAAACTTGGCTCTCCAGCTTGGCCAAAGAGTTCCCCAGATCACTTCCAACTTCCATGCCGAACCTTACTTAGAGATCTCCAAACCTCTTTGCTCTCTCTTCCCTTATGTTTGTTTAAAGAGTGTACTCCAGGATGAATCTAACTTAAGTTTTTTTTTGGCAGGATTAGCAGATTTGAGGACAAATCTTTTTCAACCCCGGGAGGATGATACGTTCCTGATCGGCTCTACATGAAGTCAAAAGAGCATTGAAACTGAATAATAGATCCAAAAGAGCGTTGAAACTGAATCATGGATCCAAAGGAGCATTGAATCTCATGCATGTATCTTACAAGGGAATACGGCGTTGGTTGCATGGGAGATGGCAAGGATGTATTCATTACGTCTACAACAACACTTTTCATCAAGATTTACGAGTATCTTTACCATCAAGGGATATTCAAGAGGATCACTTGGACCTTAAGGGTTGTATTCATGCCACATCGGTTGTGATACATGTCCAAGATGGCTAAGGCTTTGGCCATATGATCCAGTTGCACTCTTTTTCCCTTGGCTCGGTTTTGTCCCAATGGGTTTTCCGAGCAAGGTTTTTAATGAGGCTTGTGGCTTATATGTTCATCTATGCCAACCCTTAGTCTGATCCATTGCATGGCCCGTTTTCATCACCTTTGGCGTGGCCCATGAGCTTATCTTTCTCTCTTAGTTTTTGAATTTGAACTCTTGATATTTTTGAATGGTTTTTGAGTGTTTACGAAGCATGTCTCATAACTCTCTCTCTCGCATTAATCTCTTAGTCTCTTCTCCTTCTTGACTCCTTCTCTTTATGTTGAGGATGAGAACCATTGTAATCCCTTATCTATCTTTTCAATAAAAAAACCATTCAAAATATAGATCATTGTCTTTGTTTTTGTGTGATTCGATTACAAATACTCTTAGGTCATTTCGTGTGATTCGATTGACCAAACCCGTCTCATCAAAAATATATTCTGCATCCTTTTGTGGCGACATTCAATCCATTAAACCACAAGGTGCTTGTTAATAACGTCTTGGAACCCCTCACATTGATCTCCCTCTCTCGTTCTCAAAATTGGGAAGAGTCTCCTCACGAGGAACATATCATCAGGTGTATGCAATTATGGAGCAAGGCTTCTAAAGATCTACAAGGATTGAGCATAGAGGAGTTGACAAGGAAGTCCACAAAGAAGATCAAGTATACAAAGAAGAACAAAACCACAAGGAAAGCAAAAGATAAGGTTAGTATGGCTGACCCTAATAACCTAAGAAACATTCCCCCTATTATTGATTGTGAGGATGCAAAAGCAGTCCGGCAGAGAGAGAGTCAGGTTAATCAAGGACCTCTCACTGATGCTGGAGCTGCTGGGGTGATAGTAGATGTTGTGCCAGGATTGCAAGTCCCTCCGCGCAGGGTTACCTTAGGCGAGCAAGATGCCCCGCACGCCTACTATAGGAACCGATATGCTATTATTTCCCCTCCTATCCAAAGGAAAGACTTTGAGATTAAACCTCAAATGATTGCCCTGGTAAAACAGAATCAATTCCATGGGCTATCTAATGAGAACCCAATGGACCATATTGATATCTTTGAGGATATTTGTAGTACCACCAAAGCCAACAGAGTCCCCCAAGACTACATTCGTTGCAGGCTATTCTCTTTTTCCCTTGCTGATAAGGCTCATAGATGGCTGAAATCTTTGAGTCCTGGATCTATCACAAGTTGGGGTGAATGCCGAGCTGCTTTCTTACAGCAGTTCTTCACCAAAGCTAGATCCGCAGCATTAAAAAACAAAAAGCCACATTCCGCCAAGCTGGTACCAAGTCCTTCTATGAAGCTTGGGAACACTATAAGGAATACCTAAGGGACTGTCCCCCTTGAAGCTACACCGAGTCGGAAAGGATGAAATTTTTCTATAATGTTGTATAAATGAAGTACCAAATGGCTATGGGCACAGCCAGTAGGGGAGACTTCATGAGCAACACACTGGAGGAAGCCAAGGAGCTCAATGAAAACCTGGCAGCAACCAACTCTAACAGATCTTCTGACTATGATAGGAGAGTCAACCCCACATAAGCGAGTGATAAGATCATAGAGGAGCTTAATGCCAAGGTGGACATTATGATGAGAGCTCAAAAGATATCTGTTAATCTCTTAGAAAGTGAAGAGTTCAATGATGACGAGGAACAAACTGAGGAGATTAACTTTCTCGGTGGACAGAGAAACTACCAAAACCAGGGTTTCAACCCAAACTTTAGGAACCATCCTAACCTGTCCTACCTCAGTACTAATTTTGAGAACCGTGGAGATCAGTTTTATCCACCTTGGAGTACTCAAAACCAAGGGAACTTCCAAAACAATGCTGGTTATGGTAAAACAGGATTAAACCCCCAGTCTGGAAATGCTGGGTCCATGGGGAAGATTGAATCCTTATTCCAACAAATCATGGAAGGACATAAGAAATTCGCTGGGGATATCAACGCTAAGGTTGATAGAGTTTATGAGAACTTCAATGGGAATTTTGATGACTTAGGAACTCACATAAGAGTGTTGGAAAACCAAGTTGCTCAAACCACTGAGAAAAATAGGACACCAACCAGAACTTTCCCAGGAACACCTGAAAACAACCCCAACGAATCTCTACACTTCAATGAACTCAGAAGCGGAAAATACCCTGTCCACAAAAACTATCCTACTAGAGGTGACCGAATAATCTTTGATCTGTCTGATGACAAAGAAGATGATTTCTTCATTGATGATATAGAGCATAGCTTTTACAATAGAGAGCTGAAAATTCCTGAACAGCCTTAAACGTCGGAGAATAGAAGTGATCACTCCATGGACGATGAGATAGAGGAAGCATAGTGTTATTACGCTAACCTCAGAGAGATGGATATTTATCAAGATCAATCGACTCCCAGTGAGATCGATCGATCTCCTGTGTTGAAAGACTAGGATCTTCCGACCGAACCTATTAAACCAGCTACCAAAACTTTAGCACCCTCTGAAAAGAAATTACTGCCAATCCCTAAATCAACCTGCCATGAATTTGAGAAGTGGAAATGTGAAAAGATAGCCAAATAGATGAGAGCTAGATTACCTTTTTCCAGAGGTCTACTCAATGACCCATTTGGTGGAAGATCATCTAAAGAAAATTTTCACTGGGGAATCCACTATGGAAGACTCCGTCAAATTTCTAAGGTAAAAATGCGATAAGCAAATACAGGAAAAACTACCCCAAAAGTTAGGAGACCCGGGGAAATTCATTATGTCATGCACCATTGGAGATACATGTTTCAAGAATTGCTTGGTAGATTCGGGAGCAAGCATCAACATGCTATGATGTGATGTTTTATGCATCAGGTTTTACCCAACATCTAAACTCCGCAAGTGCACGGTTGTGCGCGGCAGTATAATGGTGGGATCGATCCAAAGAGAGTAAAGAGCACTATAGATCCTTAGATCTAAACAGAGCTAGGATGAAAATATGGAAAGTTATTGTCACAGAAAATCAAATTCGCATAAAATCCGAATAAAGTAAATATGTAAAGAAATCAATTTAAAACAAATGTTGGGATCTGGAAAATCGCAGGGATTTAAATAAATAAAAAGATATCTAACCGGATTAACAATTAAATGATTTAGATCTAGAACACAAACACTATACCAAATTAAATCTTTTTAATAAAAGCAAATATTATTCTATCATAAATCCGCTAGGACCCTATGCTAGCATATTTCGACCTAGTTTGATACAGTTCACTTGTAGATCTAGCGTCAACTCTTGGAAATCTGGAAATCAAGCCTACAAACTATAGATTCCGGGTAGAATAGCCAACACTAGCTGTACTATAAAACTCTATGAATCATTTGGTAGATTCGTCAACCTAACAAAAGCATTTGATTCATAGAAGTAGAGATATAATAACCATAATTCTAATCTATAACAATAACCTAATTAAACATTAAATCCCTTTGAATAAATCTCATCTCCCAACATATAGATCTACTCAACCATGGTAATGGGTTGATATATCATAATGTCGTATGGTTGAAAATGCAAAGAAAAAGATGAAGACAAAATGTAGATCTTGAAAATGCAGTAAAAATACTTTAGATCTGAGAAAAACCAATGTAAAAATTACAGATCTGAAATGAGAAATAAAAATGGCAGAGTAATAGTAAAATTTGTGTCTAGCTCTCTCTGGACGCTCAGGAAATGAGCATTATTTATAGGGTGTCTTCTAAGTCAAAACTTGGAGTTAATGTGTGATTTGGAAAATATTCGTGACTGGGATCGATCTTCTTCCTCTGATCCGTGCCACCTCATAGATTCCTTTGACTGACCGATCTGCGTTGCGATCAGTCGCTCCTCGTCATGCTTGGTCGATCCTCTTCAGGATCGATCTATCCAGGATGTCTCCAAAATCCAATGATGTGTAAAAACGTCCAAAGTTGCTACATTTTGCACTTTTTAGCTCCAAGGAAGTGAAAACCTGAAAAGACACTAAAACTGACAAAAAAAATACAAAACCTAACTTCTAGACACAATAAGACAAGTAAAAGAATAATAAAAACGGGTCAAAATAGACACTCATCACACCCCCAGACTTGAATCCTTGCTTGTCCTCAAGTAAGAAACAAGTCAATGAAACAAAGTACAGAAGTGGAAGTTTGAAATACGGGAACTTACGCTTAGCTTTAGAAATCCATAATGTTGATCGTGTAAACCAAGAAGAAACCTTGAGAAAGGTTAATCGGACTTTAGCAGTACAACTTGTACTTTACATAAGCATAGAACACATTACCGTACTCTAGCATCCGAGATCCAAGTGAACTTCTGAAATCTCCATTGTATGTTTAAGAGTTTCCCTACTAGTTTTCTTGATGTACCATCAGCCATCTCAACTTCCATGGTAACTGGTGTCATGTGGAGTAACCCTAACTTCTTAGCTTGGATGAGTGGCATCATGCTCACACTGGCTCCAGTGTCAATTTGGCTGTTCTTAAATTGATACTGCCCTATTCTGACCATGAGACTTAACCTTCCTGGATCCTCTAGTGTTGGGGAAAGTTCTTCTGGCATCTTCCTGCTACATTCCTCTTGAAGGAAATCAGCTGCTTCTTGCATAGATGTCCTTCCAGCAATTATATCTCTCATTGAATCCATGACTTAAGGGGTCATTGATTTAAATTCCATGAAAGGCAATCTCACCCTCATCTCAGTGATTACCTGATGTATCTTTTTCTGCATCTTAGGGTTTTCTTTTTCAGGTGGTTGTGGGTTATCTCTTCCAATCTCTCCTTTGATTCTCATAGGTTTCCATGTTCTCAGCAGAGTTCATCTCTCTAGGTGGCTGCAGGGTCGAATTTCTAATCTCTTTGTGATTTCTAAAATTTTTTGTTTAGGTTTTTATTAAGCCCTGGATTTCGAAATCGTGTAGGCGAGGATCGATCAATCCCAATTCGGATCGGTCGATTCGGCCCAATTTTTAAAAATTTATTGGAGGAGTAGGATCAATCGATCTCATTCCGCGGGTTGATCCTCTCATCGAGAAAACAGTGGTTCTCATTGATGGATCGATTGATCCCACCTTCGGATTGATCGATCTCAGCGGTCATTTCTGTAAAAAGTTCCTCATCTCCAAACAGATCGATGTACTTCAGTTATTCTCTGGGATTGGATTCAGGCTTCCCTGGGAGAGTCCCTGGTAATGCCTTAACCATTTCGGCTGACCTTGCTACATCGGTTTCCAATATCCTCACCTGGGCACCTAAGGATTCAAACCTCCCATTGAAGTCATTGTACATGTTATCAACTTTAAGGTTGATCTCTCCAGCGAATTTCTTTTGTCCTTCCATGATTTTCTGGAATACAGATTCAATCTTCCCCATGGAACCAACATTCCCTAATTGGGGGTTGAATCCTGTTTTACAAGAACCAGCATTGTTTTGGAAGTTCCCTTGGTTTTGAGTACTCCGAGATGGGTAAAACTGATGTCCAGGGTTCTCAACATTGGGTGTTGCGGTAGGACATGTTAGGATGGTTCTTAAAATTTGGGTTAAAACCCCGATTTTGGTAGTTTCCCTGTCCACCGAGAAATTTGATCTTCACAGTTTGATCCTCCTTATCATTGAAATCATCACTTTCCAATAAAAAATTTTCACTGGGGAATCCACTATGGAAGACTCCGTCAAATTTCTAAGGTAAAATGCGATAAGCAAATACAGGAAAAACTACCCCAAAAGTTAGGAGACCCGGGGAAATTCATTATGTCATGCACCATTGGAGATACATGTTTCAAGAACTGCTTGGTAGATTCGGGAGCAAGCATCAACATGCTATGATGTGATATTTTATGCATCAGGTTTTACCCAACATCTAAACTCCGCAAGTGCACGGTTGTGCGCGGCAGTATAGTGGTGGGATCGATCCACAGAGAGTAAAGAGCACTATAAATACTTAGATCTAAACACAGCTAGGATGAAAATATGGAATGTTTTTGTCACAAAAAAACCAAATCCGAATAAAATCCAAATAAAGGAAATATGGAAAGAAATCAATTTAAAGCAAATGTTGGGATCTGGAAAATCACAAGGATTGAAATAAATAGAAAGGATATCTAACCGGATTAGCAATTAAATGATCTAGATCTAGAGCACAAATACTGTACCAAAATAAATATTTTTAATAAAAGCAAATATTATTATATCATAAATCTGCTAGGACCCTATGCTAGCATATTTTGACCTAGTTTGATAGAGTTCACTTGTAGATCCAGCTTCAACTCTTAGAAATCTGGAAATCAAGCTTACAAACTATAGATTCCGGATAGAATAACAAACGCTAGCTGTACTATAAAACCCTATGAATCATTTGATAGGATCGTCAACCTAACAAAAGCATTTGATTCATAGAAGTAGAGATCTATTAACCATAATTCTAATCTATTACAATAACCTAATTAAACATTAAATCCCTTCGAACAAATCCCATCTCCCAACATATAGATCTACTCGACCATGGTAATGGGTTGATGGATCATGATGTTGTATGGTTGAAATGCAAAGAAAGAGATGAAGACAGAATGTAGATCTTGAAAATGCAGTGAAAATACTTTAGATCTGAGAAAAACCAATGTAAAAATTACAGATCTGAAATGAGAAATAAAAATGGCAGAGTAATAGTAAAATTCGTGTCTAGCTCTCTCTTGACGCTCAGGAAATGAGCATTATTTATAGGGTGTCTTCTATGTCAAAACTTGGAGTTAATGTGTGATTTGGAAAATATTCGTTTGATCCTCGTCATGCGTGGTCGAACCAGGATGTCTCCAAAATCCAATGATGTGTAAAACGTCCAAAGTTGCTCCATTTTGCACATTTTAGCTCCAAGGAAGTGAAAACCCAAAGAGAAAGAAAAACCGACCAAAATAATACAAAACCTAACTTCTAGACTCAATAAGACAAGTAAAAGAATAATAAAAACGGGTCAAAATAGACACTCATCATGCTACTACTCTCTCTTGCCCATAAACTTGGACTGTTAACTATGCAGCAAACCACCAAGATAATCACCATAGCTTATGGAAGTACCCGGAGGCTGCATGGACTCCTAGTTGATATCCCAATTTTGGTAGGCTCATGTTACATACTCGCAGATTTTATGGTTTTGAACTTTTCGATAATGGTTCTTACCTTATCCTAGGACGCCTGTTCCTAGCCATAGCTGGAGTATCTATAAATGTGCCAAAAGGAAGGATGAAAATCTGTATGCCCCTGCTTTGATCCATTTGGAGAAATAATCTGTAAGGACAAGAAGATGCTGCACACCTCGGGTTGACTTATGCATTGGACCGATAATGTCCATCGATCAGTGCATAAACGGATAAGGAGTTGAAATTGATGACAAAAGCTCTGAAGGTTGATGAATAAGTGGAACAGGCTGTTGATACTTCACACATCACTGAGAATACTTGACGCAATAGAGGATCATTGTCGGCCACTAATACCCTAATCATTTGATTTTAAAAGCCATTGACCGACCTGACACATGATTCCCACAAAGCCCTTTGTGAACTTTCCTTGTAACTACCTCCACTCCTGAACCATGAATACATAACAAATATGGGTCGCTAGCACCTCGCTTGAACAATGAATCTTTAATCAAGTAATACTTCGCTCTAACGATTCGTAACTTCCTTGCTTCCCACTTTTCTTTTGGAAGCGCACCAGTTCGGATATATTTTTTGATAGGGTCCCTCCAGTCAGCCCCCCAATCGTTAGTGGGACTACCTTCTTGATTACTTGGAAGCATAAAGGTATCATCATCAAACTCATCATTATCTTGCTCTTCCTGCTCTGCTGCAGGCTCATCAGTTAGATTAGCGGTCTCTGAAACAACGGGCGATAGGAATAACTTTAGGTACTGATGTGTCGCCTTCATCTATGATGATTATAGGACTTTCAGTTTTCTTCGGGCGCCCACACTGTCGTTTTGGAGGATTACCCTCTGGTACTAGATTACATGTATGATGAGTAGGGGATTGCAATGCTCGGGATCAAGACCTTGTTATTGCCATAGCTTCGTTATTTACGTTTATACTTTGAGACTTAATGCATTCTACCAGAATGATCCTTTTAAAAGCAGGATCATACGTAGAAGCTAAGGCAGCCAATGCATCAACTGTAGTGTTCTCACTGCAGGGAACCCAAACCAGATCAAAGGTATCGAACTGCTACGCAGATTTCTTGACAAGTTCTAGATATGCTTCCATCCTTGAATCTTTTGCTTCATATTCACCCTTGTATGTATTCAAGATTAGCTGTGAATCACTGTATGCTACTATTTCCCGAGCTCCTACTTCGTTTGCGAGGCGAAGTCCGGCTAATAATGCTTCATATTACGCTTCATTGTTTGATGCAGGGAATCCCAAACGGAATGATTGCTTAATGACTTCTCCAGTTGGAGTGACTAGGCTGATTCCGACTCTAGATCCTTGTTTTGAAGATGATCCATCCACGTTAATTTTCCACACTTTATCATCATTGGAGTTGAATTCAATATTGCTTGATGGCAATTCAGTCAGGAAATCGGCTAACACTTGGGCCTTTGAACTAGTACGATTTTTGTATTCAATATCGTATTCGCTTAATTCGACCGCCTATTTCGCTAAACCTTCGGACTGAATTGGACTATTAAGAATAGTTCGTAACGGCTGCGAGGTCAATACCTCTATAGGATGTGATTGGAAATAACGCCGTAATTTACGCGCTGAAACCACTATTGCAAGAGCCAACTTTTCAATCATTGTATAACGAGTTTTTGGACTGGTTAAGCTCTTTCTTATATAATAGATTGGTTGCTGTTCTCCCCTATCTTCTCGAACAATGACTCCACTAACGGCATGCTCTGACACTAAAACATATAAAAACAAAGTTTCTCCTCACTCTGGTATGGAAAGTACTGGTGGAGTCATGAGATACGATTTTAGCTGCTTAAAAGCATCTTCAAACTTCTCATCCAATACGAAATGTTTATTGGCTTTTAATAGCTGATAAAACGGGAGGCACCTATCCGTAGAACAAGATGTAAACCTATTTAATGCAGCAATCCACCCTGTCAAACGTTGTACCTCCTTCAAATTTCTTGGGAGTGGCATTGTTAGAATGGCGTTTATCTGATTTGAATTGGCTTCAATTCCTCTTTTAGTAACAATATACCCTAGAAATTCTCCATACAGTACTCCAAAGGTACACTTCGCCGGATTGAGTTTCATTCCGAACTCATTCAAAATTTTGAAGCATTCCGCGAGGTGCTTTACATGATAATTCTGTTGGAGAGATTTTACCAGCATATCGTCTATGTATACCTCCATTGTTTTTCCAAGATGATCCGCGAACATCTTATTTACAAGGCATTGATAAGTTGCACCTGCATTTTTCAAACCAAATGGCATTACAATGTAACAATATATACCTCTGTCGGTTATGAATGTGGTCTTCTATTGATCCTCAAGAAGCATCTTGATTGATTGTACCCAGAAAAATGGCCTTCTAATTTCCTGGGAGTGGCATCGTTAGAATGGTGTTTATCTGATTTGAATTGGCTTCAATTCCTCTTTTAGTAACAATATACCCTAGAAATTCTCCATACGGTACTCCAAAGGTACATTTCGCCGGATTGAGTTTCATTCCGAACTCATTCAAAATTTTGAAGCATTCCGCGAGGTGCTTTACATGATCATTCGGTTGGAGAGATTTTACCAGCATATCGTCTATGTTTACGTCCATTGTTTTTCCAAGATGATCCGCAAACATCTTATTTACAAGGCATTGATAAGTTGCACCTGCATTTTTCAAACCAAATGGCATTACAATGTAACAATATATACCTCTGTCGGTTATGAATGTGGTCTTCTATTGATCCTCAGGAAGCATCTTGGTTGTTGTACCCAGAAAAATGGCCTTCTAATTTCTTGGGAGTGGCATCGTTAGAATGGCGTTTATCTGATTTGAATTGGTTTCAATTCCTCTTTTAGTAACAATATACCCTAGAAATTCTCCATACAGTACTCCAAAGGTACACTTCGCCGGATTGAGTTTCATTCCGAACTCATTCAAAATTTTGAAGCATTCCGCGAGGTGCTTTACATGATCATTCTGTTGGAGAGATTTTACCAGCATATCGTCTATGTATACCTCCATTGTTTTTCCAAGATGATCCGCGAACATCTTATTTACAAGGCATTGATAAGTTGCACCTGCATTTTTCAAACCAAATGGCATTACAATGTAACAATATATACCTCTGTCGGTTATGAATGTGGTCTTCTATTGATCCTCAAGAAGCATCTTGATTGATTGTACCCAGAAAAATGGCCTTCTAATTTCTTGGGAGTGGCATCGTTAGAATGGCGTTTATCTGATTTGAATTGGCTTCAATTCCTCTTTTAGTAACAATATACCCTAGAAATTCTCCATACGGTACTCCAAAGGTACACTTCGCCGGATTGAGTTTCATTCCGAACTCATTCAAAATTTTGAAGCATTCCGCGAGGTGCTTTACATGATCATTCGGTTGGAGAGATTAGCTGCCTTTAACAATCAGTCCACTTCGTCATTAACCTCTTTTGCGCGACAAGGTTCGAGCTTCCTCCTTTTTTGCTTTCGTCAACCTGTAACTCATGAGATATTATACTTGGATCAATACTTGACATATCTTCTACTGACCATGCAAAAGAATCATTATTTTTTGATAGAAACTCTATGAGTTTGGACTGTAGTTTGATGCTTATGCCGGAAGCAATCTTGATTTTACGTTCCGGTGTCCCAGTATCAATCGATACCTCCTGGGTTACTGATAACATCGTATTTTTACCCGTTTCTACTATGGTTTTTATATCATTTTGAAAGAGATTGGTATGATTTCAAAGCTAAATAGGCTATTATCAAGTATGGTTAGTGTCAAAGAGGTTTTACAGGTTTTATGGAATATGGATCAAAAAGGAGCAAAGACCCATTTTGAGGCAGTTTCAGAGCATCAGAATTTTGACAACATTTGAAGACCTTCCCATGGACCAATATTAGAGATCTCTACAGAATTGGAAAGCTTTAAGAGTCCAGATTCCAATGGGACAAAAATCAAAGCAATCCATTCAGCCGTTTGGAAGATGCATCCCAGAAGATAAAGCTATGTTAACTCAGAGCCAAAGCACCAAACCTAGGTCACTAAGCTCGTGACTGAGGCCAGGCCTCTTGACCACCCTGGTCACCCAGCTCGTGACGGAGGCCAGCCTCCTTCACCGCCATAGACGTTTGGCCAATCACTAGGCTTGGCCCATTGCCTCCACACTCACCAAGATGACGAGTCCGCCCTTCCTAAACCCTAGAAGCCAATCTCTTGCGCCCCAAGACCTATATATACAAGTTTATGAAGCTTGGGTTTCGTGTGCCTCTTCAAAAAGTTTCGTCCCTTACCAAAGTTTACACCAAAAAACCCTAGAAGTTCGTGTCCACATCAAGAAGCGGACGCCGTCTCCAAGGAGCCGCAGAAGCCAATTGATCTCGCTGAAGCTTTGAAGTTCCACCATCTCTTTCTCTATTCTTTTGTAACTTTGTCGAAGGAGAAGTCCTTACATCTTGTTATTTTTGGATCTAAAGAAGTAATCTCTAAACCTTTACCTTACTGCATTAGATATATGTTTTACTCTTCCATATCATCGATGACAACCTTAAGCATGGCCGAGTAGACTATCCAGTTAGGTCTAAAGGGCCAGTCAATGGGGCGAGATGATCATTTTTTTTGAGTGGCGAGTTTTCTTCGTATTTGCATAATCGTTTACACTGTCTTTTGGTTTTATCTTGTTTTTAATGCATATAGTTAGAGTCATGATCTAGCTATTGATCTTAGGCATCTAAGTAATTTGAACCGTTTGCTTAGTTTGTTGGTACTTAGATAGAATGAATATCGCGTCATAACAAGCTCACATCCCTTAGTTATGGAGTTTTATGGATTTGGATTGAACTTGATTTTAATGCTTTGAACGCCTCCTGAGGGAAAAACTTGGAGTTAAACTCCCCCACAAAATCCGCCCAAGCCATCTCGGCCTGAACTCTCCGGGCTGCCACACCCCTCCACCAGAGATGCGCATCACCCTCCAGATAATAGACCGCAATGTCCACTTGGTATCCCGCGGGACACCTACTCGAGAGGAAATTCCTCTCTATTCTCCTCAACCACGTATCTGCATCCTCAGGATTAGCACCTCCAGGGAAAAACCCCGTGCCTATCCTCTGTATCTGCTCCATCATCCTGAGGTAGGATGGGAGCTCCTCAGCAACCACAGCTGCAACCTGAGGCTGAACCTCAACAACCACCGGAACTACAGGAGCCTGAGCTGGTATCCTCTCTGGAAACTGCTCCAACAACTTCGTCAAAAGATCCGTAATGCGGTCATTTCCAGCATGAGCATCACCCGCTGCTAAACCCGCAGCACCCGCTGGAACACCAGCCACACTGGCACTCACACCGGCCACAGCCTCAGACCCCACCTGACTCGCCTGCGACTCCTCGACCCGCTCATCCGGCACACGGCCACGACCTCTACCCCTGCCACGATCTCTACCACGCCCTCTAACCATCTGCATATGCAGAAGCAAGGACTAAGAAACACTAAAACACAATCATTACAATAAAGATAACTAACTGTGGAATCCCACAAGGCTCGAAGAGGATGATTCTATGACCCCATGAACCACCCAAACTATCCTAGAACCATATATGCTCCTAGAACCGTATGGGCTCTGATACCAAAATGAGGCGACCGCATTTTTTTTTTTTTTTGAACATGGAATTAATGAACTAATGCCCATACATTAAACATTCAAAACTATACAATAGCAACCATTTACATAAACGACCACGAAGGTCAACAGTTCTACCGGTTCTAGCAATCCTTCGAAAGCTAACAAAAACCACAAAACTACCGGATCCTAATCATCCCCTCTTCACTGCCTCGATTCCACGATCATGCCTTATCTTTACCTGCATCGACAAAAGTGATGCATCAACATTTGGTAAACCAAACGCTGAGTGAGATTGATCCTCCCAACAACAGGTTATATGAAAGCCACACACAATTTCAAACAACCACAACAACAAGAAATCAAACACACCACGCGTTAATTTCTACTCGATCAAATTCACGCATGAAAATAATCCACAACCACAGCCCTATCAATTCCTAATCATCAACCTATGAAAAGAAATCAATAGCATATATGACTAACCACTTAACAATTTAAAACCCATGAAAAGCTAAAACTCACAAGCTTAGTAAACACACACTAAAACTCCACAATGATCCATGGAATTCACCGAGAACCCATGAAAATCACCATCACCAAGCCAAACAATAATACACAATTCAAGCTTAACAAGGCACAACAAGCAACAATCCATGCTTCTCTAACTACCCCACAAACCCCCACACAAGGCTTAATGTTAACCTTTGGTCACAAACTCACCTTGAAAACAAAGTTGATTTTTGAACCAAAAACAACAATCACCCAACCAGCAGTGACTTCCCACTCGCCAACAGTAGCTCAACTCACCATACAGCCAACCACAACAACCATAAACAACATTTAACCTAAACTGAAAACATTCTGGAAACATCGCAGAACGGTTAACCTGAAAGATGGGATCACAAAACGAAATCTAACCATCCACACTCAAATCCCACCGTTGCAAATCTTCCCCTAGATGTCCTGAAGCTACCCACAAAATTTCGTAGCGATCAGACCGAAGGTTCACTTGCGATCTTCCTTTGAATAGACGCTGGTCCAAATCGCGTCTTTGCCTACTATTTGCTAGGTCGAAACTCTTCTGTACCGGACTCTGACAGTTCTGTCTCTCCCTCCCTTCACCAAAGCTATGAAGGATCTAGCCTTAGATGGACTCCACAAGCTCAAGAAAGATCTCTCTTCCTCCTCCAAGCTCCACGCCATAAAGCCTCACTCCAAACCTTCTTTCTTCGAAGCTTCACAAAGTTCCACACCCTTGATCTCGCAAGATCCAAGCTCCACAAGCTCACAAAGCCTTCCTCTTCTTCTTTTCTTTTCTTCTTCTCTCTTCTTTCTCTTCTCTCACAAGCTCAAGAAACTTACTCCCCCCCCTCACAAATGGCGAGCTCAAGAAGGAAAAGAAGAGAAAACCAATTTTGTTTCCCACTTGATACTTTTGAGAAACACCCCCACAACTTTCGAACCAATATATGACACCCCCGGAACAAATCTAAATTAATTATTTCAACCCCATAGTTAATTTCTCGAGACTTGTCTAAGGTTCATAAACTCGAAAGAGTTTCTAAATTAATTAAATTACTTAATTTCCAGAACACGGGCGTTACAATTACCAAGTATTGTTAATGTCAAAGAGGTTTTACAGGTTCCATGGGAATATGGATCAAAAAGGAGTAAAGACCCGTTTTGAGGCAGTTTTAGAGCATCAGAAGTTTGACAACATTTGAAGACCTTCCCGTGGACCAATATTGGAGTTCTTTATATCATTGGAAAGCTTGAAGAGTCAAGATTTTTATGGGATAAGAATCGAACCAATCAATTCAGCCGTGTGGAAGATACATCCCAGAAGATAAAGCTATGTCAACTCGGAGCCAAAGCACCAAACCTCGGTCACTAAGCTCGTGACCAAAGGCCAGGCCTCTTGAACACACTGGTCACTCAGATCGTGACCGAGGCCAGCCTCCTTCAACGCCTTCGAGGTTTGGCCCATCACTAGGCGCGGCCCATTGCCTCCACACTCACCAAGATGATGAGACTGCCCTTCCTAAACCCTAGAAGCCAATCTCTTGCGCCCCAAGACCTATATATACAAGTTTATGAAGCTAGGGTTTCGTGTGCCTCTTTAAAAAGTTTCGTCCCTCACCAAAGTTTACACCAAAAAACCCTAGAAATTCATCTCCACCTCAAGAAGTCGACGCCGTCTCCAAGGAGCCGCAAGAGCCACTTGATCTCGCTGAAGCTTTGAAGTTCCACCATCTCTTTCTCTATTCTTTTGTAACTTTGTCAAAGGAGAAGTCCTTACATCTTGTTATTTTCGGATATAAAGAAGTAATCTCTAAACCTTTACCTTACTGCATTAGATATATGTTTTACTCTTCCATATCATCAATGACAACCTTGAGCATGGCCGAGTAGACTATCCAGTTGGGTCTAAAGGGCCAGTCAATGGGGCGAGATGATCATTGTTTTTGAGTGGCGAGTTTTCTTCGTATTTGCATAATCATTTACACTGTCTTTTGGTTTTATCTTGTTCTTAATGCATATAGTTAGAGTCATGACCTAGCTATTGATCTTAGGCATCTAAGTAATTTGAACCGTTTGCTTAGTTTGTTGGTACCTAGATAGAATGAATATCGCGTCATAACAAGCTCACATCCCTTAGTTATGGAGTTTTATGGATTTGGATTGAACTTGATTTTAATGCTTTGAAACCTTTGTTATTGTCTGCGATAGTTGAGTAATAAGAATTGTGGATTTCAGCCGGTTTTTTCTATGACAGGTTAGCCAAACATTAGTGTTTCATAGTCTGAGACTTAGGAAGTAGACATCCATTACGTAGAACTCATCTTGAATTGATTGATTATTGAACCCCGGAGATCCCTTAAAAGCCCAACATTCATCTCATATAGATTTACAAACCGTTTTATTTGCTTTACGTGATTTGCATGACACAAAACCCCCTTTTATTATTGAGTTCTAGCCGTACTTGTTCCTCTTGATTTGCAATACATCTTCTCTCTTTGTTGGATATATATACCTTAAGTACTACAATTGATTTATGTGCACTTGCAGCTTGTTAATTGTTTGGTTCCCTTGAGGAAAACTTTTGGGAAGACAATTCCCATTCACATCAGTTACATCATCTGGTTTCTGCCCACTAGGAAAGCTAGGCTCCTTTGCTACAGTCGAATTCATTAATTGCTATTGCAATTTCATTCTGTGGTTTGTTAAGTAACAGGATCTTGAGATTCCTTGATCTCCTTTAATTGTTTCTACTCCAGTTGGGGTAGGGAATTTAACACACTGGTGATAAGTTGATGGAACTGCCTTCATTTGATATATCCAGGGTGTTCCTAGGTTTATATTATATGCGGCTGGTCGGTTAAAAACGGTGAATTCTACCATTTTTGACACTCCGGATGCAAACACAGGAAGTTTAATGGTCCCAAGTGACATGGTTGTCTCACTTGTAAAAGAGATTAATGGACTTGGTGGTCCAATGATTTTGGTTCGGTTGATTCCCATCATGTGTAGCGTACTAAGGAGAATTAAGTCGACCGACCTGCCAGTATTGATTAATACCCTTGTTACTTCGTAGTTAGCTACGTCGAGAGTTATGACCAAAGTGTCATCGTGTGGTTTGGCCAAACTGCAAGTTTCGGATTCTTTGAATGTTATTGCGGTGATATACTCGAAGGATTCAGCCACTGCATTAACTGACATAATTGCTGCTCGCTTATGTTTTTTGATTGCTCGAATCGAATCGTGACATAACTTGGACCCTCCAATAATGATCTCTATTCTTCCTTTAGATGGCCCGGGCTGATCTGATGATTTTTTCGTCCTTTCGATCGTTGTTATAGCTCCGGACAAATTTGAAAACTTGTTCGTCCTTTCGATCTTTGTTATAGCTCCAGATGAAGCATCTATTCGAGCAGTAAGAGTTACATGACTGGTCTTCAACTGTTGTATGTCTTGTTGCATGGTAACTAAAATAACCTAACCCATTTTTTTTTTTTTTGCAGTAAATAATATTCCCATAAATATTAAAATGCCTCAACACGACTAGATTAAACAAGTCACGAAACCACATTAATTTAATTAACTCAATATAGTAAATATCAACTAACAGCCTACATGTTCACAACAATTCATCACCATAAACCAATACCGGCAATAAAATAAATAAAGAACCCCCCGGTATGTAACACCCGTGTTCTGGAAATGAAATTTAGAGTTATATGACGGAAGTTGGTTAAGGAAATAAAATCGAGGGTCGGTTTTATGCTGTCAGAATTAAGGAGTAGAGGGGGTTAATTCCAGTTTTTGGTTTAGGGAGGGTGAATTTCTAGATTAATATTAAACAAAGGGGGTTTAATTAATTACCAGTTTAATTCTAATTTTTCTGGTTCGATTTAAATAAACCGGAAATAAACCGTAAGCCTATTTAAATGCTGAAATGGCAAGAAACCCTAGCCTTTTCTCTCTAATTTCGTGGCCACCTAGCTAGAGAAGAGAGGCTGGACGATTTTACTTGCTTATGAGAGAGGAGGAGGATGAAGCTTCTAGGAAGGGAGATGGAGACAGAACTGACAAGCGATGGTAGAAATTATGTTCGACATAGCAGATCATTTCTAAAGGTAACGAAAATTTGTGGAGTTGTAGCTAAGCCTTAAACCTAAATTTACCACTTTGCGAATTTGGATTTGAGTTGATATCTTAAAAGTTATTTGTATTTTCCTGAGGTGCTCTGTTTAAGACGCGATTTAGACCAATGTGGATTGAAAGAGAGATCGTGAGTTCATCTATAGTCAGATCATCACGAAACTTTGAGGTTAGCTTCAGGACACCTAGGGGTTGAGGTTCAACGGTGCAGATTGGAATTGGACGGTTAGATTTTTGATTCGTGACTCAATCTTTGAGGCTGATTGTTTATGTTATTTTCCAGATATTTCCAATTTAGTTAGAATGATGTTTCGTAGGTGTGATTGGCTGAAGGTTGAGAATGAGGAGTTGTGGTTGTGTTGTTATAACCTTTAAGAAACCATAGAAGTTCCAAAACGTCTAGATCTTGTGAGATTGGTTGGTTGTGCTGTCAGGGAACCGCAAAAAAAAGGCTAAGGTGAGTGCAGTACCGTAGCTTATCTGGGTTTACAGATTATTCCTAGTCTAATAGATTTGTGGTAGGTTTTTTGTGATGTTTTGTTGATTGGTTGATTTGATGAGTTGTTGATTGGTTGATTTGATGAATTGTTGATTTGATTTTGTGTTGAATTAAATTAATTAACTAATTGCTAATTAATTAATTAATTAATTGATGATTAATTAATTAATTGCTGTGAATAAAATTGTCGAGAAATGATGGAACTAATTTATGCTGAAATAAATTGCTGGAAAATTTTGAAATTAAATATATGAAGTTATTGCTAAAAATTTGCTTATTTAAATTAATTAATTAATTGCTGATAATTAATTAATTAATTAAGTTGTTGCTGTGTTGGTTGCTGAATCTTGTAAGCATATTTATTATGCTAGGAAAATATTTGTTGGCCTGTGTGTAAAGCTGTGAGACGGGTTGATCGCCTCACTCAGTATTTATTAAATACTGATGCATCTCTTCGTAATGATGCAGAAAAAGTTTAGCTAGCTGGAGCTCGTGGAACCAAGGTTGCGGAAAGGGGATGACATACCGGGGGGTTGTTTATTTATTTTATTGCCGGTATTGTTTTATGGTGATTAATTGTTGTGAACATGTAGGCTGTCAGTTGATATTTACTATACTTAGTTAATTAAATTAATGTGGTTTCGTGACTTGTTTAATCTAGTCGTGATGAGGGATTTTAATATTTATGGGAATATTATTTTCTGCAAAAAAAAAAGAAAAATGGGTTAGGTTGTTTCAATTGGTATCAGAGCGGAGTTGTTTCTAGGACTGTTAGATTTCCTGCTGTGCTGAAATGGTTGTCTTTTGTGAATCGAGTGTCGTTCGATTGTTGTTAGCCGTAGCTTTATTTCTCTTATTGTGGGATGTTGGGTATGTCATCTTTTGCAGCCCTAATGGTTCCACGGTAAAACTTCTTTGTCGTGTTGTTGTTTTACTAATTCTGTCGTAAAGATTAGGAATTCGTAGTTTGTTCTTTTTTTAAGATGGTTACTCAAGGCAGAGTTGGTAGGCCTCTTAGAGGTGGCTGTGGTGGCTGAGCTGTGGTCGTGGCGGCAGAGCTGGCAGGGCAGATGAAGTTCCAGAGGGGAGTGTGGCGCGGAGTGTCACGGTAGAGCAGGTGAGAGTGAGCACCCCATTAGTGATGATCTGGCTGTTTTTGTTGCTGGAAATGCTGAACCAGTGTAGGGAGTGGCTCAGCAGGGGGAATATTAGAATAAATTGGGAGATGTGCTGGGGTTGCCGATCCAGTTTCTGGAGCGGTTACCGGCTGTGGTACCGGCTCTGGCTCTGGCTCTGCATGTGCCATATGGAGTTACTGCTTTGTCATGGAGTGTTGTTCCGGGGATTCTTGAAGTTTTAGCCATGGAGTGTGTAGAAGTGATGTAGATACTTGCTGGTGGATCTTGCCATAGAATTGTTGTAGATCCTTGCTGTTGGATCTTACCGTAGAAGTGTTGTAGATCGTTGCTGGTGGATCTTTCTGTAGAACCTTGTTCGTGGATTGTAGCTGTAGGAGCGATGTAAATCATTGCTTATTGATCTTGTTGTAGGTATAGTTGTAAACCTTGCTGTAGGTAGTTTTGTTGGTGTTGCTGATGCAGTTATAAAAAAAAAAAGTTTTGATCGATGCCATGATCAAGGACTGAGCTGTGATGAGGAGATTGGTAGATTCTGTGTTGTTAGTTTATTTGTGGTGGTATTGTAAATTTTAGTCATTGGAGATGGCTAAAGAGTTACTGACTTGCCGGAATGAGTATGATCATGTTGTGATTGTGTGCTTGAGAATCAAGCGGGGTTTTGCGAAGGGTGTTAAGTATTTTAATAGTGGGAGTACTCTAGATGCTTAGGTGGAGCGTGTGGGAGTTCTTAAAAAGGAAAGTTCCTTGAAATAGAAAGTTTCCTAAAAAGGAAAGTTGCCAGAAAAGGAAAGTTCTGGAGATTAAAGTCTTGTGGACTGCAATGGGCTGAGGAGGAAACTTGGGAACCTGGAGCTAAGATGTAAATTTTCCAAGTGGTTTGCCAAGCTGGTGACTTAGCTGAAGTCCTAGTTGTTGTTGTTAGCGGTGGGTATTCTTGGTTGTGTTGTTTCAGCCATTGTAGCCATTTCTTGTCAGTGTTTCTAAACGTTGTACTTTTCATCATTATTCAAGAATAAGGCAGAGATCTTTATTGAATATGTTGTTATTGTGTATACTTGGTTTGGCTGTGAGGATCATGCCGTATTGATGGAGTTGTAGCTAAGTCTTAAACCTAAATTTACCACTTTGCGAATTTGGATTTGAGTTGATATCTTAAAAGTTATTTGTATTTTCCTGAGGTGCTCTGTTTAAGACGCGATTTAGACCAACGTGGATTGAAAGAGAGATCGTGAGTTCATCTATAGTCAGATCATCACGAAACTTTGAGGTTAGCTTCAAGACACCTAGGGGTTGAGGTTCAACGGTGCAGATTGGAATTTGACGGTTAGAATTTTGATTCGTGACTCAATCTTTGAGGCTGATTGTTTCTGTTATTTTCCATATATTTTCAATTTAGTTAGAATGATGTTTCGTAAGTGTGATTGGCTGAAGGTTGAGAATGAGGAGTTGTGGTTGTGTTGTTATAACCTTTAAGAAACCATAGAAGTTCCAAAATGTCTAGATCTTGTGAGATTGGTTGGTTGTGCTGTCAGGGAACCGCAAAAAAAAGGCTAAGGTGAGTGCAGTACCGTAGCTTATCTGGGTTTACAGATTATTCCTAGTCTAATAGATTTGTGGTAGGTTTTTTGTGATGTTTTGTTGATTGGTTGATTTGATGAGTTGTTGATTGGTTGATTTGATGAATTGTTGATTTGATTTTGTGTTAAATTAAATTAATTAACTAATTGCTAATTAATTAATTAATTGGTGATTAATTAATTAATTGCTTGAATTAAATTGTCGAGAAATGATGGAACTAATTTATGCTGAAATAAATTGCTGGAAAATTTTGAAATTAAATATATGAAGTTATTGCTAAAAATTTGCTTAATTAAATTAATTAATTAATTGCTGATAATTAATTAATTAATTAAGTTGTTGCTGTGTTGGTTGCTGAATCTTGTAAGCATATTTATTATGCTAGGAAAATATTTGTTGGCCTGTGTGTAAAGCTGTGAGACAGGTTGATCGCCTCACTCAGTATTTATTAAATACTGATGCATCTCTTCGTAATGATGCAGAAAAAGTTTAGCTAGCTGGAGCTCGTGGAACCAAGGCTGCGGAAAGGGGATGACATACCGGGGGGTTGTTTATTTATTTTATTGCCGGTATTTTTTTTATGGTGATGAATTGTTGTGAACATGTAGGCTGTCAGTTGATATTTACTATACTTAGTTAATTAAATTATTGTGGTTTCGTGACTTGTTTAATCTAGTCGTGATGAGGCATTTTAATATTTATGGGAATATTATTTTCTGCAAAAGAAAATAAAAATGGGTTAGGTTGTTTCACGGTATGTCATCCCTCTTTCTACAGCCTTGGTTCCACAAGCTCCAGCTAGCTAAACTTTTTCTGCATCATTACGAAGAGATGCATCAGTATTTAATAAATACTGAGTGAGGCGATCAACCCGTCTCACAGCTATACACACAGGCCAACAAATCCTAGCATAATAAATATGCTTACAAGATTCAGCAACCAACACAACAACAACTTAATTAATTAATTAATTATCAACAATTAATTAATTAATTTAATTAAGCAAATTTTTAGCAATAACTTCATATATTTAATTTCAAAAATTTTCCAGCAATTTATTTCAGCATAAATTAGTTCCATCATTTCTCGACAATTTAATTCACAGCAATTAATTAATTAATCACCAATTAATTAATTAATCAGCAATTAATTAATTAATTAGCAATTAGTTAATTAATTTAATTCAACACAAAATCAAATCAACCAATCAACAAAACATCACAGAAAACCTACCACAAATCTATTAGATTAGGAATAATCCGTAAAACCCAGATAAGCTACCATGACAGCACAACCAACCAATCTCACAAGATCTAGAATTTTTGGAACTTCTATGGTTTCTTAAAGGTTATAAAAACACAACCACAACTCCTCATTCTCAACCTTCAGCCAATCACACCTACGAAACATCATTCTAAGTAAATTGGAAATATCTGGAAAATAACAGAAACAATCAGCCTCAAAGATTGAGTCACGAATCAAAATCTAACCGTCCAATTCCAATCTGCACCGTTGAACCTCAACCCCTAGGAGTCATGAAGCTAACCTCAAAGTTTCGTGATGATCTGACTATAGATGAACTCACGATCTTTCTTTCAATCCACGTTGGTCTAAATCGCGTCTTAAACAGAGCACCTCAGGAAAATACAAATAACTTTTAAGATATCAACTCAAATCCAAATTCTCAAAGTGGTAAATTTAGGTTTAAGGCTTAGCTACAACTCCACAAATTTTCGTTACCTTTAGAAACGATCTGCTATGTCGATCATAATTTCTACCATCGCTTGTCAGTTCTGTCTCCATCTCCCTTCATAGAAGCTTCATCCTCCTCCTCTCTCATAAGCAAGTAAAATCGTCCAGCCTCTCTTCTCTAGCTAGGTGGCCACGAATTTGAGAGAAAAGGCTAGGTTTTCTTGCCATTTCAGCATTTAAATAGGCTTACGGTTTATTTCCGGTTTATTTAAATCAAACCAGAAAAATTAGAATTAAACTGGTAATTAATTAAACCCCCTTTGTTTAATATTAATCTAGAAATTCACCCTCCCTAAACCAAAAACTGGAATTAACCGACCCTCGATTTTATTTTCTTAACCAACTTCCGTCAGATAACTCTAAATTTCATTTCCAGAACACGGGTGTTAGAGTAACAAAACTAGTTCTCATATTTGTTAGATTCTCGCTTATTTTCGCCAAAGTGTCTATAGTGTCTCCCATGGTTCAAATGAAAAGATCTTCTAGCTTCAGTGTTTGATAGATTCGTACTTTTAGCTTGAAAATACTCTCCTTCTAGCGCCAAAATGTGGATACAGAATCCACACCCAATAATTTTATAGACTCTGTTAATGTAAAAAAGTATTTGCTCTGATAATATTCTTCTTCTTAAAATTGGACAACAGATCCCCTTTTACAATGTTGTTCCTCATCTACTTATTCATGCTTTTTCCTATTAATGCCATAAATAAATTACAATAAATCACACAAAATACGCCGGTTTTGATTTAATCTTGAATGTTATAACATATATTATTTTGAAATAACTCCGCTTCTCGACTTAATGATTAAATTACTCATTTGAGCTCTCTGTTTCTTCCGGTCTCCTATATTCTTCCGGCCTCTTTGGGCTCGATACTTTGGTTTCTTATCAGTCCGCAGACTCCTTCCTTTCAGCTCTAGGTCTACTCTTGCGAATCGGACTTTCTCTTTTGCTTACTATAATGACTTGATGATACGTGTACTATATTTTTAACGGTTATGGATCTTCGGTGTGAGATCCGGTATCAACAATAATGTAGGATTAAATTTAATGATAATAATCTCATTCTTTATGTGAAACTCTTAAAATAAAAACTTGTCATTCACCTTTCATGCTTGATTTATGTCAAGTAAATGTTTACTTACACATTATTGTCGTTTAGATAAAAATAATTTTAGAAGTGTTTCATTTTTTCAATTCATCAAGATGAAATTCTTTAGAAAATATTTTTGGTTAACTAAACATTCAGTGATTAAATATATTTAGAAGTTTAAATATTCGGACCCTGTTCATTGTTTTTCTTGAAATTCCACTAATGACAAGTGGGTATAATATCTAACAATCTAGTTTAAACGGTTTAGGTAAGTTAAAATTAAACCACAAGGAAGTTTTTATTGAACTCAATATGTTTAGTTGCATTTAATATATTTAAAACTTCAAAACATTGATAGATAAGAAAACTTTTAACGTTCATAGTAAATTTATCTAGATGTTAAATTGTTATTACTTTCTTACGTTAAGATAATAATATGTTTTGGTTCTTATATTTGAGTTTCAGTCACCAATAAAAAGATTACATAGTTTCATTTTCAAAATAAGAAATTAAAAGTATTTTACACTTTATTCTTCACATACAATAAGAATAAATTATTAAATTTCAAGTTTCACAAAAATGACTAAATTTAACTCTCCAATTACTACCTTATTTATTGTTCTTGCTTTAGGATGTGTGTTTGTAGCCACGCTTTCAATCAAAGAAAGTGAAGCAAAATCAGTATGGGATACATGTGTTGTCAAAATCACTCCTAAGTGTGCGTTGGATATAATCGCTGTTATGTTTGAAAATGCAACCATCTCAGATTCATGTTGTCATGAACTTGTTCAAGAAGGAAAAGTGTGTCATGATACACTTATCAAATATATTGCTGACAGACCTACCTTAATTTCTCAAGAAATACAGTATTTGAAGAAGAGAGATGAATTGTGGAACCATTGTGTCTCAATCTCTACAACAGCTTAAAATGTGTATTCTTTACATTATTTTGGTCGGATAAATTGATATTTCACTGATTTTTAATTTCTCTATTACAAATATTTATGTCTTGACATTAATGCCATATTAAGCAAAACGAATCTATCTGCAAATGAATGATTTAATTTAAGTAATGGTTTAAATCTTCCAAAATGGATCCACATAATGTTGTAAACGCAATTTCGCAAATTAATCAATTGAACATCTAATTTTCATGGGTTTCATGAATTTTTGGTTTTAATATTCATATTAGGACTTTTATAGTTTTCGGATTCTGGACCTTTTACCTACTGGTTATGATCTTCAAAATTTTAATATTTTATGTAACATTTGAAACTTGAAGAATAAGAAGAACCAATCTTCTTACACGATCGACCGATCCCTAAAGATCGACCGATCCTACTTTGTGCAAGATAGATCGATTCTTCTTTGATCGATCGATCCTTTTACTCTCGAGATCTACCGATCCCTTTCACGATCGATCAATCGATCCCAGAGCCCCTTTTGACCGGATCTGACTTTCAAACTTATTATACTTCTCAGGTGTGTACAATTAAGGAGCAAGGCTTCTAATTAACTACAAGACCTGAGCATAGAGGGGTTGACAAGGAATTCCACAAGGAAGATCATGGAAACAAAGAAGAACAAAACCACAAGGAAAGCAAAAGATAAGGTTAGTATGGCTGATCCTAACAACCTTTGAAACATTCCCCCTCTTGTTGATGGTGAGAATGCAGATGCAGTCCCGCAGAGAGAGGGTCTTGATAATAGAGGACCTCTCAATGATGCTGGAGCTGATGGGGTTGGCATGAATGCTGTGCCGAGACTGCAAGTCCCACCATGCAGGGTTACCTTAGGCGAGCAAGATGCCCCGCACGACTACTATAGGAACTGATCTGCTATTATTCCCCCTCCTATCCAAAGGCAAGATTATGAGATAAAACCTTAAATAATCGCCTTGGTTAAACAGAATCAATTCCTTGGGCTATCTAACGAGAACTATATGGACCATATTGATATCTTTGAGGAGATATGTAGTACCACCAAGCCAACGGAGTCCCCCAAGACTACCTCCGTTGTAGACTATTTTCCTTTTCCCCTCGCTGACAAGGCTCATAGATGGCTGAAATCTTTGAGTCCCGGATCTATCACAAGCTGGGGTGAATGCGAGGTGCTTTCATTCAGCAGTTCTTCACCAAAGCTAGATCCGCAGCGCTAAAAAACAAAATAGCCACATTTCGCCAAGCTGGTACCGAGTCCTTCTATGAAGCTTGAGAACGCTATAAGGAATATCTAAGGGACTGTCCCCCTCGAAGGTACACCGAGTCAGACATGATGAACTCTTTCTACAATGGAGTTGAAATGAAGTATCAAATGGCTATGGACACAGCCAGTAGGGGAGACTTCATGAGCAACACGCTGGAGGAAGTAATGGAGCTCATTGAAAACCTGGCAGCAAGCAACTCTAACAGATCTTCTGACTATGATAGGAGAGTCAACCCCACTCGGGTGAGTGATAAGATCATAGAGGAATGTAGCTGGAAGATGAGAGATATAATTGCTGGAAGGACAACCATGCAAGAAGCAGCTGATTTCCTTCAAGAGGAATGTAGCAAGAAGATGCCAGAAGGACTTCCCCAAAAATTAGAGGACCCTGGAAGGTTTAGTCTCACGGTCAGAATAGAGCAATATCAATTTAAGAACATCCTTCTTGACACTGGAGCCAGTGTAAACATGATGCCACTCAGCCAAGCTAAGAAGTTAGGGTTACTCCACATGACACCAGTTACCATGGAAGTCGAGATGGCTGATGGAACATCAAGGAAACCAGTAGGAAAACTCCTAAACATTCCTGTTAAACTTAATGGAAGTTATGCACTGGTGGACTTTGTTGTCCTCGCATCGGATGATCAGTAGAAAGGAGTTATACTTGGCAGACATTTTCTAGCAACAACTAGAGCCTCAATTAGCATCCCAAAGAGGAGGATTAAACTTAGGTTCAAAAACATCTTCATGAACTTCTACGTCGATACCGTCAACACAGTCCCCACCATGAATGGTCAAGCTTTCATTATGAAATATATGGAATATGTTGATGTTGTTCATCCAATGAACATGACTCCGGGAAGCAACGATGGTGAAGTTCCAGCAGAAGTAATCTTTCAAGCCACTGAAGAAAATCTGGACTACATGATAAGAGCTGTCACTGCGAAGCCCAAGATCAAGGCAGAAAATCAGCCACCAGATGAGGAAGATACAATTCCTTCAATGAACCTAGAACCCAATTGAAATAAAATTAAGTCAAGCTAGTGACTTTGTAAAAACAAGCGCTGGTTGGGAGGCAACCCAACATGTTTTTTTAAATTTCTTTTTGCTTCTGTTTTTGAGTTAATAAAACTATTTTATTTTATTTCCCTTAAGTTATTTCATTTTATTTTATTATTTTTCAAAATAAGATATGATGGTGTTTTGTTGAGCTGACTGAAAACAGGTGCAAAACGCAGAAGATGCAAATTTCAAGAAGTTTCGGTACGCTGGGATCGACCGTTCTTACCCAGATCGATCGGTCCCCGAGACGAGAAAGGCTGATAACCGGTTCATGTACAGACTAATGCTCCCTTTTGGTGATAAATTGCTTTCATGGTTTATGGTTTGCTTTCTTGTTCACAGTTCATTATCTCCAGTGTTGTTTCGCAGCACCAATTCTCTTTGATTTTATATCACTGCAGGACGCAGTGATTTAAGTCTGGGGGAAGGGGTGACTGCTTTCAGATGTTACTAACACTGTCTTTTCTTTTGTTTTTTTATCCCAAAATAAATTTTCAAAAATTTTCAAAAATTAAACTTTTTCATTTTTCTTGAGTCATTTTATTGAATCAAAACATGGGATTTTACAATTTTCTTGGTTTCTGTTTTATGTTGATATTTATTGGATTTTGTTCACGGAAGATCAACTTTACCCGAAGTGACCTATCCTTTGGAAATCTGAATGATCCGGTGTTGGCTCTATCTACTTGGACCTTTAACTTGGACTAATCTTCTCACTTAGGGACTCGATATCGCAAAAGGAATCATATACATCTGGAGTTTACCCCATTCTTATTGGAGCTCCAGATGGCCAAGCTCATTTTTAGTTTGGTTCCACACCCTTACACCCTTTTTCATTCAGACCCCAGTCCTCTTTCCCAACACTAGGAGCATGTGCAACCAAGTGCAAAAACTACGGAGTATGGGAGCCGGTACAACCAAATGTTCTACAGATTTCCGAGTAAGCTTTCTAATATCAGTACTTTATCTATATTAGTTTGAGTTGACTATTGGTCCAGTTTGTATAGATTGATGTACATGGTTAGAACTGGTTCCAACTTCCCCTTCTTAAAAGAAAAAAAAAACGAAAAGAAAGAGAAGGGAAAGAAGTCTGAAAGAACGAGAATAAAACTTTTTAATTATTTAGTTAGTTATTTGTTTCTGTTATCTATTTTATTTTAGCACCAATAGCAACTCTATTAGTATCATTATATAGAAGCTTGCTTGGGATCCAAGGTTCAGGAGGTTGTGCACCATCTTTAGCTCCCGTCTCACTGTGATTTTGCGCATTGGCTTGCACCGGAGTTCATCTATCATGCCTAACAATCACCCTTAAAATAGCCCCCCGTTACTAGCCCTTAGCGATTTTGATTCCCTTTGTGAGACTGCATGCAACACTTAATGAATGTTAAAGGGCCAGAACTGGTTCCAACTTCCCCTTCTTAGAAGAAAAAAAAAACGAAAAGAAAGAGAAGGGAAAGAAGTCTGAAAGAACGAGAATAAAACTTTTTATTTATTTAATTAGTTATTTGTTTCTGTTATCTATTTTATTTTAGCACCAACAGCAACTCTATTAGTATCATTATATAGAAGCTTGCTTGGGATCCAAGGTTCAAGAGGTTGTGCACCATCTTTAGTTCCCGTCTTACTGTGATTTTGCGCATTGGCTTGCACCGGAGTTCATCTATCATGCCTAACAATCACCCTTAAAATAGCCCCCCGTTACTAGCCCTTAGCGATTTCGATTCCCTTTGTGAGACTGCATGCAACACTTAATGAATGTTAAAGGGCCAACAGTCAAGATTTCAGAAGTTTCCTTGGATCTCGGTTGCTAGAGTACGGTAATGTTTGCTATGCTTATGGTAAAGTACATGTTGTACTGCTAAAGTCCGATTAACCTTTCACAAGGTTTCTTCTTGGTTTACATGGTCAACATGATGGATTTCTAAAGCTAAGCGTAAGTTCCTGTTTTTCAAACTTCCACTTCTGTACTTTGTTTCATTGACTTGTGTCTTACTTGTGGACAAGAAAGGATTCAAGTCTTGGGGTGTGCTGAGTTTCTATTTTGACCCGTTTTATCAATGTTTTACTTGTCTTATTGAGTCTAGAAGTTAGGTTTTGTATTATGTTGGTCGGTTTTAGTGCCTTTTCTGATTTTCACTTCCTTAGAGCTAAAATTAGCAAAATGGAGCAACTTTGGATTTTTTTACACATCATTAGATTTTTGAGACATCCTGGATCGATCGATCCCGAAGGGGATCGACCAAGCATGGCTATGATCGACCGATCCCAAAGCAGATCGGTCAGTCAAAGGAATTTATGTGGTGGCACGGATCAGAGGAAGAAGATCGATCTATCAGATCGGTCGATCCTAGTCACGTATGTTCTCCAAATCAAGCATTAACTCCGAGTTTTGACCTAGAAGACTCCATATAAATAAAGCTCATTTCCTGAGCGGCCAGAGAGACCTAGACACAAATTTTTACTGTTACTCTGCCATTTTTATTTCTCATTTCAGATCTCTAATTTTTACATTGGTTTTTCTCAGATCTAAAGTATTTTCATTGCATTTTCAAGATCTACATTCTGTCTTCATCTCTTTCTTTGCATTTTCAACCATACAACATCATGATCTATCAACAAATTACCATGGTTGAGTAGATCTATATGTTGGGAGATGGGATATATTCAAAGGGATTTAATGTTTAATTAGGTTAATGTTATAGATTATAATTATGGTTAATAGATATCTACTTCTATGAATCAAATGTTTTTGTGAGGTTGACGAATCTATCAAATGATTCATAGGGTTTTATAGTACAACTACCGTTGGCTATTCTACCCGGAATCTATAGTTTGTAGGCTTGATTTCCAGATTTTCAAGAGTTGAAGCTGGATCTACAAGTGAACTCTATCAAACTAGGTCGAAATATGCTATCATAGGGTCCTAGCGGATTTATGATAAAATAATATTTGCTTTTATTAAAAATATTTATTTTGGTATGAAACTAAGATTTTGCCTACTCTAAGCAAAGAAAGACAGCCAAGCAATCAACCTAAGCCTAGAGAGACCAAATACAAAGTTTATCAATTGTAGTATAGTGGTAAGAGTTGAAAGTTGAGAACAATGTCGAACCAATCAAGAGTGGTCTACAGCAGTTAGTTGATTATCATGGCTAGCTATTCAATTAATTATCAAAAGGGTGTGGTACTAGATGATACTAGAGGTACCAAAGTCTGTCACACTTTAGCACATCATGGAACTAAACAGGAAAAATCACAGTACTAGGACGACTCGACCACACTGATCGAGTGGTGAGGTCGAGTGCTGCAGTAAAAAAAGAGAAAAGCTACAGTGAACGAATACTAAGCAAGCTGTGAAACTATGGGAAAAACAGGGACTCTAGGGATGGAAATCACGGGATTGCAAACACTCTGTTCTATTACAGCTATCAACTAGCAATTTCATCACAGGACAACCCTAGACAACAGACTTCATAACCAGCTCAATCCATGGTTCGTGGTAGAGATCCCCAAGATCCAACTCAGTCAGCATAGTGTGAGGAGTTGGATCAGGCATGAGGAATCAGCCTATTCAAGTCGAGAAGAGTTCATAACAAGTGAATAGGTGGAGTCGTGACATAAATCAATGTCTGATGCATCCATCCTCACGCTATTGTACTCTAAACCCTGGAAAAAGTCTATCTAATGGCTCAAGGCATGGTTCATGCTCATGAGACCATCTAAGATCATGTTCTCCTTGATCAGGGGAGAACAAGCATTAAAATAACTCACCTAAGAGGGAGTCAAAACTGAGTGATGATCAAACTATCTAAGCAATAACAAAACAGAGAGAAGCTACCCTAATCCATCCCCAAAAATCCCAACTTTACTACTCACACAAGGTGATCATGGCTGGGGTCTGAAACCCAGAAAAGCTTGAGCTTTTCATATGTTATAGCCTTTGATCTTGTGAGCAAGGTTGGAGAAGAAATCAAAAGCAAGTACTGATTTATTAAAAAGTTATCAAAGCTACAAAGTTGCTGGAAATGAAAAACTGTCAAGAACATCAAGAACAAGAGAGAGAAAAACGAGAGCAAAACCTAAAAATTACTAAGCCAAAGCGGTGCTATTCGATCCTTTCTAATTAGGTTTAATGAGGCACTTTTATACATAGTCTCAAGCGCTTATTACATTTTGTGAGTTTTCAGGAGAAAAAGTTGGAGAGTACCCACTCGACCCAGCAGTCGAGTGGGGTGGTCGCGTGGCCTCTCGAGTAGGCAGGTGGTGCTGAAATCCAGTGAGCTTGTGATGCTGAGGTTGAGTAGCCTGTCTAGAGTGGTCACTCGAGAGCCTGTCTAGAATGGTCACTCGAGAGCCTGTCGAGAGTGCTCACTCGAGAGCCTGTCTAGTGCTTCACTCAAGTGCCTGGTGGAGAGTGCCTGTCTAGTGCTCACTTTAGTGCCTGGTCGAGAGTGCCTGTCTAGTGCTCACTCGAGAGCCTGTCTAGTGCTCACTTTAGTGCCTGGTCGACTGGCCTGGTCGACTGAGCCATCTGTCTTCTCTGCAATCTTCACTCGACTCCATAGGGCTTTACTGCACATCTTCACTTCATGAGCCTAAATCCAAGTATGCTCCATATGCTCCATAAGTACCTGATAAAACCCCAAATATGCAAAATGCATGCAATGCCTAAACAGAAATATGAAACATCCTATATGAAGCAAAAATACATGAAATGGTATAAAAAATGGATGAAATCTACTCTAAGGCATGATAAAATAATGGTAAAAACGTGTATAAAAGTGGTGTTATCATGGTACAGTGTTTGTGTTCCAGATCTAGATCATTTAATTGTTAATCCAGTTAGATATCCTATTTATTTATTCAAATCTCTGCGATTTCCCAAATCCCAACATTTGTTTTAAATTGATTTTCTTTCCTTATTTAAAGATTTAATTCGGATTTAATTCGGATTTTCAAAAGTGACAACTTTTCATATTTTTCATCCTAGCTCTGTTTAGATCTAGAGATCTATAGCGCTCTTTACTCTCTGTTGATCGATCCCACCATTATACTGCCGCACACAACCGTGCACTTCCGGAGTTTAGATGTTGGGTAAAACCTGATGCATAAAACATCACATCATTTATACACTTAATTTGTATATGAGTTTTGTTGGTTGTGCCCCTCTGTTGTTAGTGCTTCATTTCTGTGCTATTTCCTGCCTTGGTAGGAGTGTTTGGTAAGCCTCACATTCTTGTTTCTTAACTTTTAATTCCATGGAAGATAGTTTCATAATATCGTAATTTTGTTCTTCTTTTTAAACCCCTCAATTTTGTGGGTTTCTTTATCTTATTTTTTCTATTAAAACTTCAAATTAAAATTTTCATGGTTTTCGGAACATGGATCTTGTAACTAATGGTTATGCGTTTTAGAATTTTCAACTTTTATTTACTACTACTATTTTTATTACAGTTTTATGTGCTAGTTATTGTGTAGTATTATAGTATGTTGGAGTAAATCAGGATTCTAAACCTTTTCCATTATTTCATCGAGCTTAAAATATAAATATTTTGCCTGACGATTTCAAATAATTAAATATTCTTAAATGAGCTAAAGATAAAATACAATGCTTATGAACAATTACTAGTTTAATCTATCCAACTTGATAAAGTAGGATTAAATTTAATGATAATAATCTCATGCTTTATGTGAAACTCTTAGATTAAAAACTTGTCACTCACCTGTCATGCTTGATTTATGTCAAGTAAATGTTTACTAACACATTATTGTCGTTTAGATAAAAATAATTTTAGAAGTGTTTCATTTTTTCAATTCATCAAGATGAAATTTTTTAGAAAAATCTTTTTGGTTAATTAAACATTCAGTGATTAAATATATTTAGAAGTTTAAATATTCGGACCTTGTTCATTGTTTTTCTTGAAATTCCACTAATGACAAGTTTGGGTCTAATATCTAACAATCTAGTTTAAACGGTTTAGATAAGTTAAAATTAGAGATAATTGGCTCAGTGGTACATTATTTTGGAAGTAATTGTGGAAATGGGTAATTTACTATTCACAATTAACTATAGGATCAGACACTGTTCCCGTGTAATAGCTTCCACCTAATAGGCTATGACCCCACAAATTTCGGAGATTACTCTAATACCCCAGTGTCTTTTTGCTAAACATAATGTTCCAACAGATTTCTCATGGGATTTTATTGTTACGGGTCTATAAATTTTGATTTTTCTTGGCCCATTTTTGCAATCACAAATAGCATTAAGTTGACTTTGCGAACGGAACATAATTACAAAGAGAATAATAATGCATAAAATAGTGTACAAAGAGAATCATTGTACGAGATGAGTCGGTGTACGAAACGAGATGGTGTACAAGACAAATCAGTGTCTAAGATGAACCAGTATACAAGACTAGTTGGTGTACAGATAGAGATAGTGTACAAGATATTACTAGATTTATAGCACTGTACAATATGAGTCTGTGTACAAGACAAATAAATATACAAGACGAGTTGGTGTATAGAAAAAAACCGTGTACAAGATGTTGTAAGAGTTACAATTATGTACAAAATGAATCGGTTTATAAGATGGTTCAATGTACATAATGAGTCAGTGTACAAGGTAAATCGGCATATAAAACGTGTTGGTGTACAAACCATATACAAATATAATTGATGGAGATTTGGGTATCACATGTACATCTTGATATAAGATGATGATGGAATATGATAATACATATAATATATCAGTGTACATAGACAGTTTACAAAGATGGTGTACATAAGCGGTGTACATAGACACTGTACATACATGGAATATGAGAATTTTTATTAGATTTATAAAAGGATTTTAAAAAACAAAATGGATCTTGTTAGATTCAGAAAAAGATTTCAAAAATTAAAATTTTGTTATTAGATTTTTTGGATGCCTTATTTGTAATATAATCAAATAAATAATAATTGGAGAACAAAATTAAATAAAATTGAAGGAAAGAGAGAAGAAACAAAAGGAATAAGAAGAACCAAGTTTAAAGTAAAATCGATCAACTTTTATTTACTAGTATTATTTTTATCACACTTTTATGTGCTAGTTATTGTGTAGTATTATAGTATGTTGGAGCAAATCAGGATTCTAAACCTTTTCCATTATTTCATCAAGCTTAAAATATAAATATTTTGCATGACGATTAAAAAAAAAGAATATTCTTAAATGAGTTAAAGATAAAATACAATGCTTATGAACGATTACTAGTTTAATCTATCCAACTTGATAATGTAGGATTAAATTTATTGATAATAATCTCATGCTTTATGTGAAACTCTTAGAATAAAACACTTGTCATTCACCTTGCATGCTTGATTTATGTCAAGTAAATGTTTACTAACACATTATTGTCATTTAGATAAAAATAATTTTAGAAGTGTTTCATTTTTTCAATCATCAAGATGAAATTCTTTGAAAAATATTTTTGGTTAACTAAACATTCAGTGATTAAACATATTCAGAAGTTCAAATATTCGGACCTTGTTCATTGTTTTTCTTCAAAATTCCACTAATGAAAAGTTTGGGTCTAATATCTAACAATCTAGTTTAAACGGTTTAGATAAGTTAAAGTTAAACCACAAGTATGTTTTTATTGAACTTAATATATTTAATTGCATTTAATTTATTTAAAACTTCAAAACATTGATAGATAAGAAAACTTTTAACGTTCATAGTATATTTATTTAGATGTTAAATTGATATTACTTTATTACGTTAAGATAGTAATATCTTTTGATTCTTATGTTTGGGTTTGAGTCACCTATAAAAAGATTACATAGTTTCATTTTCAAAATAAGAAATTAAAAGTATTTTACACTTTATTCTTTACATACAATAGGAATAAATTATTAAATTCAAAGTTTCACAAAAAAGACTAAATTTAACTCTCCAATTACTACCTTATTCATTGTTCGTTCTTTTGGGATGCGTGTTTGTACCCGTGCTTTCAATCAAAGAAAGTGAAGCAAAATCAATATGGGATACATGTGTTGTCAAAATCACTCCGAAGTGTGTGTTGGATATAATTGCTGTTGTGTTTGAAAATGCAACCATCTCAGATTCATTTTGTCATGAACATGTTCAAGAAGGAAAAGTGTGTCATGATACACTTATCAAATATATTGCTGACAAACCTACCTTAACTGCTCAAGAAACACATTATTTGAAGAAGAGAGATGACTTGTAAACCATTGTGTCTCAATCTTTACAACAGCTTAAAATGTGTATTCTTTACATTATTTTGGTCGGATAAATAGATATTTCACTGATTTTTAATATCTCTGTTATAAATATTTATGTCTTGACATTAATGTCATATTAAGCAAAACGAATCTCTCTGCAAATGAATGATTTAATTTAAGTAACATCCGAAACTTGAAGAATAAGAAGAACCAAGTTTAGAGTAAAATTGATCAATTTTAAAAGTCTTGAAACTGTCTCATTGAAGGGAAATTTTTGACTGATGTAATAGTTAAAAAAATCTGTTAATAGGCAGAAGTACTTGGCAATAGTGAAAACGAAAATGTAAAAATTAGGGCTCATCTTTCTAAACAAATTGGGATCGTTTCTTGCCATTCAAATCTTCATCTCTGCATTATACTAGGTCGTTTGTGCACGCATTTTTATGCTCCAACGATTTAGCAGCCAACTCTTTTGACGATTGAAGAGTTTTTGGAGAGTTTTCTAGACCGGTTTTTCCTTATCTTTGATTTGCATACTTTTGATAGTTTATACACTTTATTTGTAGATGATTTTGGTTGGTTGTGCTGCTCTGTTGTTAGTGCTTCATTTCTGTGCTATTTCCTGCCTTGGTAGGAGTGTTTGGTAAGCCTCACATTCTTGTTTCTTAAATTTTATTCCATGGAAGATAGTTTCACAATATCGTAATTTTGTTCTTGTTATTAAACACCTAATTTTGTGGGTTTCTTTATCTTATTTTTTTCTACTAAAACTTCAAATTAGAATTCTCATGGTTTCGGAAAATGGATCTTGTAACTAATGGTTATGAGGTTTAGAATTTTGAACTTTCATTTACTAGTATTATTTTTATTACAGTTTTATGTGCTAGTTATTGTGTATAATTATAGTATGTTGGAGTACATCAGGTTTCTAAACCTTTTCCATTATTTAATCGAGCTTAAAATACAAATATTTTGCCTGACGATTTAAAATAATTAAATATTCTTAAATGAGTTAAAGATAAAATACAATGCCTATGAAAAATTACTAGTTTAAGCTATCCAACTTGATGATGTAGGATTAAATTTAATGATAATAATCTCATGTTTTATGTGAAACTCTTAGAATAAAAAATTGTCATTCACCTTTCATGCTTGATTTATGTCAAGTACATGTTTACTAACACATTATTGTCGGTTAGATAAAAAGTTTTTGAAATGTTTCATTTTTTCAATTCATCAAGATGAAATTATGTTGAAAAATATTTTTGGTTAACTAAACATTCAGTGATTAAATATATTTAGATGTTTAAAATTTTTTACTCTTAACCTCTCTGTGTCGATTTTGGGTTGTGATACCTAGCCAGTATTATATCATGTAGCCACCGCCTCCCTTAACTTACTGGTCTGCAGTGTTTTTGCCATAGGACATATAGTATATCCAATGGCAGTGGCATAGTGGTTTAAATCTTTGAATATTTGTTATCATTGTTAAATTGATGTAGATGTGATAGGATTTATTTACAATGTAACATAAGCACCTTAACGCTGTAGAGTATGCCCTCGAATGCTCTGGGAAGGAGCATGATGAGTCTATTTTCATTAATTTTTACCATTGTTTTCACATGTTTTATTGAGTCTAGAGTTAGGGTTTGTGTCCTTCTTGCCGGTTTTGGTGTCTTTACAGGTTTTTACTTCATTGAAGCTAAAATGGACAAAATGGAGCAACTTTTGATGTTTTTACACTTCATGGGATTTTGGAGACACTCTGAGATCGACCGATCCTGAAGAGGATCAACCAAGCACAAAGAGGATCGACCAATCCTGAAGTAGATAGGTCAGTCAAAGGAATCTATGAGGTGGCACGTATTGAAGGAAGAAGATCGATCAATCCAGCAGGATCGATTTATCCGGATCGCGGATATTCTCCAAATCGCACATTAACTCTGATTTTTGACCTAGAAGACTCCCTATATAATGAGATCATTTCCTGAGCGGCCCAGAAGCCCTAGACACAATATAATGTTTACACTGTTTTGAGTTCTAGATCTACATTATTAAACTGCTAATCCAGTTAGATATCCTTTCAATTTATTTAAATCCCTGCGATTTCCCAGATCCCAACATTTGCTTTGGTTGATTTTTATTTCCTTTTAATATTTTTGGATTTATATTCGGATTTTTGGTGAAAAAACCTTTTTATATTTTTCATTCAGGTTCTGTTTCGATCAACATATCTAAAGTGCACTTTACACTCTATGGATTCGATCCCACCATTATACTACCGCGCACAACCGTGCACTTACGGGAACTATTGGTTTGGGTAAAACCTGATACCATATCAAGTTTTTTGCGCCGTTGTCGGGGAGTAATTGTTGCCTCTAGATCTAAGCTTTAGATCTAGTCTAGGATATTATATTTTCTGCATTTCTTATTTACGTCTCCGAGATCGACCAATCCCCATTAGATCAACCGATCCTGTTGATACCGGATCCCGCACCAAGGATCCATCATCATTAAAGGTAGGAGACACGTGTCGACCAGGTCATTCTGACAAGCATGAGAGAGTCTGGTTTGTAAGAATAGATTTCAAAATAAAGGGAAGGGATCAGCGAACCGATATAAAGCAGAAGTAGTGGGCTCATAGAGGTCGATGAACCATAAGGAGACCGGAGGAGATGAGGAGTTCGCAGGAAGGAGCCAATCATCAAGTCAAAGAGCGAAGTTATTTCAAAAAAGTCTTACGCTATAACATTCAAGACCATATCAAAACCAACATATTTAATCAGAATCATGTGATTTATTGTAATTTATTATAGCATTAATAGTCGAAAGTACGTATAAGTAGAGAGGGAGGAACATTGTAAAGGAGGATCTTTTTCTGATTTATGAGAAATACACATGATTAGAGCAAATACTATTTCTTCTCAGTAAACTCATTTTACTAAAATATTGGGTGTGGATCCTGTATCCACATTTTGGCGCTAGAAGGAGGGGATTTTCAAGCTAAAGTAGGAATCTATCAAACACTGAAGCTAGAAGATCTTTCATTGAACCATGGGTGACACAACAGACACATTGGGGAAAATAAGCGAGAATCTAACAAATCTGACAACTAGTCTTGCTACCATGCAACAAGACATACAACATTTGAAGACCAGTCAGGTAACTCTTACTGCCCGAATAGATGCTGCATCTGTAGGTTCCAGGCACAGGAGTTCTCATCAGCAGAATTTGTTCCATACTCCCATGGGAACAACTTCAATAAACCAGCCCGCGGATGGAACTCCACAACCGGTTGATGGGGATGGACAAGCCACAGAGAACCAACAGATAAACGGAGATGGAGAAGACCCGGCGCTTCAGACTACCAATGGTAAGCTTGATTCCGTTCGTTGCGAGATGAAGGAAATGAAGTCAAAATTCCACCGAGCTACTAGTTCCGCTCCAGATATTGACAGGGTCATTGAAGAAACCAGGTGATCCCCTTTCAGTGCACGGATTACAAGTTTCAAAATCAAGGATGCTCGGAGGGTTAATTTATCAACTTATGATGGACAAGAAGATCCAAAGAGTCATCTAGCTGCCTTTCAAATCCCAGCTGGACAAGTTGACCTCGAACCTCACAAAGAAGATGCCGGTTATTGCAAATTATTCTCAGAAAATTTGTCCGGACAGGTGCTGCTATGGTTTACCCGACTGGGCACAGGGACAATAAATAGCTTCAACGAATTATCTTCTGCTTTCCTTATGCAATACTCTGTCTTAATGGAAAAAGGAAAATCAGATAGCGATCTATGGAACTTATCACAAGGACCACAAGCGCCCCTTCGGAAGCACATCGCTAAATTCAAGGAGTTGCTAGCAAAAATCCCATGGATTTCTCAGACTATGGCCCTATCTGCATTGAAAAACGGACTCTGGCATGAAACAAGGTTCAGAGAGGAACTAACTGTCAATCGGCCCGAAACGATTCAAGATGCTCTTTTCCGAGCTAATAGCTGGATCGAAGCCGAAGAATAAAAAGCAAATTTTGCAAGAAAGTACCGTTCTCCTAAGCCAGTTATAAATTAACCGGTAAGGAAGTTTGAACCAAGGGAAAATGGAGGAATCAAACGTTTTGGTGCGACACCCAGTCAAGTCATACTCTCCATCATATGGGTGGAGAAGTATTGTTTCAGCTAGACCCTCTGGTTTAAAAATGACTAATTAAAAGAGTTGGTTATGGGCATTCCATTTCAGTTTGGAATGATCCATGGATACCAGCTATTTTCCCGAGCCTATCAATATGTAAAGGACAACAAAATTATCCTAATTTGACGATTAATCAATTAATTGACCCGATAAATAGGGTGTGGGACATTTATTTATCAAATGAAATCACTGATCCTTTAGTTCTTTCATTGATTTGTGGTGTAACAATTAGTAGAACATTTAAAGGGGATTCATATGGTTGGCTTTTCACAAAAACAGGAAAAGATACGGTAAAATCAGGTTATGAGACAGAACATAGCTACCCTTCATTTGGTATAAGAGATCTTTACTGTGGTCCGGAAATTCGCTCACTACAAGCTTAATTCATGGAAATTAGAATGTCCTCCAAAATTACGTCATTTTATATGGCAGATTTTGATGGTTTGTCTATCGGTTAGAACAAATTTTGGAAGAAGAGGAATAAGAAATGACATACAGTGTGATAGGTGTGAAGAAGATGAAACAATAAATCATACTTTTTTTAATGTCCACCAGCAGTTCAGGTTTGGGCATTATCAAAAATACCATTGGTATTGAGACAATATCTAGGGACTTCGAGTTTTCAAATATAGATCATTTATTTTGGAGAGTTCCTGAAATAAATAAGGATGAAAGTTTTCCATGGATTTTGTGGTATATATGGAAAGCAAGAAGTGACAAGGTATATCAAAATATTGATAGAAACCCACAAGTTACAGAAAATAATGAGTTGAATCAAAACTCTCAGGATAAAGTGGTTACACGAGACTCACATCATTCAGAGTTTAAGGGGTACCATTGTTATATAGATGGTTCATGGAAAGAGACGGATAAATTCTCTGGTTTAGGTTGGTTATGCTTTAAGGAAGAAGCAAAAGATACAATTATGGGGGCATGTAACACTCGTCAATGCCTTTCTCCTTTGCACGTGGAATTAGAAGTGCTTATTTGGGCAATGTCCATTCTTATAAGAAAACAGAAGACAGAAGTAGCATTTGCAACAGACTCCTCCGAGCTAGTGAAGATGGTGGCTACACCGGCAGATTAGCCTGCTTTCGCGACGTACTTTAAAGATCTTGAGAGTAAAAAATATGTTCTCTTTTTTTATCTTTCTTTTATTTTTTGAAATTTAAATTCAAAAGCGGATAAGTTGGCACGGAGTGCAAGACTTTATCCACATTTTATTATTCATGTAAACTCTGTACCAGCGGTTTGGATCATTGAACCGTTTTAATTCATATATAATTGTTGACAGAAAAAAGCATCTGGTAGTTGACTATATAGTTTCTAACATATTTGAATACACATATATAGCTAGACTAGATTCACACAGCACATACATGCTGCGGTTGTATTTGTAAACAAATTTATTTGATATAATATTTATAACCCAAACTTATACAAAAATGTTTATTAATGTTTGAATATTTAAAATAATAATTGTTTCACCAGGATTTTAAAATTTGAAATGATCCAGCGGTCGGACCAAGATCAAACTAAATGGGAGTAATGGTCAGACTCAATTAGATTCTATTAAACTCATAAACCATCAAACCGGATAAAAATGGTTTAAAATGATTAAAACTCATTTAAAACAAATACAAATATTTAGAGATAGGCATATATCTGCTTCCGTTTCATTTCGTCATGTCCTATTATATCCTATACCCGTTCCTAAATTCATGTCGCATCAGGAAATACATTTCTAATGTAAGACAATTTTTGTAGTCCTGATTAGAAATCAAACGGGACAGAAATATAAATTCATAATATATTTATATATCTCCACTCATGATCTCTCATTGGATTATCCATGGATTCCCTTATTTGGGCTTAGTACTCTCTTACTCTAATAAAGTCTTTTGACTTTGTCGAAGAAGAGCTTTGACTGAGACTACTTACTCTCCTAAGTAAATCTATTTGATTAAAGTGTGTTTTCAGTGTGTTTGGGCCTGTTTTTTTATCATACAGTACATGTTTTTGTGTGAGGAAAATTAGGGTTCTTACATTAGGTCTTATACACTATAGAGGTTTAGTGCCGCCGACAAGACTCAAGTCAGAATCTAAGTTCGTCAGATCAACATGTCTTCGAGCATTGATAGAGTGCTTATGGCTTTATCTCTTGATGAAGAAGATGAGCCCTTTTCGATGCCAGATATGCATGAGTACTGTTCGTGTGAGAATAACGTGCTGAGTATTATTGGAAGAGTTCTTAATCCGGAATGTCAGAAGGTTGCTAATATTGTTCTGGATATGCCAAGGAAATGGCAGATTTATGATCGGGTAAGGGAAATTGAATTATCAAAAGAGAAATTTCAGTTTATTTTCAAGTACGAACAAGATCTTAAAGCTGTTCTGGAGAAAGGAGTGCACACATACAACGAATGGACCTTAGTGCTCGAACGATGGGTTGAACATCCTCCACCAGATTATCTCCAACAGATATTGGTGTGGGTCCAAATAAGAAACATTCCGGTCACCACTATAATATCCCAGATATCACTTGGTTTGGTGAATTGGTCGGACATGTTGAGGAATTGGTTTTGGACACTACGAAATCACAGAGGCAAGACCTTGTGAGGGTGAAAATGAAATTTGATGTTTCGAAGCCTCTTCAAAGAGCTAAGGTAGTCAACCTTCCGAAGAATGCAGGAGCTGTGACTATTCTGTATGATTTTGAAAGGGTACAAAAGAGGTGTTATGCTTGTCAGAGATTAACGCACGATCATCTGACTTGTCCTATAGCTCTTAAAAGAAAGCAATCGAAAGAACAAGAGGAGCTGCAAAAGCGAGGAGAAAGGGAGGTTCCGAAAAGAAATTGATAGTTGAATCGGATCCGCTTTTTGGGATTGTTGAAGACCATCAGATAGATGTTAATCCGATTATTGGGAAACCAAATATTTCAAAATCAGTGGCTGATGGTATGAGACAATATCTTCTGATTGCTGAAGGGGCTGAGAAGGTTGCTCGGGCTGAAAGAATCAAAGCATCACTAGAAGCATTGAAAAATGACCCTATTGGACAGAAGACTATGCTCAGATTAGAATCACCTCCAATTGTATCTTCTGATATCAACAAATGGAAAGGTCTAGTCTTTGATTATGGCATGCCTGCAACACATGCAAGAGGGACTCAAAGCGCTGGTAAGTTATTGGGAGATGCTATCAGAACATGTATGTCCTTACCTTTGGAAGAGGATCAGTACAGTCACAGACAAAGGGGTGTTTTTGAAAGACTTGGTGGCAGCCTCGAGAGCTTTACAACCGATTGTCAAGATAGTTCTATGGTTAACAGAACTGGCATATTCCAAGCTAGTTCTTCCAGGACTATTTTGATTAATAAATATAAGAGGAAGAGGCCTTCTAAAATTCAAAGAAATAAGGCTGTCACTAAAGCACAAAAGACTACGGTAAAGAAGAGTGTTGCACAACCAAAAGAAAGGCTGCGGATGAGGCTAAAATTCCATCAAAAGTCGCTCGGCACAAAAAAAATGAGGTGGTCCCAAATGAGGGACCGTCCAATGTTTAATAAACATCATCAGATGGAATTGCCAAGGATTGGGATGGTCTTAAGACTTGACGATTCCGAGACTCAAGAAATGCAAAAAGAATATTTCCCTGAGATTATGTTTTTAATGGAGACTAAAAACTGTAGAAATGTGTTGGTGGATTTGCAAGAGTGGTTAGGAAATGATTATGTATATAATGTGAATCCCATTGGACTTAGTGGTGGACTTGCTCTGTTTTGGAAGAAAAAGTGTAACTATTGACTTTCTGTTTGTAGATAAGAATCTTGTTGATCTTTAGGTTCAGTTTGGCGGGTTGGAGCTTTTTACGACTTGTGTATATGGGGACCCGACTGTCAAGGGAAGAGCTCATGTTTGGGAAGACTCACAAGGCTTGGGATTTTACGAAAAGAAAGTTGGTGTGTTGTAGGTGACTTTAATGATATTTTAAACAACAGTGAAAAGCTTAGAGTCCCTCAAAGAGGTGACCCTTCTTTTAAACCCTTCAAGGACATGATATCCGGTTGTGAATTACTGGAATTACCAAGTAAAGGGAATTTTTTTACTTGGAGAGGTATGAGATAAGATATGTGGATTCAGTCAAAGTTGGATAGATGTTTTGGTAATAAGAATTGGTTTAATAGTTTCCCGGGTTCTAATCAAACCTTTTTGGCTAAGAGAGGATCATATCATAGGCCTGTGCTGGTTAGTCTTATGGCATCAAAAGGAAGTATACATGGAAGCTTTAGGTTTGAGAAAATATTTTTGAATCAACCGGATGTAAAAGAGGCCATCTCTTTTGTTTGGAACAGACCTACAAATAGGTCATGTTTCAATGTTTCTGGCCTGAAGGTAGCAGACAAGCTAAGAGGTTGTAGAAAAGCTTTAAGCAAATGGAAAAGGGAGAACACAACAAACTCGAGTGACTGTATCACCTCTCTCCAAGATCTACTAGAAGAAGAACAATTGGCCAGTCTCCCTGATACGATGAAACTAAAAGATCTTAAGTATCGGTTTTGCAAAGCGTATAGAGAGGAAGAAGAATATTGGCGTCAAAAGTCACAGGAAAAATGGGTTAAAGGAGGAGACAAGAACACAAAAAAAATTTGTGCTTCAGTCAAAGTAAATAGAGGAAAGAAAATGATTGAGAAACTGAAGGATAAAAACGGAAACTCTCAAAGATCATAAGCATCAAAAGGAGAAGTAGCAGTGGCATAATTTAATGATCTTTTCACATGCTCAAATCCGGAAAGTTTTCAATATATTTTCTTAGATTTTGTGCCAAGAGTAAAGAACCATATAAACTTAGAGCTGACAAAACCAGTATCTAAAGAAGAAATTTATAAAGCTGCTCAATCTATCAGAGCTTCTAGCGCTCCAGATGCGGATGGTTTTACTGGTCTCTTTTTTCAGAAGTTCTGGAATGTGATTAGGGAATCGGTAACCGTGAAGTTCAACCATTTTTTTCTTGACTGGTGAATTGACACTGGATTGGAACTACACTCACCTATGTCTTCTACCGAAAACCAAAAACCCTTCTCAGATGTATGACCTAAGACCCATAAGTCTTTGCTCTGTGTTTTATAAGATTGTAGCTAATGTGATGGTCAAGAGAATTCAGCCACTTTTGGCAGAGATTATGTCACCTAATCAATCAGCTTTCGTTGCGGAAAGACTTATATCTGACAATATCTTAATCGCTCACGAACTAGTACATGGTCTTAGAACTCATTCGAACATTTCAAAGGAGTTTATGGCTGTTAAATCTGACATGTCAAAGGCTTACGACAGAGATGAATAGAGATATCTTAATGAGCTTTTAAAGGCCTTGGGTTTTCATCACAGATGGAGAAGGTGGATAATGCAATGTGTAACTACTGTGACTTACTCCGTGTTAATCAATGAGCAGCCATATGGGATCATGTCGCCTGGGAGAGGTCTTCGCCAAGGCGACCCGCTCTCACCTTTCTAATTTGTTCTTTGTACTGAAGGTCTTACACACCTGATGAACAGAGCAGAGGGACAGGGTTTATTTAATGTCATCCAGTTTTCTGAGGAGGGACCAGGTATACATCATCTTCTATTTGCTGATGACAGTTTTTTTATGTGTAAAGCAGATATTGCTCAAACTGAGGTCTTGAACTAGATTTTAAAGACCTATGGAGAGGCGACTGGAAAAAGAATTAACCTCCTCTATTTCTTTATCACTTTTGGTGCTAAAGTAGAAGAGGAAAAGAAGATCCCGCTACAAAACTTACTGGGCATAATTGCAGAGGGTGGTGCTGGGACTTATTTAGGCTTACCTGAATGTTTTAGTGGGTCTAAGATTGAGATGTTGGCTTACATAAAAGACAGACTCTAGTCAAGGCTGTCTGGATGGTTTGCAAGAACATTATCTCTAGGAGTAAAATAAGTTCTCATTAAAGCAGTGGCTATGGCGATGTCTTTCTATGCCATGTTCTGTTTTAAATTACCTAAAGCCACAGCTGACAACCTCACGAGTGCAATTTCTAAATTTTGGTAGAACTCTTTCGAACACAAAAGGAAAACTCACTGGGTCAGTAGGGAAAAGCTCTGTCTCTCAAAAGAAAATGGAGGTTTGGGATTCCGTGATATCCAAGGTTTAAACCATGCATTATTAGCAAAGCAAGCATGGAGAATGTTGAAAGAACCAAAATTTCTACTGGCCAGACTATTTACAAAGCAGATATTTCGAAGTGAGAGAGTATATGGAAGCCGAACTTGGAGACAGACCTTCTTTTGCTTGGAGAAGTATTCTTCATGGGAGAGAGCTGTTGATAAAGGGACTGAGGAAAAAGATTGGCAATGGAAGATCCATCTCGGTTTGGACTGATTCGTGGATAAAAAATGATGGGTGGAGAGCACCTTTTAACAAGCAGAACCATGGATCTTATGCTTACTGTGAAGGATCTTATTGATTTTCCTAACAACCGTTGGAATATAACAACTCTACAAGAGCTTTTCATTCCTGAAGATGTCTCCCGTATTTTACAGCTCAAGTTTGCTCTTACAAGAGAAGATTTTTGGTGTTGGGAGCATAAAAGAAGTGGAGTATATCAGGTAAAATCAGGCTACTGATAATTCTCTAAGGTTAACAATACAGAGTTCCTACAAGAAGCTATGATACAACTATCCCTAAATGGAGTTAAAAATAGGATTTGGGTTTTGAAAACAGCTCCTAAAATCAAACTTTTCTTATGCAGAGCTTTAAGTGGTGCTCTTCAGGTAGTTGATTTAATAGCTGCCAGAGGCATGAAAACAGATTCCAGATGTCAAGTGTGTGGACTGGAGGGTGAATCAGTGAATCATGTGCTTTTTACATGCTCCAGAGCTAGACAGTTATGGGCCCTTACTCAATTTCCATCGCCAGAAGAAGGTTTCAGTGACTTGTCTCTCTTCTCAAATGTCCATTACCTTCTCAACACGAGCCAAAATGTGAATTTCCCTACTGAGGTAAGATCTATGTTTCCTTGGATTTTGTGGAGAATATGGAAAAACAGAAACACATTCATATATGATGCGAGAAGTTTTGGTCCTTTAGAATCTGTTGCAAAAATGAAATAAGATAGGGATTCATGGTTCTCGGCACAACTGGTAAATAAAGAGCTCGAACTCGAGCCAACAGATGAGGAAAAAAGGAGAGAGGAGATTTGGAAACCTCCCATCCCGGGGTTTTTAAAATGTAACATTGGTGGTTTTTGGGCTAAGAATAAAAAGCTAGGAGAATGCACTTGGGTTCTAAGAGATGAACGTGGTTTCGTGCTGCACAGTAGGAGATCTTTCACAAATATGTACTCAAAGGAGGAGGTCTTGATGCAAAGTCTGCTGTGGTCCATAGAAAGCATGGTTACCTTACATTTTTCAAATGTGGTTTTCGCTTCTCAAGCTTTATCTCTCATTAAAACAGTTAACAAACCTATGGATTGGCCAGCTTTCACACATCAATCGGACCGATTGCTACTGGCGTTGGAGCAGGTTAATGGTTGGCAACTGTATTTTGAGAAAGCTTCATCTACTAGAGGAGCTGGTCTCATTGCTCTGAGTGCTTTATCTCAGGTCTTTTCGCAGTCATATATGGCTCTGAGTTTCCCGGATGGGCTAATAGATCCTTTTGATAATGAAAAGGTTCAATTCTCTGTATAGATGATTGATTTTAGTTTTAGTATAGCTTGTTCAAGCCAACTATTTTTTGGTATGATTAGTGTGGGTTTGGTCTTCCACTAACTGTTGTAGCTTATGTTTCACACTTATGATTGGTTATGTAATTCTTATATTTTAAATGAAATTCTGAAAAATCCTTATTAAAATTTATACTAATAAAAAGAGGTGTTTGAGGCTCAATAGGGTGTCCACATCAGCTTTACTGAACTTGCTTCTTAGTATGCCACGTGACATCTTTCAAAACTATTTTTTCTATCTTTTATATATAAAAGTAGGGTTTTCGGGTTTTCCATGCCTCCACATCATCAAAAATGAAGTTTTAAAAAGAGCTACAACAGTGCCACGTAAGACCATCTCCAACCCTATTCCATTTTTCACTATATATTCTATTTTGGAGGAGAATTTGCTCCAACCCTACTCCATTTTCAACTCCATAATGGAGTAAAAATGAGATAACTCCTAATATGGAGTAATTTTATCCATCATTCCATTTTTTTACTTATTACTTCATTTTCAACTGCAAAATGGAGTAGAATTGGACTATAATTCAACTTTATTTTGGAGTTACTCCATTTTTAAGGAAAAAAAAGAGTAAAATATTAGAGATGCTCTGACACCTTCAAAATAAACACCTATCCTAGCACTGGATTTGACATGTCGCCCACCATCCTAGCACTGGTGAGCTCCCTCAACGGGATGTTAATGGTGAGAATTAGCAGTAATTTTGCTGTTGAAAAATGTCCAGGGATGTTTGGGCACTTGGTTTCGATTTTAGGTGATTGAATATGTTAGCTTTTCGTAGAATTTCCAGTCCTGGATTGCTGGCCAATGCTGTAATTACAAGTAATCATCTTTGACGAGAGCAAGCTCTTTGACGAGACCATCAAAGAATGTGACCAGAATCAACATCTTATCCAGTCCTTTGATTAGGTACTTCTCCTTTTCTCACAAAATATACACTGTTACATTTGCCAATCCACCAGAAATATTGAGGTTGATACTCCCATTTTTCGGAAAATGCAACAAGAAGATTTGGATGTTCAGAACAACAGAAATGCTGACCACTATAGAGCACTAATTCATCACCTTTCTTTGCTTCTGTCAATGTGAGCTTGTGTTCTGAGTTTCGTATAGATTTTCCCATGTTGTGTTCTGCACTCAATTTTTTTTATTTTAATATATAACAGTAAGGTCGTGGAGAGCCACCAAAAGGATCGCTTGGCGACGTCATTGACACTCTACTTTGGCGAAGGCTCAAGATGGGTGGTAAGAAATGCAGTTTCACCTCTAATGTCCTCAAGTCACATTTTTGACATTCTAATATTTGTACCACAGGTGATATAACAAAATCTTGAGTTTATTGACAAATCTGATCTCTGTTTTTTCTTGGTGTTTGATCCGAACAACATTTGCTTTCTTTGGTTTTACAGGCTCCAGTTAACTTTGTCTATGCCTTGCGTTAGACCAGTTGTGAGACCATGGTCAATGGCTACTTTAACTGTTTTGATTCATATCTTATGCGAGTTTCCCTCTTTTCCACTTTATGGGAAAATGCACGTTTGCATTTAGATAACTAATGACTAAACAAACATTTTAAATTTTCCATGTAAGAACTAGATTTTACTAACTCGCTCAATTGTTTTTGCAGGATCATCTCAGAAATTAGAGAACATCAACTCTTATCATTACTTCAGTCCTTTTTTATCGCATCAACTCTTATACCAAAAACAAATGTTTCACTAACTCCACTTTTCCAGCCTAGAGTGCAGCAAGTGACAGCTAGATTGGTATGTTGATCATTTGTTTGGTACTTTCAAATTTAATCTCTTTTTTTTCATTCACGTTGCTAATTTTCTATTATATTTTCAAGTTGTAAAGGATAATAGCAGAACTGGCACTTTGTTTAATCCGTTATATGATGAATTAAAGGTACCCACCTGCTTATAGTAACACGAATCTGATACATAATCTTCTATTTTCAAGTTATCAAGAATTCATAATGCTCCATTAATGATAATTTTTATCTCATGTATGAGCTATAAGTGTTGAATTTCCAAGTTCAAGCTCATATTTATGTGAATCATTGGTGTTTTGCAGAATGCCATGGAGTGTGTTTTTGGCTCCACATATGTTTGCAAACAAATGATGCAGCAAATGAAGTAAGTCGTTCCCAACCATTTAGTATTACATGTTGGCAGTGACCTCAGCTTCTCTTTCTATTGAGATGATGTCAACTTAGTTTTGACTGTATACATGGAGTATGGGGTCTGTGCATGTATTTTGATTGTCTTAATCTTTTTTTTTCTTGTAATCGCAACTGATAGACTATTCTAAAGTTGTTCACTTTTGTTGGGTTATAAGTCATCATCTACCTTGATTTCTTTCCCATTGTTTACGCTACTATTTGATAGGTTTAATTTATTGATTTTGCCTCTAGAGTTTAGTCTTGGATATGCCCTTGCTTTTTCTCCAGGTTGCTTTTAATCGGAATATTCGTACTCCAAGTGTCACACTTGAAGGTGATATTTCCACCCAAGTGGTCTTCTTACTGGTGGGAGTCGCAAGTAGGTATTTCGTTCTTGGACTGCTTAGATAAGTAGTGAGAGTCATCTCCTTTATTTCTTACAGATGTGGTAATGAAATGCATAAAAGTCAAGGTTAAAATCATTTTGCTCATATTTATAAAATTTCCTGAGGGGTGGAGGTGATCTCCTTAGGCAACTGCAGGCATGACCAGGCAGAAGCGGAATCAAAATTTCAAGGACACCAAAAATGGTTGGCTGAAATTGACGCACAGGTAAACCCCTTAAGCTATTATTCCGCGATAGAACTAAATATATTTTGGAACTTAACAGTTGTGCTAGGCATATTTTCAATATTTTAAATGTAAATTGCTGGTTTATGTTGATATCACAGATCAAAGAGCTTCAGCCTCTTCAAAAGAAATTCACAGACGTTAATGCACAGTTGGAGCTTAAAACGTTTGAGTTGTGCTTATCTCAGAAGAGGGCTGAACAGAATGAGCATCACAACTTCACAAGGTTTATATCTCCATCTTTTCTATCTATATCTTTCAAGCTACATTGTAAATTTTGTTACTTTTTCATGGTATTTGAAGCACATATTTATGTTTTCTATCCTCTCTACGTTTTCTATATATAGCTTTGTGAAGCAGTAAAAAACATGAAGAAGCAAGATCCAAACTCTACCGATGACCACTTCGATAAACCAGCCCACGGATGGAACGCTGCTACTGGTTTATGGGGACAGACAAGTCATGGAGAACCAACAGATAAACGGAGAGGGAGAAGACCCGGGGCTTCAGACAACCCATGACGAGCTTGATAACGTTCGTAACGAGATGAAGGAAATGAAATCAAAATTACATTGAGCTACCAGTTCGGCTCCGGATATTCACAGGGTCATTGAAGAGACTAGGCGATCCCCTTTCAATGCGCGGATTGCAAGTTTCAAAATCAAGGATGCTCGGAGGGTTAATTTACCAACTTAAGATGGACAAGGAGATCCGAAGAGTCATCTAGCCGCTTTTCAAATCGCAGCAAGACGAGTTGACCTTGAACCTCATGAAGAAGATGCCAGTTATTGTAAATTATTCTCGGAAAATCTTTCTGGACAGGCGTTGCTATGGTTTACTCGGCTTGGCTCAGGGACAATCAATAGCTTCAACGAATTGTCTTCCGCTTTCCTTATGCAATATTCTGTCTTAATGGAAAAAGGAAAATCGGATAGAAATCTATGGAACTTATCACAAGGACCACAAGAGCCTCTTCGGAAGCACATCACTAAATTCAAGGAGTTGCTAGCAAAAGTTCCAGGGATTTCTCAGACTGCGGCCCTATCTGCATTGAAAAACAGACTCTGGCATGAAACAAGGTTCAGAGAGGAATTAACTGTCAATCAGCCCGAAACAATTCAAGATGCTATTTTCTGAGCTAATAGCTGGATTGAAGCCGAAGAAGAAAAAGCAACTTTCGCAAGAAAGTATCGTTCCCCTAAGCCAGTTATAAATCAACCAGTAAGGAAGTTCGAACCAAGGAAAATGGAGGAATAAAATATTTTGGTGCAAAACCCGGCAACAATAACGTTGGGTGACCTTATTCCTGAGGAGAAAGACCAGGGTATTCATCAAACAATACATGGGTCCAGAATGATAATTCTTACTGTGAAATATATCGGATGAATGGTCATGCAACGAAAGAATGCAGCATCCTCAAACGACATCTTGCCAAACTTTGGTCTTCTGGTGGACTCGCAAAGTTCAATCTGGAGGAATTTGTCCAGAGCTATAATAAAGACCGAAAAGAAGATCAAATTTCCAAGCCAAGCACCAAAAAGCAAAAATCATTAGACCAGCCCGGGCCATCTAAAGGACGGATAGATGTCATTATTGGAGAGTCCAAGCTATGTCATATATTCGGTTTGAGCAATCAAAAAATATAAGCGAGCAGCAGTTATGTCAGTAAATGCGATGGCTGAGTCTTTTGAATATAACACCGCAATAACATTCGAAGAATCCAAAACTCGCAGTTTGGCCAAACCTCACGACTACGCTCTAGTCATAACTCTTGACGTAGCCAATTACGAGGTGACAAGGGTATTAAATGATAATGGAAGCTTGGTCGATTTAATCTTTCTCAATACACTACACAGGATGGGAATCAACCAAACCGAAATCATTGGACTACCGCCTCCACTAATTGCCTTTACAAGTGAAACAACAATGTCACTCGGTACCATTAAATTTACTGTGTTTGCATTTGGAGTGTCAAAAATGGTAGAATTCACTATTTTCAACCGACCGGCCGCGTACAATATACTCCTGGGAACACCTTGGATATATCAAATGAAGGCAGTCCCGTCAACTTATCACCAATGTATTAAATTTCTCACCCCAACTGGAGTAGAAACAATTAAAGGAGATCAAGGAATTTCAAGATCCTGTTACTTAAAAAATCATAGAATGAAATTGCAATAGCAATTAATGAACTCGACTATGGCAAAGGAGCCTTGCTTTCCTAGTGGACAGAAACCAGATGATGTAACCCAGGAGGTATCGATTGACGCTGACGCTGGAAGGCCAGAATGGAAAATCAAGATTGGCTCAAGCATAAACATTGAATTACAGTCTGAACTCATAGAGTTTTTGTCAAAAACGAAAGATTATTTTGCATGGTCGGTAGAAGATATGCCAGGTATCGATCCAAGTATAATATCTCATGAGTTACAGGTTGACGAAAGCTTCAAGCCAATCAAGCAAAAAATAAGAAAGCTCGGACCTGACCGGGCAAAAGCAGTTAATGACGAGGTGGATAGATTGCTGAAGGCTGGATCCATACGAGAAGTAAAATATCCAGACTGGCTAGCTAACCCAGTTGTAGTAAAGAAAAAGAATGGAAAATGGCGAGTATGTGTCGATTTCAATGACATCAACAAGGCCTTGTTGATAAATGCCATTTGGTTTGAAAAATGCAGGTGCAACTTATCAGCGCCTTGTAAATAAGATGTTCGCGGATCATCTCGGAAAAACAATGAAGATGTACATAGACGTTATGCTGGTAAAATATCTCCAACAGACTGGCCATGTAAAGCACCATGCAGAGTGCTTCAAAATTTTGAACGAGTTTGGAATGAAGCTTAATCCGGCGAAGTGTACCTTTGAAGTACTGTCTGGAGAGTTTCTAGGGTATATCATTACTAAAAGAGGAATTGAGGCCAATCCAAATCAAATAAACGCCTTTCTAACGATGCATCCCCCAAGAAATCAGAAGGAACTACGACGTTTGACAGGGCAGATTGCTGCATTAAACAGATTTAAATCACGTTCGACAGATAGATGCCTCCCGTTTTATCAGCTATTAAAGGGCAATAAACATTTTGTATTGGACGAGAAGTGTGAAGATGCTTTTAAACAATTGAAATCATATCTCACTGCTCCGCCAGTGCTTTCTAAACCCGAGTAAGGAGAAAATCTTTTTTTACATGTTTCAGTTTCAGAACATGTCGTTAGTGGAGTCATTGTGCGAGAAGATAGAGGAGAACAGCGACCAATCTACTATATAAGCAAGAGCTTAACCAGTACAGAAACTCGCTATACCATGATAGAAAAGTTGGCTCTTGCGGTAGTAGTTTCAGCACAAAAATTACGGCCTTATTTCTAATCACATCCTATAGAGGTGTTGACCTTGCAGCCACTACCAAAAATTCTTCATAGTCCAAGTCAGTCCGGACGTTTACCAAAATGGGCAGTCGAATTAAGCGAATACGATATTGAATACAAAAATCGCACCAGTGCCAAAGCCCAGGTGTTAGCTGTGATGTTATGTTTTATGCATCAGGTTTTACTCAACATCTAAACTCCGCAAGTGCACGGTTGTACGCGGCAGTATAATGGTGGGATTGATCCACAGAGAGTAAAGAGCACTATAGATCCTTAGATCTAAACAGAGCTATGATGAAAAATATGGAAAGTGTCACAAAAGGAAATCCGAATAAAATCCTTATAAAAATCTTTTAAATAAGGAAAACATTTAATTAAAAATAAATGTTGGGATTTGGGAAATCCCAGGAATTTAAATAAATAAAAATGATATCTAAGTGGATTAGCAGTTAAATGATCTAGATCTAGAACACAAACAATGTACCAAAATAAATATTTTTTAATAAAAGCAAATATTATTCTATCATAAATCCGATAGGACCCTATGATAGCATATTTCGACCTAGTTTTATAGAGTTTACTTGTAGATCCAGGTTTAACTCTTGGAAATATGGAAATCAAGCATACAAACTATAGATTCAGGGTAGAATAGCCAACGCTAGCTGTACTATAAAACTTTATGAGTCATTTGATAGATTCGTCAACCTAACAAAAGCATTTGATTCATCGAACTAGAGATCTATTGACCATAATTATAATCTATAACAATAACCTAATTAAACATTAAATCCCTTTGAGTATATCCCATCTGCCAACATATAGATCTACTCAACCATGACAATTGGTTGATAGAACATTATGTTGGATGGTTGAAAACACAAAGAAATATATGAAAACAAATTGTAGATCTTGAAAATGCAAAGAAAATTTTATAGATCTGAGAAAAAGCAATGTAAAAGTTTACGGATCTGAAATGAGAAAAAAAAATGACAGAGTAACAGTAAAAATCGTGTCTAGGTCCCTCTGGCCGCTCAGGAAATGAGCATTATTTATAGGGTGTCTTCTAGGTCAAAACTCGGAGTTAATGTGCAAATTGGATAATATTCGTGACTGGGATCAATCAATCCGACTTGGATCGATCGATCTTCTTCCTCTGATCTGTGTCACCTCATAGATTCCTTTGACTGACCGATCTGCTTCAGGATCGGTTGATCCTCGTCATGCTTGGTTGATCCTATTCAGGATCGATCGGTCCAGGATGTCTCCAAAATTCAATGATGTGTAAAAACGTCCAAAGTTGCTCTATTTTGCCCATTTTAGCTCCAAGGAAGTGAAAAACTGAAAAGACACTAAAACCGACAAAAAGAACACAAAACCTAAATTCTAGACTCAATAAGACAAGTAAAATATTAATAAAAACGGGTCAAAATAGACATTCATTAAGCTTATTTCCTAACTGAATTGCCAGCAAGCAGTACCGAGACCGACTCCAATGATAGGGTGTGGAAATTAAACGTTGATGGAGCATCTTCGAAACAAGGATCTGGAATCAGAATCAGCCTAGTCACTCCTACTGAAGAAGTCATCGAGCAATCATTCTGCTTGGGATTCCCTGCATCAAACAATGAAGCAGAATATGAAGCATTATTAGCAGGACTTCGCCTCGCAAACAAAGTAGTAGCTCGGGAAATAATAGCATATAGCGATTCACAATTAATAGTGAACCAATACAAGGGTGAATATGAGGCAAAAGATTCAAGAATGGAAGCATATCTAGAACTTGTAAAACCATTTGCAAAGCAGTTCGATACCTTTGATCTGGTTTGGGTTCCCCGTAGTGAGAATACTATAGCTGATGCATTGGCTGCCTTAGCATCTACATATGATCCTGCCTTAAAAAGGATCATTCTGGTTGAATGCATCGAGTCTCAAAGTATAAACATAAAGGACGAAGCTATGGCACTAACCAGATCTCGATCCCGAGCAATTTAATCATCAACTCATCACACGGGTAATCTAGTACCAGTGAGTAATCCTCCAAATTGGCAACGTGGGCGCCCAAAGAAAACTGAAGGTCCTATAATCATTATAGATGAAGACAACGCACCAATACCCGAGGTGGTTCCTATTGCTGAAATCCAACAAGACACAGGTGCTTCATCGCCTACGATTCCAGAGTCCACTAATCTCACAGATGAGCCTGCGGCAGAACAGGAAGAGCATGATAATGACGAGTTTGATGATGATACTTTTATGCTTCCGAGTAATCAAGAAGGTATTCCCACTAACGATTGGGAGGCTGACTGGAGGGATCCTATTAAAGAATATATCTGAACTGGTGCACTTCCAAAAGAAAAATGGGAAGCAAGGAAATTACGAATCGTTAGTGCAAAGTATTGCTTAATTAAAGATTCATTGTTCAAGCGAGGGGCTAGCGATCCATATTTGTTATGTTTTCATGGTTCAGGAGTGGAGGTAGTTATGAGTGAAGTTCATGAAGGGCTTTGTGGGAATCATGCGTCAGGCAGGTCAATGGCTTTCAAAATCAAACGATTAGGGTATTATTGGCCGACCATGATCCTAGATTGCGTTAAGTACTCTCAGTGATATGTGAAGTGTCAACAGCATGCTCCACTTATTCATCAACCTTCAGAGCTCCTGTCATCAATTGCAGCTCCTTACCCATTTATGTGCTGGTCGATGGATATTACCGGTCCAATGCACAAATCAACCCGAGGTGTGCAACATCTTCTTGTCCCTACAGATTATTTCTCCAAATGGATCAAAGCAGAGGCATACAATACGATCAAGGACTCGGTGGTAAAGACATTCTTCTGGAAAATATTATATGTCGTTATGGAGTCCCTTCCGAGATTGTTATAGATAACGGATCTCAGTTCATATCCAAAGATTTTGAAGACTTCATCTCAGCCTGGGGAATAAAGATGAGTTATTCAACTCTGCGATATCCGCAAGGAAATGGACAAGCAGAAGCCGCAAATAAAAGTGTACTGAGTAATTTGAAGAAACGACTCGGGTCATACAAAGGAGGATGGTACGATGAACTTCAGCTGGTTTTATGGGCATATTGAACTACTCCCCGAAGAGCTAAGGGAGAAACTCCTTTTTCATTAGTTTACGAAATGGAGGCTATAGTTCCTCCGGCGAACCGAGCTCCCCGGTAATTAATCTTGCAACGCAAAAATGATGGAGTATGCACTAGATACCATTGAGGAACGACGAGACCAAGCTCTAGTTCGGCTCCAAAATTATCAGCAAGCGATTGAACGTTATTATAATTTGAAACTAAAAAATTGATCTCTTCAAGTCGGTGATTTAGTTTTGCGTAAAGTGCTCGAAAATACTAAAGAAGTTGGAGCCAGTAAACTTGGAGTTAACACGGAAGGCCCTTATCAAGTAACTGAAGTAGTCTGCAATGGTGTTTACAAGTTAGCAGATCAAAATGGAGTTCCAGTTCAGAGGCCGTGGAATATTTTAAATTTAAAAATTTTTTATTCATAAGTTATTACAAATTACGTAAATGAACTACGATTTGGTTTGATCCTGACATGGGTACATAGGCAAACTCAGTCAGAGTGCAGTTTTTCTTATTTTTTAAAAAAGTAAACATATATGTATATATATGTGTCTAAAGAATAAAAAGAAGAGTCTTCCTCACTGGGAAGCAACAACAGCAGTGCGCAAGAGAATGAGAAAGCAATGAGAAACGATCAGGGAGTTGAGTGATCGGTCTTCTTGCAGAAAATTTCAGCTCCTTGCCTCGCTAGATCCACGATCCCACGGACACTTGGCGGCATGTAATGCCAGAACTCTTCAAAGTTGAGTTTGATCCAGTCCGACGGATGAGCTTCAAGGATGCACATTTCACGAGAAATCTGGAACTTTTTCCTTTCCATTTCCCGAATCTTCGACCTCAGTTTGCTTCGTTTCTGGTCAAGGTCTTTGTACTTGGCAACCAGCTAGTAAGACAAGGATTTAGATTAAATGACCGGAGTAAAGGGAAATTGCGAATAAGGACTGGTGAGTTACCTTTTTCATATATCTCATTGCTGTTTTTTGGCCATGAGGAGGAAGCTGCTTCATCAAACCGCAAGGGATGCTCATCGGAGTTTCCCATCCTAAAGGACATTTGAATGAACCATCTTCAGAGTTAAGAGACGCGGTAGGATCGTCATGAAAACAAATGAAATTCTCGATGGACATACCGGCGTGTTTGGCACAACGGTATTCAGAAACCATTTGGAATTAAGATGGGCAAAGAAGAAGGAGAAGTAATCAGAGAGCAGAAGGAGTGAAGAATTTGGATTTTCTTATTGATAATTGATGTGTTGTAAAGTGTTCCTCAAGGGGACCACACAATGAATATGCTGCAAGTGCACAACAATCAATCGTAGTACATAAGGTATATCGAATCCACAGAGAGAAAAGATGTATTGCAAATCAAGAGTTACAAGTAAAGCTAAAACTCAATAATAAAAAGGGGGTTTTGTGTCACGCAATCACGCAAAGCAAATAAAATGAATGTAAATCAATATGAGATGAATGTTTGACGCTTAAGGGGGTCTCTAGGGTTCAGTGATCTGTCTATTTGAAATAATTTCAATGTAATGCATGTCTACTCCTAAGTCTCGCACTATGAAACACGAAAGTTTGGCTAACCTATTGTCATAGAGAAAACAGGCTGAAATCCACAAATCCTATTAATCAACTATCGCAGGCAATAACATAGGTTTCAAAGCATTAAAATCAAGTTCAATCCTAATCCATAAGACTTCATAACTAAGGGGTTTGTGCTTGTTATGACGCAAAACTCATCAAATCTAGGTTCCAACAAACTAAGCAAACGGTTCGAATTACTTAGATGCCTAAGATCAATAGCTAGTTCATGACTCTAACTATATGCATTAAGAATGAGATAAGACCGAAAGACAGTGTAGACAGATATGCAAATACAATAAAACCCGCCACTCAAAAGACAATGATTAGCTCACCCCATTGACTGGCCCTTTAGACCCAACTGGATAGTCTACTCGGCCATGCTCAAGGTTGTCAATGATGATATGGAAGAGTAAAACATAGATCTAATGCAATAATGTAAAGTATTAGAGATTACTTCTTTAGATCCAAAAATAACAAGATGTAAAGACTTCTCCTTTGACAAAGTTACAAAAGATTAGAGAAAGAGATGGTGGAACTTCAAAGCTTTAGCGAGATCAAGTTGCTTCTGCGGCTCCTTGGAGGCAGCGTCGGCTTCTTGAGGTGGTGATGGACTTTCTAGGGTTTATGTGGTGAACTTTGGTGGTGGTTTGAAACTTTGATGAGGCACACGAAACCCTTGCTTCATAAACTTGTATATATAGGTCTGGGGGCGCAAGAGATTGGCTTCTAGGGTTTAGGAAGGGCATACTCGTCATCTTGGTAAGTGTGGAGGAAATGAGCCGATCTTGGTGATGGGCCAAACGTCTAAGGCGGTGATGGAGGCTGGGCTCAGTCACGAGCTTAGTGACCGAGGTGCCCAAGAGGCGTGGCCTCGGTCACGAGCTTTGTGACCGAGGTTTGGTACTTTGGCATTGGTTTGACATAGCTTCATCGTTTGGGATGCATCTTCCAAACGGCTGAATGGATTGCTTTGAATCTTGTCCCATACGAATCTTGACTCTTCATGCTTTCCAATGATATAGAGAACTCCAATTTTTGTTCACAGTAAAGTCTTCAAATGTTGTCAAACTTCTGATGCTCTGAAACTGCCTCAAAACGGGTCTTTGCTCCTTTTTACTCCATATTCCCATAAAACCTGTAAAACCTCTTTGACACTAACAATACTTGATAATAGCCTATTTAGCCTTGAAATCATATCAAATTTCTCTTAAAACAATATGAAAACCATAATAAAAATGGGTCAAAATACGATGTTATCAACTCCCCCAGACTTAAACCTTTGCTTGTCCCCAAGCAAAATAGAATGGAGGAGAGGTTTGAAAATCACGGGAATTCACTTAGCTTGTTGGGGATGTCTGGACTTCAAACAATTCATCACTGGGCGTTGGAACATAGTCCAAGATTAACCACAAGGATCATCTTCAAACCTTAGTTACTCCAATACAAAGGAGTTTTCGGGATTCCATTGTCATCTCTTTACATAAATTAATGGAATGAAAGGTACGGTGGTCATACCAATGGGAAATCGACTTAAAGGCAGGGAAACTTTTTCTTACCAAGGCCTTCTCCAGCATACTTTCCCTCTCCTCTTTTTGTTCCAAGCTCCTTGATATCATGTTTACAGCCACCGAGTTTTGTTTTTTCCGGTGCTTCGCCTTTTCTTCTTCTTCTTCTTCTTCTTCTTCTTCTTCTTTTTCTTTCTTTCATTTTCTTTCTAACTTTCTTTTCTTTCTTTTTTTTCTTTGGGACGAGTCTCCCAGGAATCACAGAGGATACACGGGTCTACACATCATCCCTTGGCCGCTTTGACTCTTAATATTTCCCTTACAACAAAATCCTTCCATGAGGTCGCAAAAGATACATGGGTTTACGCATCATCCCTTGGTTCACTTGGGCTTGTTGCTTTGATTTGTTTCTCCTTTCATTTATTTATTTTCTGTTTTTCTTGCTTTTCTGTTTTTCCGAGCTTGCGAAGAGGAAGAGAGGTAGTTGTATGCTTGGTGGAAAATTGCGTGGCCTTGTAAGGTTGGAATAGCTCTATGTCCAATGAGTGCCAATACCTGAGGAAGAAATTAAATGTCAAGTTAGGTTCAAATAGATTTAGAGACAACTTTGGTTGACCCCTACTTTCCAACGAAAAAAGCTTTTGGGGAATGTTAAATCCTCCTACGGCCTTTTCCAAACGGAACCTCGACTAAGCTGTGAGTCATTAGAGTTATCACCAATCCAGATAATCCAATAGATCAAGGTCCTTATTCCCTAACAGTTTTGACTCAATAAAAAAAATATTGACTCGATAAAATCGCATAAATAGGCATAATCATTGATGTAAAAAGTGGCAAAAGGTCTCAGGTCAACAAAATAGAGGTGTCAGTAAAGGATAAACATCCTTCCCCCCAGACTTAAATCACACCGTCCTCGGTGGGAAAACAAGAAGGAGAAATGGATGGAAATCATAAGGAAAATTTGGGTTAAAGAACAATGTCACCTTAATCGGAATGTGGGTGACTAACCGGTGTTTCTTCCTTTGAAACTTAGCATCACATGGACTTGGTTCTAGTGCATTGAATTTATTGTGTAGATCTTCTTCTAAATGCATATTTCCTGAGACAAAAACCTAAAAACCATCAATGATATTCTAAAATATAAATAAAGATAAATAAAATAAAGATAGAGATAGAATGGTGGTGGTGTCGATGGTGAGATGGTGGTGATGTTATCTCTTTGATGTCGTGATTGCCATGGTTGAGATCCTCCCATGGTGACTGATATGCTCCCAATGTCCTTGTGGTCAGATTGGTGAAGTGATCTTGATCAGTGAAGTAGGATGGTGTAAGAGGAGTGGCGTGGAGGCACTAGGGTGAGAAACCTTGGTCACAAGTAGTCGTGACAGGGGCTGGCCCTCCATCACACCTCGGTCACGGCCCTTGTGACCGGGGCTGTCCTTCAAAAGCCGGAATCGATGTGGCTTCCCTCTTCTTCCTTGTTCCTTCTTCTTGTCATGCAAATATATCATTCCATGCTTCAAAATTTACCAAAGGATCCGAGATTTGGATGTCCTATTGAAGTTTTTCCCCCTTATGGTCCAAGTAGCCTTCAAAATAGGGTCCAATGGTGAATCTCAAAATCTAGCCCGATCAAGGCTACATTTTCTTCGATGATAACTTCCCAAATATCCTCAATAGAAATTGAATCTTGTGTCAATCAATCGAACCAATAGCAAAATGGCCCAAGATTTGTGAATTTTCTAGCCGCGGATTGCTGGCTGTGGACTCCGTTTTTGATGATTGGCCATTTTCTTCTCTGAGCTTCTTTTTCTGAAATTTCTTCGACCAAAACTTCCCAAGGGTCAACTTCTAGACGTGTGTCAAGTTGGACAACTTTGGCTCGAATAGATTTCAATATCCTTCAACTTTAGTGAAATATGCAACCGTGAAAGCTTAAGATGGAATGATCTTCTGCCCATGAATCCTTTTCCAAAAATTGACTCAACCATTACTCCTAGAATACCCATAATATGTTGAGTACCTGATCCTTGATCGTTTGGTTGAGTGGAACTTGAAAATTCTTCATGAGGCTTGGTTTTGACCTTGTCGCGGCCCGGTTTTCAACTTTGGCCTTGGCTTAGTAAAATTTAATGGATGAGGTCGGGGAAGGTTTCATAGCTTCCTGAGATGATTTAGTTAGGTCAAATAAGCTCCATAAGGTCAGTAACGTACCAGATCAACAAAATTCTTCAAAATCTCTTTAGAACCCAAAAATCAGCTCTCGGAGGTTTTGCTCGGAAAACCTTGGTCACTGGCTTCGTGACCGGGGTGTGGCCTTAATGGGACCTTGGTCATGGTTCTTGTGACTGGGGTATGGCCCTGATGTTGTACTTCTTCAAGTTGGAGGTGAGTTGTGCTTTGTGGGGACTTTCAGCATTTACTTTGGACATAATCAATCTGTTGCCTTTTGCATTCTTTGATCAAAACAACTTGACCAGACTTGTGAAATCTTCTTGCCACTTTGAAAAATGAACTCTGGAGTTGCCATACTTAAAACCTTGGTCACAGGTTTCGTGACCGGGGTTGGCTCTCCTTGGGACCTCGGTCATGGGCCCTGTGACCTAGGTCGGATCCAACTTGATTCTCTTCTCTTTTTCTGCTTTTCTATTTTCTTCTTTTGTATTTTATTTTCTGTTTATTTGGAATACCTGAGATAAAACATGAAAAAATAAAAAGGAAAAGGAAATCTAATATATTAAAGGAAAAGAAAACTTACAAAGTGGGTTGCCTCCCACTAAGTGCCCCTGTTTAAAGTCCTTGGCTAGACTTGATCTTTCTCTTATGAGAGATGAGAAGAATACTCTGTCCTAAGACAAAGTTTCTTGGTCTTGACAAGCTCTGGTTGCGTTCCATTAGGATTAGGAATGTTGTTTGATTCGGGGTTGCTTCTTTGCCTCTTTTCGACTTCGGCATCTAGTTCCTTTGTGCAGTTAGAACTATGGATATCGATGTGAAGCTTGCTTGATAAAACCTTTTCCATTTCGAATTGCCTTCCAATGATGCCATCCACAAGAATCTCTAAAACTCCAGCTCCTCTTTTACGCCATCCAAAGAATCTTTAATCAGAACATTCTTTCCTAAGATCCCTTCAATTCCTTGGTTGAAAGTATCTTCAATCTAGTATATCTCCCGTGCCAAGAGATTACTTCTCTCATCATTACCCTCGCAACTTCCACATTCTTTGATAGTGAGGATTTCTTTGGCGAGTTGTTCTTCTACACCATCAAGCCTTTCTTCCATTGAAAACCCTCATGTGGCGATTCATTCCCTAAGAGAGTTTAAGTCACCTCTCAGTCCTTCAATCAGGTTGCTAAACTCATCTTTTTTTGCAGCTTCTTCTTCAAGGCGAGATTCATACCTCTCTTGGTCTCTCTCCAAACTTTGGAGCTTAATCCTTGTTAAGCCTATCTCTTTGGCACGCTGATCTTCTAGGTTCTTTAGGCGAAAAGAGATTTTGCTAATCTTCCCGGAGAGAGTTAATCGCCTTTTTCAATCTTTTCATGGATCATTCTTGTACGCATCTCCTGTTGTTTGAAACATCTTCTAAGCAAGGTCTCTATCCTTCCTTCTTACAGCTTTTGTTGTAGAGAAACGCTGGAGTTATCTTGGGGGTAATGACTTGGGGAGTGCATAGGTTGGTTCAACTGAGTGGTTCCTTGAGGTGTGGGGATCCAACATCTGTTGTCTTCAGGCATCATGGGAGAAGTAGTGGGAAATTGCATAACTTCTCTTTGATTCCATGCTTGATGCGGATTGCCATTTTCTCTGAATCCTTCGGAGGAGATAAGTGTCATCATGCAGCAGTGGACTTCACTTGATTCTTCTTTCTTAGTTGCCGAATTACCACTTGATTCATTGACATATGCCTCTTCTTCATTGATTTAATGGCCTCTACTCTGCATCCATTCCTCATACTCGGCTTTGGTGGTGAGTTTTTTCCTTAGCTTCCTCTCCTATTCTTCCCTATCAACTGCCGGGTATTCTTGATCATCTTTCCAGCTAATTTATTCTTGGGGGTCTGTGAAGCCATTTTGAAGAGCTTCAATCTTTACTCCCAATTGTTCTTCCACGCGGTCAACAGCATATACCACATTAGTGATCTTCTTCATGTTTCTCTGAATGTCTTGCTTGTTATCAAGGAGCTCCTTACTGATTTTTCTATTGCCAATTTCCACTTGGTCTAGTCGATCAGCGAGAGATGAAATTTTTGCTCCTAGATCATCTTCAATCATAGAGAGTTGAGCGCATCTTCCTTGCATTTCTGCTGTGTTGCGGTGAATGTGTTCACGAGGATCCTAAGTTCTTCTGTGCCGGCATCAGAGGATGATGCTTCATGGTCTTCATAAGTATCCACCATCATGACATCTCTTGAATCAATGTAATGATCCATAGGTGGATGGTATTGGTCCGAGTAGTGTGGACTGAAAGAATGAGATAATCTCATTGGGCGATTTCCAAAGGATCGAGAAAGTGATGGACATCCAGAGTGTCTCATCATAGGTGTACCACGGGATGGCTGAGAGTAGCCGTGGTAAGCTCCATAAGGTGAGCTAGAGAATGGTCCGGAAGTGTCTCCGTCCATAGAGTTGTGTTGCGCCAACAGCTGCGCAAGAGTAAGGTTGCGAAACTTCTCTGGGAGAGCGTCAAGGTTCATCCTCAAGGTCTCCTGAAAAAATGCAAATCACAAAGGAAAATCAGTAGCACAATGTTCTAGATGTTACTCTAGTTCGTAAATTTGCAAACAGAGCAATAGCTCCCCGGCAACGGCGCCAAAAACTTGATATGTCGTAAAGTTTTCCTCAAGGGGATCACACAATGAATAGGCTGCAAGTGCACAGCAATCAATCGTAGTACTTAAGGTATATCGAATCCACAGAGAGAGAAGATGCATTGCAAATCAAGAGGAACAAGTAAAGCTAGAACTCAATAATAAAAAGGGGGTTTTGTGTCACGCAATCACGCAAAGCAAATAAAATGAATGTAAATAATATGAGATGAATGTTAGACGCTTAAGGGGGTCTCTAGGGTTCAATGATCTGTCTATTCGAAATAGGTTCAATGTAATGCATGTCTACTCCTAAGTCTCGGACTATGAAACACGATAGTTCGGCTAACCTATTGTCATAGAGAAAACAGGCTGAAATCCACAAATCCTATTACTTAACTATCACAGGCAATAACATAGGTTTCAAAGCATTAAAATCAAGTTCAATCCTAATCCATAAGACTCCATAACTAAGGGGTATGTGCTTGTTATGACGCAAAACTCATCAAATCTAGGTTCCAACAAACTAAGCAAACGGTTCGAATTACTTAGATGCCTAAGATCAATAGCTAGTTCATGACTCTAACTATATGCATTAAGAATGAGATAAGACCGAAAGACAGTGTAGACGGATATGGAAATACAATAAAACTCCCTATTCAAAAGACAATGATCATCTTACCCCATTGACTGGCCCTTTAGACCCAACTGGATAGTCTACTCGGCCATGCTCAAGGTTGTCAATGATGATATGGAAGAGTAAAACATAGATCTAATGCAATAAGGTAAAGGTTTAGAGATTACTTCTTTAGATCCGAAAATAAAAAGATGTAAGGACTTCTCCTTTGACAAAGTTACAAAAGATTAGAGAAAGAGATGGTGGAACTTCAAACAGACTTTCTAGGGTTTCTGTGGTGAACTTTGGTGGTGGTTTGAAACTTTGATAAGGCACACGAACCCTAGCTTCATAAACTTGTATATATAGGTCTGGGGGCGCAAGAGATTGGCTTCTAGGGTTTAGGAAGGGCAGACTCGTCATCTTGGTGAGTGTGGAGGAAATAGGCCGATCTTGGTGATGGGCCAAACGTCTAAGGCGGTGAAGGAGGCTGGCCTCGGTCACGAGCTTAGTGACTGAGGTGCCCAAGAGGTGTGGCCTCGGTCACGAGCTTAGTGACCGAGGTTTGGTACTTTGGCGCTGGTTTGACATAGCTTCATCGTTTGGGATGCATCTTCCAAACGGCTGAATGGATTGCTTTTATTCTTGTCCCATACGAATCTTGACTCTTCCAGATTTCCAATGATATATAGAACTCCAATTTTGGTTCACAGGAATGTCTTCAAATGTTGTCAAACTTCTGATGCTCTGAAACTGCATCAAAACGGGTCTTTGCTCCTTTTTACTCCATATTCCCATAAAACCTGTAAAACCTCTTTGACACTAACAATACTTGATCATAGCCTATTTAGCCTTGAAATCATACCAAATCTCTCTTAAAACAATATGAAAATCATAGTAAAAACGGGTTAAAATACGATGTTAACAATAATATATAGTAAATTTCAATCAGGTCATGCCGGATTGCACGCCTAGAAATCACCATCGGTGATTTAATTCACAAAATAACATAAATCAAGGCTCAGCATAGTGATTCGAGAGATTCGAGAAATTAATATGGTGAAGGCAATTAAATGAGAACGGGTTCTGAAAATCAAAATAATAAATCCAAGCGAAAGCGGTGATGGGCCTAGACCCATCATAGTAAAATAAAACTTGTTATTACATTTAGGATTTGAGCTCAGGGACAATTCTCGTCACAGTCCCTTCGGTTATCTGGAGAAAGATCTCCTTCAAGTTTGGATGACGAACCCTCTGCTGGAACAGATCTCGAAGCATCTTCACGTTTGATTATTGTCTTTCTCTCCATTAAATCTTTGAGGTAGGCACAAAGCACTTCAGGAATAGGAATGATAGAGTCAATATCATTCTTATCCCAGGAGAGAGGGTGGCTATCCAAGCGTATGACCTTCTTCTTCAACCTCCGAATCTTTCTCTCCAAAGATTTCCCTTTTTTTTCGAAGCGTTGACGATCATTGTATGTACGGGAATGTTTGGCCGTAAGCTAAAAAATGAGTGTAAAATCATTAGAGACAAAAAATCGCTAAAAATATTTAAGGATTAGTAGGAGCAAACCATTTCGATGAAGGTTTCGGCTTCTTCTTTCTCCTTTCCAACAAGGGAATCGACGAAATTAGGGTAACGGACTGGATTCAGGGAGAAACCGTCACCAGAAGCAGGTGGGAGCCTTGATGGAGAACCAGAAGGATTGTGGCGAGGGTAGTTCTGAAAGTGTCCATGGAATAGGAAAAGAAGATGAGAAGGAGAGAGAAGAAGAGAGCAAGGATAAAGGGAACCTTAGAAAAGATTGGAACAAGAATAATGAATGCGTCAAAAGAATAAAACAAGGAGAGGAAATCCCAAGCGGCGGGTATTTAATGGGAGTAATAATTGTCTCTTTTAGGAGCATACGTAAATTGGGGAAATCGAAGCAAGGGTTAAGAAGGCGCACGTTAGGTGAGTCATTAAAACCTATGATAAAACCCTAAAGGGAAAAGAGAAGGAAAGTTAACATCGGCCCAATAAGTGAAGTTTAAAAGGAGATGTAAAGTCATGTTTCGGCCAGTTTTTTGACAAGGCGAACTGTTGAGCCCGGAAGTTTAGTTTTTCTCTAAAGGGAAATAAACGTTTAAAAAAAATGTGTTGGGACATATCCCGGGATATGTGAACATAGCCACATGGTTAACAAAGTTTAAATAGGACCAACCCTGGAAGGGTCATCAACCATCATGGGAGTAGATCCAGAGGAATGAGCAGCTGCGACATCCATTTCTGAAAAATCACCATCAGCACTTTGATCCAGAGGCGCCTCCTTTGGGCAGGTTTCCGGATCAGAAGAAGTAACGTTAAGGAAAGTGTCTTCAGATGCATCCTGAAAATTTTAAGTGTATTTGTTATAAAGAGCACTGCCCCTTAAGCCAAGCGAGATGGTCATCTGACATAAGGAACAGAATTGACCCAAATTGGTTAAATTGTACCTGATCAGAGGGAGCAGGCAGAGAAACAAGGACTTCAGTGAGAGGCGGTAGGACCTTAACATCAGGCAAGTCAAGATTAGGTTCAGGAAGAGGAGGAGAATCCACAAAAACAGTAGCAACCTGTTCCTGGACTAGAGGCATGATAACAAAGTTATTCAGCTCGGGAGTCAATTTAGTCAGCAAACTTGTCAGCTCGGCAATCTCCTGATCCGGGTTAATTTTACCTTCTTTTATTTTCTTGAGGAGAGCCAAGTTACTCTTTATTTCATTAACATCAGCCTGAAGGATAGCACGCGCTTTGATAGAATTGACGTGCTCAGATAGCTGACTTAACAAGGTTTTTCCACTCTCTTTAACCAACTTCCAAACCAAACTGGCTGTCTTTTGGATATCGTGATCATGGAACTTTAGCAACGCATCATACTTCAGATAAGTCTCCTCAAGCTGTTCCTGTACCGCAGTCACCTCACGTTTGAGTCGATGATTCGAAGCTTGCAAGGCGCTATGTTCCAAACGAAGGGCTGAACACTTCTCTTCGTAGCCCTTCGTAACACTTTCAGCAGCAGTTCGAGTGGTCTCCAGTTTCTCCTTGAGTTCATTCTGTTCTTTCCTTAGACGATCAATCGTCACCATGTCTCTCTCCTTTAGATCTGCCATAGCCTTCTCGTGATCCGCAGTCATTTTTGCAGTAATTTCAATTCCCATGGAAGATGACATGTCATAGATAAGTTGTTCGTAATAACGAACCATGTCATTAAAATCAGCAAGGGTCTGCAGAAGTAAGGAAAGTTTGAGATATATAAAAAAATGATAAAAGATGGCAGAAAGGATATAACTAAGTACCTGGCTTGTGTGGCGAGCATGGTTCACAAAGATCTCACATGAACCGGGGCGCCATTTATCGAAAGAAGGAAAAATGTTGCCACCACGGTGAGGAAAATTTTGAAAGACCTCGGCCATTGTTGTTGCTTCTGAATTAAAAAAAAAAAGTATAACGCATCCTAAGGATTTTGAGTCAGGATAAGAATTCATAAGAAGCATAAGAAAATTTTACCAGGAGTGGCCACAAATCCACCAGGTAAAGAGATGGATTTCCATTTAGAAGAACTAGGTGTAATCGGAGCATGATTGATGGAGTTACCAGGAGGAGGGTGTGGAGGCATCTCACTACAAGATTTTGATTTGTCTCGAAATGATACATCAGATCCAGAACTTTTCCTTCTACGTTTGAACGATAAAATGGTTTCTTCCTTGTTGAACTCAACAGAAGGAGACGGAGCAGAGCGAGTAGGATAATCAAGGAATGCAGGAAGAGTTCCAATTAAACTAACCTTTCCCATCGAACCAGCAGTGAAGACGTCTAATTTTTTTCGATGGCGCCACCCAATAGCATCAAACACTAAAAAGTTCAAAAAGATTACCAACACTCAAAGCATACCCAGCTTCCGCAGCCAAAACAAGAACAGAAATAATGGTGCGGAGCATGTTTGGCGTCATCTGCAGAAACACCAGCCCTAAGGCCCGGAGGTAGAGAATAACGATTTCGGGAATAGGAAAAAATAAACCACACCAGGTGAGGTAAACCGAATAGATACAGAACCAGCCTGGGCGGCCCGATTCTGGAGACTCCTCCGGCGTTGGAAGAGGAATTCAACTTCCGGCGGAACACGACATAGGGTCTTTAAAGTCTGGAGATTTTCATCTTCTTTAATTATCGATTGAGGACGAAGACCGAATTTGTCGTCCGCTCTCGTAGGACGGATAACCAAGGATTTTTGACCACTAGCCATTCTCGAAGGAATTTGAAGAAATTGAAAAAACAGTAGAAGACGAGAACTTTTACAAGTAACAAAGTAAAAGAGTAAGGTAAGAAGGAGAAAAAAAGAAATACCTTATTAAACGAGTGGATGAAAACTGCCTCGAGATTGGTGGGGAAGTGGAGAAGTTTCTCTATTTTTAAAATAAAATTCAGAGTTAATGAGAATGTATGTCAGGGCAATCATATCTAGCAATTGCAAAATCTAAGGGATATGATGGTTAACAGGTAAGGAAATAAAAATAATCAGTACTTATTACTTAAGTCTCACGAGCTGGGAATCAGCTCGCAAGACTTGCGGGGCAAATGTTGATACCGGATCTCACACCGAAGATCCATAACCATTAAAGATATACGACACGTATCATCAAGTCATCATAGTAAGCAAAAGAGAAAGTTCGGTTCGCAAGAGTAGACCTAGAGGTGAAAGGAAGGAGTCTGCGGCTGATAAGAAACCAAAGTATTGAGCCCAAAGAGGCCGGAAGACTATAGGAGACCGGAAGGAACAGAGAGCTCGAAGGAGTAATTTAATCATTAAGTCAAGAAGTGGAGTTATTTCAAAATAATATACGTTATAACATTCAAGATTAAATCAAAACCGACGTATTTAATCGGAATCGTGTGATTTATTGAAATTTATTAATGGCATAATAGTAAAAAGCATGTATAAGTAGATGATGAAAAACATTGTAAAAGTGGATCTTTTTCCGATTTGAAGAAGAATAATATTATCAGAGCCAATACTTTTTTACATTAACAAAGTCTATAAAATTATTGGGTGTGGATTCTGTATCCACATTTTGGCGCTAGAAGGAGGGCATGAAAGGTGAATGACAAGTTTTAATTTTAAGAGTTTCACATAAAGTATGAGATTATTATCAATAAATTTAATCCTACATTGTTAGATATTAGACCCAAACTTGTCATTAGTGGAATTTCAATAAAAACCAATGAACAGGGTACAAATATTTAAACTTCTAAATATATTTAATCACTGAATGTTTAGTTAACCAAAAATTTCATCTTGATGAATTGAAAAAATGAAACACTTCTACAATTATTTATATCTAAACGACAATAATGTGTTAGTAAATATTTACTTGACATAAATCAAGCATGAAAGGTGAATGACAATTTTTTATTTTAAGAGTTTCACATAAATCATGAGATTATAATCATTAAATTTAATCCTACATTATCAAGTTGGATAGATTAAACTAGTAATCGTTCATAAGCATTGTATTTTTTCTTTAACTCATTTAAGAATATTTAATTATTTTAATAATTTATTCTTATTGTATGTGAAGAATAAAGTGTAAAATACTTTTAATTTCTTATTTTGAAAATGAAACTATGTAATCTTTTTATAGGTGACTAAAACCCAAACATAAGAATCAAAACATATTATTATCTTAACGTAAGAAAGTAATATCTATTTAACATCTAGATAAATATACTATGAATGTTAAAAGTTTTCTTATCTATCAATGTTTTGAGTTCAATAAAAACTTCCTTGTGGTTTAATTTTAACTTATCTAAACCGTTTAAACTAGATTGTTAGATATTAGACCCAAACTTGTCATTAGTGGAATTTCAAGAAAAACAATGAACAGGGTCCAAAAATTTAAACTTCTAAATATATTTAATCACTGAATGTTAAGTTAACCAAACATATTTTTCTAAAAAATTTCATATTGATGAATTGAAAAAATGAAACACTTCTAAAATTATTTTTATCTAAACGACAATAATGTGTTAGTAAACATTTACTTAACATAAATCAAGCATGAAATGTGAATGACAAGCTTTTATTTTAAGAGTTTCACATAAAGCATGAGATTATTATCATTAAATTTAATCCTACATTATGAAGTTGCATGGATTAAACTAGTAATCGTTCATAAGCATTGTATTTTATCTTTAACTCATTTAAGAATATTTAATTTTTTAAAATCTTAAGGCAAAATATTTACATTTTAAGCTCGATGAAATAATGGAAAAGGTTTAGAATTCTTATTTACTCCAACATACTATAATACTACACAACAACTAGCACATAAAACTGTAATATAAATAATGCTAGTAAAGGAAAGTTAAAAATCCTAAAATGCATAACCATTAGTTACAAGATCCGTGTTCCGAAAACCATGAAAATTTTAATTTGATGTTTTAATAGAAAAAAATAAGATAAAGAAACCCACAAAATTAGGGGTTTAAAAAGAATAACAAATTACGATATTTTGAAACTATCTTCCATGGAATAAAAAGATAAGAAACAAGAATGTGAGGCTTTCCAAACACTCCTACCAAGGCAGGAAATAGCATAAAAATGAAGCACTAACAACAGAGGGGCACAACCAACAAAAATAATATACAAATTAAGTGTATAAACTATCAAAAGTATGAAATTCGAAGATAAGGTAAAAATGGTCCAGAAAACTCTCCAATCGCCAAAAGAGTAGGCTGCTAAATTGTTGGAGCATAAAAATGCATGCGTAACCGAGCTAGTATAATGCAGAGATGAAGATTTGAATTGCAAGAATCGATCTGAATTTGTTTAGAAAGATGATCTCTAATTTTTACAGTTTTCATTAGTTTTCACTATTGCCAAGTACTTTTGCCTATTGACAGATTTTATAATTATTACATCAGCCGGAAATCGACCTTTATTGAGACAGTTACAAGACTTTTAAAATTGAATTATTTTACTCTAAAGTTGGTTCTTCTTATTCTTCAAGTCTCGGATGTTACATAAAATATTAAAATTCTGAAGATCATAACCAGTAGGTAAAAGATCCATCATCTGAAAACTATAAAAATACTAATTTGAATATTAAAACCAAAAAATAATGAAACCCATGAAAATTAAGTGTTCAAGTGACTAATTTGTGAAATGACATTTATAACATTCTGTGGATCCATTTTGGAAGATTTAACCATTACTTAAATTAAATCATTCATTTGCAGATAGATTCGTTTTGCTTAATATGGCACTAATGTCAAGACATAAATATTTGTAATAGAGAAATTAAAAATCAGTGAAATATCAATTTATCCAACCAAAATAATGTACAGAATACACATTTTATGTTGTTGTAGAGATTGAGACACAATGGTTCCACAAGTCATCTCTCATCTTCAAATACTGTGTTTCTTGAGCAATTAAGGTAGGTCTGTCAGCAAAATATTTGATAAGTGTATCATGACACACTTTTCCTTCTTGAACAGGTTCATGACAACATGAGTCTGAGATGGTTGCATTTTCAAACACAACAGCGATTATATCCAACGCACACTTAGGAGTGATTTTGACAACACATGTATCTCATACTGATTTTGCTTCACTTTCTTTGATTGAAAGCGTTGGTACAAACACACATCCCAAAGCAAGAAAAATGAGTAAGATAGTAATTGGAGAGTTAAATTTAGTCATTTTTGTGAAACTTTAAATTTATTGATTTATTCTTTATGTATGTAAAGAATAAAGTGTAAAATACTTTTAATTTCTTATTTTGAAAATGAAACTATGTAATCTTTTTATAGGTGACTGAAACCCAAACATAAGAATCAAAACATATTATTATCTTAATGTAAGAAAGTAATATCAATTTAACATCTAGATAAATATACAATGAACGTTAAAAAAAAAATTATCTATCAATGTTTTGAAGTTTTAAATAAATTAAATGCCACTGAACATATTGAGTTCATTAAAAACTTCCTTGTGGTTTAATTTTAACTTATCTAAAGCATTTAAACTAGATTGTTAGATATTAGAACCAAACTTGTCATTAGTGGAATTTCAAGAAAAACAATGAACAGGGTCCGAATAGATAAGCTTCTAAATATATTTAATCACTGAATGTTTAGTTAACCAAAAATATTATTCTAATAGAAAATAATAAGATAAAGAAACCCACAAAATTAGGGGTTTAAAAAAGAAGAACAAAATTACGATATTGTGAAACTATCTTCCATGGAATACAAAGTTAAGAAACAAGGATGTGAGGCTTACCAAACACACCTACCAAGGCAGGAAATAGCACCGAAATGAAGAACTAGCAACAGAGGGGTACAACCAACAAAAATCATGTACAAATTAAGTGTCTAAACTATCAAACGTATGAAAATCAAAGATAAGGTAAAAATGGTCCAGAAATCTATCCAAAAACTCATCAATCGTCAAAAGAGTTGGCTGCTAAAATTTTGGAGCATACAACTGCATGCATCTACGAGCTAGGATAATGCAGGGATGGAGATTTGACTTGCAAGAATCGATCCCAATTTGTTTAGAAAGATGAGCTCTAATTTTTACAGTTTTCGTTAGTTTTCACTATTGCCAAGTACTTTTGCCTATTAAGAGATTTTTTAATTATTACATCAGCCAGAAATCGACCTTTAATGAGACAGTTTCAAGACTTATAAAATTGATTGATTTTACTCTAAACATGGTTCTTCTTATTTTTCATGTTTCAGATGTTACATAAAATATTAAAATTCTGAAGATCATAACCAGTAGGTAAAAGATCCATAATCCGAAAACTATTAATGTACTAATTTGAATATTAAAACCAAAAATTCATGAAACCCATGAAAATTAGATGTTCAAGTGATAAATTTGTGAAATGGCGTTTATAACATTATGTGGATCCATTTTGGAAAATTTAAACCATTACTTAAATTAAATCATTCATAAGCATTGTATTTTATCTTTAACTCATTTAACAATATTTAATCATTTTAAATCGTCAGGCAAATGATTTTTATTTTAAGCTCGATGAAATAATGGTAAAGGTTTAGAATCCTGATTTACTCCAACATATTATAATACTACAAAATAACTAGCACATAAAATTGTAATAAAAATAATACTACTAATATAACGCTCCAAAAATTTTAATAAGAATTTTTAAAATATTACTAAAATAAATAACAAAATACTAGAAAGTCCATAATGTATAAAGTTTGAAATCTCTTAAAACTCCAAATAATAATAAAAAAAAATGAAAAAAAACGTTTGAAAATCTACCAAGTCTAGTTCTACGACCAAAAAACACTCTAAACCTCAGCTGCACGCTGCCCCTCCTCAATGCCCTCTGCACGGATCAGAACTTATGTGAGCGAAAAAAAAATCGCCCAATGAGACTACAAACCCGACGAACAAGTACCAACACGGTCTGAACCCGCACAGAATAATGTTCACGTGTTGATACCAACAAACATAAATTTTAGTTCAATTAAATTGCATCATAACTTAAACTAACAAAAACACATAACCAAATCCTCAGAACATAATAATATCGTCAGACAGAATAATAACATCAGAACAAAACGACCAGGTATCTAGCAATGCAACGTCGGAATGGTACAACCCCAGCATTGGTTGATCCAAACCATATACTAACATAATATATACGATAGGAATGCTGGCCCCTAACGAGGTGATAAGGAAGTACGGTTCACGGCATTAACCGACCTCAATACCACTAACAGAATATCAGAATACGAAATACATCTGTTAGCGATGCTGGCCGTCACAGATTGCTCAATAGAGCTAGCTAAATCAGAATAGCATGCTGACACCGGTCTTAACAGAATATCATATTTTATTTTTAAACAGAATAGCATATCTTAATATCAAAATCATATTCCTATTAATTATCTAAACAAACAAATCAATTCTTACAACTTATCATTCAACTAATTTAATTAATTAATTTTCTCACTTCTAAAATATTATACAACTGAATAAAAACTAAAAAGGGAGTTAGAACTCACTTGAAAAAAGGATTTTCAGATCGAACAAGTGGTTAACAGCAATTCTACACACCTCTCAGATCACCAATTAATTCACCTAAATTCAACCGTTGATCAGAAAAATATGTACAACATGCCATCTGAAAGATAATTTGGAGTACAATCTTAATCAGGTCTAAGATTTGCAAAAACCGGTTTAAAGGCAGCCGAACCGGTCCGAATTCCTATTGGTTTAAAGTCAAAACTCAACCAATTCAAAATCTGATTTGAGGCGAGTATTATTCATATCTATTCCCACCCAAAACCGGTCTCAGAACCTTAAGAACCGGTCTAACAATATCCCAATTTGACTATGAAATAACAAAATCGAAATATTTACCAATCTGATTCCGATCAAATTCGACTTGTGTTTGATAAGATCTCAATGGCGTTGGATTCGGATGAATGAGAGCTTTCTAACAAGGTATAGATCAAGTCCTAAATCTTCCTGAAAAGAAATCCACCATTAAAGAGCTTGAAACTCACTTCCATGGAGAAAAATTGAAGAAGGAAGAAGATGAGGCTTACCAAACTCTTCTATCAAAGATGAACACAACCCAGAACTAAAGCACTAATACGGATAAGCACGATCAACCTAAGTCACAAAAAAATCCGGTCATAAGTTGCCCAAAAGTTATTCAAATCGGAGATGATGAAGAAGGATCTCGAAAACTCACCAAAAATCTCAAATTGACAAGAGAATCGGCTTCTAAATCTTTGGGGCTTCGAAACGCATGTATTAGGGTTGAAGGATGAAGATTCGAGTTGCCAAAAGCAATCCCTCTGATTTCGGAAAGGATGAAATCGAGTTGCACTCTTTTTCCGTTTTTGCAGTTTAGTCCCTTGACTTTTCTCTATTTACAGATTCTGCTCCAGACTTTTGAATTACTCAGAAATTCCCCTGAAATCAGACAGTTTCAAAATGATCAATTTACCCTAACATCTGATTCTTCATTATTTTTTAATTACGGGCGTTACAACTAAATTAAAGTTGAAAATTCTAAAACTCATAACCATTAGTTACAAGATCCATGTTCCGAAAACTGAAAATTCTAATTTGAAGTTTTTATATAAAAAATAAGATAAAGAAACTCACAAAATTAAGGGTTTAAAAAGAAACTCACCTACAAACACACATTCCCATGAATAAGGTAGTAGTTGGAAACTTAAATTTAGTCATTTTTGTGAAACTTTAAATTTATTAATTTATTTTTATTGTATGTAAAGAATAATGTGTAAAATTCATTCAATTTCTTATTTTGAAAATGAAACTATGTAATCTTTTTATAGGTGACTGAAACCCAAACATAAGAATCAAAACATATTATTATCTAAACGTAATAAAGTAATAACAATTTAAAACAACATCAATATACTATTAAAGTTAAAAGTTTTCTTATCTATCAATGTTTTGAAGCTTCAAATAAATTAAATGTAACTCAACATATTGAGTTCAATAAAAACATCCTTGTGGTTTAATTTCAACTTATCTAAACCTTTTAAACTAGACTGTTAGGTATTAGACCCAAACTTGTCATTAGTGGAATTTCAAGAAAAACAATGAACAAGGTCGGAATATTTAAACTTCTAAATATATTTAATCACTGAATGTTTAGTTAACAAAAAATATTTTCAAAAAATGGTCCAGAAAACTTTCCAAAAACTCTTCAATCGTAAAAAGAGATGGCTGCTACATCTTTGGAGCATTAAAATGCATGCATAAACAAGCTAGTATAATGCAGAAATTGAGATTTGAATTGCAAGAAACGATCCCAATTTTTTTTTAGAAAGATGAGCTCTAATTTTTACAGTTTTCGTTAGTTTTCACTATTGCCAAGTACTTTTGCCTATTAACAGATGTTTTTAACTATTACATCAGTCGGAAATTGCCCTTTTATGAGACAGTTTCAAGACTTTTAAAATTGATCGATTTTACTATAAACTTGGTTCTTGTTTTTCTTCAAGTTTTGGATGTTACATAAAATATGAAAATTCTGAATATCATAACCAGTGGGTAAAAGTTCATAATCCGAAAACTATAAAAGTACTAATTTGAATATTAAAACCAAAAAATCATGAAACCCATGAAAATTAGATGTTCAAGAGATTAATTTGTGAAATGGCATTTATAACATTATGTGGATCCATTTTGGAAGATTGAAACCATTACTTAAATTAAATCATTCATTTGCAGAGAGATTCGCTTTGCTTAATATGACATTAATGTCAAGACATAAATATTAGTAATAGAGAAATTAAAATTCAGTGAAATATCAACTTATCCAGCAAAAATAATGTAAAGAATACAAATTTAAGCTGCTGTAGAGATTGAGACACAATGGTTCCACAAGTCATCTCTCTTCTTCAAATACTGTGTTTCTTGAGCAATTAAGGTAGGTCTGTCAGCAATATATTTGATAAGTGTATCATGACACACTTTTCCTTCTTGAACAAGTTCATGACAACATGAATCGGAGATGGTTGCATTTTCAAACACAACAGTGATTATATCCAACGCACACTTAGGAGTGATTTTGACAACACATGTATCCCATACTGATTTTGCTTCACTTTCTTTGATTGAAAGCACGGGTACAAACGCACATCCCAAAGCAAGAACAATTAATAATGTCGAAATTGCAGAGTTAAATTTAGTCATTTTTGAGAAACTTTAAAAAATTTAAAAATTTATTCTTAATGTATGTAAAGAATACAGTGTAAAATACTTTTAATTTCTGATTTTGAAAATGAAACTATGTAATCTTTTTATAGGTGACTGAAACCCAAACATAAGAATCAAAACATATTATTATCTAAACATAATAAAGTAATAACAATTTAAAACTACATAAATATACTATTAAAGTTAAAAGTTTTCTTATCTATCAATGTTTTGAAGTTTTTTTTAAATAAATTAAATGTAACTGAACATATTGAGTTCAATAAAAACATCCTTGTGGTTGAATTTTAACTTATCTAAACCTTTTAAACTAGACTGTTAGATATTATACACAAACTTGTCATTAGTGGAATTTCAAGAAAAATAATGAACAAGGTCGGAATATTTAAACTTCTAAATATATTTAATCACTGAATGTTTAGTTAACAAAAAATATTTTCCTAAAGAATTTCATCTTGAAGAATTGAAAAAATGAAACACATCTAACATTATTTTATCTAAACGACAATAATGTGTTAGTAAACATTTACTAGACATAAATCAAGCAAGAAAGGGGAATGACAAGTTTTTATTTTAAGAGTTTCACATAAAGCATGATATTATTATCATTAAATTTAATCCGACATCATCAAGTTGGATATATTAAACTAGTAATGGTTCATAAGCATTGTATTTTATCTTTAACTTATTTAACAATATTTAATTATTTCAAATTGTCAGGCAAAAGATTTGTATTTTAAGCTCGATGAAATAATGGAAAAGGTTTAGAATCCTGATTTACTCCAACATACTATAATACTACACAATAACTAGCACATAAAACTGTAATAAAAATAATACTACTAAATGAAAGTTGAAAATTCTAAAACTCATAACCATTAGTTACAAGATCCATGTTCCGAAAACCATGAAAATTCTAATTTGAAGTTTTAATAGAAAAAATAAGATAAAGAAACACACAAAATTAGGGGTTTAAAAAGAATAACAAAACTACGATATTGTAAAACTCTCTTCCATGGAATAAAAGTTAAGAAACAAGAATGTGAGGCTTACCAAACACTCCTACCAAGGCAGGAAATAGCACAGAAATGAAGCACTAACAACAGAGCGGCACAACCAACAAAAATCATCTACAAATTAAGTGTATAAACTATCAAAAGTATGCAAATCGAAGATAAGGAAAAAATGGTCCAGATAACTCTCCAAAAACTCTTCAATCGTTAAAAGAGTTGGCTGCTAAATCGTTGAAGCATTAAAATGCATGCATAAACAAGCTAGTATAATGCAGAGATTAAGATTTGAATTGCAATTTGTTTAAAAAGATGATCTCTATTTTTATAGTTTTCCTTAGTTTCCACTATTGCCAAGTACTTTTGCCTATTAACTGATTATTTTAACTATTATATCAGTCGGAAATCACCATTTAATGAGACACTTTCAAGACTTTTAAAATTGATCGATTTTACTCTAAACTTGGTTCTTCTTATTCTTCAAGTTTTGGATGTTACATAAAATATTAAAAGTACTAATTTGAATACTCAAACCAAAAAATTAGATGTTCAAGTGACTAATTTAGTGAAATGGCATTTATAACATTATGTGGATCCATTTTGGAAGATTTAAACCACTAATTAAATTAAATCATTCATTTGCAGAGTGATTCGTTTTTCGTAATATGGCATTAATGTCAAGACATAAGTATTAGTAATAGAGAAATTAAAAATCAGTGAAATATCAATTTATCCGGCCAAAATAATGTAAAGAATACACATTTTAAGTTGTTGTAGAGATTGAGACACAATGGTTCCACAAGTCATCTCTTTTCTTCCAATACTGTGTTTCTTGGGCAATTAAGGTAGGTCTGTCAGCAATATATTTCATAAGTGTTTCATGACACACTTTTCCTTCTTGAACAAGTTCATGACAACATGAGTCTGACATGGTTGCATTTTCAAACACAACAGCGATTATATCCAACGCACACTTAGGAGTGATTTTGACAACACATGTATCCCATCCTGATTTTGGTTCACTTTCTTTGATTGAAAGCGTTGGTACAAACACACATCCCAAAGGAAGAAAAATGAGTAAGGTAGTAATTGGAGAGTTAAATTTAGTCATTTTTGTGAAACTTTAAATTCATTGATTTATTCTTTATGTATGTAAAGAATAAAGTGTAAAATACTTTTAATTTCTTATTTTGAAAATGAAACAATGTAATCTTTTTATAGGTGACTGAAACCCAAACATAAAAATCAAAACATATTATTATCTAAACGTAATAAAGTAATAAAAATTTTAAACAACATCAATATACTATTAAAGTTAAAAGTTTTCTTATCTATCAATGTTTTGAAGTTTTAAATAAATTAAATGTAACTAAACATATTGAGTTCAATAAAAACATCCTTGTGGTTTAATTTTAACTTATCTAAACCTTTTAAACTAGACTGTTAGGTATTAGACCCAAACTTGTCATTAGTGGAATTTCAAGAAAAACAATGAACAAGGTCGGAATATTTAAACTTCTAAATATATTTAATCACTGAATGTTTAGTTAACCAAAAATATTTTTCTAAAGAATTTCATCTTGAAGAATTGAAAAAATGAAACACTTCTAACATTATTTTTATCTAAACGTCAATAATGTGTTAGTAAACATTTACTTGACATAAATCAAGCATGAAAGGTGAATGACAAGTTTTTTATTTTAAGACTTTCACATAAAGCATTATATTTTTATCATTAAATTTAATCCTACATTATCAAGTTGGATAGATTAACTAGTAATCGTTCATAAGCATTGTATTTTATCTTTAACTCATTTAACAATATTTAATTATTTTCAATCGTCAGGCAAAATATTTGTATTTTAAGCTTGATGAAATAATGGAAAAGGTTTAGAATCCTGATTTACTCTAACATACTATAATACTACACAATCATAGCACATAAAACTGTAATAAAAATAATACTACTAAATGAATGTTGAAAATTCTAAATCTCATAACCATTAGTTCCAAGATCCATGTTCCGAAAACCATGAAAATTCTAATTTGAAGTTTTAATAGAAAAAATAAGATAGAGAAACCCACAAAATTAGGGGTTTAAAATGAATTAACAAAATTATGATATTGTAAAACTATCTTCCATGGAAGAAAAAGTGTAGAAACAAAAATGTGAGGCTTACCAAACACTCCTACCAGGGCAGGAAATAGCACAGAAATGAAGCACTAACAACAGAACGGCTCAACCAACAAAAATCATCTACAAGTTAAGTGTATAAACTATCTAAAGTATGCAAATCAAAGATAAGCAAAAAATGGTTCAGAAAACTTTCCAAAAACTCTTCAATCGTAAAAAGAGATGGCTGCTACATCTTTGGAGCATTAAAATGCATGCATAAACAAGCTAGTATAATGCAGAAATGGAGATTTGAATTGCATGAAACGATCCCAATTTTTTTTTAGAAAGATGAGCTCTAATTCTGACGATCCAAAAACTATAAATGTACTAATTTGAATATTAAAACCAAAAATTCATGAAACCCATGAAAATTAGATGTTCAAGTGATAAATTTGTGAAATGGCATTTATAACATTATGTGCATCCATTTTGGAAGATTGAAACCATTACTTAAATTATTATTCATTTGCAGAGAGATTCGCTTTGCTTAATATGGCATTAATATCAAGACATAGATATTAGTAATAGAGAAATTAAAAATCAGTGAAATATCAATATATCCGGCCAAAATAATGTAAAGAATACACATCTTAAGCTGTTGTAGAGATTGAGACACAATGGTTCCATAAGTCATCTCTTTTCTTCAAATACTGTGTTTCATGGGCAATTAAGGTAGGTCTGTCAGCAATATATTTGGTAACTGTATCATGACACACTTTTCCTTCTTGAACAAGTTCATGACAACATGAGTCTGAGATGGTTGCATTTTCAAACACAACAGCGATTATATCCAACGCACACTTAGGACTGATTTTGACAACACATGTATCCCATACTGATTTTGCTTCACTATCTTTGATTGAAAGCGTTGGTACAAACACACATCCCAAAGCAAGAAAAATGAGTAAGGTAGTAATTGGAGAGTTAAATTTAGTCATTTTTGTGAAACTTTAAATTTATTGATTTATTATTTATGTATGTAAAGAATAAAGTGTAAAATACTTTTAATTTCTTATTTTGAAAAAGAAACTATGTAATCTTTTTATAGGTGACTGAAACCCAAACATAAGAATCAAAACATATTATTATCTAAACGTAATAAAGTAATAACAATTTTAAATCTACATAAATATACTATGAAAGTTAAAAAATTTCTTATCTATCAATGTTTTAAAGTTTTAAATAAATTAAATGTAACTAAACATATTGAGTTCAATAAAAACATCCTTGTGGTTTAATTTTAACTTATCTAAACCTTTTAAACTAGACTGTTAGATATTAGACCCAAACTTGTCATTAGTGGAATTTCAAGAAAAACAATGAACAAGGTCGGAATATTTAAACTTCTAAATATATTTAATCACTGAATGTTTAGTTAACCAAAAATATTTTTCTAAAGAATTTCATCTTGAAGATTTGAAAAAATGAAACACTTTTATCATTATTTTTATCTAAACGTTAATAATGTAATAGTAAACATTTACTTGTCATAAATCAAGCATGAAAGGTGAATGACAAGATTTTTATTTTAAGACTTTCACATAAACCATGATATTATTATCATTAAATTTAATCCTACATTAAATTAAACTAGTAATCGTTCATAAGCACTGTATTTTATCTTTAACTCATTTACCAATATTTAATTATTTTAAATCGTCAGGCAAAATATTTGTATTTTAAGCTCGATAAAATAATGGAAAAGGTTTAGAATCCTGATTTACTCCAACATACTATAATACTACACAATAACTACCACATCAAACTGTAATAAAAATAATACTACTAAATGAAAGTTGAAAATTCTAAAACTCATAACCATTAGTTCCAAGATCCATGTTCCGAAAACCATGAAAATTCTAATTTGTAGTTTTAATAGAAAAAATAAGATAGAGAAACCCACAAAATTAGGGGTTTAAAATGAATAACAAAATTATGATATTGTAAAACTATCTTCCATGGAAGAAAAAGTTGAGAAACAAAAATGTGAGGCTTACCAAACACTCCTACCAGGGCAGGAAATAGCACAGAAATGAAGCACTAACAACAGAACGGCCCAACCAACAAAAATCATCTACAAATTAAGTGTATAAACTATCTAGAGTATGCAAATCGAAGTTAAGCAAAAAATGGTCCAGAAAACTTTCCAAAAACTCTTCAATCGTAAAAAGAGATGGCTGCTACATCTTTGGAGCATTAAAATTCATGCATAAACAAGCTAGTAAAATGCCGAGATGAAGATTTGAATTGCAAGAAACGATCCCAATTTTTTTTTAGAAAGATGAGCTCTAATTTTTACAGTTTTCGTTAGTTTTCACTATTGCCAAGTACTTTTGCCTATTAACAGATGATTTTAACTATTACATCAGTCGGAAATTGCCCTTTTATGAGACAGTTTCAAGACTTTCAAAATTGATCGATTTTACTATAAACTTGGTTCTTGTTCTTCTTCAAGTTTTGGATGTTACATAAAATATTAAAATTCTGAAGATCATAACCAGTAGGTAAAAGATCCATAATCCGAAAACTATAAAAGTACTAATTTGAATATTAAAACCAAAAAATCATGAAACCCATGAAAACTAGATGTTCAAGTGATTAAATTGTGAAAACTAGATGTTCAAGTGATTAATGGCATTTATAACATTATGTGGATCCATTTTGGAATATTTAAACCTTTACTTAAATTATTATTCATTTGCAGAGAGATTCGCTTTGCTTAATATGGCATTAATGTCAAGACATAAATATTAGTAATAGAGAAATTAAAATTCAGTGAAATATCAATTTATCCAGCAAAAATAATGTAAAGAATTACACATTTAAGCTGTTGTAGAGATTGAGACACTATGGTTCCACAAGTCATCTCTCTTCTTCAAATACTCTGTTTCTTGAGCAATTAAGGTAGGTCTGTCAGCAATATATTTGATAAGTGTATCATGACACACTTTTCCTTCTTGAACAAGTTCATGACAACATGAATCGGAGGTGGTTACATTTTCAAACACAACAGTGATTATATCCAACGCACACTTAGGAGTGATTTTGACAACACATGTACCCCATACTGATTTTGCTTCACTTTCTTCCATTGAAAGCGCGGGTACAAATGCACATCCCAAAGCAAGAACAATTAATAATGTAGTAATTGCAGAGTTCAATTTAGTCATTTTTGTGAAACTTTAAATTTAATAATTTATTCTTAATGTATGTAAAGAATAAATTGTAAAATACGTTTAATTTCTTATTTTGAAAATTAAACTATCTAATCTTTTTATAGGTGACTGAAACCCAAACATAAGAATCAAAACATATTATTATCTAAATGTAATAAAGTAATAACAATTTAAAACTACATAAATATACTACTAAAGTTAAAAGTTTTATTATCTAGCAATGTTTTGAAGTTTTAAATAAATTAAATGTAACTCAACATATTGAGTTCAATAAAAACATCCTTGTGGTTTAATTTTAACTTATCTAAACCTTTTAAACTAGACTGTTAGATATTAGACCCAAACTTGTCATTAGTGGAATTTCAAGAAAAACAATGAACAAGGTCGGAATATTTAAACTTCTAAATATATTTAATCACTGAATGTTGGGTTAACCAAAAATATTTTTCTAAAGAATTTCATCTTGAAGAATTGAAAAAATGAAACACTTCTAACATTATTTTTATCTAAACGTTAATAATGTGCTAGTAAACATTTACTTGACATAAATCAAGCATGAAAGGTGAATGACAAGTTTTTTATTTTAAGACTTTCACATAAAGCATGATATTATTATCCTTAAATTTAATCCTAAATTATCAAGTTGGATAGATTAAACTAGTAATCGTTCATAAGCATTGTATTTTATCTTTAACTCATTTTCCAATATTTAATTATTTTAAATCGTCAGGCAAAATATTTGTATTTTAAGCTCGATGAAATAATGGAAAAGGTTTAGAATCCTGATTTACTCCAACATACTATAATACTACACAATAACTAGCATATAAAACTGTAATAAAAATAATACTACTAAATGAAAGTTGAAAATTCTAAAACTCATAACCATTAGTTCCAAGATCAATGTGCAAAAAACCATGAAAATTCTAATTTGAAGTTTTAATAGAAAAAATAAGATAGAGAAACCCACAAAATTAGGGGTTTAAAATGAATAAAAAAATTATGATATTGTAAAACTATCTTCCATGGAATAAAAGTTAAGAAACAAGAATGTGAGGCTTACCAAACACTCCTACCAGGGCAGGAAATAGCACAGAAATGAAGCACTAACAACAGAACGGCACAACCAACAAAAATCGTCTACATATTAAGTGTATAAACTATCTAAAGTATGCAAATCGAAGATAAGGAAAAAATGGTCCAGAAAACTCTCCAAAAACTCTTCAATCGTTAAAAGAGTTGGCTGCTAAATCGTTGAAGCATAAAAATGCATGCATAAACAAGCTAGTATAAGGCAGAGATGAAGATTTGAATTGCAATAAACGATCCCAATTTGTTTAAAAAAATGATCTCTATTTTTATAGTTTTCGTTAGTTTCCACTATTGCCAAGTACTTTTGCCTATTAACTGATTATTTTAACTATTATATCAGTCGGAAATCAACATTTAATGAGACACTTTCAAGACTTTTAAAATTGATCGATTTTACTCTAAACTTGGTTCTTCTTATTCTTCAAGTTTTGGATGTTACATAAAATATTAAAAGTACTAATTTGAATAATCAAACCAAAAAATCATGAAACCCATAATCAATCCCTAATAACCCTAAGGTAAACTACTCACTAGTCATAATTAAAGCTAAAGTTGCAAACCCAAAAATATCTAAATCTGACATATGCTTAAAATGGGTAAAATACAGTGTTTTCAACTCCCCCAAACTTATATTTTGCTTGCCGTCAAGGAAATAATAGATTGATTGGAGAAGTAGTTTGAAAATGGGGATTCAGAACCAATGCCAAATGACTAAACCTCTAACCTCAATGTCATGGTTAACAGTTCTAGAATGCTATGCAGATGATCCATACTTAAAAACCTTAGCCATGTTCATCACAAAAGATTCAAAATTCATCCTAAGCCGCAACAAGCATTCAAAGAACTCTATCCCTTTAACATTCATTAAGTGAGAACAGTGGATGAAATTAAACATTGGTTAGGAACTAATTTGGTTTGAGGGACAAGTTTTAAGAGACAAAAATGGTCTCTTCTTCCTATGGTTTAAGCGCATTAGTAACAAGGATCTCTCAGTGAATGGATTGAACTTTGGGCAAATGCTAAAGGTTAAAGCCAACTGATGCATACAGGAGCAGACTCTCATCTACCCAAGAACACACAAATGACTCTACCTAAATCTGTACTTAGAGAAACATCCTAGTGTTTTCATCCTTTCTTTTTCTTTTCTCTCAAGGCAATACATTGTTTTTCACTCAACTTAGGATTATTCTCTCTTTTTCTTTTCTAAGAGAAAGGATTTTTACTCTTTTTAAACTCTCTAGCGGATCTGGAAATTTTTCTTTTCTGGGCTAAGGTACCTACTCGAGCACTTGGTCGAGCTGTGTGATCGAGTCACATCTTTTCACTTTGCTTATCTTTTATTTTTTTATTTCCCGAGCCTATCTTTATAATATAATCATTCAGATCCTTTACTAGACACTCATTATTGTATTGTTTTGGTGTTTTGCCCTTTCCAAAGATTTTTTAGCATTCTTTTTCTCTCTTTTTACCACTCAAATCATCAAGCAACCCCTAGTTCAAACTTCCTATCCTATTCTGGTCCAAAAATCTTGTGAGTCTACATGAGAAGCTATTCTTGTCGGCTTATACCTAACACTTTCTTCTAAGTTCAATCCAGAAATAGGCCTCAACTCAAGATTAATTTGTGGTTTGAAAAGAAGGTAGGTTTGGTGATTATTTGGAACTGTTCCAAAGATGGGAACAGCTACTTGGACAAACAAGAGTGGAAAAAGGGAATAAGAGTATCCAAATATTTTATGGTAGCCATGAGTTCATAAACAATGTTTAAGATTGATAATTAAAATTTAAGATTAGGTTCTTATAATTAGAGATAGAGTTTCTTATTCACAGCAAGTTTTAAATTAAGTATGAATGGTGAATTTTAATTCCAAACATGGTACTGCCTTAGTTTTCAAGATCAAATGCAAGCATTGAACAACTAGAAACCATGGCATTGAGATTAAAGTTTTAATTATGAGGCGGTTTGGTTTAAATTCATCATTATCCCCTATGCAATGCAAAAATCCTAGTATGAATGATTCTAGACTCAATCCTAATTATGCAAATGAACTACATGACACTCTGTTTTTTAAATTGTTTTTCAGAAATTATTCAATTTTTATGGTTTTTCAATACACTTAGATGATTATAAAATTTGAATAAGAAAATAGAAAACATGATTAAATGAATCTCTCAGACTCTCCCCCAATTTTAAATTACACAGTCCCTTGTGTAATAAAAATTCATAGGATTATCTAAAAGATTTAAAGACAAAAATAAAAACAAACTAATTATGCAAGTGGTATATACAATGGTGTGGGTTGTGTGGTACCTCATTGTGGTGGATCTTGCTGGGTTGGAGCTGTGAAAAATTCATCCACAGCAGCTGCCATAGACTCCTGAGTGTAGGTAGCCTCCATAGGGACGTGAGAAGAGCCCGGTTGCTATGGATCAAATGGTGGTTCCACTCCGGGGTTGAGCTCGACCACTGGACTCGACCCATCTGGTCGAGTAGAGGTGTGAGCATCCAACTCTTCAGCTGTGAAATCTGATCTTCTCTTCCTTGGCATGTCCCTGCGAGCCATCCTCTCTTCTGAGGACCTTGAGCTATGCCTCATGGATCTTCCTGTAGGAGATTTGCTTCTCTCCTTAGCTCTTGATCTCTCACCTTTCTTTTGCAAACTCTTAAGCTGCCCTGAGATGACCTTTATGGTCTTTGCCATTGACTTGATGGCTTTGTCCTGGAACTTGTTCCACTGCTGGAGAAGCCCTATCTTGTGGTTGGCCTCCTTCAGATTATTGCACTCTGATTCATCAAAGTAGTACCTCTCAGGTTCCCTGTTTGCTTTATCCAATCCCCTAACACTTGATCATAAGATGCATCATCATTTCTGGCCTTGTACAGACAACAGGTAGGAGGAATGAAATCAGCCTCTCCTCCTTCGTGTAGCTTTGGGAAATCGTCCAGTGGTAAGAGGACTTGGGCTTTTCCAGCTTGTTGGTGTTTGAAATTGTAAATATATTTCTCCTGAACCATATTCCTCTCTATGATGAAGGAGTTTTGCAGATACTCCATATCAATCCACTGTGGTTCCTTCCTCTTGCCCTTAAGTTCAACTCCAACTACTATGAAGATTGGGGTTACAATTCCACCAACTGCCAAATCTCCTTGGCTCAACATCTTGTTCATCTTTGTGGCATACTCTTTATAGGTAAGGAGTTATCTGATCAGTACAATGTAGTTTCCAGTGTCAGCTCTCTCTGCCAACATGCCCCTATCAAGCCTCTGATTCTTGGCCGAGGTGTAAACTACAAAGCTTTCAAACGCTTTGTCAAGCATCATGATTTCCCTATCATTGAATCCTCCAGTGATCTTTCTTGCAAACATGGTGTTAGCAATGACTTTGTGCAAGTATCTGATCCCTGGGCTTCTTATCTCTGAGCTTTTGGATCTTGAGGATTTGTGCTTTCCTTTTCCTCCTAATAGCCACCAGACCTCATTTAATTCTCTGGTGCTGTAGTTTTGTTGCACTCCAGGCCCTTGCTTGAAACCATACAGCAGATCAAGTTGCCCCAACTCCATCGTGTATTCTTGGTTCCTAACCTTGAAGCATATATACCCAAGCTCACCATTTGCTTCAGTCTCTGGTTCATCTTGGTACAATTTCAGCTGGAGGGTGCTAATGAAATGGCATGTTTCCTCTTGATAGCCCTCCCTTGGGTTAGAAAAAAGTGTCAACAAGTCACACTGCTCAAGCAACTGCTCCACTTCCCTTGTGATGTCCAATGCATCCATTGTTGGCCAATGTGGGTATCTTGTTCCCACAAAAGTTCATTCCTTTGAACAAGTCCAATAGCATTTCCTCATGGCCCAGTTGGCTCACTCCCTCAGATTCTCCACCAACGCTTTCCTCCATATCCTCAGTCTCTGTTCTCTCATCATCATCTTCTTCATTCTGCACTCTCTTTCCTTGTGCGATATGCTCTCTTTCCCTTGAGAATTCTTGCTCACGAGCCACCTCTACAGCCTTCCTCCTTGTCATCCTTATTGTTGACACATTGGTTTCCCTGAAACAATGAACATCGAAGTTAAGCTACAAGTTATTCACCTACTCGACCACCTACTTGATCTAAGTGGTCAAGTTGGTATATTTGAACAACTTTCTCATGTAGATCGAGTCATAAGCTCGAGTTGAATTCCTAATCAAGTTTCCAGAGAAATTATACTGCAATCAATGTTGGGTAGTCAGAAACGATGATGTTTGAAATACAACAGTTTCCAATTTGAGGAATTATCAAAATCGGATATGATTTAATCAAACTTCTAAAATTTAGATTCTTGTTCAAAATCAACAATGTGCTCACACAGAGGTGGTGATTGTTCTTTGGTGAAACTATTGGCAATGCATATCTCAGTTAAAGTTTCACAATTCCCATATTTTTAATTTTTAACTTCAAGAACAAATATTTTCAACCCAGAAAGGTTTCAATCTTTATATTTTGAACAAATCTACATTCCTAAACACTCTATGATCCTTATAAACAGATTTCAAGGTACATGCATCAAGGTTTGTTGAAGGATTTTGAAAACCAAACACAAGGTTTTGATTGAAATTGTTTTTTCAGAATGCAGGGAACTTACATTGTTGAGTCAAGAGTTTTTGAATTAGCAGACATGGTTGCTGAATTGAGTTATTTGAATTAAAAATTTAGAGAATAAAAAGTTTTTGCTTTTGAGCAGGTTTTCTTTAAAACAGCAGATGAGAGACTGAGTTCTGAGGGGGATAAAGCCGTGAAGGGTTTTAAAAGTACGGTTTAGATCAGGTTCAAATGGATGGCTGATATTAAAAGTTAGAAATTCAAAATTAAACCTGGCCACTCGACCTCGGGGTCGAGTGGTGTGATCGAGTCCGAATCCGGATCGCTTTTGATCTTCTTTCAATCATCATGCTATGCATTCTCCTTGGTCAATGGCACTCTTCAACCTATTCCTGGATTACTAGACACTAGATAAAAGCATAAAAATACCAAAATAAACAATAACTTGAAAGATAAAAAAAATTATATACAAGAGATAGTCATGGAATTTCCTTCCAAGTGAGCTTGTTTAAAGTCTCATAGCTTGACTTGCTTACAGAGCTTAGATAGGTGGTGGATCAGGAACATGCGCTAAGGTCCTTTCCTTGTTGTACTTTGGTGGTTTTCCATAAGATAAGGCCAGAGTTGCTATCTGATAACACCACTTTTATACATGTTTTTACCCATTTTTTATCACGCCTTAGAGTATATTTTATCCATTATTTATACCATTTCATGCATTTATCCTTCATATAGGATGTTTAATATTTCTTTATAGGCATTGCATGCATTTTGCATATTTGGGTCTTATCAGGTACTTATGGAGCATATGGAGCTGTGGCCAGGTTATGTCTGAAATCTCAACTTTTACTCGAGGCCGTTCATTTGAAATCACTCTATCAATTAATACCCACGCGACCCACCTCCTTCTTCTTCTTCATTATTCAAGATTTTTTTCATCTCTCTAAAACGTGAAACCTCTCAACTTCTCTCTGAAATTTTTTCATTAAAATCATCAAATCTGCATCATGTCTCACTACTCTAGCAATTCTGAAACTCACTTGTAAGTTTTTAAACCCTTTGAACCCATTTTTGCAAAAATCTGGGTTCAAAATTTTTTGAAATTTTTTGAAATTTTTTGAAATTTTTTGACTTGCATGTAGTTAAAATCGATTGATAAGAGTAGCATAAGGAATCGGAAGAAGTATGCATTGATTTTTATGGTTGAAATTGATAGAAATTGGAATTTTGTTCTTAGTGGTGCACTTGAAAATTTTCAAAAAAAATTTGTAACCATAGGACAAATTTCGGTTTAGCTATTGATTGTTTGATAATTGGAGAACCCACATTGATCATCATTGCTGAAATTGAACAAGTTTTAGAAATTTTTGAAATCATATATATCAAAAATCGCTTTGGAATTTGATGAATTTGGAAAATTTATGAGCCTAACTTGTTTAGATCCTTGTTAGGCTTGAAATTGGATGCATATGATTGTTAATTTAGTTACTCGATCAAAGCACTCGAGTGGGTCAAGTCGGACACATTTTATTTGGAAATTTTTTGCCCACTCATTCAAGAACACTGGCACTACAAGGACAAGGGCAACAAGAAGCCAAACCACAACAAGAGCCACTCGACCATCTGGTTCAAGAAGAAGAATCAGTGAGAAGGGACTGTGAGGAGGAGACTGGTCTTGAGAGTTCAGAGGATATCCAGACTGAGACCTCTGAGGAAGCTAAGCTCATCTCCATCCTGGAGAGGGTGAAATTCCTTGGGACTAGGTACCCAGATTGCCCCACCATGCAAGCTTTGGGAATTTTCAGAGAAGTGGGAAGCTCTATGAGTCTGCTGACATCGTGGAACTTACCCACAGCCCACGTGATGGTTTCAAGACTGAGACCTGCCATTTTTTGGCAACAGTGGACCTCCACCTCTACGAGACGAGAGGGATGGCTAGTACTGCAGAGATGGGGCATGTGAGCTTTAGAGTCAGAGGGATAGACTATCAGCTACCCCTCAGTGTGGTCGACATTTTGTTTGACTTCCGCAGAGTAACAGGGCAAGCCCAAGACTTACATTCATTGGTTTAGCTTAATTCGAAATTAAGCTAAACCAATGAATGTAAATCAAATAAAGCAAGATGAAAACAATAAAATCAGGATGTAGATTCAATATGACAAGAAGCTAGACCTAGGGAAATCAATTAGGGAATACTTTGGAATGTGAACTGGGTGGTTCAATAATTAGGATGCAGTTGTATGTCCGGTTCTTAAACTCATAACACTACTATGATATATATCCAACTCTCGCTGTGATGATATATATCCTTTAAACAATAGAAAACCAAATTTCTTTGCGAGTCCTAATAAATAAAGTCTGCATGAATAACAAGTATGATATGTTCACAAAAACTAAACCAACTCTCGCTGCGAAAAGGCTGTTTGCTCATCTATGAATAGGTCAGGATATTAATACTACTCTCGCGCCTACTAACATTCCTATGATTATAGATTCAGGCGGCTAGCCTAGAACTATTATAGATTCAAATCTAGATGAAGAACATTACGAATATCCTAATATGTTCATGCCCAATTCAACAATTCCTCATAAACCTTTGAAAACTCTAGATCTAACAAGTAAATTACTCAGACATAATCAATGAAACACAAATCATAATCTGAATAATACTCATAGAATAAATCAAGAGAAGAGATAAAAGTTTAGAAATCTTCTCCAAAAATATCTCTCAAAAGGTGGGTGTAGAAAATAAAGCATATGTCTAAACAATGACCTAAAAATACTAAATATATGTTAAAAAACGAAATTGGACTAATTGCAAATAAGGAAAACTTATGGGCAAAAACGGAAAATCTTCAGCGTGAATAGTACCATGTCGATCGATACTGTTCACGTGTGTCGGTCGACATGAACAGTAATGATGAACAGTACTTTCCAACTTTTCAACTACAGTGCTCCATAATATATCAACAAGGTCCATCTCGTATTTTTACCTAATAAGACTTATATAATAACAAAAACTCTAAAACCAATATGTATATCATGAATAAAAACCATAAAATCCATGATATATCAACTCCTCTAGACTTACCTTTTGCTTCCCCTCAAGCAAACAGAAAATTGAATCAAGGAAGAAGTTTGAAAATCGCAAAACTCACATACTCTTTAGGACATTGTGCTTACCAGTCATCATGTAATCAACATGGTACAAGAACAATTCAGAGACTAACCACCATGTCCATTAACCGTAGTCACTCACAGTCTTCTTATTTCCCACCACAACTTAACAACATATCCATTTAGTAAGCCAATCATCGCTGGGTCTCATCTTTGATTTCACTGTTAAGAACCTTCTAGACTCAGCTGTCATCCTATACCATAACAAGACAAACCTCACAACAACAATGATGTTTTCGTCTCCCCCACACTTAAATCCTTTGTTATTTAGGATCTTATTTTATTTTGTTTATGAAGGTAGAGATGGAATGTGAATAGTGGTCACAGGATCACTCCTACCCTCACAGCGACCTCTACATTCATCATCTCCTTAAGAAGTAAAAATATGGGGGCTTAGATTTCTCTTACCTGCTTTTACTTCAGAGAATCATCTGGTCATTCATAAACTATACCATAAAGGCTTTTATTATTATTTTCTTTGGGTAGACTAGACATAATAACTTACTTTAGTTTTATCAGGTCAGGTATGAATGAAAAGTCAAGCTCTTAAACATCAATCACGTCCATGAGGTAAAATTAACTGACAGAAATTAGCTCAGGCTATAGCGGGCATCTGTTGTAAGTATGGGAGTCTCAAGTTAACCGGTCAGACTTGGGGTTTTTCCATTAGTTGAATCTGAATAAGTTCTGCAACAATGGTCACCAGAAAACATAGCAAACAACAATAGACCAAGAGATAGTTCATAGTTTCTAACTAGGTTTGACTCAATAAAACAAAAATTTGAAAAACAAAAGAAAAATTGGGACTGACTCTCAAAAGAATAAATAGAGTTAGTAACAACCTCCCCCAGACTTAAACTACATTGTCCCCAGTGTAATTAAGCTTAAGGAAGGTGAAAGAAATAAATAAAATTGGATAAATATTGAACTGTTAAGTTTTGAAAATCGTAACCTGATATTGGTGTGAGTGTTGATCGACACACAAGTTGTGTGTGGGTCGACATGAGTGTGAAGGTCGTACAATGAAGTCTCACACCATTCTATGGGTTATTCAATCTGTTTGCTGACATTAGATCCTGATTAAGAGCTCCAAATCACGTCAAATAACAAGATAATAGCATAATCATAACAAGTTCAAACAATATCCAAGGGAAAAAGAAAAGGAAAAAGAAAATACTATAGAGTGGGTTGTCTCCCACTAAGTGCTTGTTTTGAAAGTCATTAGCTTGACTTGGCTGAAGTACGGACATCTGGTGGACGAGTGAGTGGCAATAAATGTCTCTCATCAAAATGTCTCTTCATCCATGGTGGAGTGTAAGCATTAGGTGCATGAGAACGACCAAGATAATGAGGAACATTAGGCGGGTGAGACATTGGTCCAGGTGGTATACTTCTTTTCCCTGTAAAATCATCAACAAAATAAACAAGCGCTCTACGAAAATCATGGTGAATGAAATGTGGGATCTGGAGGTTTATATCTGACAACATCTCTGAGACTTGCAGCATTGAGATCATTCTGAAAACCAGCTGTTTTGGACAACTGTGGACCAAGTGGCAAAGCGTGTCGACCAACATAGGTAGGCCGTGTCGATCAACACGAACCCAAAACTCGGATATCTGCACTTTTTCTGAAATTTCTCTATGCAATCCTTGTTTTCATCAGAAAACATCATCCTCTAGCAATATTCTAGTGTGTACAACCTTTCCTTGAAGCCTAGTCTTTAAGATATGATCACCACTCCTATCCTCAAGCTCAGAAGCTTACTTAGTTACTTGCTCATTAGGACCCAACTCCTTGACATACCTGATATATCATGAATTTTCTTGTTTTATGACATGATATATGTATTGGTTTTGGAGTCTTTTGTATATATATTGAGTCTTATTAGGTACAAACATGAGATGGATCCTTATGAGCACTTTGAAGCATTTGGAGGCTTGTAACTGAGCAAATCAACAAGGAGACAAATATTCTTGACCATGTCGATCGGCACGCTTCCCTTGTGTCGGTCGACATCAACACGACGATAATGACGCCTTCAAGTTTTATCAAGTTTCAAGAATTGCAACTTTGCCCCAGAAGTTTCCAAAGTTTATACTTCATGCCTAATCGTGTTTTTAGGTTAAATTATGTCTTAGAAGTCCCAGAGACTAAGTTTAGATCATATTCTAAGTTTTTCAAGTTCATTGTATGTTTCAAGGAGATTATTGGAGAGAAGATTCAGATCTCAAACTTTGTAGAGATAAGAATTTTGAACTCCCTTTGTTTTCTTTTTCTGATTTTTATGAGTATTATTCAGACAATGATTTGTGTTTCATCTTCCATGTCTGAGTAATCACCTTGTTAGATCTAGGGTTTCAAAAGGGATTATGAAGGAAAATTGAATTGGGCTTAGTATTGTTAGGTTACCTATTATGTTCTTCATCTAGATTTGATAATTACACTAGTCTTAGGATTGATCACCCAAATACTGGTACCGTAGGATTATTGGTAGGCGTGAGAGTGCTATTGATACCCTGACCCAATCTTAGATGAGCAAACAGCCTTTTCGCATCGAGAGGTTGTTTAGAAATTTTGTAAACATATCGTACCCACACTATCATAGAGACTCTATTTATTGGTATTTCGCAAAGAGATTTGGTTTGCTTCTGTTTAGAGGATAGATGTCGTCGCAGCAAGAGTTGGATGAGATATCATATTAGTGTTACGAGTTTAAGAACTACACAAACAATTAAGACCTGATTTACAAACTGCCCAGTTCATTTTCTCGAGTTTTCCTTATTGATGTCCCTAGGTCTAGCGCTTTTAATCACTTGAATTAATCCCATTTAATTGCTATTTCGTTTCTTGCATTGTCTTATTTAGTTTTCTTATTTTCGTCTAGCTTTACTCGAACCTGTTACAATCTATTATGTGAGTTTTCAGAATCCTTGTGGATTCGACCCCTAAGTACTACAGTGATCTCTTAATTTGAGAGAGTAGCTTCTAAGGTTATATTTGACCCCTGTCAAATTTTGGCGCCGTTGCCGGGGACTCTAAATTCACCATTAGATTTCAGATAGAGTTTAGTCTAGATATTTTTTTTCTTTTATTTTGTTATTCATGCCTTACTTTCTCTTATTTCAGGTGCATGTAACTTAGGAGCAGCAAGAATAAAGAACTAGTTGCTACTGAGGAGATTGATAAGTTAGAGAGAGCTAATTGCAAAGCACTCAGGAAATCAGAGATGGTGAGAATTGTTTTGATTGAGAGAGATGTTGCTGGGATCATACGTGATTTAGAGGGAAACCAGTATAATGCTCAGGGTCAGAGACTTGATGCAGATGAGAACCCCATCGTCGAGATTGTCGACAATTCTGGTTGTGTCGACCGACAGGGTAATGTTGGTGTCGGCCGACGTGATGGCGATGGAAACAGTCCAGATAACTTGGATGCTAGGATTGAGAATGTGGGAAAAACACTTGCTGATTTCAACAGACCCAATGAGTTTTACTCTAACAGGTGTGCTATATATACTCCTGCTTTTGAGAGGAATTATTTTGAGTTGAAACCCCAATACTACACTCTTGTGGGGCAACACACTTTCCATACTCATCCTGTTGAACATCCAATGGACCACATAGAAAATTTTGAAGAATTGGCTTCGAGTATTAAAGCCAATGGAGTGTCTGAAGACTATCTATTCTGCAAGCTCTTCCCATACTCTCTTGCAGGGGAAGCAGCTCAATGGTTGAAACAGTTAGAACCGGGTTCCTTAACCACTTCGAGGGATGTCAAGACAGCTTTCTTGAATAATTTCAATGATGATGCTAAGACAGAAGACTTGAGGGATTTGATTATTTATTTTACTCAAGGATCTGCAGAGACACTGAAAGCTGCGTGGTTGAGATTCAAAGGGTACCAACAAGATTGTCCGCACCACAACATTGATGAAGTCCAGCTTATTAGGACATTCTTCTGCGGAATTGATTGGAGGTATCAGGTTGTTTTGAATACTGCAAGCAAGGGTAATTTCAAGACCAGGACACCAGAGGTTGCTATCAAGTTGATTGAGAACAGTGCATTTAGTAGTAGTACTAAGAATGCTGATTATGAGAGGAAGAAGTTAGATGTTGGTTTGAACAACAATCAGATGACAAAAGTCAAGGCAAAGCTTGATACTGTGTACAACCTTCTAGTGAACAAGAAATCGGTTCACTTTGCTCAAGAGGTTGTGGTTTTTGAAGCTGAAGAAAAAGCTACATAATATACTTCTCCTTTGAATCGCCCAATCTGGAGTTAAAGAACTTGAAGTTGTTTGTAACAGATCCGTGCAGAACAGGACTGAAAGGGGAGGCGATGGGCTTTACTTAGAGGCTGTGGATTGTCCTCAAGTAAACCAAGGCGAAATCTCTGATATTACACACAGAGAAATCAGTTTCTAATGGATATGACACACCAAAAGAAGATCTAGATTCAAAAGCTTTTTGATAAAAAGAAAATAGATGGATCTGCAAATGAGGATTTCAAGAGAGTTATAAAGAGTAGACAGAAAAGAAACAACAATAAAATTAGGGTTTGGGCGCCTGGCTTCTTCTTCTTGGGCTTGGTTGAAATTCCTTAATGGGCCAGGTCTTCTAATTTAACAATTGGGCCATTAGAAAGTGCTGGGAATACCTCATTAAAAACCTTGTCAAGAAAACCTCATTGGGACAAAACTTGACAAGGGAAAAAGAGCATAAACCCAACACTTACCCAATTGTTAAATTATATGGCTTGAATCAAAACAAAAATATTTTGACAAGCTCTCTTGCTATCTTAAACGTCTGACTTGCTTGTTTGCTTGATAACTCCTCCAACCGCTTGGTTGAACATCTTAGTCTTTGATCTAGTCATTGGACCAGTAGGCACGACCAAAGCTTCTTCTCCTCCTAGCTCAGGTTCAAGCTGCTCCTCAGGTTCTAGCTCCGGTTCAAGCTGCTCCATAGACTCCTCTCCATGCTCCAAGCTCCAAGACTTGTCCATTATCATATCATCCTCTCCCACTTGAAAAGGATTTAACCTCAAATCCGTTTCATCTGCAAATCTGTTTCACAAAGTCCATAGAGATATCAGTCCAGGGATGAGAAGGAATAGGCAGAGGAGTGTACAAACCGTGAGGCTGAACCTTAGACTTTGCTTGTTTACACGTTGCACATCTGCCACAGATTCTTTCCACATCTCTTTTCATGTGAGGCCAATGGAAGTGATCCTGCATCACTTTAATTGTTTTAGCAATACCAAAGTGCCCCATCAGGCCTCCACCATGGGCTTCCCTTATAAACAAATCTCGAACAGAGCAGTTAGGCACACATAAACGATTATCAAAGAAAAGAAAACCCTCTTGTCTAAAGTAATGCCATGAAGCAAACTTTTCACAAGATTTGTAAACTTCGTGAAAATCAGAATCAGTTGCATATAAGTGTTTAAGCTGTTTGAAACCTAATAGTTTAGCATCAAGAGTAGACAGTAAAACATACCTGCGAGACATTGCATCTGCAACTACATTGTCCTTACCTTGTTTGTACTTGATGACATAGGGAAAGGTTTCTATGAATTCGACCCACCTGGCATGTCTCTTGTTGAGCTTCTGCTGACCCTTGAGATGCTTAAGAGATTCATGATCAGTGTGTATAACAAACTCCTTAGGCCAGAGATAGTGCTGCCACGTCTGCAAAGCCCTCACCAAAGCATACAACTCCTTGTCATAAGTAGGATAGTTTAGCATTGCTCCTCCAAGCTTCTCACTGAAAAATGCTATGGGCTTTGTATCCTGCATCAAAACAGCTCCAATGCCTATACCAGAGGTGTCACATTCAATCTTAAAGGTTTTAAGAAAATCAGGCAATGCTAAAACAGGGGCATGAGTGAGCTTCTCTTTTAAGGATTGGAATGCTTCTTCATGTGCTTGCTCCCATTTAAAACCCACGTCCTTCTTTATAACCTCAGTTAGGGGAGCAGCAAGAGTGCTAAAATCCTTCACAAACCTCCTGTAAAAAACCCAGCAAGGCCATGAAAACTCCTCACTTCTCCTACTGTCTTAGGGCTCGGCCAGTCACTTATTGCTTTCACCTTTTCTTCATCCACCTTGACACCATCTGCACTTACAACAAAACCTAGAAACACAAGATTATCTGTGCAAAAAGTGGATTTCTTAAGGTTAGCAAAAAGTTTCTTCTGCCTAAGCACACTTAAAACGGATTTCAGATGATCAATATGTTCATTTAGGCTTTTGCTGTAAACTAAAATATCATCAAAATAAACAACAACAAACACGCCTATGAATACTCTAAGCACATGATACATCAGCCTCATGAAAGTACTAGGTGCATTTGTTAGCCCAAATGGCATAACTAACCATTCATACAGCCCATGCTTAGTTTTAAAGGCTGTTTTCCACTCATCACCTTCTTTCATTCTAATCTGATGGTATCCACTTTTTAAATCAATCTTAGAAAAGATGCAGGAACCATGCAATTCATCAAGCATGTCATCTATTCTAGGTATGGGATGTCGATACTTCACCGTGATATTATTGATGGCTTTGCAATCCACACACATGCCAGCTACCATCCTTCTTAGGCACAAGCAGAACAGGTACAGCTCAGGGACTCATGCTTTCTCTGATATGTCCCTTTTCCATTAGTTCTTCTACTTGTTTCTGCAGTTCTTTTGTCTCCACAGGATTAGTTCTATATGCTAGACGGTTTGGAAGAGAAGCTCCAGGTACAAAATCGATCTGATGTTGAATGCCTCTTATAGGTGGCAATCCCACTGGATTATCTTCAGGGAACAAGTCCACATAGTCCTGCAAGAGAGAGATCATCTCACTCGGCAGCACCGGTGCAAGATCAGTTAAGCTCATAAGAGCTTTCTTATACACAAATAACAGCATTGGTTTCTTTCCAAATAAAGCTTTCTTAACAACATTTGATTTAACAAAGAAGTTTGAACGTTTTGATACCTGCCCCTCCTTGCGTTTCAGGTGTAACTGATCTGCATAGACTTCGTTTGGTGTCATTGGAAGCAGTATAGTCCTCCTGCCATTAAACTCAAAAGAATGACGATTAGTATAACCATCATGAATCACCTTACGATCAGATTGCCAAGGTCTAACAAGCAGAATGTGTCCTGACCGCAAAACATCACATAAGATCTCATCCTCATACTTGCCAATAGCTAAGGGAACCATCACTTGACTGTTAACTTTCATTTCCCCACTGTCATTGAGCCACTGAAGCTTGTATGGCTTAGGATGCTTTCTGATTTTCAACCTTAACTTCTTTACCATCACGTCACTAGCTATATTGGTGCAGCTGCCTCCATCTATGATTAAACTGCAGACCTTTCCTTGAACAATACAACGTGTATGAAACAGATTTTTCCTCTGTTCTTGCTCCTCTTGACTTGGTTGTAAACTCAGAGATCTTCTGGCTACCAATAGTTCTCCTTTAACTGGCTCCTCTTTATACTCATCTGAAAGCAAATCATTCTCTGGTTTCTCTTCCTCAGATTCGAACTCTCCATTATCAAGCAGAATCATCACCTTTCTGTTTGTGCATTCATTTGCATAATGACCTCTGCCTTAACACTTGAAACACTTGACATCTCTAGTTCTGGAACTAGTAGCTTCAGCCTTGCCCTTGATGTCTTGAACTGCAGTATAAGGCTTCTTTTCATCTCTGGAATTTGCAGGTTGCTTGATATCCCTTGAATAGCTTGGATAGCTTGGTTTTTCTTCTCTGTGAAAGTTTGATCTTGAAGAAACAGCTCCAGTTCCATACGTTGGCTTTGAAGATCCTCTTCTTTTGAGCTGCTGTTCCACCAGAATAGCCTTATGAAGTAACTCCTCTAATTCCACATAATGTTGCATCTCTAATCTGTCTTGAATGTCTCTATTCAGGCCTCCCATGAATCTAGACATAGTTGCTTCTCTGTCTTCAGATATATCAGCACGCAACATTAATGTTTCCATCTCTTGAAAGTAGTTTTCTACACTCCGGCTACCTTGAACAAGTTGTCTCAGCTTCTGATGCAATTCTCTATGGTAATGACTTGGGACAAAACGTTTTCTCATTATAGTCTTCATCTCTGTCCAAGTCTCCACTGGATACTCTTGATTGCGTCTTCTGGAAGTGACTAACTGATCCCACCAGCTGAGAGCATAGTCATAAAACTCAGTAGCAGCTACCTTAACTCTATTAGCTTCAGTATAGTGTTGACAATTAAACACCAACTCAATCTTCTTCTCCATTCCAAGTAAGCATCTGGATCGTTTCTTCCATGGAATGGTGGTATTCTGAGCTTAAGACCATTGAAGTTGTCTTGTTGATGACCCCTGTCTTCTCTAAACCGTCTCTGCCTTCTCTGGCTGCGATGAGAAGAACCACTGTGATGACTGTAGTAAGCATATGTTGCTTCATCTCTAGGTTGTCTGTGTGGATCTCTCTCTCTCTTTCTGGAGACCTCTCTTGATCTCTCCTGGGTTCAGCACCTCTGCTCTTGATTTGTATTCTGTCGAAATTCTTCTCTAAGAGTTTCCATTCCAGCAGCCATCATCCTTCTTAATTCGGCAGTAAGAGCTTCAAGAAGCAGTTTATTGTTCTGAGTATTGCTTGCTTCCTCCTCTTCTTCTGTTCCAGGCATGTGTCCTGCAATAGAAACACAAAAAACCAGTAAAAAAGTTCTACAGAAACAATCTCTTAAAGAAAAAAATTCACTAGACTAAACAGATGCATTTGAGACAACTTTCTACAACAAATAACACAAATCTGGTTTTGGAAGATGAACAAACAAATAAACAAACCCAGAAACGCAGGACAATGATCTATAACACTTAAGGATTCGAAAATAACAGGTCTATAGAGTTGAAACGCCCAAACTCAAACCACAAAAATTCGCAGACAACAGATCTACAGTTTTTGGATTCAAATAGAACAGATCTGTTAGGGATATGACCAGACACAAAAACAAAAAAAAACAAAAAATAAATAAATAAATGAAAGACAGAACACTTAACTTGCAGATTGGTTAGCTCTGATACCACTTAATATACTTCTCCTTTGAATCGCCCAATCTGGAGTTAAAGAACTTGAAGTTGTTTGTAACAGATCCGTGCAGAACAGGACTGAAAGGGGAGGCGATGGGCTTTACTTAGAGGCTGTGGATTGTCCTCAAGTAAACCAAGGCGAAATCTCTGATATTACACACAGAGAAATCAGTTTCTAATGGATATGACACACCAAAAGAAGATCTAGATTCAAAAGCTTTTTGATAAAAAGAAAATAGATAGATCTGCAAATGAGGGTTTCAAGAAAGTTATAAAAAGTAGACAGAAAAGAAACAACAATAAAATTAGGGTTTGGGCGCCTGGCTTCTTCTTCTTGGGCTTGGTTGAAATTCCTTAATGGGCCAGGTCTTCTAATTTAACAATTGGGCCATTAGAAAGTGCTGGGAATACCTCATTAAAAACCTTGTCAAGAAAACCCATTGGGACAAAACTTGACAAGGGAAAAAGAGCATAAACTCAACACTTACCCAATTATTAAATTATACGGCTTGAATCAAAACAAAAATATTTTGACAAGCTCTCTTGCTATCTTGAACGTCTGACTTGCTTATTTTCTTGATAAGTCCTCCAACCGCTTGGTTGAACATCTTAGTCTTTGATCTAGTCATTGGACCAGTAGGCACGACCAAAGCTTCTTCTCCTCCTAGCTCAGGTTCAAGCTGCTCCTCAGGTTCTAGCTCCGGTTCAAGCTGCTCCATAGACTCCTCTCCATGCTCCAAGCTCCAAGACTTGTCCATTATCATATCACTACTGAAGAGGATGTGAACTATGTGAATGGTTCCGGTTTTAATGGCCAAAGGTTTGGCAATTCTCAAGGCAACTTCAGAGGTTACAATAACCAGAGGAACAACTACGGGAACAACCAGAACTCATCTGGATTTACGCCCAAGCCTATGAATCAGGAAGCTTAGCAAAACGACAGTGGTTTCACTAGGGACTTTGGAAGTTCTCATTATCAGAATTTGCCTCCTAAGACTGTGGATTCTATGTTGAAGGATATGCTTGACCAGATACTAGAGGGACAGCAGAAGATGACAGTGGACTTCAATGGTAAGATAGATGCTCTGTATGCTAATCTTAATGGGAAGTATGAGACTCTGAACAACCACATCAAGAGGTTGGATACTCAGTTTGCACAATCTGCTGTGAACACTAAACGCCCTGATGGCGTCTTACTTGGAAGTACTGATACTAATCCTATGTACTCTTGTGCTGCTTTTATGTCCTGGGGAGATATGGTCAAGAGATAAATCAAAGAAGAAGTTCTGGAGAAGTCTGAAGCTAAGGAAAAAGTTGAGAGTCTCATCTCGGAGCTCATGTCGATCGACACCACCCATCCGTGTCGGTCGACACCTAGCCAAATTCTAGAAAATTTGATGCAAGTCACGACTAAGGAAGATCCTGACTCCACTCAAATTGATCGACAGGCACCTGTCCATGTCGGTCATCATGCTCGGCCTCATGATGGAATTTATCTCCGAAAACTGCCTAAGTTGGAAGATCCTAGAAGTTTTGTTGTACCCTGTTCCATTGCTGGAGTTAAGTTCACTGATTCACTCTGTGATACTGGGGCTAGTATCAATATCATGTTTAATGATGTTGCAATAATGTTGGGGATCAATGATATGAAGAGATCTTCAGTTGAGATTACTTTGGCTGATGCTTCTCTGAAGAAATCCATGGGTTTTATTGAGAATCTGAGAGTTCAAGTTGGTGATTTTCAGCTTCCCTATGATTTCCATGTTATTGAGACGGATATCGGTTCTGATATGCCACTGATATTGGGTTGGTCATTCCTTGCTACTGCTGGAGCTCTGAGGAGTTCACTGCAAAGAATCCGAAAGCTACACGTAAGAAGAAGAAACCGCAGAGAAAAACAGTGACTGTGAAGCCCCTTATGACTTTGACTCCTTTGAGGAAAGTTGATGATACCATGTAGTATAAGCTTCAGTATGGAAGTGGTTCAAGACCATTTGCCAAGATTAAGGCTATCATCACTCCCGAGTTTAAGGCTAAAGGACAAGCCGCAGTGAATGAGATGATGAATAGGGTTCTGAAACCCAAGATGCTTGACTTAAGTGAGGATGATCTCAGCTCCAAGACTTCATCTTCACCACCTTCGGATTCATTCGGGGAGTCTCCATCCATCTGATTTCTGACAAAGTCAAGCTAATGACTGAAAATAAGCACTTAGTGGGAGGCAACCCACTGGTGAGTCTTTAATTAAGTTTTTTCTGTGTCTTTTTACTAACTATTCTTTGTTTTTGTTTTGTCTCAGGAACTAGACGTGATTAATGACAAATTTGGAAAGATTGCATGGATTGGAGGAGCTTTACGTAAGTTTTTGACCAAGGAACATGAGATTTGTGTCTGTGTCGATTGACACGAACACCTTGTATCGGTCGACACAGACCCGAGTTTAGTATAAATACCTAATTTCTTTTTTTTCTCCACTTCATCTCTTCCAAAATCATAATATCCGTCGCCTATATCACTCCCAAATCGCAATTTTTTTATTCATTCATCAAATCAATCGATTTTTGATCCTAAACTCAAGAGAATTCGATTTTATTCATTCCTATATCATTCATTCCATCAAAATCCAAGGTATGTTCTTCAAATTTCACCTTTAAAATTCGAACTTTCAAGGGTTAGATTTTCACTTTTGCATTCCGAATTTGGTCTTAAAACTTGTTAATCTTGTTAGATTAGGTTGAATTTAGAAGGATTGAAGTGTTAATTATTGCTAAATTAGGTTGATTTGATAGAAAAGTCATGAATTTCTATTAATGAAACTTGAACCAATTTGACATGAAATTCAGAATTTAGAGATGTTTAGGATGATGGATAGATGTAGGTTTGATAATGTTGATGATTGATTATGCTTAAACCTTGATGGAATTGCGATTTGAGATGAAATTGTGCTTGATATACCGATTTTGGCACCATGTCGATCGACATGGTATGCTCGTGTCGGTCGACGCGATGCCATTATTTCCGGATTTTTGCTGATTCTTGGATTTGTTCTCTTGTCTCTCTTTCAGGTACACTATGGCTCCTAGAGGAAAGCGTGCACGGGCATCAGAGACTCAGGGAGAGTCTAGCAGTGGACCATCTGTCCCGATTTTTTCTCACCGTCCATGGCCTCGACTAGAGGGAACAAGGATGTGTTCTCAACGCGATTGGGAAGGAACCCTAAAAGAGGAAATTATGAAACCCAAGTGCTACAACCAAGAGATCTCTGAGGAGTAGGATGAGTACGATACCTTATTCTACAATGCTTGGTTGAACATGGAGATTAAGGCCACCCGGCTTATGGACAGTGTTGCCTTGCGACGCATGTAGATCAAAGATGAGTGCCTATTTGCTTTACAGAAGATTGGGTTGGGAACCATGTGCATTAAGTACTACGAGCTCTATCTGGAGTATGTCCGACAGTTTATGGCTACGGTTCAGTTGTACTACACTTCACCGGATGCACGCACTCAAACGGTTATCCTTACATTCTTGATTCAGAGAGTTCGGTACAGGATCACCATTCCTGACCTCTGCACCATTTACGGGTTCAATCCGACGAAGACATACACCACATTGGCTTGTAACATGTCCATTGATTTTCAGGCCTATTGGGGTAAGTTTGCGGATGGGATCTACAGCGCCAATGGATCCACACACTCAAAATTCGGCATCTGGTTCTTTGTTACATAGTTAGGGCCATCTCGAACACGATTCTGTGTAAGATGGAGGCCAACAAGATGAGGCAGAGTGAGTTGATTCTGATGTGTTATGCAATCCAGGGGTTGTTTACTGAGGATTGGACCGAGCTAGAACCCGGGGTGAACCTGGGTGCAGTCTTTGCACATCATCTGGTTAGTTGAAGGTCCACCCATTCATGGGTTCGAAGGACAGGTCAGAGTCGGTGGATAGCTTGTTGACTCCTATTTTCCATTTCTGTGGAATTAGCACGGATGGATTCCACGTGATCACCGAGAGATGTGTCATGAATGAGGGGTTCTTGACACATGCCAAGTGGATCAAGTGGGATTGGGTTTGGTGTTACCGAGATGAGGGAGTGGATTACCTGGTGAAGATTCCACAGACGGAGCTTACGTGCATCACGGGCAGTCAGGCCCACCTTCTTTTCCGGCCACATGAGACGTTGCGCACCTGTGCTCCCCAGACCCGCCGTCGCAGAGGCGCCTCTTCACAGTCCGTCCCTACAGCTTCTGAGGATGATCCGATCCCCGACTCTGCTGCACTTCAGTACGGACTTCCCGCTACACCTCCCATTCCGATGGAGACTGCTGTGTTTTGGACGTATGTCGCGGATAGCTTCCAGAGTGTCTGGAACGTGATTGCTTCACTTTCTTGCTGCGGATATGTACGTCGGACTGATGCAGTTCCCACTCAGCCCAGGCCTATCCCGATCCCCACTCCCTCTCCGTCATCAGATCCCGTTTCGGAAGAGGATTAGTTCTTCTATTTTCTTTTTCCTTTAAACATTGCTATTATTATTATTTTTTTGCTTTATTTGCTTCTTTTTTTGCTTCATATTTTTGTTTTTGACTTATATTGAGATATTGTTGAACTCCATTATGGTATATATCAGCTTCTTATTGACATGTTTTGCTCTTAATTAGGATCTAAATGTCAGAAAATGAGTTGAATGATCAAATTGCATGGTGTCAGAATTTCGGAAAACCACATCCTTGCTCATGTCGATCGACACGCAGGGTGTGTGTCGGTCGACATGGACACACCATCTCAGGTCACGTTTTTCAAAACATAAAAGTTCAATCTTTACTCAATTTTATTATTTTTATCACTTTCCTTAGGCTTATTTACACTGGGGACAGTGTAATTTAAGTATGGGGGAGGTAGTTGCTAACTATGTTTAGTCTTTTGAGAGTCAGTCCCAAAAAATTTTGTTTTTCAAAACCTTTGTTTTATTGAGTCAAAACTTGTCCAGAAACAATGATGATTACCGAGGAAACAATCACACTTTGCAGTAAGCTCTCATGTGACCATTTGATTATATCCTGACTTGAATCCAAGACTAATGGAAAACTCAATGGCTAGTCAGAGTGCTTAAGATCCCCATGTTTCCAATGTCCTAGATCTGAGCTAAGTACTTTCTTTTATTGATGGAATTGATGTCTGTTGCGTTTGATTTTTCTTATAAGCTTGACACTCTGGCCTGTTTGATTTAAATGTGGTACTCCTCTCCATTGTCCCTCAATTCTAAATTTATAACGGTGAGATTATTGTCATTACTTTAAATGGTAGGAAGAAACTTCGGATGACCATTTGTTTATTCTAATGAAAAGATCGCACAGGAGGAAGAAACTTTCGATGACCATTTGTTTGTAATCTCTGAAGTTATGGATTTAATCCTTATAAAAAAAAGTAATAATAAATAATAAGTCCGGGGGAGTTTAAAGAGTACCAATAAAGTTGATAATAGCTGGTTTGTTATAGTGAAGTATGGTTATAAATCTAGAAGATCCTTGACATTGAAACTGTTGGTAGGATAGAAAAACAGCGATGAAGGTTGTTTGGTGGATTATGTTGAGTAAACTGTGGTGGAAATTAGGAATGTTGCGAATTCCTGCGATGAAGTACATGGTGGTATGGATCTTGTCATGTAGGGATTTCTAGTGGTTCACTATAGTGAATGTGATTGTGGTGTTCCAATGAAGTTATGAGTTTTGCGATTCTCAAACTACTTCCTTGGTTTAGTTTTATGTTTTGCTTGAGGGCAAGCAAAGGGTAAGTCTGGGGGAGTTGATATATCATGGATTTTCTGGTTTTTCTGACATGATACATATATTGGTTTTGGAGTCTTTTGTATATATATTGAGTCTTATTAGGTAAAAACACGAGATGAATTTTTATGGGCACTTTGGAGCATTTGGAGGCTTGTAGCTGAGCAAATCAACAAGGAGACGAATATTCATGTCCACGTCGATCGACACGCTTCCCTTGTGTCGGTCGACATCAACGCGATGATAATGACGCCTTCAAGTTTTATCAAGTTTCAAGAATTACAACTTTGCCCCAGAAGTTTCCAAAGTTTATACTTCATGCCTAATCGTGTTTTTAGGTTAAATTATGTTTTAGAAGTCCCAGAGACTAAGTTTGGATCATATTCTAAGTTTTTCAAGTTTATTGTATGTGTCAAGGAGATTATTGGAGAGAAGATTCAGATCTCAAACTTTGTAGAGAGAAGAATTATGAACTCTCTTTGTTTTCTATTTCTGATTTTTATGAGTTTTATTCAGACAATGATGTGTGTTTCATCTTCCATGACCGAGTAGTCACCTTGTTAGATCTAAGGTTTCAAAAGGGATTATGAAGGAAAATTTAATTGGGCTTAGTATTGTTAGGTTATCTATTATGTTCTTCATCTAGATTTGATAATTACACTAGTCTTAGGATTTATCACCGTAATACTGGTACCGGAGGATTATTGGTAGGCGCGAGAGTACTATTGATACCCCGACCCAATCTTAGATGAGCAGACAGCCTTTTCACATCGAGATTTGGTTTAGGAATTTTGTAAACATATCGTACCCGCACTATCATAAAGACTCTATTTATTGATATTTTGCAAAGAGATTTGGTTTGCTTCTGTTTAGATGATAGACGCAGCGAGAGTTGGATGAGATATCACATTAGTGTTACGAGTTTAGGAACCGCATAAACAATTTAGACCTGATTTACGATTTGCCCTGTTCATTTTCTCAATGTTTCCTGATTGATGTCCCTAGGTCTAGCGCTTTTAACCACTTGAATTAATCTCGTTTAATTGCTATTTCATTTCTTACATTGTTTTATTTAGTTTTTTTATTTTCGTCTAGCTTAACTCAAACCTGTTACAATCTATTGTGTGAGTTTTCAGAGTCCTTGTGGATTTGACCCCTAAGTACTACAATGATCTCTTAATTTGAGAGAGTAGCTTCTAGGGTTATATTTGACCCCTGTCAATACCCAACAGTAATGTCTTTGGAGGTTTCTACAGAGAATGTCTGACCATCAATGGTTGGTGAGTTTCTCAGCTTGTCCATATCAAAGTTCATGACTTGATCACCCAAATTCAAAGCTATCTTGCTTTCTCTTACATCAATGAGAGCACCAGCTGTAGGTAAGAAAGGTCTTCCCAAAATAAGAGGATTCTCAGGTTCTTCCTCATACATATTTCAACACCTTAAAGTTTGTGGGAATCAAACAATCTCCAATTTTCACTGGAACATCTTCTAAGACACCTTCTGGAATTCTTTTGGCCCTATCAGCCAAGACAATAATGATCTTTGTTGGCTTCAAAGTAGTCACCCAAGTATAACAGCGAGGGAGTGAGGTATCAAGTTGATAGTTGAGCCAAGATCACAAAGAGATTGAGAAAATCTTTCTGTGAGATGCAGCAATTAAGCACAAAACTTCCTGGGTCAAGTAGCTTCTCTATAGTCCTACTCTTAATCATGGCACTACCTTGTTTAGAGACTATGATTTCCTTTGGTTTTCCTTTCTTCTTATGTGGGATCTTTTTCAAGCAAATTGCACTGATGTCTCTGGTAAGCAAAGCTCCTTCCTCAGGACTCACACCATTTGTAACCATTCTCCTAACATACCTCTTGAGTGGAAGTGAAAGCTTAACTTCATCAACTTGAGGAAGTTCAATCATAACCTTATCTATCATATCCTTGCATCTCATATCCTCCATCTCTTTCTTAGACTTCCTTGGCATTGGATAAGGATATGGTACCTTTGGTTTGTAAACCCTTTCTGCAGGTTGTGGAGTTGTTTCAGCTGAAATTGGACTGTTGTTGCACTCACGCCGACCAACACCAGATGTGCATCGATCGACATGGATACATTATCTCGCCTGTATTCCTGCCCATGTCGACCGACATGGTGATTGCGCATCAGTCGACGTAGACAAAATCTCCTCGGAAATCACATCATCTTCCACTTTTTCCAGAACTATGTTGTCCTCAGATGACAATCTTTTCTTCACAACAGGCTCTAGTTATTTATCACTTCTCAAAGTAACAGCGTGGCATGGTTGATGCTGAATTGTATCAGATCCTCTTGAAGAGCTAGTTGTTTGGGAAATCTGAATATCTAGCTTCTTCACATGGTTGTCCAAAGCTTCAAATTTTCCATTCAAGTCTGTGTACAAAGCATTAATCTTCCCATTAAAATCAACTGTGATATCCTGCTGACTCTCCATTATCTGTTCCAACATAGACTTAATCTCACTTTCTTTAGAGTTTGGAGGAGGTGTCTTGGTGAAATTATTATTTGAATAAAGCTGCTGGTACTCAGGCCTTGGTGTGTATCCATATCTCTGTTCCTGATATCCAGTTACATTGACGTAGTTGACATCTTTTTCTTCAACCTATGTGGCACACTTAACTGATTTCTTACCCACAAGAAGACTGTGTACCAATTCTAAGTTTGCATTCACCTCAGCAATCTGACCATTATCCGTGTTAGCTGCTTGTCTTGTCCTCTCAAGGTCTGCATTCTTGGTACTATTACTAGAAGACAAGTTCTCAATCAGCTTACTCGCAGCCCTTGGTGTATAAGTCTTGAAATTTACATTGCTAGCGGCATCTAAAGCCATCTGATACCTCCAATCAACACCTAAAAAAAAAGTATTCAAGAGCTGAACCTCACTGAAATAATGATGTGGACAATCTCTCTGATATGCCTTGAATTTTAGCCAAGCTGCTTTGAAAGTCTCAGTAGGTCCTTGAGTAAACTGGGAGATCATGTGTCTCAAATCTTCATATCTTGCATCATCATAGAGGTTGTTCAGAAATGCTGTCTTAGTTGCGTCCCAAGTCGTCAAAGATCCCGGTTTCAACTGCTTAAACCAATCAGCTGCTTCCCCAGCAAGTGAGTATGGGAAGAGCTTGCAGAAAATGTAGTCCTCTGACACTCCATTGGCTTTAATGCTAGAAGCCAAATCCTCAAACCTCTCAATGTGATCCATCGGGTGTTCATTGGAAAGACCATGAAAAGGATGCTGTCCCACAAGAGTGTAGTATGCGGGTTTCAGCTCAAAGTCATTTCTCTGAAAAGTAGAAGGTTGGATAGCAGATCTATTAGCACAGAACTGACTAGGTCTGTTGAATTCAGCAAGTGTTCTCTCCTTAACTTTGTTTCCAGTGTACCCATGCTGTGGACCACCAACATTGTGTCCATGTCGACCGACATGGTCAGCTGCCTATCGGTCGACATGCTCAACGACTTTAAGTATCGCGTTTCCATCAGCATCCAGTTTCTGACCCTACACACTGCGCACATGCCCCTCTGAATCACGCAAAACTCCAGTCTCATCCCTAAACAACACCAGTGGATTAACCATCTCTGATATCCTCTGTGCTTTCCGGTTAGCTGGCTCTAACTTAGCTAATTATTGAGTAGAAAAGATCACAAGTGGAAGATCCTTATTGCTCATGGTACCGTGCTTATGCATGCACCTGAAACACACAAGAAAGAAAGATCGCGTAAGTAACAAAATAAAAGAAAACAAAAATTTAGACTAAATTCTAACCTAAACCTAATGGTGAATCAAATATTTTGATTACGTATTCTAACAGTTTACATGTTCTACAAAATTTAGATTACATATTCTATAACTTTTACATGTTCTGAAAATTTTAGAATAGAAATTTAGAATACTTATTCTAAATATTTTAGGATACGTATTCTAAATAATTTAGAAAACTTTTTCTAACAGTTTTTCATGTTCTAAACAGTTTAGAATACATATTCTAAAATACAGAAAATATATTCTATAATTTAGAATATGTATTCTACATTTTGTTCATGTTCTAAAACATTTAGAAAAGAATACATATTCTGAAATTTACGAAATATAGTTAAATATGGAAACTTCATCTAAAAATAAGGAAAACAAAATATTTTGTGAATATTTTTTGTGATATTCTCGATTATATATATATATATTATGGATTATATAAATTTTATTTTTGAATTATATTCAATTGTAAAAAACAAAAATTAGTAACCCTATAACCCTAGAAACTAACATTTCACGCCATCTTCTTCACAGTTTCTTCTTCCTTCTATTATCACTGTTTTTTTTTTCTTTCCAAAATTTTTGTTATTTTTCCTTGATTATGATGCAAATTTACGTGATGTGTGGTGTATGGAGATTGATTGAGAGGAAAGAGTGGAGATTGATTGTTGATGAAGATAAACGTGGGAGGATACTTAATTTGCAATCAACTTCATCACTTAAGAAAAAAGAAAAAGATGGAGGAAATAATGGGAGGAAATATTCTAATCCATATTTTCCTAAATTCAAATGGATGATTAAATATAATCAGTATTTTCATAAAATTAATTTTGTATTTAATGAGATTTTCACAATGTTTTTAGTTAAGGAAATAAAAATATAAACAACAACTAAATATTTAAATAATAGATATTTATAAAATATTTACATCCAAATGTTCCTATATTTAAATGAGTGATTAAATAGCATCCAAATTTTCCTAAATTCTTATTAATGATTAGATCAAACACAATTTAAATTCAATTAATACGTGATATATTACATTAAATATTAAATATTCAAATTTAAAATTATTGTTCACGTTTTAATTGATTTAATTATTAATAACTAGCAAAACAAACTTTTGGAGTAAGTTAAACAAAATATTATTTTCTATAATACCTAAGTTGATTTGCTTCTTCACTATATATCATATCATTCTATTCAATGACACATCCACCTTTTTTCTTCAAGCTTATTATGTTTTTTATATTTTTGTAATTGCACTGTTCATTGTGTTGCCTATTTATTATATTATTTTTATATGTAATTGTGGATGACTAATATTTTTTTTGTTTTTTTTTATGATGGTTGATAAAAGTTATTATGGTGAAAGCAATCAAACAACTATTGTGATTCCATGAAATTCATTTGTAATGCAAAGGTTTGTTTATATTATTTTTCTCTAAATCAATTATCAAAAAACAAATAAAAAACCTTATTTTGCTCTATTTTTACATGATTTGATCTGTTTCAGACTCAGTTAGAATTATTTTGAGATGATCTAACAATTCAGAAAAGATAAAAATCAAATTCTAAGTCAATTCATTATCACAAAAATAAGTCTATTCTTAATTTTATTTTATTTTATTTTTGATTTTGGGTCAAATATATTTACAGAAACAACAATATTAAGTTTTTAAAAAAATTTTGGTTAAAATTAATTGAGTGTTAAGAAAACAAAAATCATAACGATAATTGTTTAATAAAAAATTTATGTAAATATTCCGCCAAAAATTAAGAAACAAAAATAGATACCAAAAATCTAATAAAATATTTGGAAAATACCACAAAATACATATACCAACTATTTATCAATTTCAATAAAAAAAATACCCACACTTTGTGGGTATCCAAAAAAATACATGAATTAATGATTTCTTTTATTATAATACATAAACTTTTAAATTGAATCTATTTTACATAAAAATATTTTTATTTTAAAATGTTTTATTAAAATTAATATTTAAACTATAAATTAATTTATAAAACTTGAAATTGATTCTTAAAAGTCTTTTAAATCTTCTGAATATCTGTAAAATTCAAAAGATTAATATAATAAATTATCAAATTCAAAAAGAAAAAATTCATATTTTTTTGTTAAATTATTTCTATCTTTAAATAAGTCTAAAATTAAACATTTATATTATAGATACAAAATATTTATCTAGTCTACATTTTACGGAAAAAAAATTCATTAAATATTCAGGTACTTAAAAAACTTTATTATCATATATAAGATAAATAACATATCGAATATTTAAAGATCAGAAATATTGTGTATATATATATATATATATTATTGTTTACATCAGAAATTATCAAAATCTCAGAAATATATAAACACAAAAATTCAAAAATTTAAAACTCTATAAATCATCAAAATTATCACTTGATCAATATTGTGGAGAAAGAAAAGAAAAAAAAATTATGGAAAAAAATAATTAGAAAAGAAAGTAAAATTTATTTATTTGTTTCTGTTGTCGAAAAAAAAAAAGAGGAAGAAGAAGATGAAGAGAGCAAAAAAATATGATTATTATTACATCAATTGTCACTCAGTTATCTATTTTTTTTAAATGAATTCTTAAATCAGAGGAGGAAAATATGTCTTAAAAATATATCAAACTTGATTTTAGTTGTATATCCTAAAATTCATTGAAAAATATTCATAAAAAAAATCCAAATGGATAAAACCAATGAAGATCAGACCTGATTTTGAAAACACAAGGATCTTTATAACTAATTTCGTATTTAACGAGATTTTCACAGATTTTGTAATTAAAGAAATAAACATCTAAACAATAAATTTTCTAATTTAGATTTTCCCAAAATTCACATGGGTGATTAAATATAATCAGTATTTTCCTAAAATTAATTATATATTTAATGAGATTGTCACAAATTTTATAGTTGAGGAAATAAAAATCTAAACAATAATTAAATATTTAAATGATAGATATTTATAAAATATTTAAATATGAATTTTTCTATATTCAAATGGGTGATTAAATATCATAAAAGTAAGTTCATTCTTAATTTTATTTTATTTTATTTTAGATTTTGGATTAAATTTTGTATATTTATGGAACTAACAATATTAAATGATATTTTTTCTTGGTCGATAATTAAGTATTAAGAGAACAAAAATCATAACAAAAATTATTTAATAAAAATGTTTATGTAAATATTATACAAAAAATTAAGAAACAAAAATATAATAGATACTAAAACTTCAAATAAAATGTTTGGAAAATACCATAAAATTCATATACCAACTATTTATCAATTTCCATAAAAAAATCACACTTTGTGGGTATCCAAGAAAATACATGAATTAATGATTTCTTTTATTATAATACATAAAATTTTAAACTGAGTCAATTTTACATAAAATGTATGTTTACTTTAAAATTTTTTAATAAAATTAATATTTAAATTATAAATTAATTTATGAAAAAATATCATTTGATTCATCGATCCTCAAAAAAGGAAATAAGTCAGATTCCATCGCTAAGTGAGAAATGGAAAATTCATGGAAACTCGAAGTTAATTCTTAAAAGTACTTTAAATCTCTAAAAAATCTGTAAAATTCAAGAAATTAATATACTTAATTACCAAATTCAAAAAACAAAAATCATAATTTTTGTTAAATTATTTCTATCTTTAAATAAGTATAAAATTTAACAATTATATTATAGATACAAAATATTTATATAGTCTACATTTTACCAAACCTTTTTTCATTAAATATTCAAGTACTTAAAAAACTTTATTATCATATATATGGTAAATAACATATTGCAAATTTTAAGATTATAATTATTTTATCTATATATATATATATATATATTATATTGTTTACATCAGAAATTACCAAAATCCCAGAAAGCTATAAACCCAAAAATTCAAAAGTTTAAAACTTCATAAATCATGAAAATTATCACTTGATCAATATCATGGAAAATGAAAATAAAGAACAAAATATGGAAAAAAAAAACTAGAAAAGAAAGTAAAATTCATTTATTTGTTTTTGTTGTGAGAAAAAATAAAAAAATGAAAGAGGAAGAAGAAGAAGAAGAAGAGAGGAGAAAAATGGAATAAAGAGATATAGAAAAAAAAGAAAAAAAAAAGAGAAGTCATTTTAAATATATGAAAAATGTATGAAAATATATATTAAAAAGTAATATGGCGAAAGTGTATTTTTGAAAAACATAATGTGGAGTTGTAATAGCAGAAGAAAAGAAAGTATTTTATAACCCAAGAAAAAAAGAGAAAATGTAAAAAAGAGAGTATTTTAATTTCCTTAAAATACAAAAATATGTGAAAATCCTTAAATATGTAAAAACAAATAGATCTTTACAAATAATCTTTATTTCGTAAAATATGTGGTTTGGAAATTATTTATTTAAATATGAAATATGTCAAAATCTTTAAATACGCAAAACACGCCATCCTTACAAAAAAAATTGTATTTTAGTGGGATTTTCACATATTTTATGGTTAAGGAAATAAACATCTTAATAATAAAATCTCATAAGTATTATAATCCGGGTTTTACTCAATTCAAATGTGTGACTAAATATTATCTGGATTTTCCTAAATTCAAATTAATGATAAAATCAAATTGTATAACTAAAAAATATAATCAAACTGTATAACTAAAAAATATAATCAAACTGTATAACTAAAAAATATAATCAAACTGTATAATTAAAAAATATTACCAAATTCTCAAACACCTATTAACTATTGCGATTTAATACTATTGAAAACATATCCACTAAGTTAATACTTATACAAACTATAATTAGTTTCATCATCATTGAATATATAGATATGAATCCCAAACACATTACACTATTATAATATTGTATAACTCCATCTCCAAACAAATGATACTACTATACTTTTAGATAATTCGAAAGCGAATCAAATTATCAAAGAAACGGTAAATACTAACATTGTAAATTTAATCAATTTACACAAAGAACAAATCTTACATTGTTAACGTTCGCCCGCTTGGTATAATGAAAATTGTTCCACTATTTTATATTGTATAAATACATCCATCAAATAATTTAAATCTATAGTAAAACTCCAAACCGAACTAAATGTCCAATGCATTTGTAAATGCTAATATTTCAGATTTAATAAATAAACACAAACAAAAAAAAAAAGTTTTAAAACATTGTCTGTTCGGTCTCGAACGGGTCAGTATCTAGTATGATCATATTTGATCTAAAATATTCTTATTTTCCAAATTCCCCAATTTTAATTCTACTTCAGCTGGTTTGACAGTTACAAGTATCATAGGAGAATTAATTAATATAAAGCAGGTAAATTCAATTACCAGAAAAGGTAACTATTATTTTATTCAAAAAGGTAATGTTTCACCTGAATGTAAATTGTTATAGACAATGCAACAAATGTTTCACAAACACTTGTTTTTGAAGAAAATGAGTCAAATAACCAAAAGATTCAAAAGAAAAAAACTATCACATCCTCTAAAAGAGCATCAAAAGTAAAGAAACCGAAAAAAATATAAACTACAAGATGATGAATTTATAACAAATATTACAGTCAGGGGCAAAGGCAGCATAGCTTTAATGGATGCAAATGAACCCTATAAAATATAATTCTAATGTTTTTATATTAGTTATGATGTTTAATAATAGCAAAATGGTCAGATTGCACCCAATGTTAGCATGAGGTCAATGGTTAATTCCCCCTTTATACTATTTTGTACCCTTTAAATTGTTTTTCTAACTCCACTAATTACAGTTCAAAGAGAAAAAAATGCAGGAGAAAGGTGTATCAAAGAAACAAGTTAACACGTCTAAAATAAAAAATGGATTTGAAAGATGAGGACATCGATGATACATCAAACGAAATCTATTGTTTAGATAAGCTCAAAGAAATAGAAAAAAGATATTCACTGATAATTTTGCATCTAAAGTATAAATGGATTTGAAAAATGAGGATCTGGGTGATATATCAAAGGAAAATTTTCAAAAAAATAGAAAGAAGATAATCAATGATGATTTTGTTGCTTGCTAAAACAATGTTTATATATGTGAAGTTAATTGTATAACAACTATATAAATTAAATAATATATTTTATAAATTGTTTATCCCTAATCTCTTTTTTTGTATTTTGTTAAACAGAAAAATTATAGTATGAAATTATATCAAAAATCAAAACTTTTTAAAACAACTGAGATTATAACAAGTTGATATTTATCTTTTAAGAGATAGAAAAGACTGCATTATTATTAGTCAGTAATCAGGATGATTAACATATCATATTAGACATGTTTCTCGTTCCTTAACGTTCAATAATTGACCTTGTATTATCTTCTTATTTGTTTCCTTTTCCTCTGTTTTGCCGACATTCGTGAACTACTTCCCCATACTCTTTTAAAAAAACTCGTGATAAATTACATAGAATTTTTTTCATATTAAAATTGTGGCCTTGTAAGCCAAAATATAGTATTTGTATTTCTTCTGTTCCAAAATATACGTGATTTTTTTGTTAAAAACTCACTTATTAAGGAAAATTCTTTTTAAATTGAAGTCATCATTAGTTCATTTTCTATTTCTATTCTTACTAATATTTTAACTAGATTTTTTTTTCAGTTATATTTACTAAAATTACTAAAAATGTTTATTATTATTAAAAAATTTACGGATTAACCCGTGGAACAAGTTCATTATTTTTATTTGGCAAATTGTAGGTTAAGAATTAATGCAGATTAAAAATTAGTATAATCCACTGCAGAGCAGATCGTAGTCTTAACCCGCTTGACAGAGCTAATTATTTATAACTGGACTGATGCACTATATAAACCAATTGAATACTGCATATATAGAACTTCATTTTTTAACAATGTATATAGTGTCACTAATAAAAGTGCTAATATCTTGAATGATATGAGATTACATCTCTATCTCTCAATAACTCTTCGACTGTTTCTGAAATCTCCAAAGTCAGTATCTTTACCATCACTATGCCCATGCCGGTTTCCTCCTCCTCTTCCTCCTCTGTTAGATCCCCTGAAACTCCCTGAACCACCCCTGAAATTCCCTGAGCCGCGTCCTCGGCTACTCTTTCTATCAAACTCGTCATCAAAACCACCTCTTCCGCTTCCCATTCTTCCCCCAAACCCGCCTCTATCTTCTCTGTTTCCTCTTGAGGAACTTGACCCTCTGTAATCTTCATCGTCACTACCAAAACCACTTCTTCTGCTGCCTGTTCTTCCTCCTCTCCCTCTTGATTTATTAGCCGAGGAGCCACTTGATCCTCTGTAGCTATCAGCGGCAAAATTGTCACTGAAGCCACCGCGACCACCTCTCATTCTTCCTCTGTTTCCTCTCGATCTATTACCAGAGAAACTTGACCCTCTATACTCTTGATCAACTATGTCATCATCAGATTCTGAAGCTGAATATGAGCTTCGTTTACCACCCTTGAACCTTCCTCTACCACTGTTGTTTCTTTGGCCACGTCCTAAACTGGACCTGGGACCATCGTCCTCTGGATCAGAATCAAGGCCAAATTCATCGTCTGACCCAAAAGTCGGCTTTCTCAAAGGCGGACCTCTCCGTGTCGAAGCAACGTGGCTTGATTTCCACCTTGGAGTGGCGGAAACTTCATCATCTGAACTGAAACCGAGCTCATCATCCTTAGAGAATCCTCCTTTGCTGTTTCGATTGTTCTGAAGATTTGAACTTCCTCCTCTGTGTGCATTAAAACCAGCCTTTGACTCTGGAAACCGTTCATCCTCTGAGAACTCATCAGAAGCAAAAGAAGATCGGCTTCCTTCAACTGAGACCTCTCGCTCTCCAGTTTCGTCTATTTCATAGCTATCAATGTCGTCTTCATCGTCAAAATCGTCAAACCCAACTCCAGGTCTTCTGCTCCTGCCAAACTCAGAACTTTCTCGGGCTCCTGGAGGAAGATTACCGAATTCATCTTCAGGATCTCTCAAACCCTCCCGAGGAAGGTTTTCGTTCTTTCTGCTGGAATCCGCATATTCAAACGCAGCAACTTCTGCCCCATCTGATTCATCATCATCAAAATCAAAGTTCCATGCATTGGAAACATCATCCCGCTTCACAACCTCGTCTTTGTGTGCTTCAGTGAAGCGATGCGTTTCTTGTGTTTTGTTCTCTAAGAAAGCATCCGGTGGACGCTTGCAATCACAATGAAAACATGCCATGTTTCTCCTATAGTTTAAGAAGTTGCATCTGTCATAACAACAAGCAATATGATCAGTTCAGTGAAACAAATTTTTAGTCAGTTTGTTGTTTTCTCAGATTCAACAATTCCCTAAAAGCATATCAACTTACTCAGGGCATTCCCATTCTCCTGGAAGTAGCTGTCTCTTGGGCCTCTTTGCATCACACTGTAAGCAAATCGTGTTCTTGGCGAAGTTCATGAAATCACACCTAAGAACAGAAATGAAATGGCATTAACATCTCAAGAAAAATATCAAAATTAGAACATAAAACAAAAGATACGACTAGCTTCTGCTGATCCTTTATGTGAAATTCATTAGATGCTTCATCTATAACTGTGCATTGTAGCGTGGATACCAGGAGACATTCTATTAACGATGTACTGGACTCAGAAGACTCTTTCTTAGTTTAAGGTAACAAGTAGAACACTAAAGGCTTGAGAACTTTACGCTTCTATACAAAGCTAAGGCCATGCATCTAGTTTTACGGTTCGTTAAGGTAAGCCATGAGGTCATCAGAAGATCAAGGTGTGACTTACTTTGGGCACAGCCAATCTCCTTTCTTCATCTCAATGTCATCACGGCCAACACGTCTTTTAGGAGTTGGAGGAGGCTGCTTGACTTTAGGGGGCGCTTTCTTAATAACTGGTGGAGTAAGATTAGGATCTATCGGTACACTGCTTAACTTGACAATCTCATGTATCAGTTTACGCACCACAGTCTTTACAGACTTTTTCTTCAGAAGATTTTTGTTGGTCACTGTATTGCTCGATGGGTCAAAACCGTAGGTGAACAAAATGCGCATGAGGTCAATTGTTCGAGCCTCGTCCTCTTTGTTTGTCAATAAAAACGCCTTTTCGCAAGAGTTCCTCAAGCTGCAGGAACTGCAGACCTGATATATGAATGAACGTTATCATCTGAAGAACCTATTGATAGTAAACCAATTAGGAAATTAACCGGAAATCTCAAAAGGAATAAAGCAGTAAGGTAACAAAAAAGACTTCATGAAACCTAAAAAGCAAAATAGTCACAATCAAAATAAAAGAAATGTGTTAAAATGAAATCCTCTTCCATTTTTTTTTGTGGTGATGCAAAAAAGAATTATCTTCTATCATCCGTAAATCAACAATTAAAATGTAGAACTAATGACCAAAACCCTAAGAAAGAAACAATGAATACTATAGATTTTGTAGACATCGCTAAACTTTCTCACACAACCAATGAGCCAAAGACTCCTAAGCTTTTCTTCCTTCCACCTATTTGACTATCCCCTTATATTCATCCATATGTATCAAACATCTCACATTCTAGTGTCTATCAAAATCACTAGAATGTATGATAGCTAAGATTGATAGCTAAGCATCAAGATGAATGATATAATAGTTAAAATTACTAAACCACACAAGTTTATACAAAAGCAAGTCCTGTACATATAAAATTTTAAGAAATGCTTACATCTCCTTCATCTAGATGAACACGCTTCCTCAGTAGTTTTCCTGAGAAAACCACTTTCCGATCAGTCGCGGGACATCCATGTCCAACAAGGATTTGAATGTCATTTCTTGACAATGACCTGAAGAAAAAATTGACATAAACACATACTGAAGCAAAAAACGAGCGCAATCAAGATAAATATTTCAACTTCAGCTTAGAAATAAGTAGATTTCACCCTCATCAGTTACTTCAATCTTAACAACTAACAAGTGAGTACAGAAACAAATGCACTACCTTAATAGCGAACCAAGCGGTACAAACACGAAGAAATGGCAAATGACTTATGCGAAAAGTTGTGAAATTAGAACAATAGCACAGACACGGAAGCTCCTTAAACTTAATAACACTGAAATGGTGGTTTATATTATGAATTATACAATTCATAAGGGAACAGTCAGACAAAACGCTTAAAAACTCAAACTTTATGGATTCAGAAGCTGAAACAAACCTTAAGATATCAAAACGATCCTTTCCAAAATTGATACAAGCATTTTGAACAGCTCTAAAATCTTGAAACAAAGCAACTCCTTTGGACACATTCTTCTCATCACTTAATCCAACATTAGACACATCAATCCCTAAATTATTCACAATCTCATCATCATCATCTCGTTCTCTCCTATGATCAAAGTAATTCAGTTTCACCAATCTCTCCATAAACTCAATCCACTCTGGCCATGGATGCACCAACTCAACCACACCATTTGAATTGAGCTGAGTCGTCTCAGCCACAGCCACAGTGCAAGAGTTCGATTCCGATACCTCATTAGACACTACGGATTCAGATTCTTCTACAGGATCCGGATCTTGTTGATGGGTCTGTTTAGATTGACGCCAAGCACGAATACGCTCAAGGGTTTCATCTTTCTCAGAGTGACGTTTCTCAATAGCATCAATTTGATCAAAGACGAAGCTAAGACGAGAAGATAGAGAAGAGGGTTTGTGATTAGGTTCAAGGGTTGACTCAGTGTTGCTCTGTGGTGAAGTGGAAAGCGATTTTGCGAGAAATGATTGGAAAAGTCGGCGGCTTTTAGGGTTTATGTGGAAGAGAGAGTTGCGTCTGATGAGAAGAAGAGAGATTGAAGGAGCCATTTTTAGGTTGCAGAAGCAGCCATGAACAAAAGGGTTTATGACCTATCTGTTGTTAAACCCAGTAAGACTCGATGTTGCAGAGATTGATTTCGGTTTAGATTTGGTTTATAGTTTTAAACACGGTTTGCTTTCAGAATCCTTACAAATATTTTAAACACCCCACCCCTAAAATAGACTCTAAACTAATAAGCAACAAAAAATATATAGGGTCTAAATTTTATAAATAAAAATTTACTAATAAAATAAACATAGAAAATATTTAAGAATGGTCATTTTTAGAGCATTCGAAAAGTCGATCTATTTATATTTATAAACAATAAAAAACAAAAAGATTAAAATTACACATAGAAAGTTAAAATAATAAGTTAAAAATATTAATATTACAACTAGTAAAAAAAAAACTACAAATTCATATGAAAATAACTGATCTACGGTGTACCGAAGACTCTAATGTATTTTAAAATATATCACATTGTGTTTAAGTTATTAAGAAACATCAACTAAGCAATAATGTGTGGAATTTTTCACTTCAATCTTTTACCTCAAAAAGTCAAACTGATAACTGCAAATGTACAGTGAACTGATTGTAGTGTTTAAGGATCGAATCTCACATAGACATATAAATCACGTTACAAATTTTGTGGAACAGAATAAGAGTAAGACAACAATAAAGTCTGAGGAGAAAGAAGTGGAACCAACAACTGGAATACTTCATTGCAAGACAACCTGAACAGAGCCAGGCTTTAGGACATTTTCGTAATATATTTGAATGGGGTTCCTAATTTTAAGGAAGCCTATTTAAATATTTTAAATATATATTAATAGTTTTATAGAAAAACATACAAATATTAAAAAATATCAATATATTCATATTTATTTTTAATTTGTTATAGAAATTTTAGTTTTATTTTCTTTAATTATCGTAATGTTTTAATAATTACATTTTATTATAATTTTATTATATTTAAAATTATTAAAATATTAGTTTTAACTATTTTTGTGATTTAAAATAATTTTGTATGGATCCTGAAAATCTTTGGGCCGGCTCTGCCTGAACCCCATAAAGGCAAAGTAAAAGCACAATATTAAACAATGTACATTGGTTCCAATGTCACTTTTTAACTTTTAACACTGTATATCACATCATAATTCAAGTATTTAACACACATTCAATTTTTATTTCCTATAACAGTTTTGTTGAATAAAATTAGAACACCTTAGCTTATCAATTTTATTTCATATTTCTATTTACTTTCATTTTTTAGCTTTTGTTGATAACATTTAACGTTTAAAATTAAATTAAAAATTTTATAAAAAAAAAATTTGTTTTTTATTTTGTCCATAAATTAAAAAAATTACAAGTGATAAAGATGAGAAATATAGATAATCAATATTAAAATACATATAGTGACTAAATCAATGTTAAAAGGGTTACTTTTGGAATTTATTTCACTATTTCGATGTTTTAGTCTAAAAAAACAGAGTTTACTGGAAATTATTAGAAAATTTTGATAAAATATGATTTTTATGTGTCTAAATCAAATGAAACAGGCCTATACTTATAGAATCCTCTTTTTTCTCAGATGTCCCATCAGGGACTTGTTTCTTCTTCAGAAACATGTTGCCTTTCCAAAGACCAAAAATCATGTCTTGCCAGTTGCTCCATCAGAAACCTGCTTGCCTCAATGCTGCATAATGTCTCATCAAAAGGACTATATGTCCCCCTATAGAACGATGTGCCTTGCTTGAATCTTGATGCTTCACCATGAAGTCTGATGCTTCACCAGAAACCAGATGCTTCGTCAAGCCAGAATGCCCCACTGGGTAAGATGTTCCATCAGGAACTTTCTTCTTCTTCAGAAGCTTGATGTCCTTTTAAAGGTCAAATGTCCCATCAAGGACCATAATACTTTATTAGAAATCAGAATAACTTTCCTTGGGCCAGATGCTCTTCTTGAGCCAGATGCTTCATTAGAAGCCAGAATAACTTTCCTTAGACCAGATGCTCCGTCGAGCCAGAATAATTTGCTTTGGGCAATGCTCGTCTCGAGCCAGATGTTTCATCAGAGGCCATACACAAAAAACCTGCTGATTGTTCTGAAACCAGAATGCCTTTCTGAGGCCAGATACTTGGTCACAAGCCAGAATGCCCTACCTTGGGCTAAATGCTCTTTCAAGAGCCTGATGCCTCTTCAGAGGCCTGATGCTTTGCCAAATTACCAGACTGCCCTTCCTTGAACTAGATGCTCCTTCACGAGCCTGATCCCTCTTCAGAGGCCTGATGTCTATTCAAGGACCCGATGCCCTCCCAGGAAAATAGCTGCTCCACCTTGAGCCTGATGTCCTTTCACGGACTTGATGTCCATCCACGGACCCGATGCTCCGTCAGGAGCCTGATGCCTCTACAGAGGCATGATGCCCTATCAAGGGCCTGCTCGCCCTTCATGGCGATTAACAGCTTGAGATATTCATCAAGTTCAAACAATGTTTAAACTTGGTCTGAGGAATCGACTTAGTGAACATACCTTCAGGGTTATCAACAATTCCAATCTCTTCCTTGTTCACTTGAATCCTCACATTGTTTCTCAGGAAATAATATCTCACATCAATATGCTTGGCCCTCTCATGATGGACCTGATCCTTGGCTAAACAGATCGCACTCAAACTGTCATAGTACACTGTAGCCTGATCATGATGCAAACCCAGATCGCAGGTTAATCCTTTCAACGATCTCTTGCTGTCTACATCACATGCATATTCAGAATCAGAATATCCTACAACTAGGCTAACATCAGAAGGACCTCTTAGGTATCTCTTTTCATCTTCAGACTGAGGGACACACACGGTAAGATGAAGACTGAAAGCACTCTATGTATCAATAGTCTTTGCTGACGACATCAAAGACCTATCCAACACCATATGAATATCGATTTTCTTTGACAGGAAAACCTTCTTCAAACTTCTATCCCTGAGACTCTTCAATCCCAAACATTTATCTGCTGCACCCCAAACATTCATCTCAAAGTCAGCACTCAGCAAATTTTTCAATCTCTGAGCATCACACGTCTGTTTGACAATTCTTATATAGCCCAGCTTCATCAAGTACTTGTCAAACCTCTTGTACCACAGTCTGGGAGACTGCTTGTATCTATAGAGACACTTGTTCAACCTGCACACATGATCTTCCTCACTAGGAACTTCGGGATCAGCTGGCTGAGTCTTAATATCAAATTGCTCAAGCTTCAGATCATGATGCGCCGTTACTGCTGACAGCGCTCTAATGAAAGTGTGTCTTACCAGTATATAGTCCACCCCTTCTTTCTAGCTGAAACCTCTAGCAACAACTCGAGCCTTATACTTAACTTCTACTGCCAAGTATATCCCTTCATTCTTCTTGAAGATCCACTTGCAAGTAACAATATTTCTCCCATGTGATTCTGTGTTCAAAACCTATGTATGATTCCTATGATGAGATTTCATCTCATATCCCACTACAATAACCAACACCTTGACCTCATAATCGTATATCTGAGTTGGTCCAACTCCAATCCTCCCTATACGATTTTGAGCGATACTCTGGTGTGTATCTTCAGATGGTGTAACCTTTGGTTATTTTGGTTCTGGTGGACGAGCTTCTGCCTGTAGCTCTTGACTCTGTTTGTGTTTCTGCTGACCATCTTCCTGCAGCTCCACCTGTTTGTCAACACTACGACTCTCTGTTGTAAATATTTTTTCAGCATGTCTTGCACTTGACACTTGTGTGCACAATTAGCCAAGTCACAAACCATGTTTACTGCTTCCTCCCAAAACCTCATTTCCAACCCAACATTTACGAGCATACACCTTCCTCTCTCTAACAATGTCTGATTCAACCATTTGACTACATCACATTGCTGTGATGTATCTACAACTGTATGATGTTGAACAGCTTCAACATCCTTACATAACTGATTGAACTCCAATGACCTAAACTTTAAACCACTGTTCCTCCGCAGCCTTCTGATCTTCTGACAACACTGAAGATCTACCTCAGACACTAGCATTTCTTCTTCACTTATACGAATCACTGGAGATGCAATAACTGAAACTGAAACTGTGGACCTTTGTAACATATACAATGTACCACGCATGACACCCTTCAGAATCACATCAGAACCTTTGACAGACATTCAGAACTCCGTCTCCACCAGAATATTTGAAACCTCTACTATCAAGTAGACTCACATATATCAAATTCTTCTCCATTAACGGAACATGTCTGACATCTTTCAATGTGACAAGTCTACCATCATGTGTCCTGATCTTGATTGAGCTGATTCTTGCAACCTTACTCACCAAACAATTGGTCATCTTAATGTTACCACCATCTACAACTGTATAGGTTGCAAACCACTCTCTCCTTGGACACATATGATACGAAGCTCCTTTATCAAGAACCCACACATCAAAGTCTTGTGTGTTTCTATCAGCAACCAAAGCAACGTCCTACTTAGACATGATGTCATCTTCTGCTACACCAGTAGAACCAGATTGTTTCTTTTTAGGTCATTCAAGCTTCCAATGCCCTTTCTCCTTACAATAATTACATGTATAATCTGGCTTTTTTTGACCTTTAGAAAACAACTTTTTATTTCTGTTATTACTATGTCTCAGCCCATTGTTCTCACTAGCTACTAGCACAGCAGCTTGATTATCTGTAACTATATCAGTTGTCTGATACTTATCAGACCAGATGACCATCACGGGTCATATGCTCATCACGGATCTGATGCATATCACATGCATGATGGCCCAAATCACCCTTAGAGCCAAACGTCCACTTGACCATATCAGATGTCTGATGCTCATCAGACCAGATGCCAACCACGGGCCAGATGCTCATCACGAGCCTGCTGCCTATCATAGGCCTGATGGTCCACTGGACCAAATCAATTGAGCCTAACGTCCACTGACCCATATCAGATGTCTGATGATCATCAGACCAGATGCCCAACACGGGCCTGAAACTGAAACTGTTTCTCCCATAAAACTTATCGATCTTCACGCTCATCTGAGACATCTCCTCACAAACTTACAGACGCGGAAAATTCCCTGAACCTGATTTTCACGACCCTGTTTTTGCACGGACCTGATCCTGCAAGAACCTTCTTCTTCTACACGGATTTTACACGAACTTCTTCTGTACTGATTTTGTACGAATCTGTTTCTGCACGAGATTTGCACGAAACTAATCCGATCTGAAAACCACAGAATTAAGAACCTTGTGCTCAGACACGAATTTTGCACAAAACTGATTATGCACGAAAATTGTACTAATCTGAAACTGCACGAAATTCGCACGGACGTAGAACAAGTAACCTTGTGCTTTGATACCAGTTTGTTATAACGGATGTGAGCAAGATAACAAAAAGATAAAGAAAAATACACAGATTTACGTGGTTCACCAACGATCACGTTGGTTACATCCACAGGAAAAGAAGCAGAGTTTATTGCTGGAAATAATATACGTATCAGGATACATTGGAGATTAGGGTTAAGAGAATATTAATAGTAAAATCCTAATTAACAAAACTTTAATTAATCCTCAACAGATTGAGCCTATATAAGTCTAATAGAACTCTAACTAACCTCAACGGATTGAGGATAATATAATAGATCCAATATATTCAAATCACATCTAACATTTGATATAATATATAATTTTATATATAATATTTTATAAAATAATTAATGTTAAATAATTTGAATAGAAAACAAAAAAATATCAAGAATCTGTTAAAGCAAAGAGAACTCGACATATATAATAACTTATTATATTATAATCTAACTAATATTTAAACCATAACGTGACACATGGTAAAATGTTCTCTCGTCAACACAAGTATTGAAAGTTATCAATACCGAATTTGCCACATTATTCAACACTTATTTTCACTTGTTGAAATGAAATTTCTGCTGATGGAAAACCTACCATTGTAAGTATTGTAATCTTATATTTGTATTGTTTTAGCTAAATCTCACATTTTCTAGTGCTATTTACCAGTTTCCTTTTCTATACGTACGTTGAGATTAATATTCTTATATTTTCCAACGTGGAAAGAATATTTAATGGAATACATAAATAATAGATTTTTAATAATTAGTAACAGATTTCCATATTATTAGTAATTCTTTTTATTTTTATTTAAATATGTCATATTTCTATATCTCTAGATTTTTTTGTTCTTTTATTTTTCTCAAGAATTAATTGTTGTGAGTGGATACAACACAAGTATTAAATGAGAATGAATTGAGAAAACAGATTTCAAGGTCGATCCGAACGATTTATTGTTTATTTAAGTAGGAAACAAAATGAATAATAGCTTTGCTCTAACTACTGTAGAATAATAATGATACCCTATAAAATCTAATCAATGAGCTATTTATAAAGTTTACCTATTCTAGAATCATCTAGGGAATTCTACCCTAGATGAGCCGAATTAAGGAATATATGGGCTAGTCGCTAATGGGCCGAGTGATCCATTGCTTGTTCTCGATCCGAGTCCATCAATTGTCCCCCCTTTTAGTCCGGCAGTTTTTCTTGATGGGCTTTGCAAGTCGGTTCCCTTAGGCCCATTATTTGTGGACGCTAGGGGCGTCTTTTAACGTCCCATCACTCTGATGCGAATCGCTGCCTAGGGCTCTGTATTCATCGCATATATACCGTCTTTCGCGTTGGTGAACTCATAATCTGTCTTCATATCATGTACTTTCTCTCTCTTTCTCTGATCTCCTTAATTACTCTCCGATCTCCCCTTTGTGACTTCCGTTTTCCAATTTCCTTTCTTCTTTCGAGATGTTGGGGTATTTTGGGGGTTCAGCTGAGGACGTTCACCGCGAACGAACGTACTCCCCCGAACTCGGATGATGAGTTCGTATCCGACCCGGATCGGAGCCCATCGAGCTCTTCCTCGTCCTTGGATAGTTCTCCTCGTGGGTCTGAATCTTTGGAGGTTGGTTTGGATCGGTTCTAACTGTTCTCCTCTTAGTCGATACTTCCCGTCCACTGATGACTGGCTGCGCTACCCGAGTACAGGATTTAGAGGTCATGGGTCCATTTCAGACCGATGATTTGGCGAGGGACCCGGATGGCAACAACAACGTTGATGATGTGGTTTTGGTTATGGGTCCGCAAGGGTTGTGCGTGGATTTTATTGGCCAGTCTACTTCGAACCTTGAGTCGTTCGGATTGGTCGAAGCTGTCCACAAACAGTATCCTGATGAGATCAAAATCCGCTTCCAACTTCCAAGGGAAAGGCTTTGGTCGACTCCGATGGGGTATGTTTATCTTTACGAGTCTTACTTAACTAGTTGTGGGCTGTGATTCCCCGTCCTGAAGCTTCTTACTGATTACTGCGGCTAGAGGGAAATGGCGATCTCGCAACTTACGTCTGCCCAGGTTCGGAACATGGTGTCGTTAACCGACCTTTGTTCTGACTTCACGACCCCCTAGACCTTCCTCTTTTTGAAGAGTTAACGCAGCTGACTTGTTATCCCAAGAAGCCCGGCTCGTGTTATATAAGCTGCCGTTTACCCTTGGGTTGGTATTGCCTTTGGTTGGCAAGGTTCCGGATTGTGAGAAAAGATTCTTCTTTGTACGTCCCTGTAGGTGGTAGTTTACGGATCCTGAAGGGCCAATTTACTCTGAGTGGAGGATTTGGCCGGGTAGAGGCTGTTCTCGTTAGCTTCGCTCTTTTGCATGTTTTCTTACTAACCTTTTGCACCTTTTGGTTTCAGCTCTTATCCCGCAACTTGTTGCAAATGCCAGAAGTTTCAGCAGTTTTTTCTGATCTCTTAGAGAGGAAGGAGTTGCGAGGTGGCCGGAAGAGGTAGCTGCGAAAGAACGCAAGAGGTCGAAGAGATTAGAGAAGAAAGAGGAAAAAGGTTCGAACTATGGTCATAAGATGGTCGAAGATTTTTGTACATTTCGTTCTTGGATTTAATCATCCTCTCTTTTTTATTTATATTTTTCTTTTTAGATATGGGGAAATTCAACCTTAGCTCTGGCATGACTCCCTATTCGCTTGTCGGTTCTCCTCGTGCTGCTAAACAGAACGCTCCCATCGCGCCATCCACGTCGAGGGTGGCTCCGAGCAAGGACAAGAACAAAGACAAAGGTAAATCGGTTGACGGTGGATCAAAAGACAAAAATCGTTGATCAAAAAGTGGCAGGTCGTCATCCTCTCATCGCTAGACGGGTGGCGATTCTTCGAAGCGGCCGCATTCTGGCATCAATGTTCGGGATCCAAGATCACCTTTGAATTCTGAACACGTCCGGACGGATGATCGTTGTTTGTTGAAGCAACCACGCTCCAAGGTTTGTGCGTACATCTTTCGCGAGGATGTTCATGCGAAACCGGGATGTGACTTTCATGTTGAGTATAAGGACAAGAGTCGTCTGATCTTGACCGATCCTATTTCTTGCGCAAAGGTGATTGGCGAGATGGATGTCAGTGGCGGGGTGTCGTCGTCCAAGCTGTTGGAGAAAACCGTATTCTCTGTGTCCGCAAAAGATCTCTGCAAGGCATGGTTATTATGCCATACTTCTCGGTTCCTTATTGTTTCTAGGTATAATTGCATTTCCACTTATGTTTGTTGGAATATTGTTCAGTTTATCAAGTCGTACAACCAGATGGTCACTCTCTATAACGATCTTGCTCTGGTCGGGGCCGAACGTGAGCGAGCAGAGGTTCTGCTCAGAGAGAAATCATCGTCGGAAGATTTACTGAAAGAGGAGGTAGCTCGATTGGAGGGGAGTGGTGACGTCCTCCAAAGAAGAGCCTGATTACTTACGTTTAGACCGTGCTTCTGTGGTTGACAACACTCGTCAGGAGACCGCCACGGCTCTGTTTGATGCGTTCCAGAATCGCCTGTCAAGGATACAGACATTGATGCGTGAGGGCGATAGTTTGCGCGAGATCCAACTTAAGTATGTTAAGATTGAAGGGTCCTTGAACATTCTAAAGGAAGTGATGGGAGACGAGGTCCCTGCCGACGTGGAGGAAAAACTTCAAAGAGATCTGCACAAGTTTGAGACCTAGGTTGAGGCACATCCTCGAATGGTTCTTTCTGACAACATATTCTATCTTTTGACTCTTTTCATAGCCGATCTGAAGAATCCAGGACGTCATTCCTATGAGCTGCGGGGGGAAGACTCCGGCCTCCTACCTCTGCCAAAAGAAGACGAGCTCGGTGTTCAAAGGCAGACCGACGTTGGTGAGGATATCAACGCCAACTTTGAGGATGACAACGAAGGGGAGCCTTCCGGTGATGCGGACAAAGTACCAGAAGAGGGGGTCGATATTATCGGAGACGAATGAACCCGTGCACCCTGTTGGTGTCTAAAATGCCGCTTGTGGCGATTTATTTTCACATTTTTTTTATATGCTGAAGTACTCTTGGTTTTCTTTTTTTGTTGTTCAAAATTGTGTCAGGATGCTTATATTATTATCTTTTGAATTTTGCGCATTAATATCAAGATTGGTACTCGGCTTTTCTACGTGAGATTGAATCTAGACTTTTCTACGAGAGATCGGTTCTAAACTTTTATATGCGAGATTGGTACTCGGCTTTTTATTGCGTGATCGGTACTTGGCTTTTATGTGCAAGATCGGTACTCGGCTTTTTATTGCGAAATTGGTACTCGAATTTTTATTGCGAGATCGATACTCGGCTTTTTATTACGAGATAGGTACTTGTTTTTTTATTGCGAGATCGGTACTAGGCCTTTTGGGGATGCGGAACTGCAGTTTCCACAGCCTCGATGACCCGTTGTCGGTATGGCAGGGACGCTCGGCTTAACAGCTAACCTATGGATCGGTTAGCGAGGCTGTTCTCGGCTTATAACATTAGTCTTACCGACTGACCAAGAAATTGGGGGTCATAAATCGATGGTAAAACTTGTGTGTTTCTCGTAAATATTACCAATTAGCTTTTAACCAAGACTTTAATGTGATAATTTAAAATGGAATTAACAGTTATAACTGTGAGTGTGCTTATTGGCCGGTTCCCTTGGTGACGTTTGGTCTTCCCGAGGTGGAGCGGCGTGTTTATTTAGAGGATAATGATGACGCTACTTGTCCCTTTGTCTTCCCGCTTTGATGAACGTCGCATCTTTTCCCGAGGGGCTTGATGATTGTGTGTCTTCATTTTTCCTTACTGATGACCGTCGCGTCTTTTCCCAAGGGGCTCAATGATGGCGTTTTTTCGCTTTTCCTTCGATGGGTATAAAAATGGCATTTTTACTTATGGTCATTCATCATTCCCTCTCAGACATTCTTATCTTTCCGTTCCATAGCATTTTCTTCCTCTTCTTGTATTCGTTCAAAGATTTTTTGAAGATGTCTGCCGTTCAGCCGATCTTGATATACTGGGGTCCGATTCGGATTCTGGTGGAAACGCGACCCAAAGACCGGTCCTGCATCGATCTGCCCACTTAGCTCGAAGGGTGATGTCTAATCCTTTGGTCACTCCCTTCTGTAGCCGCCACTTCATCCCCAATTACTCCTTGGTAAGGGCAGAGGCCTGCTCTATGTCATTTTATTCGGGGGATATCCTCCTAAGGAGCTTCGGCAAATCCTCCGGCATCAGTCAAGGTGATTGTTAGGCCGCCGTCTATAGCTCCTCGATCGGACGTCAAGTCGGTGGGCATTTTTACCGATCTTCTAGAGATCGTGGTATTATCTGATGATGATATCGCACTGATTGCCGAGGAGCCTCCTGTTTCTGAGTGTCCGCTCTGCATGGAGCTCGTCGAGCCGTAAGAGCTTCCGGAGGGAGTTCTTCCTGCTAATGCGTTTATTAGGTTTCTGGCTGCAGTAGCTCATGTTGCCTTTGACTGTTTTCCTTGCAGTTTGCCAGATAATCCTCGTGGAGTGGCGTGGACGGGGCAAACGGAGGGAACTTTGCTCATGCTCCGGCGGCTTCCTCCAGGATTAGGTCGGATGAAGTTGTGACTACGTTCGAGGTCCGTTCCTTGTCGGTGGTGAATCCATCAGAGGTCGGTGAGCCTACTAGCACCCTCGAGGTTGGATCGTCATCCGAGACCAAACCCTGGCCTGATTGTCCCCCTCGACCCTGCTCGTTTTGATCGGTATTTCCGTTCTGATTGTCCCTCTCGAATAGACGTCCCCCTCGAATAGACGGATGGCCCTATACTGATTATCCAAGGGATTGGTATCCTTACAATCCAGCGGCGGGTCAGGAAGGGCACGCTTATGCGGGTGTTTTTGACTTTTTCCTTCGTGTGAGTCAAGTGTGTCTTGGTCATGTTTTCTTTTATTGCCTATCTGACGCTTTTGTTGTTTTTTGTAGTACGACCTACATGTCGCTCACACCCTACATGGATTGCAAGGGAAGCGTCAAACTCTGACGTTGAAGATCGAGGAGTTGAAGATCGTCGGAAGGTATTCTCTTTGACTTCGTCCAAAGATCAGGGAATTGGAGCGGGAGCGAGACACGACTTTGAAGCGGACTGAAGAAATGAAGAGGCAGTGGGAGTTTCTGGATACCGATCCTTGGACGTGGACTCCAACAGCTTTCTGGTCAATTGGTTTGACGATTCCTGAAGTATGAGAAGGGTTTTTTTGCCTTAACTCTTTTATTATTACTTTTGTTTATTTGGGGACTAGACCCATGATTGCGCTGCCTACGTACCCGGGATCGGAATCAAGTCAAACATAGTTCTTTTTTTTTTTTTTTGGGCTGGACCCAAGGCCGGGCTGCCTACGTACCCGAGAACGGGATCAAGCCAAACGTAGTTCACTAAGTAGTGATGATTCTTGGTCGGTGGATGGTGAGATAGAATATGGACGTAAAAGGCTGTAGTCTTGAATGGCTTAGTAGTGGAACTTCTTGAGGTTGCTCGAGTTCCATGATCGTGGAATTGGTTCGCCGGCCATGGTGATGAGTTCGAATACGCCTGGTCGGACTCATTTCGAAATTTGGTATGGTCCCTCCCAATTGGCTCCCATCTTCCCTGGATTTAGCTTGACGGTGTTCTCGAATACCTTCCTTAGGACGAGATCGCCCTCTTGGAGGAAACGGTTGCGCATTCGCTTGTTTTAATAGCTTGCGGTTTGTTGCTGGTAGTTTGGGATATTTAGGAGCGCCTTGTTATGATCTTCTTCGAGGTGGTCTACGTGGTCGATCATCACTTACTTGTTCATATCGACATTTTCTGGCAGCATCCTTTTCCTGATGGTGGGGAAGCTGACTTCTGCTGGCGCCATTGCTTCCATTCCATGAGACAATGAGAAAGGTGTTCGGTTAGTGGAATTGCGAGGCGTTGTTCTATGCGACCACAATACGGCGTCAAGCTCGTTACCCAAAAGACCCTTATTTTCTTCTAGCGCTTCTGCCTGTCTGTTACCCTGGGGGTACCTCGGGTGGATTTTTTCAGGTGGATATTCCACTTAGCGCAGAAATTCTCAAAGGTTGCGGACGTGTTTGATTCTCGTAGGGTAAACCGTGTTGGCATATGATGTTTTTCCAGACGAACTTTTGAACGTCTGTGCTTTAGACCTGTGCAAATGACTCGGCTTCTACCCACTGGGTGAAGTAGTCCGTCATTATCAGGACGAACCGACTAGATCCATCGCCCAGCGCATGAACAGGTATGGTGTCGTCCCTAAAGACAACTTTTCGGAGGGAACGTGAATCATAGGACCATGCCGCTGGCACACCTCACATCGCGATGTGTAGATCTCGTAATCTGCGGTCATCGTGGGCCAATAGTGACCTTGGTGTCTTATCTTGATTTGCCAAAGTCAAGAAAGAAGCGGTTCGTCCTGATAATGACGGACTACTTCACCCAGTGGGTAGAAGCCGAGTCATTTGCACAGGTCTAAAGCACAGACGTTCAAAAGTTCCTCTGGAAAAACATTATATGCCAACACGGTTTACCCTACGAGAATCACAGACGTCCGCAGCCTTCGAGAATTTCTGCGCTAAGTGGAATATCCACCTGAAAAAATCCACACGAGGTACCCCCAGGGTAACAGACAGGCAGAAGCTCTAGAAGAAAAGAAGGGTCTTTGGGCTAACGAGCTTGACGCCGTATTGTGGTCGCATAGAACAACACCTCGTAAGTCCACTAACCGAACACCTTTCTCATTGTCTCATGGAATGGAAGCAATGGCGCCAGCAGAAGTCAGCTTCCCCACCAACAGGAAAAGGATGCTGCCAGAAAATGTCGATATGAACAAGTAAGTGATGATCGACCACGTAGACCACCTCGAAGAAGATCATAACCAGGCGCTCCTAAAAATCCCAAACTACCAGCAACAAACCACAAGCTATTAAAACAAGCGAATGCGCAACCGTTTCCTCCAAGAGGGCGATCTCGTCCTAAGGAAGGTATTTGAGAACACCGTCAAGCTAAATGCAGGGAAGATGAGAGCCAATTGGGAGGGACCGTACCAAATTTCGAAATGAATCCGACCAGGCGTATTCGAACTCATCACCATGGCCGGCGAACCAATTCCACGATCATGGAACTCGAGCAACCTCTAGAAGTTCCACTACTAAGCCATTCAAGACTACAGCCTTTTAAGTCCATATTCTATCTCACCATCCACCGACCAAGAATCATCACTACTTAGTGAACTACGTTTGGCTTGATCCCGATCTCGGGTACGTAGGCAGCCCGGCCTTGGGTCCAGCCCAAAAAAAAAAAAAAAGAACTAAGTTCGACTTGATTCCGATCCCGGGTACGTAGGCAGCCCAATCATGGGTCTAGTCCCCAAATAAACAAAAGTAATAATAAAAGAGTCAAGGCAAAAAACCCTTCTCATACTTCAGGAATCGTCAAACCAATCGACCAGAAAGCCGTTGGAGTCCACGTCTAAGGATCAGTATCCAGAAACTCCCACTGCCTCTTCATTTTTTCAGTCCGCTTCAAAGTCGTGTCTCGCTCCCGCTCCAATTCCTTGATCTTTGGACGAAGACAAAGAGAATACCTTCCGACGATCTTCAACTCCTCGATCTTCAACGTCAGAGTTTGACGCTTGCCTTGCAATCCATGTAGGGTGTGAGCGACAGTTTCACGGTGAAGGTCGTACTACAAAAAAACAACAAAAGCGTCAGATAGGCAACAAAAGAAAACACGACCAAGACACACTTGACTCACACGAAGGAAAAAGTCAAAAACACCCGCATAAGCGTGCCCTTCGTGACCCGCCGCTGGATTGTACGGATACCAATCCCTCGGATAACCAGTATAGGGCCATCCGTCTATTCGAGGGGGACGTCTATTCGAGAGGGACAATCAGAACGGAAATACCGTTCAAAACGAGCAGGGTCGAGGGGGACAATCAGGCCAGGGTTTGGTCTCGGATGACGATCCAACCTCGAGGGTGCTAGTAGGCTCACCGACCTGTGATGGATTCGCCACCGACAAGGAACCGACCTCGTACGTAGTCACAACTTCATCCGACCTAATCCTGGAGGAAGACGCCGGAGCATGACCAAAGTTCCCTCTGTGTGCCCTGTCCACGCCACGGTAGGAAGAAATGGGGAGAAAAGTTAGTGCCTCGTGCATCAGAGCCTCGGCCCATCCACGAGGATTATCTGGCAAACTGCAAGGAAAACGGTCAAAGGCAACATGAGCCACTGCAGCCAAAAACCTAATAAACGCATTAGCAGGAAGAACTTCCTCCGGAAGCTCTTACGGGTCGACGAGCTCCATGCAGAGCGGCACACTCAGAAATACGAGTGAAGGAACAGGAGGCTTCTCGGTAATCAGTGCGATATCATCATCAGATAATACCACGATCTCTAGAAGATCGGGAAAAACGCCCACCGACTCGACGTCCGATCGAGGAGCTATAGACGGCGGCGTAACAATCACCTTGACCGATGCCGGAGGATTTGCCGAAGCTCCTCAGGAGGATATCCCCCGAATAAAACGACATGGAGCAGGCCTCTGCCCTTACCGAGGAGTAATTGGGGATGAAGTGGCGGCTACAGGGGGAGTGACCAAAGGATTAAACATCACCCTCCGAGCTAAGCGGGCAGATCGATGCAGGACCGGTCTTTGGGTCGCGTTTCCTCCAAAATCCGAGTCGGACCTCAGGATATCAAGATCGGCTCAACGGCAGACATCTTCGAAAAATCTTTGAACGAATACAAGAAGAGGAAGAAAATGCTATTGAACGAAAAGATAGGAATGTCTGAGAGGGAATGATGAATGACCAAAAGTAAAACACGCTGCTCCACCTCGGGAAGACGAAACGTCACCAAGGGAACCGGCCAATAAGCACACTCACAGTTATAACGGTTAATTCCATTTTAAATTATCACATTAAAGTCTTGGTTAAAAGCTAATTGGTAATATTTACGAGAAACACACAAGTTTTACCATCGATTTATGACCCCCGATTTCTTGGTCGGTCGGTAAGACTAATGTTATAAGCCGAGAACAGCCTCGCTCACTGATCCATAGCTTAGCTGTTATGTCGAGCGTCCTTGCCATACCGATAACGGGTCATCGAGGCTATGGAAACTGCAGTTCCGCATCCCCAAAAGGCCTAGTACCGATCTCACAATAAAAAAACGAGTACCTATCTCGTAATAAAAAGCCAAGTATCAATCTCGCAATAAAAATCCAAGTACCAATTTTGCAACAAAAAGCCGACTACCGATCTTGCACATAAAAGCCAAGTACCGATCACGCAATAAAAAGCCGAGTACCAATCTCGCACATAAAAGTCGAGAACTGATCTCTCGTAGAAAAGTCTAGATTCAATCTCACGTAGAAAAGCCGAGTACCAATCTTGATATTATCGCGCAAAATTAAAAAGATAATAATATAAGCATCCTGAAACAATTTCGAACAACAGAAAAAAAAAACCAAGAGTACTTCAGCATATAAAAAAAAGGTGAAAATAAATCGCCACAAGCGGCATTTTAGACACCAACAGGGTGCACGGGTTCATTCGTCTCCGATAATATCGACCCCCTCTTCTGGTACTTTGTCCGCATCACCGGATGGCTCCCCTTCGTTGTCATCCTCAAAGTTGGCGTTGATATCCTCACCAACGTTGGTCTGCCTTTGAACACCGAGCTCGTCTTCTTCTGGCAGAGGTAGGAGGCCGGGGTCTTCCACCCGCAGCTCATAGGAATGACGTCCTGGATTCTTCAGATCGGCTATGAAAGGAGTCAAAAGATAGAATATGTTGTCAGAAAGAACCATTCAAGGATGTGCCTCGACCTAGGTCTCAAACTTGCGCAGATCTCTTTGAAGTTTTTCCTCCACGTCGGCAGGGACCTCGTCTCCTATCACTTCCTTTAGAATGTTCAAGGACCCTTCAATCTTAACGTACTTAAGTTGGATCTCGCGCAAACTATCGCCCTCACGCATCAACGTAAGTAATCAGGCTCTTCTTTGGAGGACGTCGCCACTCCCCTCCAATCGAGCTGCCTCCTCTTTCAGTCAATCTTCCGACGATGATTTCTCTCTGAGCAGAACCTCTGCTCGCTCACGTTCGGCCCTCTCCTCCAGCACCTTCGAACCCCCGACCAGAGCAAGATCGTTATACAGAGTGACCATCTGGTTGTACGACTTGATAAACTGAACAATATTCCAACAAACATAAGTGGAAATGCAATTATACCTAGAAACAATAAGGAACCGAGAAGTATGGCATAATAACCATACCTTGCAGAGATCTTTTGCGGACACAGAGAATACGGTTTTCTCAAACAGCTTGGACGACGACACCCCGCCACTGACATCCATCTCGCCAATCACCTTTACGCAAGAAATAGGATCGGTCGAGATCGGACGAGATCAGACGACTCTTGTCCTTATACTCAACATGAAAGTCACATCCCGGTTTCGCATGAACATCCTCGCGAAAGATGTACACACCAACCTTGGAGCGTGGTTGCTTCAACGAACAACGATCATCCGTCCGGACGTGTTCAGAATTCAAAGGTGATCTTGGATCCTGAACATTCGTGCCAGAATGCGGCGGCTTCGAAGAATCGCCACCGGTCTAGCGATGAGAGGATGACGACCTGCCACTTTTTGATCAACGATTTTTGTCTTTTGATCCGCCTTCAACCGATTTACCTTTGTCTTTGTTCTTGTCCTTGCTCGGAGCCACCCTCGACGTGGACGGCACGATGGGAGCGTTCTGTTTAGGAGCACTAGGAGAACCGACAAGCGAATAGGGAGTCATGCCAGAGCTAAGGTTGAATTTCCCCATATCTAAAAAGAAAAATATAAATAAAAAAGGGAGGATGATTAAATACAAGAACGAAATGTACAAAAATCTTCGACCATCCTATGACCATAGTTCGAACCTTTTTCCTCTTTCTTCTCTAATCTCTTCGACCTCTTGCGTTCTTTCGCCACTACCTCTTCCGGCCACCTCGCAACTCCTTCCTCTCTAAGAGATCAGACAAAATTGCTGAAACTTCTGGCATTTGCAACAAGTTGCGGGATAAGAGCTGAAACCAAAAGGTGCAAAAGGTTAGTAAGAAAACATGCAAAAGAGCGAAACTAACGAGAACAGCCTCTACCCGGCCAAATCCTCCACTCAGAGTAAATTGGCCCTTCAGGATCCATAAATGACCACCTACAGGGACGTATGAAGAAGAATCTTTTCTCACAATCCGTGAAGTCAGAACAAAGGTCTAGGGGCTGCGTTAACTCTTCAAAAAGAGGAAGGTCTAGGGGGATCGTGAAGTCAGAACAAAGGTCGGTTAACGACACCATGTTCCGAACCTGGGCCGACGTAAGTTGCGAGATCGCCATTTCCCTCTGGCCACAGTAATCAGTAAGAAGCTTCAGGACGGGGAATCGCAGCCCACAACTAGTTAAGTAAGACTCGTAAAGATAAACATACCCCATCGGAGTCGACTAAAGCCTTTCCCTTGGAAGTTGGAAGCGGATTTTGATCTTATCAGGATACTCTTTGTGGACAGCTTTGACCAATCCGAACGACTCAAGGTTCGAAGTAGACTGGCCAATAAAATCCACGCACAACCCTTGCGGACCCATAACCAAAACCACGTCATCAAAGTTGCTGTTCCCATCCGGGTCCCTCGCCAAATCATCGGTCTGAAATGGACCCATGACCTCTAAATCCTGTACCCGGGTAGCGCAGCCAGTCATCAGTGGACGGGAAGTATCAACTAAGAGGAGAACAGTTAGAACCGATCCAAACCAACCTCCAAAGATTCAGACCCACGAGGAGAACTATCCAAGGACGAGGAAGAGCTCGATGGGCTCCGGAGTTCTGAATGTCTGTCAAGGTTCTGATGTGATTCTGAAGGGAGTCATGCGTGGTACATTGTATATGTTACAAAGGTCCACAGTTTCAGTTTCAGTTATTGCATCTCCAGTGATTCGTATAAGTGAAGAAGAAATGCTAGTGTCTGAGGTAGATCTTCAGTGTTGTCAGAAGATCAGAAGGCTGCAGAGGAACAGTGGTCTAAAGTTTAGGTCATTGGAGTTCAATCAGTTATGTAAAGGATGTTGAAGCTGTTCAGTTGTAGATACATCACAGCAATGTGATGTAGTCAAATGGTTGAATCAGACATTGTTAGAGAGAGGAAGGTGTATGCTCGTACATGCTGGGTTGGAAATGAGGTTTTGGGAGGAAGCAGTAAACATGTTTTGTGACTTTGCTAATTGTGCACACAAGTGTCAAGTGCAAGACATATGCTGAAAAAATATTTACAACAGAGAGTCGTAGTGTTGACAAACAGGTGGAGCTGCAGGAAGATGGTCAGCAGAAACACAAAGAGAGTCAAGAGCTACAGGCAGAAGCTCGTCCACCAGAACCAAAATAACCAAAGGTTACACCATCTGAAGATACACACCAGAGTATCGCTCAAAATCGTATAGGGAGGATTGGAGTTGGACCAACTCAGATATACAATTATGAGGTCAAGGTGTTGGTTGTTGTAGTGGGATATGAGATGAAATCTCATCATAGGAATCATACATAGGTTTTGAACACAGAATAACATGGGAGAAATATTGTTACTTGCAAGTGGATCTTCAAGAAGAATGAAGGGATATACTTGGCAGTAGAAGTTAAGTATAAGGCTCGAGTTGTTGCTAGAGGTTTCAGCCAGAAAGAAGGGGTGGACTATATACTGGTAAGACACACTTTCATCAGAGCGCTGTCAGCAGTAACGGCGCATCATGATCTGAAGCTTGAGCAATTTGATATTAAGACTCAGCCAGCTGATCCTGAAGTTCCTAGTGAGGAAGATCACGTGTGCAGGTTGAACAAGTGTCTCTATAGATACAAGCAGTCTCCCAGACAGTGGTACAAGAGGTTTGACAAGTACTTGATGAAGCTGGGCTATATAAGAATTGTCAATAGACGTGTGATGCTCAGAGATTGAAAAATTTGCTGAGTGCTGAGTTTAAGATGAAGGTTTGGGGTGCAGCAGATAAATGTTTGGGATTGAAGAGTCTCAGGGATAGAAATTTGAAGAAGGTTTTCCTGTCAAAGAAAATCGATATTCATATGGTGTTGGATAGGTCTTTGATGTCGTCTGCAAAGACTATTGATACATAGAGTGCTGTCAGTCTTCATCTTACCGTGTGTGTCCCTCAGTGTGAAGATGAAAAGAGATACCTAAGAGGTCCTTCTGATGTTAGCCTAGTTGTAGGATATACTGATTCTGAATATGCATGTGATGTAGACAGCAAGAGATCGTTGAAAGGATTAACCTGCGATCTGGGTTTGCATCATGATCAGGCTACAGTGTACTGTGATAGTTTGAATGCGATCTGTTTAGCATGAGAGGGCCAAGCATATGGATGTGAGATATTATTTCCTGAGAAACAATGTGAGGATTCAAGTGAACAAGGAAGAGATTGGAATTGTTGATAACCCTGAAGGTATGTTCACTAAGTCGATTCCTCAGACCAAGTTTAAACATTGTTTGAACTTGATGAATATCTCAAGCTGTTAATCGCCATGAAGGGCGAGCAGGCCCTTGATAGGGCATCATGCCTCTGTAGAGGCATCAGGCTCCTGACGGAGCATCAGGTCCGTGGATGGACATCAAGTCCGTGAAAGGACATCAGGCTCAAGGTGGAGCAGCTATTTTCCTGGTAGGGCATCGGGTCCTTGAATAGACATCAGGCCTCTGAAGAGGGATCAGGTTCGTGAAGGAGCATCTAGTTCAAGGAAGGGCAGCCTGGTAATTTGGCAAAGCATCAGGCCTCTGAAGAGGCATCAGGCTCTTGAAAGAGCATTTAGCCCAAGGTAGGGCATTCTGGCTTGTGACCAAGTATCTGGCCTCAGAGAGGCATTCTGGTTTCAGAACAATCAGCAGGTTTTTTCTGTATGGCCTCTGATGAAACATCTGGCTCGAGACGAGCATTGCCCAAAGAAAGTTATTCTGGCTCGACGGAGCATCTGGTCCAAGGAAAGTTATTCTGGCTTCTAATGAAGCATCTGGCTCAAGAAGAGCATCTGGCCCAAGGAAAGTTATTCAGATTTCTAATAAAGTATTATGGTCCTTGATGGGACATTTGACCTTTAAAAGGACATCAAGCTTCTGAAGAAGAAGAAAGTTCCTGATGGAACATCTTACCCAGTGGGGCATTCTGGCTTGACGAAGCATCTGGTTTCTGGTGAAGCATCAGACTTCATGGTGAAGCATCAAGATTCAAGCAAGGCACATCGTTCTATAGGGGGACATATAGTCCTTTTGATGAGACATTATGCAGCATTGAGGCAAGCAGGTTTCTGATGGAGCAACTGGCAAGACATGATTTTTGGTCTTTGGAAAGGCAACATGTTTCTGAAGAAGAAACAAGTCCCTGATGGGACATCTGAGAAAAAAGAGGATTCTATAAGTATAGGCCTGTTTCATTTGATTTAGACACATAAAAATCATATTTTATCAAAATTTTCTAATAATTTCCAGTAAACTCAGTTTTTTTAGACTAAAGCATCGAAATAGTGAAATAAATTCCAAAAGTAACCCTTTTAACATTGATTTAGTCACTATATGTATTGTAATATTGATTATCTATATTTCTCATCTTTATCACTTGTAATTTTTTTAATTTATGGACAAAATAAAAAACAAAATTTGTTTTTTATAAAATTATTTAATTTAATTTTAAACGTTAAATGTTATCAACAAAAGCTAAAACATGAAAGTAAATAGAAATATGAAATAAAATTGATAAGCTAAGGTGTTCTAATTTTATTCAACAAAACTGTTATAGGAAATAAAAATTGAATGTCTGTTAAATACTTGAATTATGATGTGATATACAGTGTTAAAAGTTAAAAAGTGACATTGGAACCAATGTACATAGTTTAATATTGTGCATTTACTTTGCCTTTATGGGGTTCAGGCAGAGCCGGCCCAAAGATTTTTAGGATCCATACAAAATTATTTTAAATCACAAAAATAGTTAAAACTAATATTTTAATAATTTTAAATATAATAAAATTATAATAAAATGTAATTATTAAAACATTACGATAATTAAAGAAAATAAAACTAAAATTTCTATAACAAATTAAAAATAAATATGAATATATTGATATTTTTTAATATTTGTATGTTTTTCTATAAAACTATTAAAATAAAACTATTAATATATATTTAAAATATTTAAATAGGCTTCCTTAAAATTAGGAACCCCATTCAAATATATTACGAAAATGTCCTAAAGCCTGGCTTTGTTCATGTTGTCTTGCAATGAAGTATTCCAGTTGTTGGTTCCACTTCTTTCTCCTCAGACTTTATTATTGTCTTACTCTTATTCTGTTCCACAAAATTTGTAACGTGATTTATATGTCTATGTGAGATTCGATCCTTAAACACTACAATCAGTTCACTGTACATTTGCAGTTATCAGTTTGACTTTTTGAGGTAAAATATTGAAGTGAAAAATTCCACACATTATTGCTTAGTTGATGTTTCTTAATAACTTAAACACAATGTGATATATTTTAAAATACATTAGAGTCTTCGGTACACCATAGATCAGTTATTTTCATATGAATTTGTAGTTTTTTTTTTTACTGGTTGTAATATTAATATTTTTAACTTATTATTTTAACTTTCTATGTGTAATTTTAATCTTTTTGTTTTTTATTGTTTATAAATATAAATAGATCGACTTTTCGAATGCTCTAAAAATGACCATTCTTAAATATTTTCTATGTTTATTTTATTAGTAAACTTTTATTTATAAAATTTACAGTTTGACCCTATATATTTTTTGTTGCTTATTAGTTTAGAGTCTATTTTAGGGGTGGGGTGTTTAAAATATTTGTAAGGATTCTGAAAGCAAACCGTGTTTAAAACTATAAACCAAATCTAAACCGAAATCAATCTCTGCAACATCGAGTCTTACTGGGTTTAACAACAGATAGGTCATAAACCCTTTTGTTCATGGCTGCTTCTGCAACCTAAAAATGGCTCCTTCAATCTCTCTTCTTCTCATCAGACGCAACTCTCTCTTCCACATAAACCCTAAAAGCCGCCGACTTTTCTAATCATTTCTCGCAAAATCGCTTTCCACTTCACCACAGAGCAACACTGACTCAACCCTTGAACCTAATCACAAACCCTCTTCTCTATCTTCTCGTCTTAGCTTCGTCTTTGATCAAATTAATGCTATTGAGAAACGTCACTCTGAGAAAGATGAAACCCTTGAGCGTATTCGTGCTTGGCGTCAATCGAAACAGACCCATCAACAAGATCCGGATCCTGTAGATGAATCTGAATCCGTAGTGTCTAATGAGGTATCGGAATCGAACTCTTGCACTGTGGCTGTGGCTGAGACGACTCAGCTAAATTCAAATGGTGTGGTTAAGTTGGTGCATCCATGGCCAGAGTGGATTGAGTTTATGGAGAGATTGGTGAAACTGAATTACTTTGATCATAGGAGAGAACGAGATGATGATGATGAGATTGTGAATAATTTAGGGAAGTACGGTGGTGGAAGTGTGGGTAGTTGTGCGTTAGGTTGGTTGCGAGCGTTGGACGGTCCCGGCTGGTGTCATATTTCCTTGATCTTGGGGGCATCCATTGTTTGGTCAGCGGGCTTATGTTCTACTGCCGCTTGATATTGCTTGAAAAACTTATCTTGCAACATGCAGCCCTTCTTCGTCGAATGCCCGTGCACGCCGTGGTAGGTGCAAAAAATTTATTCTCCGGTCATTTCGTCCCTACTCTATCTATTGTTCCATTGTTGGGGCGGGGCACGTGGTTGCCTGGGCCGGGCACTGACTGCGTTTATCAAACCTTGTCTTCCTCGGTCGTTTTTATTATTTTGGTTACCTCTGTGCGAGTGGTAATGCGGTTCGCGATGCTCTTCTCGGTGATCGGGATCCTTTATTTTTTCCTTTTGGGTCCTCGACCTGGGGGTGGGATTCTTTTTGACATGGCGGCCTGGATCTCTTTGATTTCTATGTAGCGGGTTGCTTGGTGCAAGGCATCTTCCAACGTTGCCGGTCTTTGGACTTTGATTTCTTTCCAGAATTTGGATCGGTACCACAATCCTTTCTCAAGGGCATGAGCATGGTTTCTTCCGTGTTGCTTGCTTACTTTGGACGTGACGGCCTTGAATTTGTCAATGAAGAATTTGAGCGGTTCGTCCTCCTTTTGCTAGAGCGTCCAGGGGTCGGCGATGGAGGAGCTTTTCTCTATGAAGTATGAGTAATTCTTCAGGAACGCTGTGACCAGTTGTTCGTAGCTGCTTATGGAATTGTTCTTTAGGCGAGAGTACCAATTGAGGGAGGATCCTCGGAAGTTCTCGAAGAAGTACTGACAAAAAATCGCGTTCTTGTCGCCGGGTGGTATCTGTGCGCGGCCCATTGCGATTGTAAAGGCGGCGACGAACTGCTGGAGATCGGTCGTACCATTGTATGTAGGAAATCGTAGCTTCTTTTGCGGTCGGACCCTAATATTCCTGATCTGCCACGTGAAAGGTGTGTTCTATACTTCCAGCAGTACGCGGTCGATTTCAGGAGCTGCGCTGGTCGCTTGGTGCAACTTCGAGGTCATCTCGAGCATCTGGAGCTTCGTACTCTCAAGGTCATCTCGAGCAGCTGGAGCGTCATACTCTCCAGTTTGGGGGAGTAACTTTGCTTGGCGTTGCGAGGTCGGGGGTCATGCTTTCTTGCTTCTACGGTAAGCCGTGCGTTTGTGGTCTGCTGGTAGCGTGCGTGGAGCGGGCTGAGGTAGGCAGGCGGCGAGCTTGTTCAAACGTCTAGTCGTAACATCCGTGAAATCTGCTATTTGCGCCACAAGCGCGTGAAGTAAGGTGTTGGTATGGGCCAGCGTTGGTCCACCGATATCCTCATCGTGGGCGTGCCGTGGCCGAACGTCCGCTCTTGCACTTGTTGTTCCGGTACTTGCTGCGCCGAGTGTTTCATGTTTGTGCTCTATGTTAGTTCGCTGTTCGAGATCGTTTCCCTCCATTTGGGCATCCAAATCGACTGGTGTGGGCGGATTCGCTTGTTGCAGCGAAGCTTCACCGATTTCCATGACCGTCGGGTCTCCGAGTACCGTCGACGGATGACGTGTGCTGGGTCGGCTGCGTCCGAAGATCGGGAAGCGGCTAATCTATTCGTTGGTCCGAACATTGTTATGAGTAGGGATTTTAGTAAAAGTCCCCACAGGCGGCGCCAAATGTTGTGAGTGGATGCAACACAAGTATTAAAGGTCGATCCGGGTAATTTATTGCTTATTCAAGTAGAGACAAAAAGTAGGAGACAAAAGGAATAATAGCTCTACTCTACCTACTGTAGTGTAATAATGATACCCTATAAAGTCTAATCAAAGAACTATTTATAGAATCTACCTATTCTAGAACCATCTAGGGAATTCTATCCTAGATGGACCGAATTGAGGAATAATGTGGCCTAGTCGCTAATGGTCTGAGTGATCCATTACTTGTGCTCGGCCCGGGTCCATCATTGATCAAGTAAAATCCTCTTTATCGAGCCATGTCGCTAAAACCTAACACAAGGACAGAGTTCCGTCGGAACCAGTACAAGCTTACGGTAGATGTAGAGGAGGGGCGACGGAAGAGAGAAGAAAACATGATTGAGATCCGTAAAAGCAACCGTGAAGAGAGTCTAACGAAGAAGAGGGGTGAAACTCTTCATAATATCTCGGGATTGGTCGATAAGAAGTTAGAGAATTTCTTTGATATTATCGCTGGGGTTTGGTCAGATGATCCTGCCTTGCAACTCAAGTCAACTACTGAGTTTAGAAAGCTTTTATCTTTGGAGAAATTTCGTCCCTCAATCAAAGAAGTGATAGATTCTGGTGTTGTTCCTTGGTTTGTTCAGTTTCTTAAGAAAGAAGAGTACCCACAGATTCAGATTGAGGCAATTTGGGCTCTAAAAAACATTGTAACTGGAACATCAGATCATACAAAGGTTTTCATAGATAACAATGCTGTTCAAGTCTTTGTCCATCTACTTGCTTCCCCTCACGATGATGTACGTGAGAAAGCTGTATAGGCGTTAGGTAGTATTGCTCGCGATTGAAAACAATGCCGTGAACTTGTTCTTAGCTGTGGAGCATTGGTTCCACTTCTCAATCAGCTTGATGAGTATGTTAACTTGTCTATGCTTAGAATTAGAAACGTTACATGGACATTGTCAAACTTGTATTGTGGTGGCCAAGTAGTAACCGAGGCGGTTCCAGCACTTAAGCGTCTAATTTATTTGGCTGATGAAGAAGTCTTGACAAATGTATGTTGGGCTTTTTCACACCTCTCTAATGGGACTGTTATAGAGACTGGTGTTGTACCTAGACTTGTTCAACTTCTCCGCCATCCTTCTCAATCTGTGATAGAACCTACACTGCGCTCAATCGGAAATATAGTTATTGGAGATTATATACAAACACAGGTTGTGATCATTAGTGGTGCTTTACCTTGTCTTCAACACATTCTCACTTATAACTATAAGAAAAGTATAAAGAAGGAAGCTTGTTGGACGATTTCAAACATCACAACAGGTAACATAGAGCAGATCCAAATGGTACTAGAGGCTAATTTGATTGCCCCCTTAGTCAAGTTGCTTCAATATGGTGAATTTGATGTTAAGAAAGAAGCTGCATGGGCAATTTATAATGTAACTTCAAGAGGTTCTGATGATCAAATCAAATACCTTGTGGAGCAAGGATGTATAAAACCGTTATGTGGTCTCCTAATAAGTCTAGAGCCAAAAATCGTAAGTTTGTGCCTTAAGGGATTGGAGAACATTTTGAAGGTGGGAGAGGCAGATATGAACTTTGGTAAGACAGGGGATATGAACTATTATGCTGATCTGATTGATGATGAAGAATTTGAAAAGATAGAGGAGTTTCAGAGCCATGAAAACAATGAGATCTCTGTGATGGCTGTAAAACTTTTGGATACATACTGTCTTGATGAGGAAATACAACAATTTCAAGGTGCAGATGGTTCTCAGGCCGGGTTCCGGTTAGGAGGGAACCAAGGTCCATTCCCTTCTATGGAATTCAATTTCAGCTGAGGGAACGATGTAGGGTTTTTTTTTTTTTTTGAAAGGACGGATCTAGTTGCATTTTAGGGTAAGAGTCCTGCTGCCCTGGTCTGGTCTCAGAAGGCTGGCTATACCGAAGGATCGGTTTTAAAGTACAGAGTCTTAGAAGTATTTGGTTTCATTGTCCATGGCTATTCTTTATTTTATATGATCGGTATATATACACCGGTTTTGAGTTTACTTTTGTGTTCACAACATGTAAAATTTGCCACCACTAAAAATATAAAAGTCAATTACTAAATGGAAATTTAAAATATAAAATGTCTGACTGTGAAAACTCAAAATAAATAAAAAAACGAAATGTAGATAATGCAAAAGAAACCCACAAATCTCACTATATCGAAAATATATGTTTAGTTTACTTGTTAAACCAGTAAAGGTTTAGTGTTTTAGGCAATCAATCTATATGAAAAATAAACAAACTCAAAAGTTATTATAATCCTCAAAAGACGATTTATGTCAGAAATAACGCCGCGTACAATCTCATCGCTAATAAAATGACATTCTGTAGCAATACCTTGTGGTAGCCAATTCACGAAGCAAGATAATCTCACTTACTGTATCTCCCATGGTGGGATATTCAGTTTCACATGATGATCTAAAAACATTTGTTTATGAGTTTTCTAAGATATTGGGGAACAGAATGATACAGCGTGATATTTGGAAATAATCCAAATATCTTTATTGTTATCTTTTGTTTAATTAATTATAATTATTATTTGATTTCTAGGGTTTCTAGAGTATTCTTAAGATTTTTATGAGTTATTATAAATAAGCCGTTTAGGCTTCTTATTATCATGAGTTCATTAATATATAAAATTAAAGAGTTTTAAGTTTTTTAGAGAATAATACTCTCTAACTCTTGTTTTCGGTAGATTTTGAGAGATCTCAACGAATCCAGAAAATCATTGATCTTAGGTATTCTCAGACTAAATAAGATCCTTGTATCTATCTAGTTTCTGTTACGTCACAGTATAACCCAAGCGGTAAGTGACAGGCATGTCATAGGACATGAGGCATAGTCGGAGTCGCACCATGTTAGATTATGGATTTTCTACTCAAAACCACTTGACAATGAGTAATTGACTCATATTCCTCATATATTACTAACGGTCCCTTCTCACATTCGATGTGAGATATTGTCTACACGCCCCTTGAGATAATGACTCTTCTAGCCATTAATCTGAACATAATTCATCATGTCCCATCGAGATAATACTCTTTTTTAGCTATCTTAATAGATTTGGGCCTCTTTTTTCTAGGCCATCAATTAATGGGGTGATCGAGCTATTTTCTTGGCCGGGTTAGCAGGCTAACGTGTGTTCGGCCTATGATACCATATCAAAAACCTTAATTCATTGTTAAAAATTTCTTATTCACCAGATGTTAATATAATATTTTATATACAAGAAATTTAACCTAAATACGCATATGTAAATTTCCCAACTATACTGTAGGAATTTAGTAATTATGATATGAGACTTATGTCTCTTAATAATTTATAGCTAGAAATAAACCATAAATTCTTAGATGTGGTAGTGTTTCTGACCAAGCATCATGAGCCTATATAAGAAATAATATATCAGACCAAACCTATCTAGATATTCTAGAAGATCAAAGAAAAGTGCTCGACCAATAAGAGAAGGATTACAGAGTAATTGTCTTAGAGCTTGAAACTTTATGCTCTTTCGTCCATCTAAGTCATCACCATATTGTGTTTTGTTATTTCAAAATGTTTGAATTACCGTGAAAACCTTCTCAAAGGAAAAATGTACGATATAAGCTTGTTATTAGTAAGTAATTTTTGAAATTCGCCAAATTTTTGTAGAGGTATAAAAGATAGAATGGCAAATGAGATTTGACTTGGAATGCACTAACTCCAACACTTGTATACTTGTTTTCTTAACAATGTAACATTTCTACAAAGATCTACTTGTTTCAGATGTTACACAACATATTATACCCAATAGGATTGATCTCGACTAAAATAACTCAAAAACCAGAATCTACTTTTATCTACTCACCCACACGTGAATCACAAAGTCGAGTTACTGAACATTCACCTTCTTAGCTATATCTCAATAGTTCTAAGGTTACAAGTCTCAACACAATAGTCTAGAGTGTAACATCAGCTAATTCCTTCTTGATGTGGTATCAGGTTTTATCCGAACCAATAAACTCCATAAGTGAACGGTGTACACAGCAATATAATGGTGGGATCGAATCCACATAGAATAGAGTGTACTTTAGATCTGTAGATCTAAACAGAGTTAGGATGAAAAATAATAAATGGATGTCACAAAAGAAAATCCGAATATAAATCCAAAAATAATAAAAATAGAAATAAAATCAATCAAAACAAATGTTGAGATCTGGAAAATCGCATGGATTTAATGAACTAAACATTAGCAATACAACATGTACTTTACCATAAGCATAACAAACATTGATGTACTCTAGCATCCGAGATCCAAAGGAACTTCTGAAATCTCCATTGTTGGCCCTTAACATTCATTAAGTGTTGTGTGCAGTCTCATAAACGGCGCCTCAATCGCTAAGGGCTAGTAACGGGGGGGGGGGCATTTTTAAGGTGATGGTTAAGCATGATAAATGAACTCTGATGAAAGCCAATGTACAAAATCACAGTGAGACAGAAACCAAAGATGGAGCACAAGCTCCTGAACTTTGGACTCTAAGTAAGTTTCTATATAATGATCCTAATTGAGTTCTACTGGTGCTAAAAATAAATAAATAATAAAAACAAATAAAAAGGTGTTATTCTGGTTCCTTCAGACTTTTTTACCTTCTCTTTTTGTTTCTTTTTTCTCTTTTCTGATGGAGAGTCTCGGGATGAGAAGGGATCGGTCGATTCCAGAGCTTATTTTCTGAGAAGGGGAAGTTGGAACTAGTCCTAACTATGTACACCAATAATCAATACAACTGCACCAATATCAACTCAAACTAACATAGATGAAGGAAAATACTAGAAAGCTTACTTGAATATCCTCAGAAAAATTGGTTGTACCGGCCTCCATACTCAGTAGTTTTTGTACCGGCCTCCAAGCTCCTGAACATGCACCTCATGCGCGAAAGAGGACTGGGGCTTGAATGAAAAAGGGTGTAAGGATGTGGAACAAAGTTAAAAATGAGCTTGGCCATCCGGAGCTCCAATAAGAATGGGGTGAACCCCGGATGTATATGATCTTTTATGCGATATCGAGCCCCTAAGTGAGTAGATTAATCCAAGTTAAAAGTCCAAGTTGATAGAGACAATGCTGGATCATTCATATTTCCAAAGGATATGTTGCTTCTGGTAAGGTTGATCCACTGATGGTGTTTTCAATCTTTCTGAACTAAGTCCAATAGATGTCACCATAAGATGAAAACCAAGAAGATTGTAAAAATATTCCCATGTTTTGACTAAATAAGATGACTCAAAGAAAAGAAAAATTTTGAATTTTTTTTGACAAGAAATAAAAGAAAACACAGTGTTAGTAACATAAGAGCAAACACCCCTTTCCCAGACTTAAATCATTGCGTCCCGCTGTGATATAAAATCAAAAGAAAAAAGGTGCTACAAAACAACACTGGAGATAATGAATTATGAACAAGAAAGCAAGCCATAAACTGTGGAAGGAATTTTACGACCAAAAGGGAGCATTGGCCTGTTCATCGAACTCGTTTTCATCTTTTCTTGTCTCGGGGATCAATCAATCCGAAAAGGATTGGTCAATCTCATTGTCCTGAAACTTCTTGAAAATTTGCATTTTCTGCATTTTGCACCTATTTTCAGTCAACTCAACACAAAAACATCATCATATCTTATTTAGGAAAATAAATAAATATATAAAAATGCAAGAATAAAGAAAAGAAAAATAAAACATGTTGGATTGCCTCCCAATAAGCGCTTGTTTTTAAAGTCATTAGCTCGACTTGTTTGATACTTTAAGTAGGGTCAGTTAGAGGAATGGTGTCTTCCTCATCTGGTGGCTGTGGTGGAGGTTCTTCGAGAATACGTGTGCTTGCTGTCAGCTTTAATATCCTCTCGGGAAAAGTACCCATTGGGCAATGCAATATTAATCTTCTCAAGATCCCTGCTCACTCTTTGTCCTGATATAAAGTACTTTGGAGCTTTCAGCTCGCTCCGATGAGTACTTGAAGGATCTCTCCAATACAATTGAGGGCTTTTTGCACTCGTAATTGGCTTCAAGACCTCAGGATCATCTTCATCATGATTTCTGATCAAACATGCCTCCTCCTTATGCTTCTAAAAAAAGTAAGGGCTTTGAGATCTGAGATCTTATGGTACGGCACATGGACTGAAGCTCTCCCGGACATAACATTTCCTCATCAAATCAATGACTTAACCCTCCAACTATTTGGCTTCTTCCGAGGTGACGCGGTAAGCTGGCCGGTTGGGTTTAGGCTACGGGGTTCAGGTCGATCTGGTGCTCGATGCCTTGGAGAGGTGGTAGGTCGGATGGTAAGTCTTCGGGGAAGATGTTCGAGTATGCGTGTAATAGCTGTTTGAGCTCCCGGGGCACATTTGCGTTCAAGGTACCTACATTCAAAACTTCTCGATACACTATTAGCAAAACTTGACAAGTCGAATCACTAAGATCTTTCCTAGCAGTATTAGAATTAATCAAGAATTTTAATTTAGTGCTAGTATCCTTATTTACTTTAACTTGCAATTCAGCGACTGGTGAAGGTGATAGTGGTGATAGACTAATACGCTTATTGTTATGAGTAAACGTATCATGTGGATTAGCCACCGTGCAACGCATCCTTATCGTATTGCCACAGTCTACCAAGTAGGAGGTGGCCAACTTCCATAGGGACCACGTCACAAAGAACTTGATCTTGGTAGGGACCGACACTAAAATCAACAATGACTTGTTCTCTTACATGGAGAATAATCTTATTGCTCAACCATCGAACCTTATAAAGTTTGGGATGCTTTGTGGTTATGAGTTGTAATTTCTTGACCATATAGGAACTTGCCATGTTAGTGCAAGATCCACCATCTATGATCAAGCCACAAACCTTCCCACTTACGCTGCATCGGGTATGGAAGATGTTGTTGCACTGGATGGAGTCATTCGGGGCTTGGATCATGCTAAGGACACGACAAAGCATGAGCATCTCCCCTACATCAAACTTGGCAACCTCTTCCTCGAGCACTTCCTCCTTCACGGGCTCGTCCGGTTCTTCCTCATCTTGGGACTCATACTCCCCGGTTAGAGTGATAGCCATCACTTGTTAGGTTGGGCAGTCTCTAGCGTAGTTCCCATGTCCTTGGCACTTGAAGCAAAAAAATTCCCAAGTTCGGGTGGCATTGGGAGTCCTTCGTGGGTCTTGGCGGTTGTCCCGTGGTGCTTCTTGGGCTCAAGGTTTGAACCTTGTGTCAATCATGGCTGCCTTTGGTCGATCCGCATAACATGAGGCGTTGGTCGGAGATGGACTCGGCGATGAGCTTGGTGACCAAGTCGGTATTCTTTGGGCGCGGGGACGGGGCGAGTGACAGACCCTTGTCTTTATTTGTTGCTCCACTTGGTTGGAGAGGTGGAGCAATTCTTCGAACCAACCATAGGATTGTCTTCGGACTTTCCTTGTGATCCACTCGTTCAACCCATCCATGAATTCTTCGAGCTCGTTGAGCTGGAGCTGGTTACGTAAATGTTCGAACTCCTCATAGTATTTTTCCACAGACTTGGACCCTTGGGTGAGAAGTGGAAACGTCTTTTGAGGATCCCGGTGAAACAGGGAAGGTACGTAGCGCCTTCGCATGACGAACTTTAAGACTTCCCAAGTGGGTACAGGATCTTTCCGGTTTTGCTTTCATTCGTCTACATCTTGGTTCCACCATGTAAGAGCATGGTCTGTGAATTAGACCGTCGCATACATGACCTTCTGGTGGAACGGGTCCGGGTGGTTGGAGATCGAGGTTGGGGATCACCATGGCCATCACCGGCTTGTTGGGCTCGCATTCACCAGATTGGCAGCTCATGTTCTACCTCAGGGTAGTCGACATCGGGTTTGTCCATTGGATCCATAGGGACAGGTGCGGGTGGCATTCCGGGTGATTGAGGATGGTTCTCCATGCAGGCCATTCGCTCTTCTAGTTGAGTCAGGGAGGCTTGGATGACCATAAGTACACCTCCTAAGTCAAGTAGTGTAGATGGGTCATCCATGATCATGATCGGACGATCCGTACGGTCATGTCCGATTGTACGGACGCTAGAGCAAGAGGGTCCAGTGGTGGCTGGCCGGAGTACAGACGGCGATGACCGGAAGTACGGACGGTGGTGCAAGTACTCCGGTGGTGGTTGGCTGGAGTTATACTGTGGTGATCGGAAGTACGGACGGAGGGACCATTTGAACGGGTGGTAGTTGAAATATTCCGGTGATGAGTGTCCGGTGATGGTCGTTTATACGAGCGATTATTGACGGTGGTCGGAGATAGGATCTCAAGTGCCGGAGTAAAGGTTGGGCCGATAAGGGAAGGGGATGCCGGCAAGGGCCCCGCTTCCGGGATGAGTCCCCATTGTCAGACCGAGTATCGAGTGACTTGTTTGATGATGTGGTAATTCTTTAATAAGAACACGGTAATCCTTGGTAACTCTCACCGACAATGTTACGTCACCTGAGACAAAGGACATTGGCTTTAAATGCTAACGTTCAAATCGGTCAAAATAAGACAAATGTATGCGAATAAAAAGCGCATGTGTTACAAGCGGATGCAAAAGGAATTTTCAAAAATGCTCGATAAGACAAGCGCAAAAAGTAAATCAATCCTAGCCATTCAACCAAAAGCAACAAAGACTAACCACTAGATTAATCACGTGAACAAAAGGACATGTCTTTAACCTAAAGCTTGAACAAGTTCTAGCAATGGCGATAACAAACCTATTAACACAAAATGACTATGAAACTAAAAGAAAATGACACAGAAAAAACAGAATGACGAAGGTGGATGCAAAGCTCAATCTTTAGCGGTTCATTTTTAGTTTATCGATGCAAATGCAAGATGAACTAATGATTCAAACGAGAAAACGATTTTTATGGGTGTTTAGGTGATGTGATGTTTTATGCGTCCCGCGGTGATATAAAATCAAAGAAAATTGGTGCTGCAAAAAAACACTAGAGATAATGAATTGTGAACAAGAAAGAAAAACATAAACCGTTGAAGGAGTTCTACGACCAAAATGGAGCATTGGTCTGTACATGAACCGGTTTTCAGCATTTCTCGCCTTGGGGATTGATCGATCTGGGTAGGATCGGTCGATTCCAGCGTACTGAAACTTCTTGAAATTTGCATCTTCTGCATTTTGCACCTATTTTCAGTCAGCTCAACAAATATCGTCATATCTTATTTTGAAAAATAAACAAATTAAAATAACTGAAGGGAAATAAAACAAAATAGTTTTATTAATTCAAAAACAGAAGCAAAAAGAAATTTAAAAGAACATGTTGGGTTGCCTCCCAACCAGCGCTTGTTATTACAAAGTCACTAATTTATTTCCATTGGGTTCACGGTTCATTAGAGGAATGGTGTCGTCCTCATCTGGTTGCTGATTTTCTGCCTTGATCTTGGGCTTTACAGTGACAGCCCTCATCAGGTAGTCCAGATTTTCTTCAGTGGCTTCAAAGATTACTTGTGCTGGAACACCATCGTCGCTTCCCGGAGTCATGTTCAATGGATGAACAGCATCAAAAGAGTCCATATCTTCATAATGAAAGCTTGACCATTCATGGTGGGGACTCTGTCGACGGTGTCAACATAGAAGGTCATGGAGGTGTTTTTGAACCTAAGTTTAATTCTACTCTTTGGGATGCTAATTGAGGCTCTGGTTGCTGCTAGAAAAGATCTGCCAAGTATAATCCTTTCCACTGTTTATCCAATGCGAGGACAAAAAAGTCTACAAGCGTATAACTTCCATTAAGTTTTACAGGAATGTTTAAGAGTTTTCCTACTGGTTTTCTTGATGTCCCATCAGCCATCTCGACTTCCATGGTAACTGGTGTCATGTGGAGTAACCCTAACTTCTTAGCTTCGCTGAGTGGCATCATGTTCACACTGGCTCCAGTGTCAAGAAAGCCGTTCTTGAATAGATATTTTCCTATTCTGACCGTGAGACTAAACCTTCCAGGGTCCTCTAATTTTTGGAGAAGTTCTTCTGGCATCTTCTTGCTACATTCCTCTTGAAGGAAATCAGCTGCTTCTTGCATGGTTGTCCTTCCAGCAATTATATCTCTCATTGAATCCATGACTTGAGGGGTCATTGATTTAACTTCCGGGAAAGACAATCTCACCCTCATCTCAGTGATTACCTGATCTATCCTTTTCTGCATCTCATGGTTTGGTTTTTCAGGTGGTTGTGGGTTATCTCTTCTAATCCCTCCTTGATTCTCATTAGTTTCCATGTTCTCATCAGAGTTCATCTCTCTAGGAGGCTGCAAGGTTGAATTTCTAATCTCTTTGTGATTTCTGAATTTTTTTAGGTTTTTATCAAGCAAGGGGTTCCGAAATCGTGTCCGCGAGGATCAATCGATCTCAGACCGGATCGGTCAATCCAGCCCAATTTTTAAATATTTGTTGGGGGAGTAGGATTGATCGATCTCATTTTGTGGGTCGATCCTGATAAAATCTGGGCCGATATTTTCATCGAGAAAACAGTGGTTCGCATTGCTGGATCGATCGATCCCACCTTCGGATCGATTGATCTCAGCGGGCATTTCTGTAAAAATTTCCTCATCCCCGAACAGATCGATGTACTTCAGATATTCTCTAGGATTGGTTTCAGGCTTCCCTGGAAGAGTCGGGTAATGCCTTAACCAATTTGGCTGACCTGGCTACCTCAGTTTCCAATATCCTCACATGGGCACCCAAGGATTCAAGCCTCTCATTTAGATCATTGTACATATTATCAACCTTAAGGTTGATCTCTCCAGCAAATTTCTTCTGTCCTTCCATGATTTGCTGGAAAAAGGATTCAATCTTCCCCATGGAACCAGCATTCCCATATTAAGGGTTGAATCCAGTTTTACCATAACCAGCATTGTTTTAGAATTTTCCTTGATTTTGTGTACTCTGAGGTGGATAAAACTGGTCTCCAGGGTTCTCAACATTATTACTGTGGTAGGATAGGTTAGGATGGTTCCTAAAATTCGGGTTTAAACCCCGGTTTTGATAGAAGGACTCGGTACCAGCTTGGTGGAATGTGGCTATTTTTTTTTTCAGGGCAGCGGATCTAGCTTTGGTGAAGAACTGTTGTATGAAAGCAGCTCGGGATTCACCCCAGCTTGTGATAGATCCAGGACGCAAAGATTTCAGCCATCTATAAGTCTTGTCAGCGAGGAAAAAGGAAAATAGTCTACAACGGAGGTAGTCTTGGGGACTCCGTTGGCTTTGGTGGTACTACAGATCTCCTCAAAGATATCAATATGGTCCATTGGGTTTTTGTTAGATAGCCCATGGAATTGATTATGTTTAACCAGGGCGATTACTTGAGGTTTAATCTCATAATCTTGCCTCTGGACAAGAGGGGGAATAATAGCAGATCGGTTCCTATCGTAGGCGTGTGGGGCATCTTGCTCGCCTAAGATAACCCTGCGTGGCGGGACTTGCAGTCCCAGCACATCATTTATGCTAACCCCAGCAGCTCCAGCATCATTGAGAGGTCCTCTATTATCCTGACCCTCTCTCTGTCGGACTGCATCTGCATTCTCACCATCAACAACAGGGGGAATGTTTCTAAGGTTACTAGCATCAGCCATACTAACCTTATCTTTTGCTTTTGTTGTGGTTTTGTTCTTCTTTGTTTCCTTGATCTTCCTTGTCAACTTCTCTATGCTCAAGTCTTGTAGATCTTTAGAAACCTTGCTCCTTAATTGCATACACCTGAGAAGTAGAATGAGTTTGAAAGTCAGATCCGGTCAAAGGGGCTCTGGGATCGATCGATCGTGAAAGGGATCGGTCGATCTCGAGAGTAAAAGGATCGATCGATCAAAAATGAATTGATCGATCTTGCAAAAAGTAGGATCGGTCGATCTTTCAAGAAGAAGGATCGATCGAACTTTAGGGATCTGTCGATCTCGGAGACGTAATAAAAAAATGCAGAAAATAAAATATCCTAGACTAGGTTTAAAATTTTAAATCTAAAGGCTACAATTACTCCCCGGCAACGGCGCCAACAAACTTGATGTGATGTTTTATGCATAAGGTTTTACCCAACATCTAAACTCCGCAAGTGCACGGTTGTGCGCGGCAGTATAGTGGTGGGATCGATCCACATAGAGTAAAGAGCGCTATAGATTCGTAGATCTAAACAGAGCTAAGATGAAAAATATGAAAAATGTAACTTTTGGAAATCCAAATAAAATCCGAATAAAAATCTTTTAAATAAGGAAAGAATTTAATTAAAAACAAATGTTGAGATTCGGAAATCGCAGGGATTTAAATAAATAAAAAGGATATCTAACCAGATTAGCAATTAAATGATCTAGATCTAGAACAAAAACATTGTATCACAATAAATCTTTTTAAAAAAGCAAATATTATTCTATCATAAATCCGCTAAGACCCTATGATAGCATATTTCGACCTAGTTTGGTAGAGTTCACTTGTAGATCCAGCTTTAACTCTTGAAAATCTGGGCCTACAAACTATAGATTCTGGGTAGAATAGCCAACGCTAGTTGTACTATAAAACCCTATAAATCATTTGATAGATTCGTCAACCTAACAAAAGCATTTGATTCATAGAAATAGAGATCTATTGACCTTAATTCTAATCTACAACAATAACCTAACTAAACATTAAATCTCTTTGAATAAATCCCATCTCCCAACATATATATCTACTCAACCATTGAAATTGGTTGATAGATCATTATGTTGTATGGTTGAAAATGCAAAGAAAGAGATGAAAACAGATTGTAGATCTTGAAAATGCAATGAAAATACTTTAGATCTGAAAAACCAATGAGAAAAGTTTACAGATCTGAAATGAGAAATAAAAATGGCAGAGTAACAGTAAAATTCGTGTCTGGGTCTCTCTAGCCACTCAGCAAATGAGCATTATTTATAGAGTGTCTTCTTGGTCAAATCTCAGAGTTAATGTGCGATTTGGAGAATATTCGTGACTGGGATCGATCGATCTGCGTGGATCGATCGATCTGCTTCCTCTGATCCGTGCCACCTTATAGATTCCTTTGACTGACCGATCTGCTTTGGGATCGGTCGATCCTAGCCATGCTTGGTCGATCCTCTTCGGGATCGATCGATCTAGGATGTCTCCAAAATCCAATGATGTGTAAAAACGTCCAAAGTTGCTCCATTTTTCTCATTTTAGCTCCAAGGAAGTGAAAACCTGAAAATACACTAAAACCGACCAAAAGAACACAAAACCTAACTTCTACAGTCAATAAGATAAGTAAAAAATTAATAAAAATGGGTCAAAATAGACACTCATCAGCTAGCGTTGGCTATTCTACTCGGAATCTATAGTTTAGAGGCTTGATTTCCAGATTTCCAAGAATTGAAGCTGGATCTACAAGTGAACTTTATCAAACTAGGTCGAAATTAGCTATCATAGGTCCTAGTGGATTGATGATAGAATAAAATTTACTTTTCTAAAAATATTTATTTTCGTATAGTGTCCTGGAAATTTTTAGTATAAGCAGGAGGGATTCGCAGATCCTCTAGACGTAGAGTAATATTTGCTATTTTAAAAATATTTATTTTGGTACAGTGTTTGTGTTCTAGATCTAGATCATTTAGTTGTTAATCCGGTTAGATATCCTTTTTATTTATTTAAATACCTGCGATTTCTCAAATCTCAACATTTGTTTTAAATTGATTTCTTTCCATATTTACTTAATTCGGATTTTATTCGGATTTTATTCGGATTTTATTTTCTGTGACAAAAACATTCAATATTTTTTATCCTAGTTTTGTTTAGATCTACGGATCTATAGTCCTCTTTACTCTAGGTGGATCGATCCCACCATTATACTGTCGCGCATAACCGTGCAGTTGCGAAGTTTAGATGTTGGGTAAAACCTGATGCATAAAACATCACATCAAGTTTTTGGCGCCGTTGCCGGGGAGTAATTCTAGCCTTTAGATATAAGTTTTTAAACCTAGTTTAAGATATTTTATTTTCTGCATTTTTTTTATTTACGTCTCTGAGATCAACCGATCCCCATAAGATCGATCGATCCTACTTCTTGCATGATTGACCGATCCCTAAAGATTGGCTGATCCTACTTTGTGAAAGATCAATCGATTCTTCTTTGATCGATCGATCCTTTTTCTCTCGTGTTCGACCAATCCATTCTAAGATCAATCGATCCCAGAGCCCTTTGACCGGAACTGACTTTCAAACTTCATCTACTTCTCAGGTGTATGCAATTAAGGAGCAAGACTTCTAAAGATCTACAAGACTTGAGCATAGAGAAGTTGACAAGGAATATCAAGGAAACAAAGAAGAACAAAATCACAAGGAAAGCAAAAAATAAGGTTAGTATGGCTGATCCTAATAACCTTATAAACATTTCCCCTGTTGTTGATGGTGGGAATGCATATGCAGTCCGGGTCAGGGTAATCGAGGACCTCTCAATGAAGCTGGAGCTTCCGGGGTTGGACTAGATGATGTGCCGGGATTTTAAGTCCCGCCACGCAGGGATACCATAGGCGAGCAAGATGCCCCGCACGCCTACTATAGGAACCGATCTGCTATTATTCCCCCTCCTATCCAAAGGCAAGATTATGAGATTAAACCTCAAATAATCGCCCTGGTTAAACAGAATCAATTCCATGGGCTATCTAACGAGAACCCCATGGACCATATTGATATCTTTGAGGAGATCTGTAGTACCACCAAAGCCAACGGAGTCCCCCAAGACTACCTCTGTTGTAGACTATTATCTTTTTCCCTCGCTGACAAGGCTCATAGATGGCTGAAATCTTTGAGTCTCGGATCTATCACAAGCTGGGGTGAATGCTGAGCTGCTTTCTTACAGCAGTTCTTCACCAAAGCTAGATCCACAGCGCTTAAAAATAAATTTCCACGTTCCACCAACCTGGTACCGATTCCTTCTATGAAGCTTGGGAATGCTATAAAGAATACCTAAGGGACTGCCCCCCTCGAAGCTACACAGAGTCGACAAAATGAACTTTTTCTACAATGGAGTCGAGATGAAGTACCAAATGGCTATGGACACAGCCAGTAGGGGAGACTTCATGAGCAACACGCTGGAGAAAGCCATAGAGCTCATTGAAAACCTGGCGGCAACCAACTCTAACAGATCTTCTTACTATGATAGGAGAGTCAACTCCACTCAAGTGAGTGATAAGATCATAGAGGAGCTTAAAGCTAAGGTGGACATGCTGATGAGAGCTCAAAAGAGATCTGTCAATCTCTCGGAAAGTGATGACTTCAATGATGAGGAGGATCAAACTGAGGAGATCAACTTTCTCGGTGGACAAGGAAACTATCAAAACCGAGGTTTCAACCCGAACTTTAGGAACCATCCTAACTTGTCCTACCGCAGTAATAATATTGAGAACCCTAGAGATCAGTTTTATCCACCTCGGAGTACTCAAAACCAAGGGAACTTCCAAACAATGCTGGTTTTGGTAAAATAGGATTCAACCCCCCAATCTGGGAATGCTGGTTCCATGGGGAAGATTGAATCCTTTATCCAGCAAATCATGGAAGGAAAGAAGAAATTTGCTGGAGAGATCAACCTTAAGATTGATAATATGTAAAATGATCTAAACTGGAGGCTTGAATCCTTGGGTGCCCATGTGAGGATATTGGAAACCGAGGTAGCAAGGTCAGCCGGATTTGTTAAGGCATTACCAGGGACTCTCCCAGAGAAGCCTGAAACCAATCCCAGAGAATATCTGAAGTACATCGATCTGTTCGGGGATGTGGAAATTTTTATGGAAATTGCCACTGAGATCGATCGATCTGAAGGTGAGATCGATCGATCTGAAGGTGAGAACCACTGTTTTCTTGATGAGAAGATCGACCCAGATTCTATCAGGATCGACCCGCAGAATGAGATCGATCTAACAAATATTTAAAAATTAGACCGGATCGACTGATCTGGGCTGAAATTGATTGATCCTCACGGATACGATTTCGGGATCCCTTGCTTGATAAAAACCCAAAAAGTTTCAGAAATCACAAAGAGTTTAGAAATTCAACCTTGCAGCCACCTAGGGAGATGAACTCTGCTGAGAACATGAAAACTAATGAAAACCAGGGAGGGATTGGAAGATAAAACCCACAACCACCTGGAAAAACCAAACCCTAAGATGCAGAAAAGGATAACTCAGGTAATGACTGAGATGAAGATGAGATTGCCTTTCATGGAAGTCAAACCAATGACCCCTCAAGTCATGGATGCAATGAGAGATATAATTTCTGGAAAGACGACTATGCAAGAAGCGGCTGATTCCCTTCAAAAGTAGTGTAGCAAGAAGATGCCATAAGAACTTCCCAGAAAGTTAGAGGACCCTGAAAGGTTTAGTCTTGCAATCTCTATAGGGCCGTATCAATATAAGAACATTCTAATTGACACTGAAGCCAACGTGATCATGATGCCTCTCAGCCAAGCTAAGAAGTTAGGGTTACTCCAAATGACACCAATTACCATGGAAATTGAGATGGCTGATGGTACATCAAGAGAACCAGTAGGGAAACTCTTAAACATACATGTCAAGCTTAATGAAAATTATGCGCTAGTTGACTTCGTTGTCCTCGCATTGGATGAACAATGGAAAGGGATTATACTTGTCAGACCTTTTCTAGCAACAACCAGAGCCTCAATTAGCATCCCCAAGAGGAGGATTAAACTTAGGTTCAAAGACACCTCCATGACCTTCTATGTCAATACCGTCAATAGAGTCCCCACCATAAATGGTCAATCTTTCATTATGAAAGACATGGACTATGTTGATGTTGTTCATCCAATGAACATGACTCCGGGAAGCGATGTTGGTGAAACTCCAGCAGAAATAGACTTTGAAGCTACTGAAGAAAATCTGGACTACATGATGAGGGCTGTCACTGCAAAGCCCAAGATAAAGGCAAAAAACCAGCCACCATATGAGGAAGATACCATTCTTCCAATGAATCCAAAACCCATTTGAAATAAAACTAAGTCAAGCTAGTGACTTCGCAAAAACAAGCGTTGGTTGAGAGGCAACCCAACATGTTCTTTTAAATTTATTTTTGCTTTTGGATTAATAAAACTATTTTATTTATTTCCCTTCAGTTATTTTATTTTATTTATTTATTTTTCAAAATAAAATATGATGATGTTTTGTTGAGCTGACTGAAAACATGTGCAAAACGCAGAAGATGAAATTTTAAGAAGTTTCAGGATGCTGGGATCGACCGATCCTCCCTAGATCGATTGATCCCTGAGACAAAAAAAAGCTGAAAATCGGTTCATGTACGGACCAATGCTCCCTATTGGTCGGAAAATTCCTTGCACGGTTTATGGTTTGCTTTGCTTGTTCACAATTTATTATATCTAGTGTTGTTTGGCAGCACCCTTTTCTTGATTTTATATCATTGCGGGACGCAGCGATTTAAGTCTGGGGGAAGGGGTGACTGCTTTCATATGTTACTAACACTGTGTTTTGTTTTGTTTTTTGTCCAAAAAGTTTTCAAAAAAAAATTCAAAAAAATAAAACTTTTTTATTCTTGAGTCGTTTTATTGAGTCAAAATATGGGATTTTACACTTGTATATCCATCTTCAACTCTTGGAAATCTAGAAATCAAGCCCTACAAACTATAGATTCTGGGTAGAATAGCCAACTCTATATGTACTATAAAACCCTATGAATCATTTGATAGATTCGTCAACCTAACAAAAGCATTTGATTCATAGAAGTAGAGATCTAATAATAATAATTCTAATCAATAAAAATAACCTAATTAAACATTAAATCCCTTTGAATAAATCATATCTCCCAAGATGCAGATCTACTCAACCATGGTAATAGGTTGATAGATCATGATGTTGAATGGTTGAAAATGCAAAGAAAGAGATGAAGACAGAACGTAGATCTTGAAAATGCAATGAAAATACTTAAGATCTGAGAAAAACCAATGTAAAAGTTTACAGATCTGAAATGAGAAATAAAAATAGCAGAGTAACAGTAAAAATCATGTCTAGGTCCCTTTGGCCGCTCTGGGAATGAGCTTTATTTATATAGTGTCTTCTAGGTCAAAACTTGGAGTTAATATGCGATTTGGAGAATATTCGTCATTGGGATCGATCGATCTTCTTCCTCTGATCCGTGCCACCTCATAGATTTTTTTGACTGGCCGATCTGCTTCGGGATCGGTCGATCCTCGTCATGTTTTGTTGATCCTCTTCAGGAGCGATCGATCCAGGATGTCTCCAAAATCCAATGATGTGTAAAAACGTCTAAAATTGCTCCATTTTGTCCATTTTAGCTTCAAGGAAGTGAAAACCTGAAAAGACACTAAAACCGGCCAGAAGAACACAAAACCTAACTTCTAGACTCAATAAAACAAGTAAAACAATAATAAAACCGGGTCAAAATAGACACTCATCATTAGGTTAGACGTAAACGTAAAGACAGAAAGACACAACCTTGTAGGAAGTTGTGCTCTGATACCAGCTGTTACGAACCTGGAGATCCGTAAGGTCGATACAAGGATAGATGAACCAAAGAACATGGCATGAATAACTATAGACTCCGGGTAGAATAACCAACGCTACCTGTATTATAAAACCCTATGAATCATCTGATAGATTCGTCAACCTAACAAAATCATGTGTTTCATAGAAGTAGAGATATAATAATCATAATTTTAATTTATAACAATAACCTAATTAAACATTAAATCTCTTTGAATAAATCTCATCTCTGCAGATCTACTCAACCATGGCAGTGGGTTGATAGATCATGATGTTGTATGGTTGAAAATGTAAAGAAAGAGATTAAGACAAAATGTGGATCTGAAAATGCAATGGAAAATACTTTAGATCTGAGAAAAACCAATGTAAAAGTTTACAGATCTGAAATGAAAATAAAAATAACATAGTAACACTAAAAATCGTGTCTAGGTCTCTCTGACCGCTCAGGAAATGATCCCTCTTTATAGGGTGTCTTCTAGGTCAAATTTTGGATTTAATGTGCAATTTGGATCGATCGATCTCCTTCCTCTGATCCGTGCCACCTCATAGATTCCTTTGACTGACTATTCTGCTTCGGGATCGGTTGATCTTCTTCATGTTTGGTCGATCCTCTTCAGGATCGATCGATCCAGGATGTCTCCAAAATCCAATGATGTATAAAAACATCCAAAATTGCTCCATTTCGTCCATTTTAGCTCCAAGGAAGTGAAAACCTGAAAAGACACTAAAACCGGCCAGAAGAACACAAAACATAACTCTAGACTCAATAAAACAAGTAAAAACAATAGTAAAAACTGGTCAAAATAGACACTCACCAACGGCAATGTCCAACAAGAATCGAGTCTGGCTCAAGAATCTTAATGGAGATAGCTTCAGAGACGATGGCTCAATAGAACTAGAAAATGAGAGAATTCTCAACTTAGGGTTTTTGATAAAAAATAGCGTAACCACAAATAACAAAGGTTTATCCCTTTTATAGGAAATACAAGAAACAAGGATGCTCTAAACAAGCGAGCTAAAATACGCGTTACATGCGCGATATTAGAACTCGGTCAAAAACAATATCTGGTAAAAGTGAAAAGTAAAAATAAGAGAAGAAAAGGCAATTTATTGGGGAATCTCCTTAGGATAGATCCGGAAGTAAATGCATAGTTTAACTTGTCCACAAATACTTCCAAGTAAACTATGCATGGGAATTACTCCTCAGGCATCAAGACAACTACCTCGTTCAAAACTCCATCGAGAAAACCCATTTGGGACAAAACTCAACAGGGGGAAAAGAGTATAGCCTCTTGACGTCTTACGGGGTTGTCTTCACCCTCGTGTAATGGTGAAGACAATCAGGTCATGGTTTCCTTAACTGATCGTAGTCTCCATGCTACCTAGTATGCCTAGTGGGCTCATAGGTGGGTCTCTGGGTCGTGGTCGATGAACTTTAGGGCGGCTTGGGCAAAGGCATTGAACCTGTGCCGACATGCTCTTGTGGTAGCCCGACTCCTAGTGGTGGCTCTCGGAGTGATCTGAGGTGCTGTCGGATCAGCCAAGTGGAAGTCCGAGTCGTGGTTGCTCGGGTTGAGGTCTTGGGTTCCATCAATAGTGGTATTAGTGACAATTTTTTCCTAAAGTTAATGGTCTTACGAAGAAGTTTTTGACACTGTATTAAAAAAAGTTATAACTTTGAAAGTAGTTGAAAATATCATGGTAACTTTTAATATTTTGAAAAAGTTTGTACACAGACAAAAAACATTCAGTTCACTTAATAAATAACATTACACTTTAATCTAAATATAAAGTTATTTAAATTCATTTTATTTGAACTACACATAACTTTGATTAAAATTTTAAAGTCTTCAATTCAATAATTTATGACTTTCAGTGATTTTTAACAAAGTTTAAAAACTACGAAAACCAATAACACAGTACTTTAATAGTTTTGGAAATTCTATAATCAAATAACATTGAAGTTTCAAAAACTTTTAACGCTTTAAAAATCATAGAACTAATTAATCCCTATGAATCTTTCCATTTATAAAACTTAAACAGAAGTTTTGTTAGAGAAAATGAAAGAAACATTAGATGCAAAACAAATAAAAAACAAAATTGCAGATCTTAATAAAAAAATTGAAAAATGATTTTTTTTCTGATTTGCCAACTGCTTTTTGGAACAACAGACAAAAGTTGGAGAAGAATAATAATTCCTACAAAAGCTTGACCAATTCATATGAATTCTGAGTTCGAGAAACATTGTAGAAAGGAAATATCTGACCTCCTAAACAAAGATTTAATTTCAAAATCAAGATCTCACTAGTCTTGTGCGACTTTTTATGTAAATAAATATTCTGAAATAGAAAGAGAAATCCTTATAAACTTTTAAACTTTTAAACATCACTTTGAAATGGATTCAATATCCAATACCAAATAAAAAGATTTACTTCACAGACTTTATCCTGCATATATTTTTCAGAATTTGATTTAAAATCAGGATTCTGAGAAATTCAAATTTCTGAAACTGATCGGTACAAAACATTACTTACTGTTCTTTTTGGTCAATATGAATGGAATGTATTGCATTTTGGTTTTAAAAACGCACCTTCGGAATTTCAGAAAATTATGAATGGCATATTCTATTATTTATTCAAAATTCTGCATCAATTGTTTATATTGATGACATACTAATATTTTCAAATTCTATTGATGACCATTTTAAACATCTAAAAGTTTTTTTTTTAATAAAATATTTTATTATGTTGGAAGAAAAAAATGCCTTGTGGTTTCTAAAACAAAAATTACATTGTTTCCATCAAATATCAGATTCTCAGGTCATACATATCACAACGTATGTTAACACCAATAGACATATTTAACCTATTTTAAATCATTATTGATTAAAAAAAATAAAAATTCTCTTCTCGATCCGTAAGAGTCAAAATTTGCTCAACCAGTGATAACGTGAACGTTTGTTCTATTAATCAAGTTGTAACAGCCGCAGCTCCAAAATAATCTTAACATGTGTTGTGGTTGTGTCGATCTCATCTTCTCACTAGTTGAAATTTTTTATAACTAAATTTATCGGGTTAAGGAAAAAGAAACTAATGTGTGGTCCAGTCTTCTTCCCTTATATTCACGAATCACGACTTTTGATTCTCAGTTTTATTACAACTTGTCAAGGATATTGACATAAATGGAACAACTTGAATCTAATTACCTTGCGACTCATAACCTTTTTTAATTAAACTTATGAACGCATTTCTTACTTAAATTCTTAACCACCCCAAACTTGTGCTACAAGGCGTCGTTGGTAATAAAATTCCGAGATTTTATAGTTTTTGTACAAACATATAATTCCACGATTTTGCATTTTAGCAGAAAACCGTTATTTTGTGGGTTTTCTCTAAAAGCATAATTTCATGATTTCAACAGGAGAATAATATTTTAATAATTTGGTGGCAAATTTAATTTCAATTTTTTTTTTTTTTTTGTTTTGGGTAGAAAAAACACCATTCACAATATTCTCATGAATACAACGATTTCACTTAACAAAACCATATTAATCATCACCACCTATCGTCATTCGATCAACGACTTAATTAAGAGGGTCTTATTTATTAACAACTACAGCTGGATTCGAATCTCTATGCTCTCAGCGCACTAAAAAGCCTCATCCACATGCAAAAAAAAAGAAAGAAAAGAGGAATGAATGAAAAATTCCTCAATTAGAACATAATGCAATTGTTAATCTAACCATTACAATCTGTTGGATAACTCCAACATTCAAAAAGAAAACAACATCTCTTTCTAAAAGATGCAAGAAGGGATTAAAGAGAAAAGGAAATATAACAATTATTTTGATAAGTAGATTTAGATAAGTTTAAGTAATTTACATTTTCTATTAGAATGAGGAGGTGCTTGTTCTATTATAAATAAGAGGCTATGGAGAAGTGTTTTATAAAATCTTGAGAGTGATTTAGTTTTGAGAGAGTTTCTAAATCAATAAAAGAAAAATTGTTCTTAAAAGCTTTCAAGTTCTAGTTTGATATCTAATATTTAGATTTGAATTGGTATCAGAGCTTAAGTTGAAGCTTTGATCTAAAGACCGTGAGAAAAGGATCACCGTGAGCAAGCATGACCTAAAGAGTTTGGAGGACCATCGATCCAGTGTCCAATGCTCACCGCCACAAACTACACAGTTTGAGCAATGAGAATGAAGATGATTTTGCAAGTGAGTGAAGTATGGGAGACAATAGAACTGGGATCAGCTGGTCCAAAGAAGAATTGTGTTGCCTCAGCCTTATTGTTTCAGTCAATTCCTGAAACATTAATTTTGCAAATCGGAGAACAAGATTCAGCAAAGAAACTGTGGGACGCCATCAAATCTCGACACCAAGGAGCTGAGCGTATCAAAGAAGCAAGACTTCAAACCTTGATGGCGGAGCTAGATAGATTGAAGATGAATGAAACCGACTCAGTAGATGACTTCGCCGGCAAGATCTCAGGCCTCGCGGCTCAATCAGTCTCTCTAGGTCAAACACTAGACGAAGAGAAGCTCGTTAAGAAATGTCTAAAAGGGCTTCCAAGAGCCAAGTTTATTCATATTGTAGCATCATTGGAACATGTCTTGGACCTAAAACAAACAAGCTTTGAAGAAATAGTTGGGAGATTAAAAGCATATGAAGAACGAACTGAAGAAGAAACCCTAGGCGAAGATCAAACAAAACTCATGTTTTCAAACTCAAACAGAGGCGGAAACAGAGGAGGATCAAACAGAGGTAGTTATAACCAAGGAGGGTTTAGCACAGGAGGATTCAATAGAGGAGGTTTAATAGAGGCGGATACAATCGAGGAGGTAATAGTTATGGAAGAGGCAAAGGCCGAGGCAGGTTCAATGACCAACAAAATCAAGAAAACGGTGATCAAAGTCAAGAGAAGAAAGATTTATCTAAAGTCATATGCTGGAGATGTGACAAGCCAGGTCACTATGCATCTGTTTGTCCTCAGAAAGCCACAGAAAATAATCTACACGAGACACAAGAAGCCGTGGCTCTTTATGTTCATGAGGTGGTGTTCTTAAACGAAGACAAGGTGATTCCAAAGAATTACGATATCAACAAAGGCGATACAAGTGCTTGGTATTTGGATAATGGAGCGAGTAATCACATGACGGGAAACAAAGAATTTTTCTCAAGCTTAGACGAGAATATTCAAGGAAAAGTAAGGTTTGGTGATAATTCATATGTTGACATTGTTGGGAAGGGTACAATTAATTTTGTGTGCAAGACCGGTGAGGAGAAGGCACTCAAAGAAATATATTACATACCAGACCTAAAGAGCAACATATTGAGTCTTGGACAAGCAACCGAGAATGGGTGTGAAGTGTACATGAAAGGAGATGCCTTAACACTAAGAGATCCACGAGGAAGACTACTTGTACAAGTTAAGAGATCACCAAATCGCCTCTACAAAGCACAGCTTGAAGTAAGTTCCACTAAGTGTCTAACAATCATAGATGATGAAACTACAATGACTTGGCATGCAAGGCTAGGTCACATAAGCATTGGAGTTATGAACAACATGGTGAAAAAGGGACTGGTGATCCGATTGCCAGATATACAACATGAGAGAAGAGACTTAGATACGTGCATGCTGGGAAAACAAACAAGAAATCAATTTCCGAATAAAGTAACTTTTCGTGATACATGTGGACTTTACTACTCAAGGAGAAGAGTGAAGCGTTTGAGCAGTTCAAAAGATTTAAGGACTTTGTTGAAAAACATAGTGGTTTTTCTATTAAGACATTCCCCACAAATAGAGAAGGAGAGTTTAACTCTGGAGAATTCAACAAATTTTGTCAATAGAAAGGAGTCCTTAGACACTTACAACACCATATACTCCACAGCAAAATGGAGTGGTAGAAAGGAGAAACAAAACTTTAATGGAGAAGACAAGAAGCTTATTAAAAGCGATGAACATTCTGAATGATATGTGGGGAGAAGCCGTACGTCATTCAACATAACTCATTAATAGTGTTCCCACAAAAGCTCTTCAAGGTAAACTCATGTCCAAGAAACCTAATGTTGAACATTTAAGAGTATTTGGGTGTGTAGCTTATGCAAAGATTATGGAACCTCATCTAAAGAAGTTAGATGATAGGTCGAGGAGTGTTATCAATCTCGGAATAGAACCTGGTTCCAAGGCTTACCGTCTCTTTGATCCCATCACAAGGAAGGTGATAATAAGCAGAGACGTAATTTTCAATGAGAAGAAAGCTTGGGAATGGTCATCAACAACAAAGCAAATCTATGGTGAACCAGGAATGTTCAAACTTTCCCGTGAAAACTTGGTAGAAGAAGGAAACGAATATGATCAAGGAAATAATGATGAGGATCATCATTCGAACCAAGAAGAAGAAGAACCGGTAGCGAACCCGGTAGTTAATAATGGTATTGCAAATCAACAAGTAATCACAAGATATGGACGTGTGGTGAATAGACCAAGGTATCTTGATGATTACACACTTCTAGCCAATATAGAAGGAGAGAAACTCTTACTCACAGTGGATGGCCAGAAAATTTCATTGAAGCCATGAATCTGCGAGAATGGGTCCCAGCAATGGAAGTCGAGTTGGACTCCATTACAAGGAACAAGACTTGGGAGCTCGTTGATAAACCGGTGAGTGTTAAACCTATAGGGCTAAAATGGATCTACAATATCAAAAGAAAAGCGGAATTTATGGCAGCTACAGAAGCAGCAAAGCAAGCTATATGGCTTAAGGAGTTAACAAGAGAGATTATTAGTATAGATGAGAAGGTCATACTAAAGATTGGCAACAAATCGGCTATTGCTCTTACCAAGAACCCGATTTTTCACGGAAGAATTGAGCATGTACCGGGAGTGAAGCAAAAGGCGGATATATTCACAAAGCCATTGGAAAGAATTAAGTTCAAGAAAATGAGGAGCTTAATCGGAGTGCAAGAGATAAAACCTTCCAAAGTTCAAGTTGGAATTAAGGGGGAGAATGTTGGATAATTCCAACATTCAAAAAAGAAATAACATCTCTTTCTAGAAGATGCTAGAAGAGATTAAAAAGAAAAGGAAATATAACAATTATCTTGGTAAGTAGATTTAGATAAGTTTAAGTAATTTATCTTTTCTATTAGAATGAGGAGGTGCTTATTCTATTATAAATAAGAGGCTATGGAGAGGTGTTTCATAAGACCTTGAGAGTGATTTAGTTTTGAGAGAGTTTCTAAATCAATAAAAGAAAAGTTGTTCTTAAAAGCTTTCAAGTTCTAGTTTGATATCTAATATTTAGATTTGACAATCATATAAACTGTCCAATCAATTAAAACTAATACGGACATTCGGGTATCAGATTGGATTCAGATAGACTTCTATGGGGTTTGGGTAATTTGGATTTAAGGGTTTAGAATTTTTGTTCGCTATTGGTTTGGTTTTTTTTATTTGTTTGGGTCAATTCGAACTACATAGTAGAAACAGTGTCTCCACTGTATTATATAACTAGGTTCGGACCCCCACGTGCATGTGGGGTTATATTTATAACACAATTTTATTTGATATTTTTTGTATTTTAATTTTATATGCTTTGTAAAATTTAGATGTCATAAATCAAATTTGGTTAATATTTAGAATAACAATGTGTAGTTAAGTGTATCATATATAAAAAAAAAGAGATGTTCATTTCGAAACAGAAAATCCGTCCAATCATGTATCCGTTGAGAATTTTCAAGCCCATCACATTTTTTAAAATAAATTACTCATTTAAAAATATTTATTTTGGGCAAAAAATTAAGTAAATAAATCATATTCGATATTTGTATTTCTCGTTTGTGACAGAAATTATAAAAATGTTTTTTCAAATAAAGTTTAGAAATAGTTATGTGTGATTAGGTATATTATCATGTATGTAAATAAAAATGCATGTTTGTTATGGAACAGAAACTCATATAATCCATATCTGTTGGAAATTTTTCGTCCCACAACTACTTTTAAAAATAAATTACTCGTTTAAAAATATTTATTTTGGGTAAGATATTAGGTAAAGAAATTATATTGATATTTGCGTTTCATATTTGTGATGGAAATTATATATATGTTTATATATTTCTCAAAAAATATCTAAAAATTTTCAATAATATATGAATTTTCCAAATATATATATATTCCAAAGATGACCTTTATCCCAAATTAGTGAAGAATTAGAAATTGAATTTATCTATCCTAATTTCTTAATCTTTTATTTTCCGAGTTACCATCAATGAAAATCATATACATAAAAGCGCAAAAATAGATTAAAGATTCAAACTTAAGTAATATCAATATGCGTGTGTGTCATTTGTAGTAGACAATTTTAAAAGAAAATAATATTTAAGGGTTTTTAATGAAAAAATATAATATTTCTTGTTGTATAACAAAGTTGTAGTTTTTTAATTGCTTTTTTCTGAGAACATTGTCTACTGAAAAAACAAGAGTTTTCTAATATTCTTCTTTCTATACCAATTTTTAAATATTTGTTTAGGTGAACTTTAATTGACTAAATGAAATGCGATCCCATAATGGCATGCATTTTTTTCTATAAATAAATACCCGACCGAAGGAAATCGCCACACCATTCATAAACACAGATTCCCAAAACATTCTCAGTGAAAAATTCGTGAATAAAAAGTAAATCCTTCAGCTTCAACTTACCCCAAAGATGATCGACGAAATTGTGGATCTGTTCACTGGCGGCAGAAATGTGAAGGTGAAAGGAATGGTGGTTCTGATGAAAAAGAACGTTCTTGATTTCAACGATTTTAACGCTTCGTTTCTCGATCGTCTCCATGAATTTCTTGGAAATAAAGTTACTCTTCGTCTCATAAGCTCCAATGTTTCTGATTCTGGTAAAAATCTCAGCTCTTATTTTCGACTTTCGAATTTGGATATTTTAAATTTGTCTTCAGCGTCTCATAAGCTCCCATTTCTTATTTACCTGTGTCAATTAGATAATCTTCCTTTAATTTTTTAAGTTCGCTTTTACCAATATATTTGTTATTTTCTACATAAATATTTTCTTTTTGTCCTTTTCCACAGTTGTTATGAATAATGAATATGATATATTCCATGATTTCTTAACATTATATGAATGGAACCTGTTTTTGTTTTTGTTTTTTTTACTTTTGTAGAAGAAAAGAAATTAACCTGTACTAATTTCTAAACACCAACCATTGATAAATTGTGTTTAATTTATTCGATAAAAAAAATTTAAAAAATGCTGAATTTTTTTTTAATCTTCCGCCTCCAAAATGGACAAATCATAGTAGACAGATATAAATTTATGTCCACACGCATAACATTAAATGTATTTTTAAGTTGAATTTTCAATGTATTCATGAATCATGTGTATGGCCAAAATTTTATATTTCATACATACACTCAACTAAATTAGAAAGATTTTTCCTTTCCTTTTATAGTCATTACAACTTCCTATTATTTTATTTTTTTCAGGAAATGGTTCAAAAGGCAAACTAGGCAAGGCTGCTCACTTGGAAGATTGGATCACAACAGTCACATCTTTAACCGCAGGAGAATCAGTCTTCAAGGTCACATTCGATTACGACACCGATTTTGGTTACCCTGGAGCTTTCTTGATCAAAAATAGCCATCCCAGCGAGTTTTATCTCAAAAGTCTCACTCTTGAAGACGTTCCAGGCCATGGCAGAGTTTATTACCTTTGCAATTCTTGGGTTTACCCTGCTAAACGCTACACTAAAGACCGCATTTTCTTCTCGAACAAGGTAACTAAACCCTTCTCTGTGGACTTATATTAGTCCGAAATGTTTTTCTTGATATGTTTAAACAAATATGTTTCAGACTTATCTTCCACATGAAACTCCAGAACCGTTGCTAAAGTACAGAGAAGAAGAGCTTGTGAGCTTAAGAGGAACTGGCGAAGGAGAGCTTAAAGAATGGGACAGAGTATATGACTATGCTTACTACAATGATTTAGGTGATCCACCAAATAATCCACGACCTGTACTTGGAGGATCATCAGAGTATCCTTATCCAAGAAGAGGAAGAACCGGGCGAAAACCGACTAAAGAAGATCCTCAAACCGAGAGCAGGTTATCGATAATATCAACCGTAGATATATATGTTCCGCGAGATGAAAGATTTGGACACTTGAAGATGTCTGATTTTGTTGGTTATAATCTGAAAGCGATTGCTAAGGTTATCCAGCCTGCACTTGAAACTCTGTTTGACGAAACTCCAATGGAGTTTGATTCTTTTGAAGATGTTCTTAAGATCTACGAAAAAGGAATAGATTTACCAAACCAGGGTTTGATTGATAGTATTGCTAAGAATATACCACTCCCGATGTTAAAAGAGATATTCAAAACAGATGGTCAAACATTTCTTAAGTTTCCTGTGCCTCAAGTCATCAAAGGTTGATACTTTTTTCTTGATTCCTCTTATGCCAATATGTTTTTGATCGAACTAAATCTTTATTTTTCTTGTTTTTAAGAGGACAAAACTGCGTGGAGAACCGATGAAGAATTCGCTAGAGAAATGCTTGCTGGACTAAACCCTGTTGTTATTCAACTTCTTCAGGTTTTAATCCATTAAATTTCTAGATAATAAATAGCGATTCTTTAGTTTTTTTTCTGCTTTCTTACAGTTTTTTTTGGTATGTTAACTTGCAGGAGTTTCCTCCAAAGAGCGAGCTTAAAAGAGAATCATACGGAAACCAGAACAGTACAATCACCAAAAGTCACATAGAACAAAGTTTAGATGGCCTCACTGTTGAAGAGGTAACAACTACTACTGCCGTTCCATTTTATAAGAAGTTTTAGCTGAAAGCGCGCATATTAAACTTACTTTTCTTTATAAATGTATTATTTAATATTTTACATGAAATCCACTCAACCAATTAAAACTTAATATTTATATAACAACTTGTAAATTTTTTAATAAAATAGAACAAGAGAATTTGGCTAAAAACTCTTATATTTTGGAAAAAAAGAGTACTATCAAATAAAGCGGTTGTCAACGTGAAAACTAATTGTATTTTGCTAATTCAGGGTCTGGAAAAGGAAAGGTTGTTTATATTAGACCATCATGACACACTAATGCCATATTTGGGACGTATAAACAAAACCACAACCAAGACTTATGCAACGAGAACGCTTCTGTTTTTGAAAGATGATGGGACCTTGAAGCCATTAGTGATAGAGCTGAGTTTGCCTCATCCTAATGGAGACAAATTTGGAGCAGTGAGTGAAGTATATACTCCTGGTGAAGGGGTTTACGACTCTCTATGGCAGTTGGCTAAGGCTTATGTTGGCGTAAATGACTCTGGAAATCATCAGCTTATCAGCCATTGGTAATGGATTGGATATATAATCGTTAAGCTGGGGAAGAAACTGAAGTTTAACTTTTATTTTTTCTTTGTCTTGCAGGTTACAAACACATGCATCGATTGAACCGTTTGTGATTGCTACAAACAGACAGTTGAGTGTTCTTCATCCAGTTTTTAAGCTTCTTGAACCTCATTTTCGTGATACAATGAACATCAATGCACTTGCTAGGCAAGTCTTGATCAGTGGTGGTGGTGTCGTTGAGACCACTATATTCCCTTCTAAATATGCAATGGAGATGTCATCATTCATTTACAAAAACCATTGGACTTTCCCTGACCAAGCCTTACCAACAGAACTCAAAAAGAGGTAATATATACATTTATACACAAATCTTTGCTAGCCATTAGCCATTTTCATTGTGATCAAAGAAACCGTTGTTTTTCGCCTTTTGCGATTGCAGAGGAATGGCGGTTGAGGACGCGGAATCACCACACGGATTACGTTTGAGAATTCAAGACTATCCTTATGCAGTGGATGGGCTTGAGATTTGGTATGCTATAGAATCATGGGTTAAAGACTACATTTCCTTGTATTACAAGAAAGACGAGGATGTCCAAACCGATACTGAGCTCCAAGCCTGGTGGAAGGAAGTGCGCGAGGAAGGTCACGGAGACAAAAAGTCAGAATCTTGGTGGCCTAAAATGCAAACTCGTGAAGAACTCATTGAATCTTGCACTATAATAATCTGGATTGCTTCTGCTCTTCACGCCGCGGTTAATTTCGGACAGTATCCATTCGCAGGGTACATACTAAACCGGCCAACCATAAGCCGTAAGTTTATGCCAAAGGAAAACACTCCAGAGTTTAAAGAACTTGAGAAGAATCCAGATAAAGTATTCTTGAAGACCATCACAGCTCAGCTTCAAACACTTCTTGGGATTTCTTTGATTGAGATTTTGTCTACTCATTCGAGTGATGAGGTTTATTTGGGACAGAGAGATTCTAAAGAATGGGCAGCTGAGAAAGAAGCGTTGGATGCTTTTAAGAAGTTTGGTAAGAATGTAAAAGAGATTGAGAAGAAGATTGATGAGAGGAATGAAGATGAGAATTTGAAGAACAGAACTGGTCCGGTTAAAATGGCTTATACTAATTTGTATCCTAGCAGTGAAGGTGGAGTTACCAATAGGGGAATACCAAATAGTGTATCTATCTGAAAGAGCTCTCAGGATTGGTGTTTGCTTTCTTGTTATTAGCTATATTTACTAGATCGGTTTACTAGTCGGTGTGGCCTATAAACATCATAAATAAAACATTCTATACTATTAAACATTAATATGTGTTTATCCAAACCATTAGGTCAACATATATGATATATGAATTGGTGTTTGCCTTAATCTTTTCTATATTGTGGTTGTGTTACAGTCTTGATTCTTGTTATTAGCTATATACCGTTACTATCGCCGGTTTACCAGATCGGTTTATTAGCCTTTAAGCATCATAACAAAAACAGTATATACTATTAAACAATAATTAATCTCTTTATCCAAACCATTAGACCAAATAGGCAAATCTTCGAAATAATCAAGATTTGGTCAACAAATGTGAAATCGTAGTCAAAAACTCAAAATTAGTCATATTTTTTAGTTAATTAATATATTTTACATGATTCTGAGTATCTGATATGTTGTTAATTGATTAAATTTCTTATTTCTTTTCCTACTATAAAAGTTGAAACTTGAGACTCAATTGAATAAGAATCAATGAATTTTTACTTTTTTTGACAAAGAATGTTTTCATTAGATTAAGCTTTAATCTTATACAAGGAAGAGGGAATTAAACATCCTCTATGATTACTACAATACTCCTCTAAAACAAACAAGGTTGACACAAATAGAAACTCTTTACAAGAGCTTGACAGCAGATTTGAAGTATAACTCAAATGCGTCAAAAGGGTGGTGAGACGCCAAAGAAATAACCTAGTCGTAACATACATCATATGTTTGACTTTGAATAATAACATATTTCATCGGAGCCCATCTTCCAAAAGAGACCGGTTGCTTCTTCTAGACCGGTACAAGCTAAGTAAGATAACAAGGTGGTGCAAATGCTGGAATATTTCTCGGTATTGTACCCGAGGAACTTTTGACCTCGCCAAGAGAGCCAATGTGGTAGGAGAGTTCTCTCCGTAAGGAAGGAGGAAGATGGAGATCATTTTGACGGAAAATAGACACGTTGATACATGAAACATGTCCTTTTTTTAATTGTTTTTTCAAAATAACGTTTCTGCAAAGATGTAGGTCACCATGCAAAATTCTTCTTTCAAAATATTTATCACAGTACAAATAATTCCGTTGTTGATTCAATTTTTGATGCCTTTATCCTTACTGTTACTCCAGATATAAATGTAACTCTAACAAAAGAGTTTTCAAACTCAGAAATTTATGATACCCTATGTCAAATAGGTGCAGACAAAGTTCCGGGTCCGGATGATTTAGCGGCACAATTTTACCAACAATGTTGGGATTTGGAATATAAAATCTTGCTGATGATTCATTAATTTTTTGCCAAGCAAATCGTATAAATTGTCAAACTATCAAAGTGATCTTTCAAACTTACAAAATGTGCTTAGGACAAATGATCAATCAATCAAAATCTGTCATTACATTTGGCTCTAAAGTTCATGGACAAACTCAAGAAAGACTCAAAAGGATTTTAGACATCAGTAATCAAGGCGGTGAAGGCAAATATTTAGGACTATTTGAACAGTTTGGGCGTAAAAAAAAAATGAAATGTTTAAATATATTATAGAAAAATTACGCCAATGAACTGCTTTATGGAGCTCCAAATATCTTTCTCCTGCTGGGAAAGAGATTATGTTAAAATCTGTAGTCATGGCTATGCCTGTTTATTTAATGTCATGCTATCTCTAAGATAGATTGTATTATGGTTCAATATCGGTGGGAAAAAGATGAACATAAACATGAAATTTTTTGGATAGCATAGAAAAAATTTCAAATGTTAAAAATGATGGTGGTTTAGGTTTTCAAAATTTAGAACAGTTTAATGACACTCTTTTAACGAAACAAGCATAGAGACTTCTTTATAATGAGGATTCAGTTTTTGAAGCCAAATCACATCAATATCAATTGTATGGTTGGTCTTCTATACTTAGTGGACTCAAGCTATTAAAACAAGGCTGCAGATTCCTGATTGGTAATGGGAAGTCAACTCGTGTCTACAAGGATGTTTGGATACCGTCAGACCTTCCACGACCGGCAACAACAATTGTTGAGATTTCAATATTCAAGTTAGTGATATAATCAAGAGACAAGGACATTACCGATCTTGGGATTTGGAGATGTTCGACTTCGTACTCATAGAGGAAGACAAGATTTTAGTACAAATCATTCATCTTCCTATCAAAGAGGAAGCTGATAAAGTGGTTTGAAACTTATCACCTCATGGTCATAATTCAGTTAAGACAAGCTATAACCTTCCAACATTAATCCATTATGCTAATCACTTACCCATAGATCCTCCCATGGAAACCCACATATTAAAACTCAAGTGTGGAAATTATCAATAATGCTCAAAATTAAGCATTTCCTTTGGCATACTCTTTCAAAAGCTATAGGAACGATTACAAAATTAAACACAAGAGGCACAAAGATGGATATGAAATGTCAACGATGTTGTATAGAAGATGAATGAATAAATCATCTTTTATTTACTTGTCTAATTTCTTTACAAACTTGGAAACTTTCACATTTATCTTTTCTGTATTAATTTATTCCGTCAAATGATTTAGAAGAAAATTTAAAAAAATTTCTCATAATACAAACAGAAAATCATTTAACAATTTCACAACAATAAAAAAACCTACCTTTTTGGATTATGTGGAGAATTTGGAAATCTAGAAATGATTTATTGTTTAACAAAAAAAAATAAACCCAAAAAATGATATTGATTTTACAAATTCAGATATAAATGAATAGGTTTCAAATAATAAGTCTTTCAACCTCACCCAAAACCCAAACATGATTAAATGCAATAATGATGCATTTTTCAATTCCCAAAATAAACAAGTCTATGCTGGATGGTAAGTGCGAGGCCATATAGGAGTCCCAAATTTTTTAGGGTTCTTTAAATTTAAAATATATTACCTCTCCGCTAGAGGTTGAAACAAAAACAGTACTAACTACATTGCAAATGACTTGGTGTAATGGTTTTTAAAAAAAGAAATCTTTGAAGGTATTACCAAGTGCTCGTTAACTTAACTAATGGAGACCAATAAAATATTTCAGTTCTTAATCTGTGTAAGACATCAAGACATAAATGAAGAAATTTGAAGGAATGCAAATATGATATGTTTTAAGAGCCAACAGTGAACCAGCTCATATTTTAGCAACTAATAGATAGTTAACTTCCAATAACTTATTTTGTTGAATTGTATTTATCTTCCTATTTTTGTCTTTTGACTTCCACTGATCAAAATAATAAAATAATGTTATGGATATAATCATTTATGATTATCCATTTACTATATTGAGATAGAGTTAATCATTTTTATCACTTAGTAGCTTTGCCTCCATGTTACTTTGTCTCCACGTTGACGTTACTTTGTCTCCACGTTGACGTTACTTTGTCTCCAAGTTATTTTAGTAGTATATATATGCTCTTTCATTTGTTGTACGAACAGAGAAATAAGAATAAGTAGAAAGATCCATTCTTCTCTACAGCCCACGTCCATATTGTTTATTTACAAATTTATTTCTTTACTTTATTATTTTATTTATTATTATAACACATGTTATTAGCACGAATAAGTTCTGAATCTAACCTAATTTTTTCTAATTAAAATTTCAAAGTAATATTTAAATTTATTTACTTTAAATATTTAAAATAATTTATTTATTATATTTTAAAAGTAAATTTCATACTTTATTATTTTAATTTAAAATTTATATTTATTTAATATAAATATATAATCATAAGATTATGCTTTTTTCGAGTTAGTCGTAATATAAGATAAGTTATGCCTCCATTACAACAAAATAAAAAAGCTATATCTTTTTTCGGATTGATCGTAATATAAGGGAGGCTCTGCCTCTGTTACAAAAAAAATAAAAAAAAGGTATAAATTATTTCCAAAATGATCACTTATAGGGTAGACTCTGCTTCTACCCGATCAATTAAATAAAAAATTAAGTCTCATTAAATAACTGAAAGTCAAGTGTCTGAATTCTTATATGGAAGGCTTATGCCCTATGAATTCTTATATACAAAGTTGTGACTATTAATTTGTTTTTATGAATTTATTTATTTAAGTAATCAATTTAATTTAAATAATAAATATATGTGGTATATAAGTATAAAGACATTAAAAATGTCTTTGAAAAATTAAATTATTTTCTCATATGGAGAATTTTGTGAGGCACTTGTAAATTTAAGATTAGACAGTGCAAAAGTAATGAAAAGTTTAGATGAGCTAGTCTCTCGACTTCCAAAAACATAAATTTTATAATTGATCATATTTTATATCTCCAAAAGTCTCAAAAAAAACTTGTTGAAGTTTCAAAGACATGTTGTCTTATTGATAATAATATAAAGACTATAAATAAGAATGACATTAAATATCTTTGCATTACCTCAAGGAGGAAATATTGAATTTTTTGTTTCTCAGTATTATCCTCCGTATTATATTGCACAAAGATATATATAATCACATCATATGTGACAGTTAAACTCAAAGTTTACTTGTACATTTGAAATTTTAAATAAAGACTTAGATATTTTGGTTCAGTCATAATGTAAAAAATGTGCAAAATATTAATAGTCATTCATTGGAAACCATAAGAGTTTTTGATCTAATGAGTTTTCGATCTAATGAGTTTTCATATGATGCATGTTTTTAAAGAAAGCTTATAGTTCGACCATCACTAACCAAAAACTGGGAATGAAACTTTGGTATTCTTATAGATAATACATGATAATATATGTAGATATATTCATCTTTTATCCGAGCCTGTTTGATATTTTATGATATTGATTGACACATCTAATAGATGGTCAAATATGTGTGTGTCTTTAGACAACACAAATACGGCTTTAGCAAGATTCATTTACCAAATAATCAGGCTCTTAAAAGATTTTACTTTACAAGCCTTTAGAGACATATATATGTCAATGAGAATTGATGTTGAACATCTAGTTTCTCATGTTCAAAATGGCATGGCTAAGTGTTTAATCAAATGCTCGACCACATCAATTAAATGTGGTATCAAATGCTCGACCACATCAATGGAGACATGCATGTATATGATTATATGATGCAAAAAAAATTAAAAAAATGGCATAAATGATAGTAAACATAAGGTTTACTAATTGATTAAAGCATAACATAACCGGTTTTGCCATCCTGGTCAATCAATGATATCAGAGATCATTGAAACATTATTATGAATAAATAGAAATGTAGCTTTCAAGCATGCTTACCGTTCATACATCAAAATGTAACATTTCATTTATGTTAAATTATTTAAATCTATATTTCATTTATGTTAAATTATTTAAATCTATATTTCATTTAAATTTATATATTATTAATGGAGTGAAAGGTTATACCTTTTGAACCAAAAAAAAAAAAGGTTATACCTCCTCCTTGATTCTAAAGTAAGTTATGCCTCATAAATCATATGGATTCAGGCCAAATCACCATTTTTGATTAAACAAGCTCAACCCCCAATCATACTCATTGATATAACCGATCTAAAAAATAAGAATTGATCTAAGATGAATGGATAATACAAACCATCATCTTGAGAAAAGAGTATTGAGAGTCTTACATGATTTGATGCATACTACTTTACTCAAAATGAGGAAATAATTAGATATGCTATTGATCCTAGTGAGATTCAGTTTGAGATGGATGTACTAGAAGAGTTATCATCTCGAGGGGGAGAATTAAAGAATCTCACATTGACTATAAGTTGATAATTTTAGCGAGTTTACGTCCCAAAGTTTGAATTACTTTGGTGAGTTTACCTCCTGAAATTCATTGCTTATTGAAAGTCGAATGAAATAACTAGAGACATCCATAAGATAATGTTCACACTAAAATGAGCTTATCATTCATAAAGCAAATCGAAAGGATTGCAAAAACGATATATGGTGAAATTTAATTTCCATGAGTTGGCATGGAACATGCAGTTTTGCATGTCATTTACTCATAAAGCCAGCAAGTTATTAAACAATATTTCTCCTATTTTTTTTAGTCATGGTTGGAGATTAAAGTTTTCTCTTTTGAAATTGTATGAGTGTGATATATATTATAAATGCTCAACCACACCATAATATTCCAAAGAGAATATAATATATACTTTTGGAGATAAATTTTCACTTTAATAAGTCATCATTCAGATATGTGCTTATTGAAAGATTTGCAGATCATCATTTTGATGATCATTATAGAGAGTTAAGTAGTTTGAGTCCTTGAAAATGATAATGAACTTAAAATTCAAAGGATCACTATTCTGATATAATGCAAATCAAACAGCTGATAAATGAGATTTCATGAAATGAATTATCATCATAGATCCTCGCATGAATAAATATGAACTTAAAGTTCAGAGGATAATTCATTCTTATATTCCAGCTGAAATGCTCCATATATGTCCTTGAAGGACTAAGTCTATGGCGATAGACTACTTTGGTTCTATAAATAAAGAAAATCCTCATAAACTAAAAAGAGCAAATAATTAAAGAGGATTAGACTTCTAAAGAGAAGCTATTGATCGTTGACTTATGTTTAGTTTATAATCATGTCCATGAATAAAATTATTGATAATGATCAATGATAAAGAGATCTTGATTAACCATGTCATTACGGAAAACATAGAACCAAAGACAAAAATGATTATAGACAATATAAATTATATAACGCGCGCGATATAAATAAAGAGGATCATGAAACTCCGCCATATATGATGAGCGTAGAGACTCCGCTATGTAAGCGTGGAGAAAAAATATTGGCCAATAAATAAAAAAGGCAGCCAAGTCTAAATTAAACTCGTATACAAACAAATTTTTTTGGAGCAATAGTTAAAGCATCAAAAGGTATTGTGATATAGAAAACAAAATGGTATGTCGTGCCAGTTTTGTTAAGTACCTTATAAAAAAAAATTTGATGCTATATATTAGAGACTTGAATTGCGCCTCAAGGGGAATTCTTATAGAACTTAATCCCCAAAAGATATATGATATCATAATTATGTTTCGGGTGAAATTTTAAGTATGATGTTTCAAACATCATCAAAACTCTATAGGAGTTATTTGGAATATAAAACCTTAGAAGACAAAATTGTCCCAGGTATTCCAACTGAACATATATCTAAGAGATGTTAAATTAAGCACCTCCAAAGAGGATGTATGCTCATTTTGTGGATTAAATAATCCAGACGCATAAACAAATTCTTGCGTCATTATAAAGAAATCCTCATATGGATTCATAATCATATTGATGATGCAAGAACTCATATGAAAGATGAGTTCATAAGAAAATATCTTGGAAGGACACATTTTTGTCTCAAACTCTAAACAGAGTATTTCCAAGATAAAATAAGTATGCATCAATCAAGCTATACGAAAAGGATCTTAGATGCTTTAACATAGATAAAGCAAATCTTTAAGTACTCAAATTGCCAATAGATTTCTGGATATTGAAGAAGATCCATTCAGACTATATGTAAAGAAAATAGCTTGAGTACTCCAATAGTCAATAAATCTTTGAATGTTGAAGAAGATCCATTCAGTCCTTGTCAAGATAACAAGGAAGTACTATGTCCCGAAATACTTTATATGTGTACTATCGGTTAACTTTTATATCTTACAAATTGTATTATACAAGAAATAGAATTTGCTACTAATTTACTTGCATGATATAACTCATCCTCTACGTGTAAACATTGAGATGAGATTAGACATATCTTCCGCTATCTTGAAGGTATGATTGACTAAGAAATTTTATTTTAGAAACCTCCGAGTTTGGTCTAGTTGGTTTTGCAGATGCAAGATTCATCAGATTCGTATAAAGTTGGATCCCAAACTGAAAGTATTTTCACCATTGGAAGAAATTCAGTCTCGTGGCATTCATAAAACGGATCGTGTTCGCTATTTCTCCAAATGATGATGAAGTCGCTGTGACGCCCAAATCAAAGAAAGAAATTTCAAGAGCAACATGACAAAAATAGATTCTTTCGAGATCTATTTACAAATGTTCTTCCCACTTCAACATTTGAAAGAAGATTGAGATGATCAGTATGCATTTTTAGGAGATGATGCTTCGAGAGAGAGAAATATAAAAACATGCGTAGATGCACTCTTTTTTCCTTAACATATATTTTATCCCATTGAATTTTTCTATGATAAGATTTTTAACGAGACAGCAAATGACACACTGAAAATATAATGTAGTATCTTAAAAGTTTTACACTATTCCATAATCATTACAATATAAAAAAAAATGTGAATCATCGGCGAGAGTTATAAAAAAAAAAACTATATCGATTTTTTCCAAAAAAAAGTTGTGTTATTATACTTTTTTTCTTTTTATCATGTTTTTTTTTTAATAAATTTTTTCATAATAAGAATTTTAATGAACAGTATATAATTCATAAATTGTAATGGATAATTAAGAAAAAATGTTATGGATATAATTATTTATGATTATCCATTTATTATATGAGATAGAGTTAATCATTTTTATCACTTAGTAGCTTTGCCTCCATGTTACTTTGTCTCCACGTTGACGTTATTTTGTCTCCAAGTTATTTTAGTAGTATATATATGCTCTTTCATTTGTTGTACGAACAGAGAAATAAGAATAAGTAGAAAGATTCATTCTTCTCTACAGCCCACGTCCATATTGTTTATTTACAAATGTTGTTTCTTTATTTTATTATTTTATTTATTATTATAACAAATAATTATCTGCGGTTAAAAAGCAAAAAAAAAATAACTTTTCTGCTAAGAAACGAAAACGAAAAAGACAAAACCTCAAATTAGTTTCGGATCTACTAGTATTTGCCAATAACGCTTATAGCCTCATACCTAGAAACAAAGAAGAATCGGAGCGGACATCAAAATTAGGCACCAATTAGAGATTAAAAAAAGACAATTTTTTTAAACACCATTAAACTTATATTCTCACCCTATAAAAACTATATCTTAAATATAAAATAGTGAATCCAAACTCAAAATTTTAATTATAAATTTTTTAAAATTAATTTTTGTGTTTGTGATACTTTTGAAAACTAAAACATTTTTGTAGTATTTTTTAAAATTTTAATTAATGATGGTATTTTTAGCAACAAAACCTAAAAGTGTCAAGAATTTCTCCTAAAAAAATCATTATACCGTTAATGTAATCGTTCACAGAAGCGATTGGAGAGAATTTGTTTCTCGATGGTTACTGGGTTGGTGGCGGCGAAGAGCTCCATTGTTTCCGGCATCAAGCTTTCAGGGATCATAACTTCCTTCAACGCCGCAGATGTCGTTGGCTTGAAATGGCAACGATTCTCATCCAATTCGTGGGAAAGCTCAAGCTTCCTTTCTGTCTTTAGGTAAAGTCTCGATTTCTGGCTTAGAGTATCGATTTTGGTATTTCTTTGAGGTCACGTTGAACAAAAATGGTTCGTTAGAGCTTTAGTTTGTTGCCATTGTATATACAGAGTGACTAAATGGAATTTGCAGGTGGAAGATACTTGACTTTGCTTAACTTAAATGTTCTATATCGTTGAGAAGCAAGAGACTGCAGTTTCACGCTGGTCATCGAATCATTCATTTTCATTTGCTATTATGCGTTTCTGAATCTGTTTTGGAGATTCTTCTTCCTCATACCACTGATCGATAAATTTCCCTGTGAAAATGTGCAAACCGTTTTCTTTGTTGAGTGTTTGGTCAGTTTCTTTCATTGCTTACTAAGATCTTCGTTTCTTTCATTTCCCTGTTTGGTTTTGGATACGGGGACGCAGAGAAGATGATTGGATTTTGTATTGCAATTTCAAACATATGTCTTTCAAACAGTTTCTGTGTAGTCATACAAGTTAAGATTGATTTTGCAAAACAGTAATTGGCTTCTTGGTATAGAGCTGAATTTTGAACAACACTTGTCTCATGTCTTCATGTATAACCATTTATCAGCCTTAGTATAAATTCTGAGTCACACATTTATTATAGACAGTCAGACCAGTCTTAGTGTTATGTCTATAGTGCAGTCTATTGTAGTTACAACCATTTAGCCCGTGTCTAATTTGGCTGGTGCATTGTTGGGTTTTTTTGTTTGCCAGGTGGTATGTACGGAATGCCTCCACCAATGGACAGGTATGGCCTTGGGTCCTGCTGCTATGGTATGTATAACAATTAACAGTAAGCTGCTTGCTTCTTATCCGTTATAAGTCAATGGACATTTAACAATATGTGTGAGCCATTCTTTGCAGATGCCAAGACATATCACATTTTGCTTGGCGAGTTATGCCAAGACATATCAGCCTTTAGTTAACACTAGCTCGTTTGTTATGGCTACCTAAGGGCTAAAGTAAGACCCAACACTAACAGCACAGAGCAATTTTAAGAATTAAAGGTACCTGAAAATGCAGACTGTTCAAACTAGCCTTGGGAAAAAGTAACTAGACCCGAATACCCGATCTGAACCGATTCGAAAAAATCCGAACCAAACCCGATCCGAAATTTAGAAATACCCGAAAAGTATCTCAAATTCTAAATCTGAAAAACCGAACCCAAACCTGAACCGAACCAAGAACGGAATGGGTACCCAAAATATCCGAATATATTTATATATACAAATATTAATTATATTTTTCTAATTATCTAAAATTAAAATTATAACCTAGATATATCAGTTATTTTAAAACTAAAATAGTCAAAATATCTAAAATACCTATATTATTTGTAATTAGCACAGATGGACAAGGATGGAGAAGAAGTTGAACAAGTCTTGGTACAACACCAGCCTCGACGACAGTTTGGATTTTTTTATTGGTCCCTTTAGAAAGGTATTTGAGAGCCCAACATGCATTTTCCAAGACTTGCTCATCACTAGAATGAATTAATCTTTCTAGGGCTTGAAGCAGAGCGGGTTTCACTTGGCCACCACGGCACAAGTTTAACAATGTCCATGTAACAATTCTAAGCATCGATAATTTGGTATGCTCATTAAGCTGATTGAGCAGTGGAACCAATACGCCACATCTAACAACATATTCACAGCATTGCGATGAATCACCAGCGATGATACATAAAGCCCATACAGATTGCTCACGGACATCATCCTTAGGTGAAGAAAGAAGATGGACAAAATTGGAACAGCATTGAGATCGATTAAAGATTTTGTATGCTCCGATGTTCCAGATGCAATGTCTGTTAGAACCCAAGCTGCCTCTAACTGAATCTTAGGGTAATCCTCTTTCGTAAGAAACTCAACGAGCCGAGGCACAACACCAGAATCTATCACTTTATCGATTGGAGATTTCTTGATCGATAAAAGATTCCTGAACTGAGTTGTTTACTTAAGCGCTCGAATTTCTAGAAATGAAATTGCGGGACAAATCTTATAAACGTGATAACCTAATAGCAAAGGCGAGACTTGGTCTCTGTCCTTAACTCAATAAATCGCCGGTAGTGTGACCGTTCGGTGCAATCTTTGAATCCCAAGATACAATTGCAAACAATGCCTTTTCACAACACTCGAAAATAGGAACCCAACAAACGATAGATTCTACAATACTCTCGAATGGCCTTACGATTTTAGACACAAGACGAGAGAGATTTTTTGTTGGTTCAAAAATGAATGAAATCGATATCTTGAGTTTTAAAATATATAGAAAGAGAGAGCGGTTTTGTTCAAATTCCGCTAAAGAAAATCTCGGATCATTAATGCAAACGTTATGCGTAAATCTCTCAGCAGATATTACGTGAATATTCGATCGTTACGCGCAAATCTCTCAGCGCATTAACATGAAAAGAATATTCGAATTTTTCCCAAAAAGAAAATTACGCGCGCGCGGGCCTCTGGAGGCCCATTGCCACGAACCAAGAGCCACGAGCCCCGAGCCCCGAGCCTCAAGCCCGAGCCCGCCGGCCGGCGGCGCGCGCATGTGGTCCCTCTTTCCTCTCTCCATAGCCATTTAAATAAATGTATGACTATGACCATATATATACCACTTCAAAACATAAGTTACAAGCAATGTGGGACATTTTCCCAACTTACTTATATTTTGAGAGTGAAGAAAGGCTTTGCCATTTATTGGTCCATGCTCATTTCTTTTCAACTCACACACAATTTTATAAACCCATTTGTCTATTAAAATTGTGAGCCAACAATCCCCCACATGAATAGAAATGACTCTAAACTTAGACAGACTTTGAAACGACTCTAAACTTAGACGGACTTGACTAGACTAGACATGACTCGACTAGACTAGACAGACTTTTGAGAGTATACGAAATGTAACTATATTTGAGAGGTAGCATGTTTCACCTTTGAACCAATCATTTTTAATATCTGTCGGGTTTACTCGGCCAGGAGGTGAACATAGCCCGGTCAATTTGGTTCAAAATCCGCGGGTCCCGCCCCGTTAGACCCGCCGCGGGGCGGGTGCGGGTCAACAAAAACAAAAATATCAAACAAGCAGGGCGGGTGCGGGTCGGAAATTATTACTACGGGGCGGGTGCGGGTCACAGTATTTAGAGAAGCGGGTTTGCGGCTATCTGCATATATATAAAGTTGTGTGTTGTTTTAGAAGTTTATATTAAAACTGTGTGTTGTTTTTGATTAAAATTTAAAACTGTGTGTTGTTTTTTGATTAAAATTTTAAAACTGTGTGTTGTTTTGAAAACAAAAGACCTAACCCTAATTTTAACTTCAATCGTGAACTCAGAATCACTGGCACTGCTGCCTCTTTCTCTTCTCTCTTCTATCACACGCCGTCACCGAGTATAGGAAAAGCTTGGCTGTTGGATTTTTATTCCAGTTTTTGTCTCTTCTCTCTTTCTTTGGCTCTCTCTCATATTCGATAATCTATTTCTCTTTTATCACCACAGTCACCATTCTCTTTGTCTCTCTCTTTCTTTCTCATATTTGACTGCTCAAATTGAAATGGATTTCGAGAATCAAGATGGAGCTAATGATGGTGGGAAGATGCCAACTAATCCGACTGTTACTAGTGAGGGATCAAGTTTACCAGCAAAAGAATCTATGGAAAGTAAGAGCAAGAGGAAGAAGAACTCACCTACGTGGGAGAATTTCACTGTCATCTCTAGGACCAATAGTGAAGGTGTCTCTGAACTAAGAGCTAAGTGCAACCACTGCACAAAAGACTATGCTTATGAATCACATAAGCAAGGTACATCTAACTATAACCGACATTCACAAGTTTGCATTAGGACGCCTAGGAATGGTGATGTAGGTGCAATGTTTGTTAGTGGAGATGGGAAACTACAAGCTAGAAAGATAGATCAGGGTGTGTTCCATGAAATGCTAGCAAAGTGCATAATTGAGCATGATCTCTCCTTCTCATATGTTGAATATGATAAAGTTAGGGCGATCTGGAACTATTTGAATGCTGATGTGAAGTATATAAGTAGAAATATAGCTGCTGCAGACGTTTATAAGTTTTATGAGAATGAAAAGTCAAAGTTGAAGTTAGAATTGTCGGAAATTCATGGTAGGATCTCTTTCACATCTGATCTTTGGACTGCTATCACTGTGGAAGGGTACATTTGTTTGACAGCTCATTACGTAGATAAACATTGGAAGCTTAGGAATAAGATTCTGTCCTTTATTGCTATGCCTCCGCCACATACGGGAATAGATTTAGCTATGAAGATCGTTGAGGTGTGGAAAGAGTGGGGGATAGAGAGAAAAGTGTTCTCTTTGACTCTAGATAATGCTAGTAATAACGATAGCATGCAAAACATATTGAAGAGGCAGTTGGTTATACAAAACGATTTGCTATGTGGTGGAGAGTTCTTCCATGTAAGATGCTCTGCCCACATTCTAAATTTGATTGTTCAAAAAGGTTTAAATGTGATGGGTGATGCTTTAGGAAAAATCAGAGAAAGCATCAAGTATGTTGAAGCTTCAGAGGCTTGTAGTAAATTGTTTGCAAGCTGTGTGGATTCTGTTGGGATTAAGCTTAAGGCTGGTTTAACATTAGATGTGCCAACGCGCTGGAAGTTTACATTTAAAATGCTTGACAGAGCTACCAAATACCGCTTTGCATTTGATAGTTATCAAGGTCTTGATCCAAACTACAAGTTTCTTCCAACAAGAGAAGAGTGGGAATTAGGGATGCAAATCTGTGAGCTGCTGCAGCCATTTGACGAGATAGCCAAGCTGATTTCAGGTTCAACTTTTCCAACATCAAATCTGTACTTTATGGAAGAGTACAAGATTGAGCATTGGCTACAAATAAATGAGAGGAGTGGAGAAACAGTTATTGTCAAGATGGTTGAGGCTATGAAAGGAAAATTCGATAAGTATTGGCATGAATATAGTCCCATTCTTGCAATGGCAGCTGTTTTTGATCCTAGATTTAAGTTACCACTTCTAGAGTATTGTTTCACAAATCTCGAAGAGAGTACCTGTGAACAGAAGATGGAGCATGTGAAAGCCAAACTGAATCTACTTTTCCAAGCTTATGCTAAGCCCGAAGCGGAGAGCTCTTCAGCACCTAAAGAACATTTACAAACATCAGCGGCTGGGACAGGTTTCATAAATTATGATGTAAGTATCTTAATATATATTTAGTTTTTGCTACAAAGATCTTACTAATGACATGTTACATGACTTGGCATTGATGTAGGATTTTCACAACATTCGCAAAAAGAATGTATATGCTAGTGGGAAATCTGCGTTGGATAGGTACTTGGAAGAACCACTAGTAGACATAGATATGTTTCCAAATCTAAATGTCTTGGATTATTGGAAAGACAACTCTCATCGCTTTGGAGAGTTATCTAAGATGGCTTGTGATCTTCTAAGCATTCATATCACAACGGTAGCATCAGAATCCTCCTTTAGCATTGGATCAAGAGTCTTAAATAAGTATAGAAGTTGTCTTCTCCCACGAAATGTCCAAGCTTTGATATGTACTCGTAACTGGCTTTGAGGTTTCGAACCATATGACAATGGTAAGTGCACATAATTTCTGATATTTTAGTTAAAATTTAATAGTTATAGTAATACTAATTTTAATGCTTTGTTGGACAGAATCAGAGGTTGCTAAATATCATGAGGAAGATGCTAACTTGCCTCTATAAGAATCGTTTGTTTCAACTCCGTAAGTAATACTTACTGTTTTTTCTAAAAATACTTATTGCTTGTTTTGACATTAGTTAATACATTTATTAGTTTATTAAATACATTTTCAGGTGAACATGAAACTCTACCAAACGACAACAGCTGAAGAAAGGAGATTTGTAATTTGTGTTTCATTAAGTTTCAATTATGTTTTGAGTAAAAACAATTTATGTTTTTATTGTAATGATACAAGAGAATTTTAATTTTTTTAGACATGTTAATTTTTATTTTTAAATAGCAAGTAAGCGGGTAAACCCGCCAACCCGTTTGATTAATGTGGGGCGGATGCAGGTATTTAATTTATAATCTATGGATCAAACGGATTCTCTTATTATAATTAGAAATAACTTGTACCTGCGGCGGGGCGGGTCTGACCTGCATGACAGGGCTAATCTTGACCAAACGTGTGGGATCCAATAACACAAGAAACAAATGATAAATAATACTTTCAGTTTGATAAAATTAAATTAGTGAAAACAGTAGAACAATATTACAATAACAAACAGATAGATCTTCTAACGTATGAGTATATCAAATAATTAAGCATTTGGCAACGCAAGTTACGTCAAATTCAAAGCACCAATTTATTAGATTAACCTCCAATGGTTTATCAAACAACCAAACAAAACACGTGATCGATTATGTAATAACGAATATATGAACGAATCTCGAATCTCGAATCTCGATTAAAACAATATCAATAGTCAATGGTCAAACATAGCTATATCAAAACACTCGTTCGGTTATAAAATACTAAGTTTGCATATGTCCGGTTATGATGTTAATTACCATCAACAACATGTATTCATATATTCGTTATTAATAAAACAAATTATATAATGAACCATACTTAAATTATCTAGAAAAACATAAAGCAGGGGATACTTATCTTGACGGAAATAATTGATCGGAGATTGGCTATGTTGTAGAGAAACAAAGATGCTGCCGGCTATAAAATTTGGCGAAGATTTTTCTTAGCTTTCGCGGTTAGTATTTGTTTCTTAGGCGGCTAGGGTTTTAGTTTTTTTTTTTGGTGGTTAAGGTTTCTTTGCTCAGCGGCGGTTAAAGTCGTGTTTATAACGTATTAAAGATAAAAAAGAGAAGAAAGAATTATGTATCTTATTCCATGAATAACAAAAAATTTATATAGATATACAAAAACTTAGCAAACAAGTATGATTTAGAGAACAAGTAAATCTAGAATATTCTAATAGACGGATAATGGACATCCATATAATATGAACTCGTTCATAATATGATATTATTTCTTATTTTTGTATATTTTTATGTTTATAAAATATAAAACATAGTTATATATTTCAAAAATATATATTAAAAATTTAAAAGAAATTTCATTTACCTATCTATATACTATACTAAAATTATTATTATGTTATAATTTTTTAAAATATATTTATGTTTTGCATGATAAAATCTATAATTGTAATTTTATATATAAATGCTCATTGTTATATCAATCACACATTATCAATTTATTATAAATTAGTTTACTGTTTCTGCTTCCTCATTGCTTATATACTACTTACAGCTTATATTCTACTATAAACCTTACCAATTAGGGCCATATAGAAGCATAGAGCTTGCATACAGACAAAGTTATGACTTATGACTATGGGTAGTTTTTGTATATATGTCATAGAGCCGAAACAAAAACAAATATGTAACCCTAAAAATTCGGTTCGGTTCGGTTACTGGATTAAAATTAATTCCGATCGACCTTATATTTATAATTCGGTTAATTTAAACTGAATTAAACCAGTATTAGGCTGCTAATTGACCCGTTTCAGGATTGAATCGGGTCACCCGACATCACAAACTCCACATTCTCTGATCCTTGCAAATCCGCAAAGTTGAAATCTCTCTCCGACACTATCTTGAATAAAAATTCTGTAATTTTCTCATTAGGACCTTCTTACTGGGTCTGAAAAGTTTAGCCTTTTTTTTGCATCGTTTGATTTGGTTTTGGTTTTTATGGGGTTTAGGGTTGTTTGGACGACGAGGGAAAGCTTAGAAGAAGCAGTGAGTAAAGTAGATGTGGTGATCTCTGCGATTACATTAAGGTCTCTTCATATCTTATTCATTGATCCTTAATCCTCTATTTTCTTATTTCGATTGATGATGATCAGAGGCTTACATATCTAATTTGATCACGGATCACATAATCATTTTCTTAATTTGTTTAAATTAATTATAATTCTAATTTATTATTTATATGTTTACATGTAAACTTAGTTGGCACACCTCTCATTGATTCAATTCAGAGGGAGTGAAAAAAAGTTCCAAACACAAGCCAAAACCAAATTATATATTTTGGTTGAGTTTGGAATAAATTTTTATAAAATTGTATTAACCTAAACTTAAACCTAAATGGGTAACTCCTTAGAAAAACTTTGTTGTCGGTTATAACAGAATACATATACGGATTTATATATAATAGCAAACCTATTTTATTGATGTCATCTCTTTTAATCTAAATGTTAAAATTTGTTTCTTTTAATCTTGTGGATGTTATTTACTCTAAAATGAAAAATTCATTGAAAAAAAAAATCTATTATAAATTCATTGAATCCAAAATTTATTACAAAAAAATACAACTGTTATATTTTCTCTTATTTGTATCTTTTAATTTTTATTTAAACTTTTTCTTCCAAATGATTTTATTTCTGTAGAAAAAAAAAATTGGGTAATTCTCAATTTTAGCACCAATTTAAGTTTTCATTCCATAGATAGCACACTCATATTTGGATAGAAATAACATTCATTAATGCGCAAAAGACATTTATATCCTCACTTCAAAAAACATAATCATTTTTTTTTATAAATAGTACCAAATTTTTGGTATCTCATTTTCTTTTTTTCCGCAAAGAAGCTCCGACGAAGCTCCGACGACAAATTCGAAGATACATTGCGGAGGATTAAATACATTCATCTCTCTCTTTAGTGTCTTGCTCGAGCAAATTGTATATTGCGGAGGAGTGCACTGTTCCAGACACATCAACACAGAGGATTAAATACATTCATCTCTCTCTTTAGTGTCTTACTCGAGCCTCGGACCAATCAAGCGTTGCACATTGATGTACCTTCGCTAGAAAGATGAGCTACCAGAGCTAGGAACAGATGATATAACTTTATAATTTGACACAATCTCTTTTTCTTTAGTGCTTTGCTCGAGCCTCAAACTCATCAAGCGATGCACAGTGATGTGCCTTCGCTGACTAGAAGAGCTACAAGAGCTAGGCACAGAAGATTAATTTAACAAGCTTTTTCATTGGCAGAAAATAGAATCTATATCGTTCAGAAACTAGAATTTCCCTGTCCCAGCCCAGTTAGTTATAGAGCCTATGCAGACTAATGAACTTTCTCAATCTGAGAACATCATTTGATGAACCTTATTAGGATTAAGTATGTTCATGTCTCTCTCTCTTTAGTGGCTTTCTCGAGCCTCGGACCAATCAAGCATTGCACATTGATGTGCCTTCGCTAGAAAGATGAGCTACAAGAGCTAAGAACTGAGGATTAGCTATATTATTCATAAAGTCCACGTTTGAATTCAACAAGCCTTTTCAATGGAAGACCTTAGCAGATAATTGAATATGTATCATGCAGAAACTTGAATGTTCTTATCCTAGCTCAGTAAGATATAGAGCTTATGCAGAATTATGAATTTTTCTTTATCTTGGAACATCATTTGATGAACCTTATTCAGAGAACTTAATTTACCTCATGTAAGATCAGAGTATTATTAACTGAAAATTGAGTTTCACAATCTCCAGTCTCTAGAACATTTCTCCCAGCCCTGTAAGATGAGAATATTAGCAGAATGCTTTATTTATAAGAGACATTATTCCTCATCAACATGCAGACTATTGAATATTTTTGTGGATTCCATATTAGAAGCCATTCAGTGTCTTGCTCGAGCCTCGATCCCAGCAAGTGTTGCACAAAAATGTGCCCTCACTTAAAGATGCAAACAACATTATACTGTACCAAAATTACAACTTAAAGAGACGAATGCAAAGGTAACAAAAACATCACTGAGACTAACCAAATATGCAACCAACAGACCAAAATATCAACATCAGTTGAATAATGAGTAGAGCCAAGAAGCACTTCAGGAGCTCTATACCACAGAAGGAATTCATGCGTATATGAATTAAGAGATACAACAGCACGACCAAGACCTAAATAGCTACATGAGATACATCTAAAGAGAATCATTTCAAACTAAAAAGCTCTATAGATTCAAATCAACATTGACCAAAACTCTCTGTGACATCGGAAAATATAAATTGGAACATGTCAGATTGCGTGATCGGAGATCAAATCGGAGAATGAATTACTTAATTCTGTGATTAGAGATCAAATCGACCAATCCTCATCATCGTCGATTTCAGCAATTGTCGTCACCGTCGTAACAAAAAAAAACTCGTAGCCATCGTCATGATTCGCCAGTTCTATTCTGTCACCGTGGCCGTCGGAATTTATTTCTTCGCCGTCGCCGTCGAAATGATTCAGTCGACAATATCTTTCTCAAAACACAGGATCTGAGTTTTAATTCAAAACTATGGTATATTTTATAACATGGATATATATGTCTTTTACCTTTTAATGAATGTTAGTTTTGGAAAAAAATATAAAGTGGTGCTATTTGTGACCAAAAAACATTAAGTAGTGTCTAGGGATGTTAATATGGGTTGGCAAACCCATTTAATAAATGAAACTGAACCCATATAAACCCATTTATCTGATATAATTATATGGAGTTAAATGGGTCCACCCATATAAACCCATTTATTATATGGGTTTTTAACATAACTAAATGGGTCCCCATATAAACCCATTTAAGTTTTTTTTTCTTTTCATGTAAACCTAATTTTGAGTTTTAATGTCGACAAAATTAAAAACGAGATCAAAAGAGAGCGAGAGAGAGAACGGTGAATATTTCCGGTGGCTTCTCTTTGACCAAGTTGGCCACGAGTTTCTACTTCTTCCTTCACTCTGAGCTTCTCATAAGTCTAAGTTCATGCTCTGACCGAACCATTATCAGGTAAAACACCAATTAATTTTGTTATTTTTACAGATCGGAGAAGAAGGGTTTCACTTTGAAAATCGAAACTTGACAAAGATTTGTATATGTTTGTGTTATTTTTACAGATTGGTGAAATCATCTGCAGATTTGAGAAGAAGGGTTTCACTCTGATTTACAAAACAAAGATCATGTAAGAAATAGATTTTCAATCCCTACAAACAATAGCGATTCTCAATGCTCAGAGTGAGTTTGTGGATATGAATGAAGAAGATGCTCAGGAAAATGCACCAGAGCAAAGTGAAATGCAAATCCAACCAACTCAAAGTCAAACTCAGCCAGCTCAAACTTCACGTAAGAGATGCAAAACTTCACATGTATGGGATGATTTGTTTCATTAGGATTAGATAATGACGGGAAAGAAAGGACAAAGTGTAGTCATTGTGGTACTAAGTTAGTGATTACTTGTAACTCACATGGAAATTATGGAACGAATCACTTGAAAAATCATTTAGAAAAGTGTCCAAAGATTCCTAAGAAGAGTGATAGGGCTGCTTATGATCAGAAGGTAGATTGTGAGATGACTGCAGAGATAGGCCCTGTTCTTTTGTGAGTCGCAGCGACTGCGACTGCTGCTATGACGAAGACAAAATTTACACTATGAACAAAAGGCTGTCGCTGGAAATGATCGCCGGAAAGATCTTCCAGTTACAGAAAATGAGATATAATAGTCGCTGGTTTTCTCGGCGACAGAAAAACAAGTCGCAGCGTCTCTTTTTAATCAACAATGAGAGTAGTCTTCATGCTGTGGGTCCCAAATAACTTTATTTTCCTTTGAATATTACAGTCGCTATTGTTGGACCCTGCGACCAATCCCCGAACAGGGCCATAATAATCTATCATGATCTACCATATCAATATGTTGAATATGAGAAAGTGAGAGCAAGAGACAAATATTTGAATCCAGATTGTCAGCCAATTTGTAGACAAACGGCTGCTGCTGATGTTATTAGGAGATATGTGGTAGAAAAGGAAAAGCTGAAAACTGTATTTGCAAATCATCACGGTCGGGTTTGTTTTACTTCTGACTTGTGGTCATCACAAGCTACTTTGGTGGGCTATATTTGCTTGACTGCTCATTTCATTGATGATAGTTGGAGATTAAATAGTAAAATTCTTGATTTTAGTGAGTTGAAATCTCCACACACTGTTGAGCATATTGCTGATAGGATTCTATAGTGTCTTAAGGAATGGGGATTAGAGAAAAAGGTATTCTCAATTACTTTGGATAAATCTACAAATAACAATAGCATGCTGAGAATAGAACAACTACTTAGTATTGCAGGTATAATAGAAGAGAATGACGACATTGGCCATGAAGATACCAAAACGACAGCTAGTAGCTCAGGAGTGGAAGGTTCAAGATCTGAAGATTCAAGCATGCCATGAGCTTAAGCTTGATAGAGACTAGAGAGCTTGATTCTATCTTTATTGTCTTTTTGCAGTAAACGTTTATGTTTTGTTTTGGTTTGGAAAGTGATTTTTTTAGAGATGTTTACTTTTTGATGTTTTTTGTAAGTCTCATGACTAATAAACATGAAATGGCATTTTATATTAGATGGTTATTTTAGTTTGGGTCATTTTATACCAAAATAGCTTTAAACTTGGGTCATTTTATATCAAAAATAATTTAAATTTGACCCATTTTATACAAAACAAATAATTTGTAATTTTTATGAATTATTTGGTTTAATTTATATTCAAAAAAATGAATTTATGCGTTGCAAAAAAAAAACTAGTCTATCATTTTAAAATATAATATATAGCTTAAATGAGCTTAAATGAGTTTAAATAGGTTTAAATGGGTTTAAATGGGTTAGTGTTAGTTAAATGGGTTTAAATGAGGTGGATTTAAATGGGTTGTAACTTAAATGGGTTTAAATGAGTTTGAGTTTAAATGGGGTGGGTTTACCTATATTTACATCTCAAAAAAATTCTCTCTAGCAATTAATCTGACTTTTAAACTGAGTTTATTTTTATAAGTAATTGATATTCATTTCATTATTTGTGTCTGATTTGTTATCACTCCAGAAAATTATGTCACCAATTAAACACAACTAAACAATTTGTTATTCCATTTTATAAGTATGTCTATCTGTGTTTCTCTCAATATCTGATGTTTGCAGTCAATTTTTTAGTGTTTGATTTACTGGACTCAATTCTGAATGTTGTGGTTTCGGCCGGCGATAACATTGTTTTGGATTTTACTTTGTTATATAATAGCAAACCTATTTTTAGAGTTTTCTGATGTCATCTTTTTAAAATTAATGGTTAAAATTTGTTTCTTTTAATCATGTGGATGTTATTTACTCTAAGAAAAAGATTCATTGAATCAAAAAAACTATTATAAATTCATTGAATCCAAAACTTTATTACAAAAAAATACAACTGTTTTATTTTGTCTTATTTGCATCCTTTAATTTTTATTTAAAATTTTTCTTCCAAATGATTTCATTTCTGTCGAAAAAAAAATTCTCTCTAGCAATAAATCTGACTTTTAAACTGAGTTTATACTTATACCTAATTAATATTCATTTCATTATTTGTATCTGGTTTGTTAACACTCCAGAAAATTCTGTCACCAATTAAACAAAACTTAACAATTTGTTATTCCATTTTATAAGTATTTTCATATGTGTTTCTCTCAATATCTGTTGTTTGCAGTCATTTTTTTAGTGTTTGATTTTACTGGACTCAATTCTGAATGTTGTGGTTTCGGCCGGCGATAACATTGTTTTGGATTTTACTTTGTTATATAATAGCAAACCTATTTTTAGAGTTTGCTGATGTCATATTTTTTAATCTAATGGTTAAAATTTGTTTCTTTTAATCATGTGGATGTTATTTACTCTAAGAAAAAGATACATTGAATCAAGGAATCTATTATAAATTCATTGAATCCAAAAATTTATTACTAAAAAATATAACTGTTCCATTATGTCCTATTTCCATCCTTTAATTTTTATTTAAACTTCTTCTTCCAAATGATTTCATTTCTATAAAAAAAAAATCTCCCTAGCAATAAATCTGACTTTTAAACTGAGTTTATACTTATACCTAATTGATATTCATTTTATTATTTGTGTCTGCTTCGTTATCACCCCAGAGAATTCTGTCATCAATTAAACAAAATTAAACAATTTGTTATTCCATTTTATAAGTATGTCTATATATGTTTCTCTCAAAATCTGTTGTTTGCAGTCACTTTTTAGTGTTTTCTTTTACTGGACTCAATTTTAAATGTTGTGGTTTCGGTAGGCGATGACTTCTTGTTTTGGATATTTTCAAAAATGGCCATGTTTCACGTAAAACATAAGAAAAAACCCTTTAGCTATGTCTTGAATCAGAAATTCTATTATAAATACACCGAATCGGAAAATTTATTATGGAAAAATACAACTGTTCCATTTTGTTCAATTTGCATCCTTTTTTTTTGTTTTTAACTAACACTTCTTCCAAATCATTTCATTTTCCTCTATTTTTTTCCCATTTACAAAAAACCTTGCCTCTCTTGGAAAAACAAAAATCCCTCTTACAATAAATCTAACGTTTTGACTGAGATTATATGCTCATACCTAATTGATATTCATTTGATTATTTGTGTCTAGTTTGTTATTGTCCCAAAGAATGTTGTCATTAAACTAATAATTTATTATTCCATTTCATTAGTATGTCTATCTATCATTTTTTCGATTTAAAATTGTAGTAACAGTAGTACACTAAAACTTCATTTGGATGTAAACATTCATCAGTAAATATATTGTTAAATATTTAAATCGCACATGTCAGAACAATAGATTATTCATATTATCAGGCCAGCATGTTATATAGAACTAGCACGTAAATTTAGTTTACATGTTGTTATTGCTCATAGTTTAAGAACTGATACGTAAGTTTATATACTAAATACTTTTAGACGCTAATGTAATGTTCATTCATTTACCCAAATTGATATCTTATATGTTCTTAATTTATATGTCAAATGCACAAGCCAAAAATAACAAATTTTAACTGTTTTGACAGGTCTGGTACAAATTTCTTTATTTCTATAAATCAATCATGAACTATAACAAACATAATTGTGATAATGCTGTACTATCACAATTTTATACACAAGCATGATATACTTTACTTCATAATTTTTTCTTCCTTCTAACTGTATAATATTTCTTAACAAATAATTTTTTTGTGGGAGAACTATTACAATTACATGAGCCAGATTAGTTATCTGTATCTTTGTACTCGTTTTTTTCTTAACCACTAAGTTTTTGCAATTCTGTAAATGATGATGATATTGGAAAAGCAAGAGAAAATGGACGAACCACCGAGATGCCACCATCTAAAGGTGTATTTAGTTTATTTGAAATTTTAATTATGTTTTATATTTAGAAGATTAAAAAAATGAACATATACCCAAATGTCAGGGAAAATTTTTAATAATGGTAAACTACTGTTAAGCCTAACTATTGTAAAATTATATTAATATCTTCATATTTTAGTGTCAACTATTATGCTTCTTATTAGGAATGCAATAAAAAAAACACCCAAAAAAGTTTGGCGTAAACAATTAACAAGATGTGGTGATTATAATGCTTTAGTGTGGCATGTTGAAAGCACAAAAAAGGATTTTAATACAAAATGACCATTATTTACTATTTGTTGTAAATAAGGACGTATAAAATTTTCTAAGATTTAAAAACCGCCTAATGTCCTCAAAAGAATATTGTCTGATCTTTTATTACGGAAAAACATTAGGATTTATAATGCAATGCTTTTTATGTGTTCCATGGGTGCTGATGTAGATTATTCAATACTAAATTCTGGTGTTGTGCTCTGTTTTAAAATGCATGGTGAAAATTTTCATACAATTGGATCTCTTTTACCGGTCGATGGTCAAAGACCTAAATTCTTACAGATGTATATATTTGATAAATCTAATGAAATTAAAAATAGGTTATCAATAATCAATCGAGAAGGAAAAAATACAGTTGATGAGAAAATTTTGTCATCCCTAATTACTATGCTCGATGAAAATAATATTTTAACTAAAATATTCTGAAAGACTAGGGAACCATATGAGAGTGGTGAGCAAGATGAAATGAAAATTCATATTGTGGGATATGATAAGCGAAAAAGGCAGTATGAGTTACCATCTGCTAACGTAATAGGAAGTTTTGGTTGTCGGTGATTTTTCTGCAACGGTTGGTGAGAGTGATGTTTTAGTTCAACATAAACCATGGAATTTGCAAAGAATTTTTGCTTCTCATTCTCTTTTTATGTCTCTTCAGTATCCTTTATTATTTCCTTATAGGGAAATTGGTTTTTACGAAGTACCAACGTGAATTCTTCTTCAAGGCATAGTAGAGGTTCTGTTTCAATGACATAATATTAGATGTATCGTATACAAAATAGAGATACTGAAGGGTTTACTATTCCTAAAAATGGAAGATTGTTTCATCAATTTTTTGTTGACGCATTTACTTCTATAGAATCAAGCCGTCTTACTTTTATTAAACTTAAGTGTTGATATCAGATCCCGCACCCAGGATCTATTACCATTAAAGATACGGGACACGTGTCATCAAGTCATTGTGATAAACAAAAGAGAGAGTCCAGTTCGCAAGAGTAGATCTAGAGGTGAAAAAGAGGAATCAGCAGACTGATAAGGAACCGAAGTAGCGAGCCCAAAGAGGCCAGAAGACTATAGTAGACCAGAATGAACATAGAGCTCGGAGAAATGACTAAGTCAAGGAACGGAGTTATTTCAAAATATGATACACGTTACAGCATTCAAGACTAAATCAAAACTGACATATTTAATCAGAATCGTGTGATTTATTGTATTTAATTAATAGTATTAATAGTCAAAAAGTATATATAAATAAAGAATGAGGAACATTGTAAAAATGATCTTTTTTCGATTTTAAGAGAAGAATATTATCAGAGCAAATACTACTATTTTTTACTAAGTCTATAAAACTATCGGGTGTGGATTCTGTATCCACATTTTGGCGCTAGAAGGAGGGTATCTTCAAGCTAAAGAAGGAATCTATCAAACACTAAAGCTAAAAGATCTTTTCATCGAACCATGGGAGACACTGCAGACACATTGGCAAAAATAAGTGAGAGTCTAACGAATTTGACAACTAGTTTTGTTACCATGCAACAAGACATACAACAATTGAAGACCAGTCAGGTAACTCTTACTGCTCGAATAGATGCTTCATCTGTAGGTTCCAGGCGTAGGAGTTCAAATCAATGGATCCTTTTCCAAACTCCCACGGCGACCACATCAACAAATCAACCTACAGATGGAACACCTCAACCAGTTGATGGAGACGGGCGACTCACGGAGAACCAACAGATAAGCGGAGAAGGAGAAGACCCGACACTCCAAACCACCGATGATGAACTTGATTCCGTTCGTCGCGAGATGAAGGAAATGAAGTCAAAATTCCACCGAGTTACCAGCTCGGCTCCGGATATTGAAATGGTCATTGAAGAGACCAGGTGATCCCATTTTAATGCGCGGATTGCAAGTTTCAAAATCAAGGATGCTCGGAGGGTTAATTTACCAACTTATGATGGACAAGGAGATCCAAAGAGTCCTCTAGCCGCCTTTCAAATTGCAGCAGGACAAGTTGACCTTGAACCTCACAAAGAAGATGCCGGTTATTGTAAATTATTCTTGGAAAATCTGTTCGGATAAGAGCTGCTATGGTTTACTCGGCTTGGCTCGGGAACAATCAATAGCTTCAATGAGTTGTCTTCCCCTTTCCTTATGTAATATTCCGTTTTAGTCGAAAAAGGAAAATCGGATAGCGATGTATGAAACCTATCACAAGGACCACAAGAGTCTCTTCGGAAGCACGTCGCTAAGTTCAAGGAGTTGCTAGAAAAAATCCCAGGGATTTCTCAGACTGCGGCCCTGTCTGCACTGAAAAACAGACTCTGGCATGAAACGAGGTTTAGAGAGGAGTTAACTGTCAATCGGCCTGAAAAATATCAAGATGCTCTTTTCCGAGCTAACAGCTAGATTGAAGCCAAAGAAGAAAAAACAACTTTCGCAAGAAAGTATCGTTCTCCTAAGCCAGTTATAAATCAACCAGTAAGAAAGTTCGAACCAAGTGAAAGTGGAGGAATAAAACGTTTTGGTGCAACACCCAGCAACAATAACGTTGGGCGACCTTACTTCCGAGGAGAAAGACCAGGGTATTCATCAAACAATAGATGGGTCCAGAATGATAATTTTTACTGTGAGATACATCGGATAAATGGTCATGCAACAAAAGAATGCAGCATCCTCAAACGACATCTCGCTGAACTCTGGTCCTCTGGTGGACTCGCAAAGTTCAATCTGGAAGAATTTGTCTGGAGCTATAACAAAGATCGAAATGACGATGAAGTTTCCAAGCCAAACACCAAAAGCAAAAATCATCAGACCAGCCCGGGCCATCTAAAGGACGAATATATGTCATTATAGGAGGGTCCAAGCTATGCCATGATTCAGTTCAAGCAATCAAAAAACATAAGCGAGCAGCAGTTATGTCAGTAAATACGATGGCTGAGTCCTTTGAATATAACACCGTGATAACATTCAAAGAATCCAAAACTCGCGGTTTGGCCAAACCTCACGACAACGATCTAGTCATAACTCTTGACGTAGCCAATTTCAAGGTGACAAGGGTATTAATTGATACTGGAAGCTCGGTCGATTTAATCTTTCTCAGTACAATACAACGGATGGGAATCAACCAAACCAAAATCATTGGACCACCAAATCCATTAATCACCTTTACAAGTGAAACAACCATGTCACTTGGTACCATTAAACTTCATGTGTTTGCATCTGGAGTGTCAAAAATGGTAGAATTCACCGTTTTCAACCGACCAGCTGCTTACAATATAATCATCGGAACACCCTGGATATATCAAATGAAGGCGGTCCCGTCAACTTATCACCAATGTATTAAATTCCCCACCCTGACTGGAGTAAAAACAATTAAAGGAGATCAAAGAATCTCAAGATCCTGTTACTTAACAAATCATAGAATGAAATTGCAATAGCAATTAATGAATTCCACTATAGCAAAGGAGCCTAGCTTTCCTAGTGGACAGAGTCCAGATGATGTAACTCAGGAGGTAGATGCCAGAACAGAAAATCAAGATTGGTTCAGGCATAAGCATTGAATTACAGTCCGAACTCATAGAGTTTCTGTAAAAAAATAAATATTCTTTTGCGTGGTCGGTAGAAGATATAACAATTATCGATCCAAGTATAATATCTCATTAGTCACAGGTTGAAGAAAGCTTTAAGCCAATCAAGCAAAAAAAAAAAAAGCTTGGACCTGACCAAGCAAAAGTGGTTAACGACGAGGTAGACAGATTGTTGAAGGCGGGATCTATACGAGAAGTAAAGTATCCAGACTGGCTAGCTAATCCGGTTCTAGTGAAAAAAAAGAATGGAAAATGGCGGGTATGCGTCGATTTCACTGACATCAACAAGGCGTGTCTAAAGGATAGTTTTCCACTCTCACACATTGACCGGTTGGTAGAATCAACTGCTGGACACAAACTCCTAAGCTTTACGGATGCCTTTTCTGGGTACAATCAAATCAAGATGCATCATGAGGATCAAGAAAAAACTTCTTTCATAACCGACAAAGAAATATATTGTTACATTGTAATGCCATTTGGTTTAAAAAATGCTGGTGCAACTTATCAGCGCCTTGTAAATAAGATGCTCGCTGATCATCTCAGAAAAACAATGGAGGTATACATAGACGATATGCTGGTAAAATCTCTTCAACAGACCGACCATGTAAAGCAACTCGCGGAGTGCTTCAAAATTTTAAATGAGTTCGGAATGAAACTTAATCTGGTGAAGTGTACCTTTGGGGTGCCGTCTGGAGAATTTCTAGGGTATATCGTTACTAAAAGAGGAATTGAGGCCAATCCAAATCAAATAAAAGTCTTTCTAACAATATATCCCCCAAGAAATCAGAAGGAAGTGCAACGTTTGACGGGGCAAATTGCTGCATTAAACAGATTTTATATCTCGTTCGACGGATAGGTGCCTCCCGTTTTATCAGCTATTAAAGGGCAATAAACATTTTGTATGGGACGAAAAGTGTGAAGATGCTTTTAAACAGCTGAAATCATATCTCACGACTCCGCCAGTGCTTTCCAAACCCGAGTCAGGGGAAACTCTGTTTTTATATGTTTCAGTTTCAGAACATGTCGTTAGTGGAGTCATTGTGCGAGAAGATAGAGGATAACAGCGACCAATCTATTATATAAGCAAGAGCTTAACCAGTCTGGAAACTCATTATACAATGATAGAAAAGTTGGCTCTTGCAGTAGATGTTTCAGCGCGTAAATTATGGCCTTATTTCTAATCACATCCTATCGAGGTGTTGACCTCGCAGCCGCTACAAACTATTATTCTTCATAGTCCAAGTCAATCCGGACGTTTAGCGAAATGGGCGGTCAAATTGAGCGAATACGATATTGAATACAAAAATTGCACTAGTGCCAAAGCCCAGGTGCTAGCCGATTTCCTGACTGAATTACCAACGAGCAGTACCGAAGTCGACACCAATAATAGGGTGTGGAAATTAAATGTGGATGGATCGCCTTCCAAACAAGGATCTGGAGTTGGAATCAGCCTAGTCACTCCTAGAGGAGAAGTCATCGAGCAATCATTCCGCTTGGGATTCCCTGCATCAAATAATGAAGCAGAGTACAAAGCATTATTAGCTGGACTTCGCCTCACAAATGAAGTAGGAGCTCGAGAAATAATAGCATATAGTGATTCACAATTAATCGTGAACCAATACAAGGGTGATATGAAGCAAAAGATTCAAGGATGAAAGCATATCTAGAACTTGTCAAAAAAATTGCAAAGTAGTTTGATACCTTCGATCTGGTTTGGACTCCCCGTAGTGACAACACTACGGCTGATGCATTGGCTGCCTTAGCATCTACTTCTGATCCTGCCTTGAAAAGGATCATTCCGGTTGAATGCATCGAGTCTCAAAGTATAAACATAAAAGACAAAGCTATGGTAGTAACCAGATCTCGTTCCCGAGCACTTTAATCCCCAACTCCTCACACAGGTAATCTAGCACCAGAGAGTAATCCCCCTAAACGACAGCGTAGGCGCCCAAAGAAAACTGAAGATCCTATAATCATTATAGACAAAGACAACACACCAATACCCGAGGTGATTCCTATTGTAGAAACCTAACAAGACATCGGTGTTTCATTGCCTATGATTCCAGAGCTTACTAACCTCACAGATGAGCCCGCGGGAGAGCAGGATGAACAAGATAATGACGAGCTCAATGATGATGCTTTCATGCTTCCAAGTAATCAAGAAGGTATTCCCACTAACGATTAGGGGACTGACTGGAGGTATCCTATTAAAGAATATATCCGAACTGGTGCACTTCCAAAAGAAAAATGGGAAGCAAGGAAACTACGAATCGTTAGCGCAAAGTATTGCTTGATTTAAGACTCATTGTTCAAACGAGGTGCTAGCGATCCATATTTGTTATGTATGCACGGTTCAGGAGTGGAGGTAGTTATGAGCAAAGTTCTTGAAGGGCTTTGTGGGAATCATGCGTCAGGTTGGTCAATGGCTTTCAAAATCAAATGATTAGGGTATTATTGGCCGACCATGATCCTAGACTGTGTTAAGTACTCTCAGCAATGTGTGAAGTGCCAACAGCATGCTCTACTTATTCATCAACCTTCAAAACTCCTGTCATCAATTGTAGCTCATAATCCATTTATGCGCTGGTCGATGGATATTGTCGGACCAATGCATAAATCAACCCGAGGTGTAATACATCTTCTTGTCCTTAAAGATTATTTTTCCAAATGGATCGAAGAAGAGGCATACATTCCAATCAAGGACTCGGTGGTAAAGACATTCTTGTGGAAAACATTATATGTCGTTATGGAGTCCCTTCCGAGATGTTACAGATAACGGATCTCAATTTATATCCAAAGATTTTGAAGACTTTGTTTCCGCTTGAGGAATAAAGATGAGTTATTTAACTCCGCGATATCCACAAGGAAATGGACAAGCGGAAGCCGCAAACAAAATTGTACAGAGTAATTTGAAGAAACGACTCGGGTCATACAAAGAAGGATGGTATGATGAACTTCAGCCGGTTTTATGGGCATATCAAACTACTTCCCGAAGAGCTAATGGAGAAACTCCTTTTCATTAGTTTACGGAATGGAAGCCGTTGTACCTGCTGAACTGAGTGTTCCTGGACTCCGACGAACTGAACTCCCCCGTAAGAAATCTTGCAACATACAAATGTTGGAGGATGCACTAGATACCATTGACAAACGATGATACCAAGCTTCAGTTCCACTCCAAAACTCCCAACAAGCAATTTCACGTTATTATAACTCGAAATTAAAAAATTAACCTCTTCAAGTTGGTGATTTAGTTTTGTGCAAGGTATTCAAAAATACTAAAGAAGTCGGAGCCGGTAAACTTGGAGTTAATTGGGAAGCCCTTATCAAGTAACCAAAGTAGTCCGCAATGGTGTTTACAAGTTAGCAAATCATGATGGAGTTCCAGTTCGGAGGCCGTGGAATATTTTAAACTAAAAAAAGTTTTATTCATAAATTGTTACAAAATTATGTAAACGAACTACGATTTGGCTTGATCCCGATATGGGTACGTAGGCAACTCAGTCAGAGTGCAGCTATTCTTATTTAAAAGAAAAAGTAAACATATATGTATATATATGTGTCTAAAGGATAAAAAGACGAGTCTTCATCACTAGGAAGCAACAACAGCAATGCGCGAGAGAAAGAGAAAGCAATGAGGAACGATCAGGGAGTCGTATGATCAATCTTCTTACAGAAAATCTCAGCTCCTTGCCCTGCTAGATCCACGATCCTTTGCACACTTGGCGGCATGTAATTCCCGAACTCTTCAAAGTTGAGTTCGATCCAGTCCGACGGATGATCTTCAAAGACACACATTTCACGAGAAATCAGAAACTGTTTCCTTTCCAGTTCGCGAATCTTCGACCTCAGTTCGCTTCGTTCCCGGTCAAGATCTTTGTACTTGGCGACCAGCTAGTAAGACAAGGATTTAGATTAAATTACCAAAGTATGGGGAAAATGCGAATAAGGACTAGTGATTTACCTTCTCCATAAATCTCATTGTTGTTTTTTTGGCCATGAGGAGGAAGCTGCTTCATCAAACCACAAGGGATGCTCATCGATGTTCCCAATCCTAAAGGGCATTTGAAGGAACAATTTTCGGAGTTAAGAGCCGCAGTGGGATCGTCATGAAAACAAATGACATTCTCGATGGACATACCGGTATGTTTTGCGCAACGGTATTCAAAAACCATAGACGGAGTAAAAAAGGTGAAATAATCAAAGGAACAAGAGGAATGAAGAACTTGGATTGTCTGATTGGTAATATATAGTAATTTTCAATCAGGTCATGCCGGATTGCACGCCTAGAAATCACCATCAGTGATTTAATTCACAAAAGTCACGCAAATCAAGACTCAGCATGGTCATTTGAGAGATTCAAGAAATTAATGTGGTAAAAGCAATTAAATGAAAACGGGATGCAAAAATCGAAACATTAAGTCCAAGCGAAAGCGGTGATGGGTCTTGGCCCATCATAATAAAAATAATATTTGTTATTACACTCAAGATTTTGGCTCAGGGACAATTCCCGTCACAGTTCCTTCGGTTATCCGGGGAAAGATCTCCCTCCAGTTCGGATGATGAAACCTCCTTTGGAACAGATCTCGAAGCATCTTCACATTTGATTATAGCCTTTCTTTCCATTAAATCTTTGAGATAGGAGCGAAGCACTTCAGGAACAGGTACGATAGAGTCAATATCGTTCTTGTCTCAGGAGAGAGGGTGACTTTCCAAACGTAGGATTTTCATCTCCAACCTCCGAATTTTCCTCTCCAAAGATTTTTGTCTTTTTTCCGAAGCGCTGATGATCATTGCATGTACGAGAGTGTTCGGCCGTAAGCTGAGAAAAGAGTGTAAAATCATTAGGGAAGAAAAATCGTTAAAAAATATTCAAAGAGTAGTAGGAGCATACCATTTCCATAAAAGTTTCGGCTTCTTCTTTTTCCTTGCCAACAAGGGAGTCGATGAAGTTAGGGTAACGGACCGGATTCAGGGAAAAACCATCACCAGAAGCAGGTGGGGGCCTTGATGTAGAACCAGAAGAAGGAGTGTGGAGAGGATAGTATCCAAAAGAATCCATAGTATAGGAAAAAGAAGATGAGAGAGAGAGAAGAAAAAGGCGAGGCTAATGGGAACTGTAGAAAGATTGGGACAACAATAATGGGGGCATTAGAAGAATAAAACAGGGAAAGGAAATCCCAAGCAACAGGCATTCAATGAAAGTAATAATTTTTGCTTTAGAAGCACACGCAAGTTTCAGAATTTAAAGTAGAGTTTAAATGAGACAAGATTAAATGAATCGATAAAACCTAGGGTAACACCCAGAGAAGTAAGAAGTCTAACTCAGCCCAATTAAAAGAAGTTTTAAAAGAGGGAGGCCCAGTCGTGTTGAACCAGTGTTTCCGTTAAAGTGAACTAATGAGTCCACATGACTATCTTTCTTGTTTAAAAGTATTAAACAGTTCGCTAAGGAATTATGAGATTCATATGAATTCCGAACTGACAGAGCAATCCACAAGGACTTCTTTTATAAAGGTGCACCCAATCTCAGGCCGAGCTCACAACTCGCTTAAAGTCGAGCTCCGTCCTCGCATTTTTTACCGAGAAAGCTGGATATAGTTTTCTTTAAGAATGGTAAAAGTTTGATCAACCCACTTTTCTTTTGAAAAACAGCTCGGTTCAGAGCTTCTGAATAAATCGGACTTTGCAAACCCGATCAGATAATAAGTCTTATCAACATAAGCATATAAGAGTCAACTTCTTTTAAAAGAAAAAAAGATCAAACCAATATTCGAAACCCCCTTGGGCAATAACGAAACATTAAGGTCAATAGTGAAATTAAAAAAAAAGGGTGTGGGGGCATATCCCGAGCAGGTGGACGCAGCCACATGATTACTAAAAAGTTTAAATAAGATTGACCCTTGAAGGGTCGTCAACCATCATAGGGGCAGGTTCCGTTGAAGGAGTAATTACAACGTCCATTTCCGAAGAACCACCATCAGCATTTTTGTCCAAAGGTATCTCCTTTGGACAGACTTCCAATTCAGACGGAGTAGCGTCAGGAGGAACATCTTCGGGCACACCCTGAACATTTTAAGAATACCGCTCTTTAGGTCGAGCAAGGTGGTCATCCAAAATAAGGAATAGATTTGACCCAAATTGATTAAATCGTACCTTATCAGAAGGACCAGTTTGGGAGATAAGGACTTCGGCAGAAGACAGCGAGGTTTGCACGGCAGGTAGATTGAAGTTTAGTTCAGGAAGAGGGGGAGATTCTGCAAAAGCAGTAACAAACTGCTCTTGATCCAATGGCACGACAGCAAAGTTGTTTAACTCGGAGGACAATTCAGTCAGCAAACTTGTCAGCTCGGCGATCTCCTCGTCTGGGTTAATCTTACCTTCTTTTATTTTCTTGAGGAGAGCTAAGTTACTTCCAACTTCATTGATGTCGGCCTGAAGGATAGTGCGCGCTTCAATAGAATTAACGTGTTCAGAAAGCCGGTTTAGCAAAACTTTGCCATTCTCTTTAACTACTCCTCGGGCCGAGCTGGTAGTCTTTTGGATATCATGGTCACGGAACTTCAGCAACGCATCGTATTTCAGAGAAGTCTCCTCAAGATTTTCCGTCATTGCGGCTGCCTCATGTTTGAGTCGCTGGTTCAGAGCTTGTAGAGCATTATGTTCCGAACGTAGAGCCGACATTTCTCTTCGTAACCCTTCGTTACGCTCTCAGCTGCAGCATGGGTGACCTCTAGTCTCTCCTTGAGTTTATTCCGTTATTTTCTTAAACGCTCGATCTTTGCCATATCTTTCTCCTTTAGGTCGGCCATGGCTTTCTCGTGGTCCGCTGTCATCTTTGCAGTAATTTCAGTCCCCATAGAAGATGACATATCGTAAATAATTTGTTCGTAATAAAGAACCATATCATTGAAATCAGCAAGGGCCTGCATAAGTATAAGATATAGGAGATACATAAGAAAAAGAAAAAAAATGGTAAAAAAATGTAGCAACAGGGATGGAACCAATTACCTGCCTTGTGTGACGAGCATGATTCACAAAGATTTCGCGCGAACCAGAACGCCATTTATCAAAAGGGGAAGAATGGCGCTACCATGCTGTGGAAGATTCCTAAAGACCTCGGCCATTATCGTTGCTTCTGGATAAAAAAAAAATACATAAACGCATATTGAGGAATTCAAGTAGGTTAAGAGCTCGTAAGGAGTAGGTGAATTACGTACCCGGAGTGGCCACAAGACCACCGGGTAGAGAGATGGATTTCCCCTTAGAAGAGGTGGGAGCAGTTGGAGTCTGGTTGCCAGGGTTACCAGAAGGAGGAGGTGGAAGCATGTCGGTACGGGATTTTGATTTATCTCGAACTGAGACATCAGATCCTGAACTCTTCCTTCTACATTTTAACGATGTAATGGTCTCCTCCTCATCAACCTCAACAGGAGGAAGCGGAGCAGAATGAGAAGAATAGTCAAGAAATGCGGGTAGGGGTCCGACTAGACTAATATTTCCCATTGAACCGGCAGTCAAGGCGTATATCTTCTCCCGATGACGCTTTCTGATAGCATCAGTCTCATCCTTCAGACATTTTCGTGCGACTTCCCTATCTTTTCTCTCTCGATAATTTAAATGGTTAATTGGCAACGGTTCGGGAGCAACGTCAAGAGCTCGGAGCCTCCCACTCCTCATCGATTCTCCAGCCAGGTGGATCTTTTCAAGAGTGAAGGAGTTCCAAATGGTGTTTCCTTCGGTAACAACTGTAAAGAAATCTAGAAAGCCTTTCCAAGCAGCGGGACAAGGTTTGGACACTACAAGAGAAAATAACAAAAACTTCAGAAAAACCCACAGGAAAAACGATGAGCCGAGGGGAGACCATAAAAATATCTACCAGGGGACGAGGCCCAGGAAGAGTGTAGCATTTCGAACAATCCATTAACCGAGGCGGCGTTGATCTTAACAAAAAACCAAGAATGTCTCCAGTGTTCATCCTTATCGGGGAACCCAGTGACCAAAGCTATGTCGGAATGCGGGTGACACGTGTAGAAACCCGGATTGCTCCTTTTAGACAGTTGAACACTAAAAAGTTCAAAAAGATTGCCGACACTCATGTTCGGAGAATGGTACGGAGCATGTTCGGAGTCATCTGAAGGAACGCCAGCCCAAGGGTGCGGAGATAGAGAAGAAGGATTCCAGGAATAGGAAAAAATAAACTGCACCTGGTAAGATAAACCGGGTAAATACAGAACCAGCCAGGGCGACCAGATTCTGGAGATTCTTCTGGGATCGGAAGAGAGAACTCGACCTCCGGCGGAACCCGACAAAGGGTCTTCAAAGTATGAAGGTGTTCATCTTCCTTGATTATCGATTGAGGGTGAAGACCGAATTTGTCATTTGCTCTTGAAGGGAGAGCAATCAAAGATTTCGAACCACTAGCTATTCTTGAAGAAGATTGAAGGAATTGGAAAAAAAGTGAAAGACAAGAACTTTCTACGAGTAAAGAGTAAAGTAATACAGAGAAGAAAGAAATACCTTATTAAACAAGTGCATGAAAAACTGCCTCGAAATTGGTGGTGGAGTGGAGGAGTTTCTCTATTTTTAGTAAACAAAATTAGGATTAAATGGGAGCGTGCGTCAAGGTAATTATATCGAATAATTATGAAATCTAAGGGATTTGATGTATAAGAGAAAAAGGAAATAAAATCGATATTTATCACTTAAGTCTCCCGAACTAAGAATCAGCTCGCAAGACTTGGGGGGCAAATGTTGATACCAGATCCCGCACCCAGGATCTATTACCATTAAAGATACAGGACACATGTCATCAAGTCATTATGATAAACAAAAGAGAGAGTCTGATTCGCAAGAGTAGATCTAGAGGTGAAAAAGAGGAATCAGCGGACTGATAAGGAACCAAAGTAGCAAGCCCAAAGATGCCGGAAGACTATAGTAGATTGGAAGGAACAGAGAGCTCAGAGAAATGATTAAGTCAAGGAACGGAGTTATTTTAAAATGATACACGTTACAGCATTCAAGACTAAATCAAAACTGACATATTTAATCAGAATCGTGTGATTTATTGTATTTAATTAATAGCATTAATAGTCAAAAGTATATATAAATAGAGAAGGATGAACATTGTAAAGGGGATATTTTTTGATTTTAAGAGAACAATATTATCAGAACAAATACTACTATTTTTTACAAAGTCTATTAAACTATCGGGTGTGGATTATGTATCCACATTAATCAAAAAGCTATAAGAGCAGATGTTTATAACAATGTTAGAGATGCTATATCAAAAGGAGATCATGACCCACGTGCCATAGGTAAAAGAATTATATTGCCTTCTTCAGTAACTGGAAGTCCAAGATATATGGCTAAAAAGTATCAAGATGCAATGGCTGTTTGCTGATGCTATGGAAACCCAAATTTGTTTATTACTATGAAAACTAACCCTAAATAGACAGAGATTAATGAGTATTTAGAAATCTCTGGTGATGGTTCAGCTAACGACAGACCGGAAATTGAGTCACGAGTTTTTCATATAAAACTAGATGAACTTATGGAGTTAATTAAACAAAAATAATTATTTGGGCCAATTAACACAGGTTTGTATTTTTTTTTACATATTCTATTTATTTCCCAAGTATCAATTTTAAAAATTCTATCACATATGTATAGTACATAGTTATCAATTTACACAAGTTTGTATTCTTTTTTACATATTCTATTTATTTCCCAAGTATCAATTTTAAAAATTCTATCACATATGTATAGTACATAGTTATACAATTTATTATAATAAATGTTTATAATTATATTTAATATTTAATTTTTTAATTTATGCATTTGTATACACTATAGAGTTTCAAAAGCGTGGATGTCCTCGTGCATATATACTTACATGGCTAAAAGGTGGGCATGATATATTACATCTTCTAAAGATACTGATAAGTTTGTGTCAGCTAAATTACCAGATAGACAAATTGATCCAGAAGGTTATGAATTAGCTGAACAACATATGATGCATGGACCATGTGGAATTCAAAGACCAAAAAACTCTTGTATGGAGAATGGGGTGTGCCAGAAATGTTTCACAACCACTTAGTTTTGAAGAAAAGGAGTCAAATAACCAAATGAAAGAAAATAGCTATCACATATTCTAAAAGAACATAGAAAGTAAAGAAGTCGAAAATAGATAAGCTATAAAATGATAAATTTGCAACAAACACTACAGTCCAAGGGAGAAAATGCAGGAGAAAGGCGAATCAAAGAAATAAGTTATCACGTTTAAAATAGAAATGAATTTGGAAAATGAGGACATCAATAATACATTAGACAAAAATTCATTGTTAAGACGAGCTCAAACAAATAGAAGAAATATAATCAATGATGATTTTGCATGTAAAGTAGAAATAGATTTGAAAGATGAGGATTTGTATGATACATCAGACGAAAATCCATTATTAAGACGACCTCAAAAAAATAGAATTAAGATAATCAGTGATGATTTTGCTGCTTGTTAAAACAATGTTTATATATGTGAAGTAACTTGTATAACAAATATTTAAATTAAATAATATACTTTATAAGACTGTTTATCCGTAATCTTTTTTTTTGTTAAACATAAAAGTGTATGTTAATATGAAATTATATCAAAAATCAAATGTTTTTAAAACAATTGATATTATATATGAAGTGTTAAAAGGATTATTAAAAAGATTTTTATCATCCGCGCACGGATTTAGAATTTAGGGTTAGGATTTAGGGTTTAGAGTTTAGGATTTAGGGTTTAGAGTTTAGGATTTAGGGTTTAGGGGTTGATTTCTAGTATCCATAATAGTAATTCCAATTTTGTTTCCTCTCAGGTATTAGTATTTCCATTATTTTATTTGTAAATTTGTCATATTTCCATTTTTAGGGTTATTGTTTGTTTCTCCGCAGGATCTATATATACACGAACTTCTCATAGAATTAGTCTGTGTGTGTGCATAGATCAAATAAAATCTGCTTTTCTGTTTCCCATTATCGAGCCAGAGCTATGTCGCTAAAACCTAACACCAAGATGGAAGTTCGTCGGAATCAGTACAAAGCTACGGTGGATGCGGAGAAGGGACGAAGGAGGAGAGAAGACGACATGGTTGAGATCCGTAAAAACAAGCGCGAGGAGAGTCTGATGAAGAAGAGACGCGAAGATCTTCATGATATGTCGAGTCTCGTCGGTCAGAAGTTGGAGATTTCGCCCGATATGGTCGCTGGGGTTTGGTCGGATGATCCTGCCTTGCAGCTCAAGTCAACTACTCAGTTAAGGAATCTGTTATCTAACAAGAAACCTCCAATCGATAAAGTGATAGATTCTGGTGTTGTGCCTCGGTTCGTTGAGTTTCTTACGAAAGAGGATTACCCTGATATTCAGCTTGAGGCAGCTTGGGCTCTAACAAACATTGCATCTGGATCATCTGCAGATCATACAAAAGCTTTAATCGATCACAATGCTGTTCCAATCTTTGTTCATCTTCTTTCTTCAGCTAACGATGATGTTCGTGAGCAATCTGTATGGGCGTTAGGTAACATTGCTGGTGACTCACCACAATCCCGTGAATATGTTCTTAGATGTGGAGTAATGGTCCCACTGCTCAATCTGGTTAGTGATCATACTAAATTGTCGACGCTTAGACAAGTCACATGGACATTGGCAAACTTGTCCCGTGGTGGCCAAGTGAAACCCTCGCCGCTCCAAGCCCTAGAAAGACTAATTCATTCTACGGATGAACAAGTCTTGGGAGATACATGTTGGGCTCTCAAATATCTATCTGAAGGGACCAATGAAAATATCCAAACTGTCATAGAGGCCGGTGTTGTACCAAGACTTATAGAACTTCTTCTCCATCCTTCTCCATCTGTGCTAGATTCTGCACTTCCTTGCGTTGGAAATATAGTTACTGGAGATGATTTACAAACACAGTGTGTGATCAATTATGGAGCTCTGCCTTGTCTTGCCAATCTTCTAACTCAAAACTATAAGAAAAGTATAAAGAAGGAAGCTTGTTGGGTGATTTCAAACATCACAGCAGGTGCCAAAGAACAGATCCAGATGGTACTTGAGGCTAATTTGATAGCTCCATTAGTCAATCTGCTTCATAATGGTGATTTTGATGTTAAGAAAGAAGCTGCTTGGGCAATTTATAATGCAACTTCATGTGGTACTCATGATCAAATCAAATACCTCGTGGGGCAAGGATTTATAAAGCCCTTGTGTGATCTCCTAGAATGCTCAGCTAATTGACGATGCACAAGGGTTAGAAATGATTGAGAAGCTTCAGAGCCATTACAACAATGAGATCTATGAGATGGCTCTAAAACTTCTGGACACATATTGGCTTGAAGATGAAGATGAAGAGAGACAACAATGGTTATAGCCTAGTCTGGTCTCAGAAGTCTAGCTTCACTACCATGGTGTATAGCCTTTGTTTGTGACTCAGAAGTCTTGTTTCATTAACGGGTGGTGGGTTTTTAAAAGTACTCTTAGAAAGTGTTTGTGTTTCATTGTCTTTGTATTGTTTTTAATTTTTTGATGGTTGTAAGTTTTATAACGGAGTCTTGTATTATGGGTTCACAACAATTTGTATGTAGTTAAAACTAGTCATACTCTTCTTCTTTTTTCTGGCTTTAAAATTTTAATGTTAAGAAAAATTAGTCATATTCCTAACACTAAATGTAAATTGATTCCTATTCAATTAAATATGATTACATTTCTTAAAGACGTATAAGAAATTCAGAATCATATGAATTAATTTTGACCACGCTTTCATATATGTTGTCCAAATCTTGATTATTTCGAAGGCTGTTTTATTATGATGTTGATAGGCAACACCGACTAATAAACCGATCCAGTAAACCGACGACGGTAACGGGATAGCTAATAACAGGAATCAAGACTATATAACACAACCACAATTATAAAACAAGAAAGCAAACAACATTCAGGAACCCTGTTTCTGTGTTTCAGATAGAGACACTATTTGGTATTCCCCTATTAGTAACTCCACCTTCACTTGTCGGATACAGATTAGTATAAGCCATCTTAACCGGACCGGTTCTGTTCTTCAAATTCTCATCTTCATTCCTCTCATCAATCTTCTTCTCAATCTCTTTTACATTCTCACCAAACTTCTTAAACGCATCCAACACTTCTTTCTCAGCTGCCCATTCTTTAGAATCTCTCTGTCCCAAATAAACCTCATCACTCGGATGAGTAGACAGAATCTCAATCAAAGATATCCCAAGAAGTGTTTGAAGCTGAGCTGTGATTGTCTTCAAGAACACTTTATCTGGATTCTTCTCAAGTTCTTCAAACTCTGGAGTGTTTTCTTTTGGCATGAACTTACGGCTTATGGTTGGACGGTTTGGTAAGTACCCTGCGATTGGATACTGTCCAAAGTTAACCGCGGCGTGAAGAGCAGAAGCAATCCAGATTATTATAGTGCAAGATTCAATGAGTTCTTCACGAGTTTGCATTTTAGGCCACCATGGTTCTGACTTTTTGTCTCCGTGACCTTCCTCGCGTACTTCCTTCCACCAGGCTTGGAGCTCGGTATCGGTTTGAACATCTTCGTCTTTCTTGTAATACAAGTAAATGTAGTCTTTAACCCATGATTCAATAGCATACCAAATCTCAAGCCCATCCACTGCGTAAGGATAGTCTTGAATCCTCAAACGTAACCCGTGTGGTGCTTCCGGATCCTCAACAGCCATTCCTCTGCAATCGAAAAAGGCGAAAAACAACGGCTTCTTTGATCAGAATGAAACTGGCAAATGGCTAGCAAAGATTTGAGTATAAATGTATATATTACCTCTTTTTGAGTTCTGCTGGTAAGGCTTGGTCAGGGAAAGTCCAATGGTTCTTGTAAATGAAAGATGACATCTCCATTGCATACTTAGAAGGAAACACAGTAATCTCAAAGATACCACCACCATTGATCAAGATTTGCCTAGCAAGCGCATTGATGTTCATCGTATCACGGAAGTGAGGTTCGAGAAGCTTAAAAACTGGATGAAGAACACTCAGCTGTCTGTTTGTAGCAATCACAAACGGTTCAATTGATGCATGTGTTTGCATCCTGCAAAAATACCAAAACGTTTAACTTCAAATCATAGATGATAGATCCAAAACTTAACCATCACGTATCCATTACCAATGGCTAATGAGCTGATGATTTCCAGAGTCATTTACGCCAACATAAGCCTTAGCCAACTGCCATAGCGAGTTGTAAACCCCTTCACCAGGTGTATATACTTCACTCACAGCTCCAAATTTGTCTCCATCAGGATGTGGCAAGCTCAGCTCTATCACTAATGGCTTCAAGGTTCCATCATCTTTCAAAAACAGAAGTGTTCTCGTTGCATAAGTCTTGGTTTTGGTTGTGTTTATACGTCCCAAATATGGCATTAGTGTGTCATGATGGTCTAATATAAACAACCTTTCCTTCTCCAGAGCCTGTAATAGCAAAAGATAATTACGTTTTCAAGCTGTCTCAGTATCATATTACTGCATAATTTGATAGTAGTTGTTACCTCTTCAACAGTGAGCCCATCTAAACTTTGTTCTATGTGACTTTTGGTGATTGTACTGTTCTGATTTCCGTATGATTCACTGTCAAGCTTGCTCTTTGGAGGAAACTCCTGCAAGTTAAACATACCAAACAAAACCTGTAACAAAGCAGAAAATCTATGTGACTTATCGAGACACTTCATCGATTCAGACCTGAAGAAGTTGAATAGCAACAGGGTTTAGTCCAGCAAGCATTTCTCTACCGAACTCCTCATCAGTCCTCCAAGCAGTTTTATCATCTAGAAAACAAGAAAATCAAGATTAGTTCGATCGAAAGCGCTATATGCGTTAAGAGGAATAAGTTGATACTATATACCTTTGATAACCTGAGGCATTGGATACTTAAGAAACTTCTGACTATCTGTTCTGAAAATCTCTTTTAACATCTCAAGTGGTATGTTCTTAACAATACTCTCAAACAAAGTCTGGTTCGGTAAATCGATTCCTTCTTCATAAATCTTAAGAACATCTTCAAAAGAATCAAACTCCATAGGAGTCTCATCAAACACAGCTTCAAGCGCAGGCTGGACAAACTGAGCGATCGCTTTTAATGCATAAGCAAGGAAATCAGACATCTTCAAATGTCCAAATCTCTCATCTCGTGGAACATATATATCTAAGCTCGATGTTACCGGTAACCTGCTTTCGGTTCGAGGATCTTCTTTTGTCGGTTTTCGCCCGGTTCTTCCTCTTCTTGGATAAGGATATTCTGATGATCCTCCAAGTACAGGTCGTGGATTATTTGGCGGTACGCCTAAGTCATTGTAGTAAGCATAGTCATATACTCTGTCCCATTCTTTAAGCTCTCCTTCGCTAGTTCCTCTTAAGCTCACAAGCTCTTCTTCTCTGTACTTTAGCAACGGTTCTGGAGTTTCATGTGGAAGATAAGTCTGAAACATATTTGTTTAAACATATCAAGAAAAACATTTCGGACTAATATTAGTCAATGGAGAAGGGTTTAGTTACCTTGTTTGAGAAGAAAATGCGGTCTTTAGTGTAGCGTTTAGAAGGGTAAACCCAAGAATTGCAAAGGTAATGGACTCTGCCATGGCCTGGGACGTCTTCAAGAGTAAGACTTTTGAGATAAAACTCAGTGAAATGACTGTTCTTGATCAAGAAAGCTCCAGGGTAACCGAAATCGGTGTCGTAATCGAATGTGACCTTGAAGGCTGATTCGCCTGCGGTTAAAGATGTGATTGTTGTGATCCAATCCTCTAAGTGAGCAGCCTTACCTAGTTTGCCATTTGAACCGTTTGCTGAGAAAAGAATTCATAAATAATTTAATTAAAGCCGAAAACAGAACAACAATATAACCAAATAATCTTTCTTTTTTTTGACAAACATATAATCAAATAAACATGAAACAAAAAAATCAGATAAATAAAGGTTTTAAAAAAAGAGATTCTCTTTAAGAGAAAGTATCAACACTAGAAAACAAAGCATTTTTAAGCTTTTAAGACAATAGTTTTTGCTTTATCCAGTAAATATTTTAATCGATATCATCTCAGAAAATTAAAAAAAATTCTTTCAAAAGTTTTAGTTAAACAAAATGAGACTCTTTTTTCTTCTATTTGTGTCTCGAAAATATCCATTGAATTTAAATACTAGTACAAATAAAAACCAATCTAAAGGGTAAATAATCTACAGCAAATTGAATTAGTACATTGGCGAGACATACAAGAACGAAGCCAAACAATTCCGTACTTGTATTTTTTATGGTATATATTTTTTTTGGTTAGAAGGCTTATATAATATATTGTTGACCGTAAAAAATTTAACTATCTTTAAAACTACTCAAAAATATGAAATTTTCTTTAGTTATTTAGAAATGATTAAATAGAAAGGTAACAATCACTTGGTAAGAACGAAACGAGTATCTGATTTATAATCTTTTCAGAGAGGATAAATGTGTTTGGCATTTTGAGTAGAAAAAAAAACAAAAGCAAAAAAAAAATATTCTAAGCTTTCTTGTAGAAGACGTCTCCACACATCAAACAAATCATTCTCCTAGTAAGAACGATTAAGCACATAAATAGAATATATCCAAAAAAATGGTCCACCGTTTTATTTCTTCTACAAAAGTAAAACAAAAACAAAAACGAAACAGAATAATAAATGTTAAGAAATTATGAGATCATATTCATATTTACAGGGGAAAAAAGACAAAAAGAAAAATAGATATGTATAAAATAACAAATATATCGACAAAAAGAATAATTTATATGTTTATTCGTGTGGGATGAATTGATTATTTAATTTGAGAACACGAAAGAATAAAATAATCTCAACTCTCAACAAATCTAAATTCAAAAACAAACTGAAAATGTTCAAATTAGAAAATAGGAGCTGAGATTTTTACCAGAATCAGTAACATCGGAGCTGATGAGACGAAGAGTAACTTTATTTCCGAGAAATTCATGGAGACGATCGAGAAACGAAGCATTGAAATCGTTGAAATCGAGAACGTTCTTCTTCATCAGAACCACCGTTCCTTTCACCTTAACATTTCTACCGCCGGTGAACAGATCCACAATTTCGTCAATCATCTTTGGGTAAGTTAAAGCTCAAGGATTTGATTCACTACTTTCTATTATCTCACTGATATTTTTTTGGTATCTGTGTCTGTGTTTATGAATGGGTGTGGCGATTCCCGTCCGTTGGGGTATTTATAGAGGAAAAAAAAAAAGTGTATCCCGTTTGTGGGGCAGTCTTCATTTAATTATAGTTTAGCAAAATTAATATTTTTAAAAATGGGTGTTGAAAGAATCATAATAGTACAATTTACAACTTTGGTATACAATATTAAATATTATCTTTATTTAAATATTATTTTGTTTGACAAACTATTCGAATATTATCTACAGTTTGAATGATGTTAAAAATACAGTGGGAGAAACTATTACAAATCACTAAAGAATTCAATTGCACAGTAGCGGATTACAGGATCGGGATAATATTAAGGGTTAACAAAATAAATAACCATAAGTGATTGGGGAAATTAGTTTTTTAGCAGTTATTTTATTTACTTTTCTCTCATCGGACAAAAATGTTTCTTATAATTTTATTAGGATTAAATACAAAAAATGTTATCAATGAAATTTTATTTCTAAAATGGAATTCTTACTGTTTTAAAAATCATTCGTAAATGACATGTTTGTAAATAAAAATTAAAAAATCTATTTTAAACAATAGTCCATTTTATTATTTTGTTAACAAACCAAATATTTGGAAAAAGATAAAATTTTAATGTTTATGATAGTTATTTTATTAACACGATCAAAAACATGTTATATCATATGATATATATAGATTTATATATAAATTATCATTTAACAAGGTATTAAAATATATTATAATATTAAGGGTTAACAAAATAAATAACCATAAGTGATTGGGAAAATTAGTTTTTTAGCAGCTATTTTATTTTATTTAGTTTTCTCTCATCAGACAAAAATGTTTCTCATGATTTTATTAGAATTAAATACGAAAAAATGTCACCTTTAAATTTTTATTTCTAAAATAGAACTTCTACAACTTTTAAAATCATTCGCAAAGAATCTGTTTATAAATAAATTTCATAAAAAATCTATTTTAAACAATCGTCTATATTTATTATTTTATTAACAAACCAAATATTTGGAAAAAATAAAATTTCAATGTTAATGATAAACTATTTTATTAACACTATCAAAAACAAGTTATATCATATGACATATATATATATATATATATATATTCATATCTAAACTATTATTTAACAAGATATAAGTTATGTTATCAATATAGTCATGTGTTTATCTAGCAGATAATGGATAAAGTTATCAACGATAATTTATTTGATAATGGATAAAGTTATCAACGATAATTTATTTGATAACATGTAATATTTTTATCAGTATACTATAATATATATCATGTTAATCAATAAATTATCACTAAAAACTTGAGTCATCATTCATCAAACACATACATTACTATGTACACATCATATTTGATATCACGTTAACTAATCACTTAATTGTGATTCTATATACATATGTTATATGATACCATATTTTTTTAGCGTGTTAATAAAATAATTACCCATCAATATTTGAGCTATTTTTAAAAAATATTTGATTGTTAGTAAAATACTTATTCAGTTAAAATTGTGTTATTTGTCTAGATAAATGAAATAAAATGAAAGAAAAATAAATGTGAGAGAACTAACTAAATGATCATCCATATCCACTCTTTATAATTATCGTAATACTAAATTAGTTAAAATTTACCTCAAACTAATATTTAAATAAATTAATAGAGAAAAAAGGAAAAAAATTCCATCTTTAATATATGACATTTAATAATATTATCTTTCCAACATATCTTTAAATATTATTTTTGGTTTTCTTTTCTTCTACAAACAATTTATGGATATTATCTAATTTGAATCAGGTTAAAATACAATGACGAAACTATTAAAAAACATTAAATTTGATGCTAAAAAGAAAGAAAAAATCAATAAAAATTTGATTGCATAACAGCTGGTCAAAGATCAGACTATCATTTTTTTGCATTTTTTCCGGTGAATTCGTCGACAGCGCACGCCGTAGTGCATCTCTGGAAGGAAGTCTATTTTGGCTATTTGTATAGAGTATATCACAATATATATATATATATATATGTATATATATATATATTCTTATGTAAATTTAATATTTCTGATATGTTTAGATATTATATCGTATATCCGCTAGATACTATTCATGTATATATAAATAGAGTTGCATATCATTCATTATTCAATTCAAAAGAAGTATCTAAATCTACAATCTGCGCTAGCACATACTTATGATTTTTAACGTTTTGTCGTAATTTCTCGGTTGAAATTTTCATGCTTTAGGGCCGATCAACTTTAGACAACGATCTAGCCTTCATGTGATCATCCTAGTTATCTATTGTGTTTAACTACTTTGAACTCTTTGGAGCAAAACAATCTTGAGTTGGACGCAATGAACCTTTTACTTCAGCGCCTACATATCTTTTGATACAAACTATAACCAATTTCCCCGATTTGATTGCGGAAGTGTCTTTGACATACTATGTAATTGCTTGTGGCATCTTGTTCTATTGCTTATGGCTTCAATTGCATATGAATTTGTCATTTTTACTGCTATGTAAACTATTGCCCTATAGGATTTGAACGAATGGAAGAGTATGTTTACACAAAAAAATGGACTATGTAGATTAAGAATTGCTTATATTATATGTATGGAATGTAATGAATTTGTTTATACATAAAACTATGATTTTTTTATTATTATTTTGGTCAAGACATGAAACTATGATTTAATTTTATCATTTGGTGGTTTGGAATTTATCACAAATTTAATGCACGAGAAGTCGAGAACCATTCATTTGCATTGACCGTAAAAAAGTGATCTTTGTAAAAAATAAATTTAATATTTGAACTATGTAAATAAGGACTACTTAAGTCATATTGGAGATGGATTCTATTTTAAATAATAATAAAAAAATTTAAAAAGAAATGAAATCGAGAAATAAATGAAATAAATATTTGAATATAAAATCAAATGTATAAAAATGTTAAAACTATAACGACAAAAAAAAAAATATTAAAAACTATAACAGTTTGAAAAAAAAACTAAAAATTTATGAGCCGTCGGGGTGTAGCCACATGGAAATTTTCAATTAAGTCTGTATTCACACGTGTTTTTAAAAACAATGTCTAGCCACATTCAAAGTTTTTTTTTGAGTTGTATCCACATTTCCGTTAATTTTGATGGAAAGTTAAACAGTTTGCCTTAACCACTAACATAGTTGAAAGTTTTCATGTGGCTACACTCCGACGATCCAAAAGCTTTTTGTAAATAGTATGAATAATTATTATTTTTTACAAAAATAACTAAACTCAATTTTTTTCTCTTATTAATTATGGATGAAAATTAAAATTATTTTTTACCATCCTACTTTAAATAATCAAGATATTCAGATATTCTAATTTTTAAAATAAATCAGGATGGATCAATACCGATCAATTAAAATTATGTCAATTGATACATCCTGATCTATTGTAAAAACTAGAATATTTGAAGATTTAAAGTTGGATGTTAAAAAATAATTTTAATTTTCGTCCTAACTAATAAGAAAAAGAAATTAAGTTTAAATATTATTTAATTTTTTTTAATTGTATAAATTTTGTGGTTATTATTGTATCCTTAATAACTTTATTTAAAAAGCTTAAATACTAGATTGTTTAAATACTCTAATTAAAAAAAATCATATTTGTTTAGAAGATATTAAATAAAAATTAAAAGATTATAAAATATCAATAATTAAAATTTGAATCTCTATACTTATTTTGTGATATTTATTAGAGAATTGATTAACTAAATAGAAAATTATTATGATTATTAGAAAGATTTGAAAAATTAAAAAGATTGTCTAATGACATTTGTTGTAATATTCCACGTAAAATGTGAGGTTATTTTGTATTTAATATTGCTCAAATAATTATAGATAGTTGTGTTGTGTTAACTCGTTAAAATTGTTAGAGATTTTATTTATTATTATTATATATGGCTTGTGTTGTGTTAATTAAAAATACTAAAAGTTTTAATTTTTTCAAATCTTACTAATAATCATAATAACATTTTTTAGTAAATCAATTTCCTAATAATTGTTTAAATACTATTTACAATTTTTTTTTGGGCCGTCGGAATGTACCTACATAAAAACTTTTAACTTTGTTAGGGTTAAGACAAACTGTTTAACTTTCCGTCAAAATTAACGGAAATGTGGATATAGCTCGAAAGAAAATTTCGAATGTGGCTAAACATTATTTTCTAAAATCCGTATGGATACATACTTAATTAAAAGATTTTATGTGATTATATCCAGACAGCTCAAAAGTTTATGTTGGTCAATATTATCCAAATAGGCAAATATGTTCAAGACGCCTTAGCCGCTGATAACATCAAGATCTTAGCCGTTAATAGTATAAGCTTAGACCTTAGCCTTAGCCGTTGTAACTCTTTTGTGTTTCTTTTTTATTTCCTTTCTTTAAAAAATGCTTCTGTTTGTGTTTTCTTTTAACTCGTCAAATTTAAAATTAATTTATCTTTAGTCTTCATGTAATCAACTTGGCATGCGAGTATGCGACGAATCCCATACTAGACAAAACTGCTAGTGTATGGGGATATAATTGCATTTTGATATGAAAATGCTCGGTATAATCGTTTTATTTATTTATTTTGTGTATCCTATAAAAGATATAAATTCATGATATGATATTTATTTTTTAACTGTAAATATAAATACTAAAATTAGTTTTTACAATTTAATTTAATATAACTAAAACATAATTTTGAATGAAATGTATTATACATATATTTAAAGTTGATTAATTATTCTAAAGATCAATTTTCTACATTTAGCACTTAGGAATCGGCCAGCTGAGAATGACACATGAAATTAACGTGGGGCAAGTTCTCTTTGACTTCTATCCATAGACACGAGGCATCAACGCGTTCTCTGCATAGTCGTGGATCGGAGCTTACTTGGAAGGCTTTAGGAATAGGATATGGTTATACCAGGTCAACTAAAGGGAAGATTAATTTTACAAAACATGTAACATGAGAACTTCAAAGATAAGATGTACATATAAACCAATTTGTTATTAATAAGCTCGCATATTTAGCTAACCATTTCATAATTGAGTTGAAAATGTAATACAAACATGTAACTAATGGAAATAACGGTTTTAAGTATATTGATCCGAGCCATCAAATGGATGACTGATGACGATCGCCTTATTTAACCCAAAAAAAAAAAAACTGATGATGGTTTAATCGAATTTTCTTAGTTCTTTTTTTTGTTTATATAGAATATGGTCTATTCTAATTTATTGATGCATGGAACACAAGAAAAATATGAAAGTAACAAGTTTCTTGATGTGAAATCAATCATCATGTTCATAATATATAATTATATATCGACAATTTGATGAAATGTTGAAACATATCAAGACTCAATCAACCATATTGTTATTATTGTATTTTTTTTCAAGTTACTGTTGGTTTCTCAATTATCATGGTATCTTTCTTCTTTTGATAAAGAATTATCGTGGCATTTTAGTCGATGCAAAAGTTGTGGCAAATAAGAGAAACTCACGGAAACGTTTGTAGCTTTCTTGAAATATATTTAGTAAGAATCTATCACATGCTGATCATCTTTTATATAATAAAATACATGTTATTGATCCAATTAAAACATGTTATATAGATACTTTTTTTTTAAATTCTGCCACATATATATTTATAAATTTAAAATATAAAAAATAAAAAACAGATTAACAAAAAACTAGAAAAAAACTTTCTATTTATCACTAAATCCTAAATTATCTCTACTACGCTATATATTCATTAACTTCAAATTTAGTTCTTTTTTTTTTATAAAAGATTTAACTAACAATGATTTTTGCATCTTTCTCTTTTTTTTGTTCATCCACAATATTTCTCTCTCTTTCTTCTTTTTCTCATCTTTAATTTTTAGTAATCTTCTATTATCATCAAAGATATCTTTGAATTTTAGTTTAATTTCTAAAGTAAATTCTTCAACCAATAAATGGAAGATTCGAGCTCTAATATCTCGAATTTGAAATTTTTACAAAAATAAACTTGAATCAATTTTAGGCATGAAAGTTATTGAAATGGATGAAAAAATATTTTGAATATATCAATTAGTTTTTGTTTTCTAGTTAAGATATTTTCTAATAGTAAATATTATATTTATTGTAATCTTAAATGAGACCACTAGTTTTAATATTGTTAACTGTATTTTATGACAAAAATATTATATCATATTTTTTCTAAAACATTACTAAAATTAGAAAATTATGCAAAATACTAGACATATTTTATTGGTGTTTAATATTGTTCTTATACATGATATTTATTTTCATATTTATTGATTTTATATTTATTAGGTTTTATTAATTTAAAGATCTTATTCATATTTAACTTTACAAAGAAAAATATTTTTTTTAATTTGTTTTATAATATCACAAATAATATTTTTAATATAAAAAAGTAAATTAAATTTAGAATATATTTTAGTTTAAACAATTTATTTTTAGTATTTTATAAAAAACATTATGACCATGCGTTAGCACGAAAAATATACTTAGTTATTATATATTTGGATCAATATCTCACAAGATATTTAGTAATCTGCACTTCAGGCATAATTTTCCTCTAATACTAATGTATATATTAATGAAATTAATTAGTTTGAATCCATTGTCTTATTTATTTATATTTATATGGTTACGTGGTCCACGTGCATTATCAAAACAATTTATTAGTTTTATATTTTGGTGATGGTTGATACTTGATATATAGACTCGATACCCGCCATGCTGCATTTATTCATAAGATATGATTTAAAACAAAAAAAATATCAAAAAAACCTGAATTTTTAAAATGAGAATATTTCAAACCTAATTTTTCAAAATATTATTTAAATACTTAAATTTTTTTTATTGATTCGTAATTAAATAGTAAACTTTCGTTGCCTAAATCATTTGAAACACGATATTAAATCAACGTTATCGGCGTCAAAGCTTCCGTTTAATCAAAACAACGTCGTTTCAAGTTTGATTTAAAATCATCAACTTTTAAATTATAGACGTTTAAATCTTAATTTTCTTTAGAAATATCGTTTAAATGCCGAAGTTTTTGTTGACTTCATAATTAAACACTTAATTTATGTTGACTATGCCATTTGATGCATGATTTTAAATCAAGTGATGGAGCCCGCTTATGGGACACACTTGCCTGTTATCATCTTCTGTTTAATCAAAACGATCAATATTCCTACAACTGTTTATCATTCATCTTCTCTTTCTATTTCTGATCGCTTCATCGAGATCCAACCATAATTAAGGAGTAATAAATCTTCTTAAATTAAAATCTGTCTTTGGAAAAACAAAATCTAACAAAATCTTTACCACCTGGAATCTCCAGGAAAATGCTATGCAATTCTCTAAAACCCTTCAAAAGATTGAATTTCTTAAGGGTTGGTGATAACTAACTAATTAAATTTTCATTTATCGATAACTAATAAAATTTAATTTAATATTCATTAGAACTCAAATAACCGATTCATTTACTTTTTAAAATAGGGAGTATAAGAAAATGAATCGGTTATTTGAGTTCCAATGAATATTAAATAAAATTTCATTAGTTATCGACAAATTAAAATTTAATTAATTAATTATCACCAACGCTTAAAAAATTCAATTTCTTGAGGGGTTTTAAAGAATTCCATGGGTATTTTCTGGAAATTTCAGGTAGCAAAGACTTTGTTGGATTATGTTTATCCAAAGGCGGATTTTAATTTGCGAAGATTTTTTACACCATGAGTATGGGTTAATCTCAATGAAACTATCAAGACCAAAAGTAGAAAGATAAGACAAATAATAAATAGGTGTCGGAAATTGATTAAACGAAAGCTGGTAACATGCAATTGTATCCCGTAAACGTGCTCTATCACTTGATTTAAAGTCATGCATCAAATAGCATAGTCAACACAAATTATGTGTAATTATGAAGTCAACAAAAACTTGGGCATTTTAACGACATTTCTAAAAAAGTTGAAGATTTAAATGTCCACAATTTGAAAGTTGATGATTTTAAATCAAAGTTGAACGACATCGTTTTGATTAAACGGAAGTTGATAACGGAAGAGTTAACGCCGTAAACGTCAATCTAACGTCGTGTTTCAAATGACCTAATCAACGAAAGTTTTTTATTTAATTACGAGTCAACAAAAAACTTAAGTATTTAAATGGTATTTTGAAAGTTCAAGTTTTAAACATTCTTATTTTAAAAATTCAGATTTTTTTTTACATTTTTTCCCGTTAAAATAAATGTCTTCATTTCAACGAATAAAAAAAATGTAAAAATCGTCCGTGACATCTGCTTAATAACATTGGTGTTACAAAGTAACACAACTTTAGTTTTGAAATGGTATATATATATATATTTATATATATATATATATATATATTGATAACTTAGGGGTAGATTCTAGACTTATGAAAATACTCAGATTAATCATTTAGGAGAGGTGCAGCCCACATATAGATTCTCTTTCTGGGTATTCTAATGGGCTGAAAGCAGAGTCCATATCCATGTGGTCAAATATTGTGATTTAGATAATTATGCGTTTGAGGAGAATCGATCTCTGACCTAAATCAACAGGGCAACTCCTCCTCAAGTGGAAATTATTAGATCACTACCACTTAGTTAAATGGTAAACATATTTGCATTGAAAATAAAATGATTTAGTTTTTCCGGATTGCGATATTATTAATGATCTAAGGGTATGCCTAATATCCAATTTTTGAAGATAAAGTATTTTATTAGCACTAATCAATATCAAAAACCATGGTTAATTAATGAGAGAGTAAATTCAGGCAACCTAATTATACAACGACACTCTTATCGAATTCATTAAATTTGCAGTAGCTAGAACAAACAAAGAATGGAATGGACAGGTGGCTAGTGAAAATTAATTAACATTTAAAGAATCTAACAAAATTAATTTGTATGTTTTAATAATCAATATATTGTTCAACTGTTTTTTATTTGGTTGAGAAACACAATAATAATTTCTAATAATATTTTATGTTTTCTTTAAGTTTAATGTTACATATATGTATGTGCATAAAATTTATATATATATATATATATTCAAAATCTCGGTTCGATAGATTAAAACGATTAGACCAATCACCCAGTGATAATAATGATGAATTGGAATCAGGTCTGATTTTTGAAATATTGGTTTGGAATAATAGATAAAAACCTAATTTTTAATAAAAAATAGTTTCTTATGACTTACTCCTGTATTAGAAAGAATAATTTTTTAGTTTTTAAGTTATATATTTTAAAAGATTAATTTTCTAGAGATTTATGTTAATGTTAGTAAATTGTAAATTCTAAGAAACATTAATTGAGAATATTCGAATTGTTGAATTTCTATTAGTTTATAATATAAGAAAATGTTTCATATTAAAATATAATATATTTATTACTAACTATTTTTGTTTAAACTGTGTGAAATATTTTAAAAATCAATATTTCTTATAGAGAGGGAGTATGAGTCTTAACTCTTAAGATAAGATTCAAACTGTTCCATTTATGGGAATGTCCTTAAGTTGTAGTAAACCTTACAATCAAAAGTCATTAATCAATGGAGGCGAAGGCTGCACCTAGCATTAATTTCCTTACCCGATAATTTTTATTTATTTATGTCAAATCTTACCCAATTAGCTATAAAAAAAATCAACTAATGATCATGGGAAGATTAGATCGACACAACACAACACATGTTAAGATTATTCTGGGTCTGCCGGCTTCAACTACTTGATTAATAGAACAAACGTTCACGTTACACATTTCTACTTTTCTATGCATAAGATTTTCATCTTAAGACTATCTTTTATATGTTTCGCGGGGATTTCATTTAAATAATCATTCTTAGTTTTTTTTTTTTGTTAAAAAGTAATCATTCTTAGTTTTTTTTAATATTATGTAGTTGCAATAAAAGTATCCACGTTTTTACTTCGTAATCGGATCTAGATCACATGTATCAAGTTTATGTTAGAAAAGTGAATTGTAGGGTCCAAAAGAATTGATTTAACATGTAACTATAGTCTTAAATATAAAAATGGCCTATAGTTTTTTTTATAAAAGACTCTGTTAAGCCGGCATATTTTACCTTTAACTAGAACTCATATATACAATAAAGAAACGTGGGCTTATTTTAGGTACATACATATGTAATCACAAAAGGCATAGGAACTTCATCTCAGTGAGGTTCATTGCGTTATTGAGATCTCATAGACTCATAGTCATATTAGCTTTTTTTTCGTTGCTGATTACATTTAAGAATAAATAAATTGTATTATTTTTTAAAAAATTGAATATTAGTTACAAAAAAAATTATTGGATGACCGATGCCATGAATTATTTTTATTTTTTTAATTGGAGCAATTAGATTTAATTGGCTGCTGATTTTCTAATTAATTTTTGGTTACTTTTTCTTTTCCCTGTGCCGATTTTCCATGTTTGAGAGTGATTGATAACTTACAGTGATTAAATTATGAGTTTGTTAAGGGTTAAATTATAGGTCCTTTCGGACAAAACTATTAGTTAAATATATGTGTGAGTATATGTTTGACATAAAAACAATTATTCATTTTTTTTTGATAAAAAGGTTTTAAGAAACTTATATATTAGTTCATCAAAAAAAAAAATACTTATATATTAAACTTAGGTGGTTTTTTTATTATACTTAAAATGTGCAAATCAATAAACAATAGTACACTTAAATAAAATTGTGGTTATAAAGTTGTGGTTATGTGGTTATCATGATACATATTTCCAACGCATTTTCGACGGTTACTTTAAAATATGTCGAAAAACTATCAATATATATATTTTGAAAGTGATTTAAGGTTGAAAGTATTAGTAAAATAGTTTATAGGTTTAAAGTATAAGCAAAATATCTTTAAATTTTAAAAGATTAGCATCTGACACTTTCAAAATTAAAATGTTATTTTTTCGATTCAAAATTGTACAGTATTATTTTTAAATAGTGATTATGTTCAATGAAACTATTTTCCATTAAATTTGTACTCTCTTTATATATATATATATATATAACTAGGAGTGATCTGAGTTTTTACACCCGACTAATCTCTAGAATAACTGTAGCTGTCGAGTACCCAACTCACCATGTTTTCTAATGGGTCTAAAGCATATCACTATTTTGACTGACCAAATAAGAATGATTTAGATAATTTTCATACTTGTGAAGAATCGATTCATGATATAGACCAGCATGACAACTTCTTCTCAAGTGAGAATAAACCACCATCATCTTGTTGATTTGTACTGTTTTTATATTGATTTTCTCATATTAAAGAATAAATAAAAGAAACTAATATGGCAAAATGAATCACATCTATGAATGAATGGAAATGAAAAAATGAAAATATAACTGATAAACTTTCCCATTATTAGAACGTATAAATTGTTTTGCGCATGTGATGATAATACGTACACGTCACAGAATCGAAATATATTGACGTGCACTGTACGAAATGAATACAACTTTATTAGTGTGTGTCACCAGTCACCGAACCAGTTGGAAGACGATTATTGTTTTCCAATGCATATTATTAGAGGATCTAGAGTAGAAACCAGTAAATGAATACAACTGTTTGAGATATCTACTCATTAATATTTTGTGGGAGAAACTCATATAAGAACCTCTTGATGGGATGCTCTTAACCCGAATTATCCTCACACAATAAAAAGGTAAATGCGTTCAAACAAAAGCTCTTTAGAAGAAGTATAAAAAAAAATTTGACCTCAATTTGATTGCAAAATATCTCAAAATCCTATGCTGCGTTAGTGTGAACATCCGTCTTGTGACCAGCAAAATGTAATAATGTCGTTTTATTTAGTTTTTTTTTTTAACTTTTAGTTTTTTTTTCGGGCGTCTTTGACTCAATAAACTATATACAGATTGACTAACATCGGCCAAACATTTTAGTTTGGTAAGGAGTTTGTATATGAATCAACATAGCTCATCAATTTGAATACGACTCGTAATAAATGGCAGTATTTTCCGGAGAAGTGCATACTCCTTTAATATTTAGAAACTGACATTTCATCAAAATTTTGTTTTATTCCATCTTTTTGAGTTAGAAAGTACAATCATTACAAAACCTGTTTATAAATAGTGATCGTTTTATCTAAAAGTATGTACTGCATTGCTTATTTATATATCTTCCATGATCTATCATGTATAATTTTGACAAGTAAAAAGTTTTATAATGGAAATTCGGCCAAAAAAACACTGAACTTGTCAACAATTGTCAAAAAAACATAAACTTTTAAATTGGCCAAAAAAAGCCCAAACAATTATTGACTTTCGAATGAATCAACAATGTTTTCATTGACTGGCCAATTAAGCACACCGTTAGCAGATTAACGGTTTGCTTTGACTGATGTTTAAACAATGACCGTTAAGTAAAACGACGTCGTTTTGTTTCTAATTAAAAATCGGAAATTTGGCCATAAAAACATCTAACTTATCAAAAATTGCTAAAAATACACCCAACTTATCAGAAATTACCAAAAAAACATTCAACTTATCAGAAATTGCAAAAAAAAAAGACAAACTTCAGAGCTGACAAAAAAAACTCAAACAATTGTTGACACGAACGAGAACTTTCAGATTAGTTCTAAAGCAATTCTCTTTCACACAAATCTCAAATGCATAAACCACAAACTCAAGATGGGAACAAAACTCTCAAGACCAAGACTCAAAAACAGGTGGATGGGCTCCTTGGTTTCTTTGAAACACCAACTTTTTGATAAAATGGTTTTTAATGACTCTAACGCTATCAAATAAACATATCGTTCATAGCATTTTTGGATCGAATCCACAAGGACTAAGGATTATTTACTAAAGATGATAGATTCTAAAATAATCTAGAACAAATAAAAGAATTGGTTTTTAACAAAAGAAAACGAGAATAAGATGAAATCAAAAGAAAAACAAAGAATCATGGGTTCTACTATCAAATGAATGAACTAACACTCAAACAATGATCATAAAATTCACAATTAAACAATGATCATAAAATTCACAATCAAACAATGATGAAATAGATTGCATTAAGCATTATCTTAGATAATTGTGAATTAGATGATAATTTTTTTATTGTTAGTTCATTCATTTGATAGTAGAACCCATGATCCTTTGTTTTTCTTTTGATTTCATCTCATTTTCATTTCTTATTGTTAAAAACCAATTCTTTCATTTGCTCTAGAGTAGTTTAGACTCTCGCATCTTTAGTGAATAATCCTTAGTCCTTGTGGATTCGATCATAAAATGATATGCACAATAGATTTATTTCATAGCTTTAGAGTTATTCAAAAATCTCTTTATCAAAAAGTTGGTGTTTCAAAGAAGTCAGGGGCCATCCGCCTGTTTTTGAGCCTTGGTCTTGAGGTTTGTGTGAAAGAGAATTACTTTGAAACTAATCTAAAATTTCTTATTCGTTTCAACAATTTTTTGAGTTTTTTTTTGGTCAGCTCTAAAGATTGTGTTTTTTTGACAATTTCTGATAAGTTATGTGTTTTTTTTGACAATTTCTGATAAGTCGGATGTTTTTATGGCCGAATTCCCAATTTTTAATTAGAAACAAAACGACGTCGTTTTACTTAACGACCACCGTTTAAACGTCAGTTAAAGCAAACTGTTAATCTGCTAACGGTGTGCTTAATTGGTCAGTCAATAAAAACATTGTTGATTAGTTCGAAAGTCAACAATTGTTTGAGCTTTTTTTGGCTAGCTCAAAAGTTTGGGTTTTTTTTGGCAATTTCGGATAAGTTCAGTGTTTTTTTGGCCGGCCGAATTCCCGTTTTATAATATACTTACAACAACAAGGTTTAATGTTTCTATACTTTATACTAAACAGGCTTTAATGTATGTGTATGAACAACTAGAAGCACATGAATATAAGACTTTGCAATAATGGCCGGCTTTGTCATATACCTTTAAGCTTACTCTGCCAGGCTTAGTTGAGACCAGCCTGCCTCTCCCACCTGAGATCAGCCGAGAACTGGGACAATGCGGATCTCGGATCTCCTTCAGCGATAGCCAAGTAGTAAAGAGCAGTTCCATCGTCGACTTGCATGCTTCTCCTTAGAGAATCAATTAGCCTTTTCTTACCATCGGCTGATAAGTTTGACAGCTGGTTCATACCAGATACGGGTTGTTCTCTCTTTGGTCCGCCTTCAAGGTAAAGCATGGCTACTTCTCGTTTCGCATATTTGTCTAGCTCTATGTAGCAAGTGGCGTTTGCAAGAATTTCTGGATTGCTTATCGGAATAAGCAGTCTGTCTCTTGAGTAAATCCCGTGGTCGCTCATCATGTTGTTTAGTCGCTTAATGTCCATAACCTACATTGTTCAATGTAAAGGTGTAATATAATCAAGCTAAACTTATGAATTGAATTTGTTATAATAGAGAAAAAAGGAAGCAAATTTGGCGATATGGAAAATAGAACGACAAAATAACAAATTGTAGATGTGGTATGGTAGCAGAAGTAAAAAACAAAATGGTGAAAGCTGAAACTACAAAGATTCACTATATGAGATGAAAACTAAAGTTCAGATAAAGGAAGCTTATTGGTCACGAAAAGTTAATGGACAAGGACTAAATGATAAGATGTTAGAAAGCTTAACACAGAGCATAGACATCACATATCATAGATCTTATACAAAGGAATCACTTCATTTAGTATAACAAATTTCTTGCAATGCGGAAGCCTGGCAAAACGATCATGACATTCGAGTAAGAGCTAAATTTGTAGTTAATTTTCCTTATAGACTAAATGAATCCTCACTATGAGAACGTCAAAGTCCATCTTCGATAAAACTAAAGAGAGCCTGGAAACTTAAGATATGTTCTTCAAGACAGAGATCAAAAATCACAATAGTAGTCTCTATCCAGATGCAACTGAAAAATTACTTATTTGCAGATTACGGATACATCTAATTATCAAACAAACCACTCCTAAACGAGATACCCAAGAACAGAGCCAGCAATTTCATCTTCTGGTGTTAACAAGGAATAACTGATGCATCAATGCCGCCACAAGAAGTTTAAACAACAGTTTTTATATCATAATCATAAGCTTCATCTACATTATAGATGCAATGGAAGACATCAACACACATATATGGAAAGCAATTAACTTCCAGAGTATCTCTAAGCAAACTTTGAAATTTAAACAAATTCAATCAAAAACACTTAAGGATCTCTACATAGATTCTTTAGTTTCTAACTCTAGAGAAATTAGAAACTATATAGCAAAATTTCTCAACAATCCAATATGTTTTATCACAAGTACTAACTCAAAATTCCAATAGTAACATCATAATAAGAACAGCTAAATTTTCACCTTCTAAGTCCATAAATTGAGACTACGTTTCCAAATTCTGCAATCGAAGAGAAAAGATGTGTAATCAAAATCGTTACCTGAACGGAATATTTAACGGCGAGGCTAGTCACGCTATCACCACGAGAAATCCGATGAGAAATTGCAAATTTCCAGATTCCATTATCTCTCCAAAACGAACCAGAAACAGGTTTCCCAACAAGTTCCTTAATCCGCCATGGCGCTGTGAAATTCGCAACCACAAGATCGTTTTCTGTGGCTACAGAATTCCAAACTCTGCAAACGCAGCTCGCACGCGCTAGATCGGCGATGGTAAGCTTATGGAAGATAAGGCGTAGTGTATCACGGCATGAAAGTGCCATGATGTGAGAATCTAACCGATGAGATTGCGTTTCGGTAAGTTGACTGGCGGTGATGGCTTCGATGAGAGATACGGCGAGGTTATCGTCGACGACACGACGGCGTCGGAAGCAGATGTAAGCAAGTGTGGGAGACGTGGCAGTTTATATATTCACAGTTTTTTAGATTCCGTATGAACCAGTGCTTTTAGCGAAATTTTGGAAGATAATAAATGTTCAATTATTTTAGCTGTGACCGGTTTGGATTGGATTTTTTCTTTTTGTTTTTTCATCTAGATATATTATTATTACTGAATGAAACTTTTACACAAACTGGGTACAACGGAAACTTTTACACAAACTGGGTACACCGGAAACTTTTACACAAACTGGATACACCGGAGACAAAGCTTGTAAATTCTGATCTAACAAATTCTGGAAATTCAAGAGACAAAGGTTGCAAATTCCGGCCTAAGAACATCTCCAATAATGCTTTATTTTTAGAGATTTTTATATTTTTTATAGCAAAATTTTTTTCAATAGTACTCTATATTTTGTTCTAAAAATAGATAAATTAACAGTGTTTCTCTAAATTAAGAGAAACAATTGTTCATTTCTTTACTTTTAGAGAAATATTTTTTTATTTATAATATGATCCTTTAATTTTTTATATATATTTATTTTATAACTAAACAAAATTATATGTTTATTTGTGTACTTAAATTATATTTAAATTTTAGCTATCTCTTATTATAACATGCAACAAAAAACTTATATTAAACTAGAAATACAAATTACATGAGAGATGATAAATTAAAAAAAATATGAATGGGTCAAATTTATGGAACTATATGAGAGATGATAAATCCAATGAAGATACTTTAAAAAATGTAATAGTTATCTTTTTAGTTTTGTGTGGTGTAATGAAATATTTTTTCATATAATAAAACGTTTAATTTTAGTAAAATCAGATTTTTATTAAATTATTGTTATAAAACAAAATGACTGGGTCAAGTTTGTAAAATTAGAAAGTAAAGAGTTTTAGTATAAATTGATTAATAGAATAAAAATATTATATATTTTAAATAATATTTAAGAAATAGAAAATATAGGCAATCATTGGAGCAAATCCCTCCTCTATATTTTTAAGATCTCTATTTTTAAAGAAAAAATGGAGCAAACCATTGGAAATGATCCAATATATTCCAGAATTTCAAGAGACAAAGCCTAATCAAAACGGGAGCCAAAAGCTTAAACAAACCAACGTGCTAATTTGAAGAATTTGAAATCTAAACTTTTCCTAACATCAATTACAATAACTCTTCCAAGAACGGAAACCATTAGACATCACCGGAAACCAACAATACCTAACAAAAGAAACTGTTCTTCTTGTCCTCGTTTGATGTTTGAAGACTTCATAAATTATGTAACTTGTGCATCCAAGGGTTGGCAGGACGGAAACTCCAAGAGGAATACTAAGACCGTCAAATTTCTAGGCCGGCTGAGTCGAAACGAGTGACAAAGATCCGCTTTGGTGGATGCAACAAACATTCAGATCTCGATGAAATCTGAAATTTGATTTGAGTGGAGGAGACTAAACAAGCCATCTAATCGACTCATCAACCATAAAAGGATCATGGAGATGAAGGATGCGATTCGATATAGACCTTGAAAAGCTTTGACGAAGGAGAGGAGAAAATTGGAAAGCACGTCCATTCAAATATGCCATCTCTCGTAAATACAATTACTTCATTTGTAAAAAATCCACTAAACATTTCAAGGAAAATGGATAATCGGATAATTAATGTGTTTGAACATTAATAAACTTTGAAACCGACCACATCAAATCCCAAAAGTCATAATGAAATAAAAAACCACACATATATCATAACACAAAAAGTCCCAATATTAAATTAGTTTATATCAGTTTCATAGAAGTCAACAAAATAAGAACATTCACTACTGAAAACTAAAATGTTTATCTATATGGATTGAGTACCCACATCCTTAACACTCTTATCAACGTTAAAACTATAATTAATCTGCTCTTGATTAGCATGTCCAGGGTACACAATATTAAGATTGTCTCTACTAGATCACAACAATACAAAGAGAGTAAATCATGAGCTGTTTGAGATAATACAACTCTTGCATCAGCTAAGTCATTATTAAATGGGGGGGGGGGGGGGAGGGGTGCCCAGCCATAGAAGATGTAAACTGAATTAAGAGGACTCTGTGTTCAACATTTATATCTTGGAATTGGTTGGATGGCAGAAGATTCATCTCTAGATTGTATTGAGGACCCATTTAAGCCCATGTGCATATGCCCATAACCCTCCACATCTGCAATGAGGAACAAAAACATTGCAAAATCCATTACAATTAGAATTGAATACACACAAGTCTCAGTTTCAAAGATATCAACAAAATGGTGACATAACAAGAACATTACATTAAAAATAAAACTAACCTCATCTACGGCAAATGGGATGTGTGGAAGATTGTCAAAAACATCATGACCAATTTTATTTTTCCAGTTAAGCATGTCCGCCCTTGCAAGGTTCTTGGCTACGATATGATTGTAGACCGTGGTAAAATCTGCATCATGGTGCATGAAGTGCTTTTGCGGACCAGATATGGACATTTTGAGTTTGTGGTTATGCCTTTCGGTCTAACTAATGCTCCAGCTATATTCATGGATTTGATGAACAGAGTATTTAGACCGCACTTGGACGAATTTGTTATAGTGTTCATCGATGATATCTTGGTGTATTCAAAGAGTCGAGAAGAACATGCTGAACACTTGAGATTGATACTTCAGAGGTTGAAAGAAGAGCAGTTGTATGCTAAACTTAGCAAGTGCGAATTCTGGCTTCAAGAAGTAGGGTTTTTGGGACATTTGGTATCCGGAGAAGGTGTTGCAGTAGATCCTGCTAAAGTCGAAGCAGTAACTATGTGGAAGCAGCCAAGTAATGTCTCAGAGATCCGTAGTTTTCTAGGTTTGGCAGGGTATTACCGAAGGTTCATAGAGAATTTTTCTCGAATTGCAAAACCCCTCACACAACTACTTTGCAAAGGAGTTAAGTTTGTTTGGAGTGAGTCTTGTGAGCAAAGCTTTAGAGTATTGAAGACAAGGTTAACTTCTGCTCCAGTCTTAACTCTTCCGAGACCTGGTGTAGGGTATGTGATGTACACTGACGCTTCTTTATCAGGGTTGGGCTGTGTATTGATGCAAGAAAATAAGGTGATCGCTTATGCATCTAGACAATTGCGTAAGCATGAGGTCAACTATCCCACACATGACCTTGAGTTGGCTGCTGTAGTTTTTGCACTTAAATTGTGGCGTCAATATCTATACGGAGAAAATGTGCAAATATTCACAGATCACAAGAGTCTAAAGTATTTATTCTCGCAGAAGGAGTTGAATCTTAGACAGAGAAGATGGATTGAATTGCTAAGTGACTATGACTGTGAGATTCTATATCATCCAGGAAAGGCTAATGTGGTTGCTGATGCCTTGAGTAGAAAGCAAGTTACAGTGGCATCTCTTAGATCACAATGGAACTTAGTAGAACAGATGAGTCAGTTTCACATTTCTATCCAAGAGGGAAAATCAGGATTTCTAGCCAGATTGGGTATTTAATCAGATTTATTAGCACGCATTCGTGATGCTCAGAGGCAAGATGGTATATTGGGTCCTATTTGCGAGAAACCTGAGGAATTTAGTCAACTGGGGTATAAGCTTAGAGACGATGCAGTGTTATCGTTCAAAGGCAGAGTTTGTGTACCTAAGGTGCCTATGTTATTGGAGGAGATTTTGCGAGAAGGACATCAATCTGGGTATACGGTCCACCCAGGTAGCACTAAGATGTATCAAACACTTAAGCCCTTTTATCACTGGAATGGTATGAAGGGTGATATTGCAGAGTTTGTATCAAAGTGTTTGGTATGCCAGCAAGTAAAAATTGAGCATCAGAAGCCTAGTGGTAAACTGCAACCGTTACCTATTCCCGAGTGGAAATGGGATAAAGTTTCTATGGATTTTGTCACAGGACTTCCAAGGTCGCAGAAAGGAAATGACTCAATTTGGGTAATAGTAGACCGACTCACTAAATCAGCCCACTTTCTACCAGTAAAGAAGACATTCTCTTCAGTCCGACTAGCAGAGATCTATGTGGAAGAAATTGTGAGGTTGCATGGTGTTCCGAGTAGCATTGTCTCAGATCGTGATCCAAAATTTACTTCACATTTTTGGGATAGCTTGCATCAGGCATTGGGTACGCAACTACATTTTAGTACTGCTTATCATCCTCAAACAGATGGACAGTCTGAGAGGACTATACAAACACTAGAGGATATGTTGAGATCATGTGTTTTGGATAGCCACCAATCATGGGAGAAGTCGTTGCCATTGATTGAGTTTGCTTATAATAATAGTTTTCATGCGAGTATTGGTATGGCACCATACGAGGCTTTGTATGGTAGGCCATGCCGTACACCTCTATGTTGGGCAGAAGCAGGAGAAACTATTGGTATTGGTCCTGAGTTAATTTTGGAAACCACTGAAAAATTGAGGTTGATCAGAGGTAGGATGAAAGCTGCCCAAGACCGTCAAAAAAGTTATGCAGATCGTCGAAGGCGTGATTTGGAATTTCAGGTTGGTGATCAAGTGTTTATTAAAGTTCAACCTATGAAAGGCAAGTTTCGATTTGGACAGTCAGGAAAGTTAAAGCCGCGCTTTATTGGCCCTTTTATGATTCTTGAGCGTGTTGGAAGTGTAGCTTATCGCTTAGAATTACCCCCAGAGTTGGGGCATGTGCATAATGTTTTCCACGTATCGATGTTGAGGAAGTATCATCATGACCCATCTCATGTTGTGAACTTTGAACCATTAGAAATTCAAGAAGATATGAGTTATGAAGAAGAGCCCATTCAGATATTAGAGACTAGAGTGAAAGAGCTAAGGAGAAAAACTATTCCCCTTGTAAAGATCCTTTGGACGAATCATGGTACCCAGGGAGCGACATGGGAGTTAGAGTCTGAGGTGAAAAAGAAATATCCCCACCTGTTTCAGGTAAATTTCTGAATTCGAGGACGAATTCTTTTTAAGGGAGGTGGAATTGTAACGCCCGTAATTAAAAAAAAATAATGAAGAATCAGATGTTAGGTTAAATTGATCATTTTGAAACTGTCTGATTTCAGGGGAATTTCTGAGCAATTCAAAAGTCTGGAGCAGAATCTGTAAATAGAGAAAAGCCAAGGGACTAAAGTGCAAAAAGGGAAAAAGGAGTGCAACTCGATTTCATCCTTTCCGAAATCACAGGGATTGTTTTTGGCAACTCGAATCTTCATCCTTCAACCCTAATACCACATATATATATGCGTTTCGAAGCCCCAAAGATTTAGAAGCCGATTCTCTTGTCAATTTGAGATTTTTGGTGAGTTTTCGAGATCCTCTTCATCATCACCGATTTGAATAATTTTTGGGCAACTTATGACCGGATTTTGTTGTGACTTAGGTTGATCGTGCTTATCCATATTAGTGCTTTAGCTCTGGGTTGTGTTCAGCTTTGATAGAAGAGTTTGGTAAGCCTCATCTTCTTCCTTCTTCAATTTTTCTCCATGGAAGTGAGTTTCAAGCTCTTTAATGGTGGATTTCCTTTTCAGGAAGATTTAGAACTTGATCTATACCTTGTTAGAAAGCTCTCATTCATACGAATCCAACGCCATTGAGATCTTATCAAACACAAGTCGAATTTGATCGGAATCAGATTGGTAAATATTTCGATTTTGTTATTTCATAGTCAAATTGGGATATTGTTAGACCGGTTCTTAAGGTTCTGAGACCGGTTTTGGGTTGGAATGGATATGAATAATACACGCCTTAAATCAGATTTTGAATTGGTTGAGTTTTGACTTTAAACCAATAGGAATTCGGACCGGTTCGGCTGCCTTTAAACCGGTTTTTGCAAATCTTAGACCTGATTAAGATTGTACTCCAAATTATCTTTCAGATGGCATGTTGTACATATTTTTCTGATCAACGGTTGAATTTAGGTGAATTAATTGGTGATTTGAGAGGTGTGTAGAATTGCCGTTAACCACTTGTTCGATCTGAAAATCTTTTTTCAAGTGAGTTCTAACTCCCTTTTTAGTTTTTATTCAGTTGTATAATATTTTAGAAGTGAGAAAATTAATTAATTAAATTAGTTGAATGATAAGTTGTAAGAATTGATTTGTTTGTTTAGATAATGAATAGGAATATGATTTTGATATTAAGATATGCTATTCTGTTTAAAAATAAAATATGATATTCTGTTAAGACCGGTGTCAGCATGCTATTCTGATTTAGCTAGCTCTATTGAGCAATCTGTGACGGCCGGCATCGCCAACAGATGTATTCCGTATTCTGATATTCTGTTAGTGGTATTGAAGTCGGTTAATGCCGTGGACCGTACTTCCTTATCACCTCGTTAGGGGCCAGCATTCCTATCGAGTATATTATGTATATATTATGTTAGTATATGGTTTGGATCAACCAATGCTGGGGTTATACCATTCCGACGTTGCATTGCTAGATACCTGGTCGTTTTGTTCTAGTGTTATTATTCTGTCTGACGATATTATTATGTTCTGAGGATTTGGTTATGTGTTTTTGTTAGTTTAAGTTATGATGTAATTTAATTGAACTAAAATTTATGTTTGTTGGTATCAACACGTGAACATTATTCTGTGCGGGTTCAGACCGTGTTGGTACTTGTTCGTCGGGTTTGTAGTCTCATTGGGCGATTTTTTTTCGCTCACATAAGTTCTGATTCCGTGCAGAGGGCATTGAGGAGGGGCAGCGTGCAGCTGAGGTTTAGAGTTTGTTTTTGGTCGTAGAACGAGACTTGGTAGATTTTCAAACGTTTTTTTTATTTTTTATTTTTATTATTATTTGGAGTTTTAAGAGATTTCAAACTTTATACATTATGGACTTTCTAGTATTTTGTTATTTATTTTAGTAATATTTTAAAAATTCTTATTAAAATTTTTGGAGCGTTATAAAATTCAAATTCCTAAACAAAAACACATAAGGAAAACAATATTAGCCATATTAATAATCTAAAATCACATATGAAGACACTAAGTGAGACCCAAGTAGCTGCTTCATAAGAATCAAAATTCAGAAAACAAAATCCAAGAAAAGAGATTCAAAACTGTAAACGGATACACAAAAGGGAATCAAATATTCTAAGACACTAAATGTGACCAAAAAGCTACTTCATAAGAATAAAAACTCAGCAAATCAAATCCAAAAAAAGAAACTCAAAATCTTAAGCAAATACAGAAAAATGAACAAACAACATTACATATGCCTTCATCTTCCCTGAAAGATTAAAAAATAATATCATTAGCTCAAAATGATGTTTTGATAAATCAAATAGCAAATCAAGAAGAATCGAACAAACAAGCTCCGACAGCAAAGAATCTGATCAAAGAGGAAATTGTAAGCTCAATAGACAAAATGAACTAAACATGAGTGTATAATAAATTAAATCCAAGAAAAATTAACATCACTAAAATCTCTGTAATTGTGTATAATAAGATAAGTTCGAACAATATTCACTAGACATTTTATGTAACCATCAAATTCTTGTATCAAGTGAGAATTAACCATTTCCCCCAAAAAAACTTTCAAATTTGTAGCCTTAATTTATCTCAAGAACACTAAAAATAGACTTGTGTTCGGACATCATTCACAAAGTATTGTATGATACCATCAATTTCTTGCATAATCTAGTGAAAATTAACCACTTTCCCCAAAATCTTTCAAATTTGTAACCCTAATTTTTTTATGAAGAACCATATAAAAAGAGATTGAACCACATACACATACCTTGGATATGAAATGTAGCTGGAGATGAAAAACGATGGGCATCAAAGGAGAGTAACATTAAGAACAACGATGAAGAACTATGGAGAAGAAAGAGTGTTTGCAAATCAGCTAAGTAATAAAATGGGCTGGGGCTGCTTTACCATAGAAGTTGTAAACAAGTTTTAAAGGACTCCGTTCGTAGCATTTATATTATGGAATTGGTTGGATTGTAAAAGATTCATCTCTAGATTGTAGCGAGAAGTCACACGAGACCATGTGCATATGCCCAGAAAACTTTACATCTGCAATGAGAAACAAAATCATTGCAAAACCCATTACAATTAGAATTGAAGATACACATGTCTCAGTTTCAGAGAAATTAATGAAATGATAACAGAATAAGAACAATACATTAAAATAAAACAAACCTGATCTACGGAATACGGGTTGTGCGGATGATTGTCCAAAACATCATGATTAATGCTATTTCTCAAGTTGCATGAAGTGCGTTTTCCAAAAATTCTTCTCTCGAAAATGAGCAGGGAAGTGTGTTGGAGTCAAACAACACTGTCCATATATAGGGTGAAATACATGAGAAATAACAATCCACAAAAAAAAATGTATATAAAAAATCATACCACACCAAAGTAATGGAATGTGCAAGAATTGTATCGAATATCATAGACATTGAACATGGCCCCTTCAATCACTAGAGCAAGACCATAATTTTGACACTCCATGTCTGAAAAAAAAACATTCTGAAACAAATAAAAAAAAAGTAAAAAAACACTACTAATGAAATAGATGCAAAACAATGATCTCAAAAGCAAAGAAGACTACTAAACAACTAACAAAGTTCGTAATAATTTATTAAGCCATATTAATACTTATCATGACACTAAGTGAAAAATATTAGCTTCTTCATAAGAATAAAAACTTGGAAAACTAAATAGTAGAAAGGAAATTCAGAGTCTTAAACAAATAGACATATGGGAATAACAATATTAGCTTTATTAATAATACAAATCTACATATTAAGACACTAAGTGAGACCCAAATAACTACTTCATAAGAATTGAAACTCAGAAAATTAAATTTTGAGAAAAGAGATTCAAAACCCTAAACGGATACATCAAAGGGAATCAACTTATTTTAAGACACGGAGTGAGACCAAGAAGCTACTTCATAATAATCAAACTCAGAAAACCAAATAAAAAAAAGAAATTCAAATCTTAAACATTTACACAGAAGGGAACAAACAACATAACCTATGCCTTACTATTCCCTGGAAGATAAAAAACAATAGCTCAGAATGATGTTTTGACGAATCAAACAACAAATCAAGAGGAATCAAACTAACAAGCTCCTACAGCAAAAAGGGTGATTAGAGAGTAAATTATAAGCTCCATAGACAAAAAGAACTAAACCTGAGTGTGTAATAAGCTAAATCCAAGCAAAATAAACACCTTAAAATCTACGTAATTGTGTATAATAAGATGATTCCGAACAGCTTTCACTAGATATTGTATGTAACCATCAAATTCTTGCATAATCTAGTAAGAATCAACTATTTTGCCCCAAAAAAGTTCAATTCCATAACCCTAACTTTTCTCAAAAACACAAAAAATATAGTGAGAATAACCTATTTACCCCACAAAAAAATATATTTGATAGTTTTTTTAATAAGATGATTTCGAACAGCATACACAACATTTTTAAAGAAACCATCAAATTCTTGCATAATCTAGTGAGAATAACCTATTTACCCTAAAAAATTTCAAATTCCCAAAAAATTTCAAATTCGGAACTCTAATTTTTCTCAAGAACCGTAAAAATAGAGATTGAACCACATACACTACCTTGGAGATGAAATAGAGATGGAGATGAAAAACAAGGGGAACCGGAAGAGAATGACATTAAGAACTACAGTGAAGAACTATGGAAAAGAAGAAGTGTTTGTGAATCGCCTCGCCTGCGAAGAAAATAGAAAGGAAGTGCATTTCAATATTGGGCCTATGAATTTCTAAAGTGAACTTATACATACACTTTGGGCCTGTGAATTGTTTTACATACTTTGGGCCTATGGACTTTAGTTTTGCTTTTAATGTGATGTAAACGACGATTTTGACTTTGGCTTTAATGCAAAGCGATTTTAGCTTTGGCTGTAAAACTTGTTACTATATTATTCAACAAGTGGCGGATGCAAAGTCCAAACTGTGTTAAAGAGTAAACTTTACCAGCTTATTTTTCAACTGAAAGATTTCTGTCTGACCCAAAAGCCAGTCCTTCTCATCCGGTATAACAACCATTACTTGCGTGAAAACAACTACAAAGAACGATCATTCTCTGAATCAATAATCCCAAAAGCAATTGGATACAAATTGGAGTTACCATCTACATCTGTGGTAACAAGTAGAACTCATTTGTATTTGTTCTTTAAAAAAATTCCATTAACGACAATCACCCTCCAAATAGCCTTGAAAAACTCTCTGATACATTGAACAAACAAAAGAAACAAATATTTGAATTTACCACTATCATCAAATTTGTAACTAATATGCGTACCAATATTAGCTTTGCTTAGCATGTGAAAATATCTTGGTATTTTACTATAATTTGTTTTACGTATACCCCTAACAACGTAACCACAAACTCACAAGACTGCCTTACTTTCATATATGAGAGTTGATACCATGATATGTACTCATAATATTTATGATATCATTCAGTTTAGGTCCTTCTTTCACACCCTCATACTTCTTCATGATAATATGTCTAAATGTTTTTGCTGAAGCTCTCCTAGAGAATTTATTTTTCTTTAAAGGAGCACATGTATATCCTGGCACATAATTGTTGATACAAGAATTTGTAGACCCTTTATAAACACTCTGAACAAACTCTACAATTGCAGACATTATATTTGCACCGTATACTCTAAATTTTTGGGCAATATATTGCAACCGTGTATTCAAAGTTATGCATCATGGCACATTTCTCAAAAGTTATCTGCATATCTTCATTGCATTTGAAGTATTGGTACTTTTTAAAATTGTCTATTACCCGACGATTTTTTTCCTCCTCTCAGTAACTTCTACAGTGCATCATCTTCACCACCATCTTCAGCATTATGAGGATATTTTTGGAAAGCATAATTTCTTATAGCTTCATTCTCACAACCTCTATATGATTTATGTAGGATATCAGCATCCTCACAAACATAATGATCATTTTAATGACCATCACTTGAATTGTTTGGTTCATCATTCAAATCAATCTTGACTCTAGCACTCATTCAATCACCACCAACAGATTAAAATGTGACACACAACTTTATCACCGTCTTATATTTTAAATACCCAAACAAATTTCTCAGTTGGCGATAATTTGTAACAAAAACTCTAGGAGATTCAAAGTTGCTGACCAAATCAGTAGGTAAAAACCTGATTTACACATTCATATTATGCTCTTTGCTGTAGTCTTCAGAAACCATCCTCCTCTAATCTTTAATACTAGTATTGGATTCTAAAGTAAGTAGTCTACCATCGTTTCCTTTACCGACAATAAACCTCCACTCATTATTGCGAAACAGCTTCCATACACCACAAACTATGTAAGTTTGCAACATACTAATCTGTGAAAATTAAGAATTAAGTTAGATATAATATACATAAGTTGAATCCTAAACGATTGATCAATTTCATCTGTTGAAATTAAGAATTAATTTAGATACCCAAACATAGTTCCTTTACTGTTGATATTGGATCCCAAACAAATGACCCACTCTCTCTAATTACGACACATGTCATCTAATTCAGCAGATCAAGGAAAGGACTGAGTCAGTTTAGAGCAAGAATAGGCAGGTGAACCGCACGAGCGCTCGGGAGAGCGAACTGGGGTCCGATCAGTGGTGAAGCCTCATGGAAGGAAGGAGCGAGCGAAGCAAGGTGATGTGAGTTAGCTATTAACCCAACCAATAAACTCCGCAAGTGCACGGGTGTGCGCATCACTATAGTGGTGGGATCAAATCTACAAGAAGTATATTGCACTATAGATCTTGTAGATCTAAACCAAGCTAGAATGAACAATATTAAATGGTGTCACAAAGAAAATCTGAATAATAAATCCAAAAATATTTAAATAAAGAAAAAAAAATCAATTAAAACAAATGTTGGGATCTGGGAAATTGCAGGGATTTAATAATTAAAAATGACATCTACAAGGATTAGCAGTTCAATGAAATATATCTACAACTCATAACACTATAAGCAAATAAATCACATACTGTATAACAATATTATCTTGGTCATAAATTTGCTAGGACCCTGTGCCATCATTTATTAACAAGCCTGATATTGTTCATTTGCAGATCCAACCTGGACTCTCATCGGCTAACGATCTCAAGCCTATAAACTATTGATTCATGATAATCTAATCAATGACTAGTTGTATTAGAAAACCTAGAAATCATTTGATAGATTCGTCAACCTAACAAAATCATTAAAACCATAGAAATAGAGATCTAATATTCATAACCCTAATCTGTAACAACATCATAATTAACCATTGAAATCCCTTTGAATATATCCCTTCTTCAAACAAGCAGATCTACTCAACAATGGCAAAGGATTGAAAAATCATAGTAGAATATAATAAAAATTGCATAGAAAGATATGAAGATAGAGTGTAGATCTCAGATTCAAATGAAAAGTTTATAGATCTGAAAAATGAAAAGAAACAAAGGAAACAATGAAAAATGGCCAAAAATGGCCAACAATGGCCTGTGGTCGAGTCTGAGGCGAGCTCCTCTAATTTATAGGGATTCATTAGGTTAAATGTAATAAATACTTGATTTAGAGAATATACGCAATTGGGATCGATCGATCCTTTTTGGATCGGTCGATCCCAAAGCCCATTTCTGCAAATGCTTCATTTGCTCGCCATATGGACCTGTCTTCAGTAAAACGGAAATACTCTGGCATCAGGAATGAGAATTACATGAGATCAGTTCCAAATGAAAGATAACTCAAAGGTCTATCTTGTGTCAAAATTGCATTGCCATCCGATATTTGGAAGACCTCCAACGAATGTCAAACTTATGAAACTTTTGCATTGCTTTGCATCATCAAATCCGTATATTCATCATAAATCATCATGTTTTGCTCCAATTACTTGTAAACCTGTAAAAACCTTAAAAGAACCAAAGAGACACAGAACCTAATCTAAACTCAAATAAATACATTAAAAACATATGAAATCAAACATATAAAACCCTTAAAAATCATGACTCATCACAAGGAGTATCTGCTAAGCAAGGTGGATCTGCAAGCTAAATCTGAAATCATTCAAAAGTCAAGACGTTACGACATTAAAGAGAAAATCAAAACTGACGAATGAAAGGAGAATCATAGGATTAATTAATGTTTATTTTTAGCATTTATTTCTTAATTTGTGTATAAATATAGACCCACATAGTCTTGTGAGGAGGTCACTCATTTTCTATTTGAAATCAATATAGAAAAATTTATTCTATTTTCTTTGCATATCTACTTTCTTTTTCCAGTTCATTTTCTATAACAACTTTTATTTTACTTTAAAAATAATTAAATATATTATCGGGTGTGAGATGAAGTATTCACATTTACCTTCTTCTTTCCCGTTTTGACTTTACTCTTTCGATCAGTGCCTTATAGTTCTACTTTTAACTTTTTATCTTTTCATTTTGACCTCTGTTGGGATTAATTATTGTCGTCGTCAATGATTTTGGGATTTTTCTAAAATAAGGATTTGTTGATAACATTAAATCGTAACTAGTATAATCTGTATTATGTAGAAGATGTATTCTACATTACGTAAGTTAATTTATGAATACTAAATTAACTAGAAAATGTATTTTAGACTACGTAAAGTAAAAGACATATTCTAGACTGGGTAAGGTAGTACTTATCTAGATTATGTACGGTGGAGTTTGTGTTCTAGATTATGTAAGGTAGAATAGGTATTCTAGATTAAAAAGGTAGAATATGTTTTCTAGATTACACAATCTAGAAGATGTATTCTAGATTCTATATCATGGATACTTATAAGCTGAGATATGACAAAATCAAATTTGTTCTAGATCATGGACAACTAGACACTGAGACATGACAGAAGCAACATTGTTTTTGATCAGTGTTTCAACAAGTATGAACAATAAAAGTGATATAACTCAATGAAATAGAATTCTAGATACCAGTTACTGCAAGTTTGATTTGAAAAAAATATTGAATAGAACAAAGATGGAATAAATAGTCTTTTTTTTTCTCTTCCTATATCTTTACTTCCAACATATATCTTTACTTCCAACGTTTAGCCTAATGATTGCCTAAAATCAACCTGAAACGTCATGGGAAGATGTATTTGTTATGATTTACTCTGTTTTACATGAAAACAAAACATGCTCGTGACAAAACTTTGTTTTGCTATTAAACAATTTCATATCTGTTGACCATAATCAGATTTTGTTTTGTTTTTCAGCCTCTATCGAAGAAAGGAAAATGGAATTTATGATTTTTTAAAAATCTTAGTTTAGTTATTTTAATACACAGAAAATTTAATTAAAGGTTATTTTAGTAATTAATATAGGTTAACTAATAAAAGATATAGATTCAAAAAGTGGGGTAAAATATTTAACTATAGCTAATTTTCTGAAGAAAAAACACACATTATTAAAGCATTAAGAGAAAAATATTCATTAGTAAAGCATAAATAGACAGAACACAAACATAATCTTGACATCAACTAATTACCAAATAGATTGTGGATTAACTTCTCCAATAACTTTTTGCTCTAGTCATCGAGAAGCTCTTTTCACTTAACTTCATAAAAATCTTCATCTTTTTTGTTTGAGTTCTTTCTTTCATCAGTTGGTTGCCTCCTCTTGTCTCATGAATATTTTTTTCAACAGGTTCAACTCTTGCTCCTTGAATTTTTTGAATTCATTCCACTCTTCGTTGACTGCTTCCAAGGCTGCGCCCTTACTTTTCTTTTTACCTTTTTTACCTGCATCCCTTCCCCATTGGACGTGCACAAGATCCTACAAAATTAGAGTAACTCGTAGATAGCCCTGGGCAAAATATTCGGTTCGATTCGCTATTCGCTTCCATTTGATTCAGAAAAACCGAATATTCGTAATTTTACGAAGCAAAGCAAATACTAATAATCAGTATTCACTAAAAATGAAGCAAATATCAAATACTAAAAAATTTAGATGCAAATATTCGCTTCTCTTCGATATATCTATATATATATATATGTATATATATATAATTATATAATGTATATTGATTATATCTATATAGAAATTGAAATTTTTTATTCATCAAATTAATTATATAAATATTAAAATTTAATTAAGAAGAAATATGTAGTTTAAAATAAAATATTGATATTTTGTGATAAATTTTGAATTTTTCTTTATTTTATTTTATTTTTATAATTTTTTAATAATTATTACGAAGCAAATCAAATATCTGCAAATACTTAAGATTTTAGCGAATATTCGGATGTCCGAATATTCGGTTAGGTCCGAAGCGAATATAAATAGTAAAATCAGTTATTCGAACGAAGCGAAGTGAATAACGAATACCTTTAAAAACTCGAATATTCGCTTTGCGCCCAGGAGTGTGGACTCTCTTAGATCCATTGCTTCCAGAGCCAATGTTCCTCTTACTTGACTACCATAACGTGGTTGATTACAGACGGAAAGCCATTCTGACATTAAATTGAAATGCTAATTCTTACCACTGGAATACAGTTCATGCACTTTAGCTAAAGTGTTAACATAAGAACCAATTCATTTGTCCAATATTTTTTTCATGTAGTTCTAATGATTTCTGCATGAAGCTCCAACACATAGAGGATCAAATGAGCAATGTTCAAAATAGTACTCAATATTTTTACCCCAATACAGTTAACTTTGTTTTGTTTCTTCCAACAACGTTGTTTGTTCCATAATTTGATCCATCCACCTAACAACACAAAATTCTGTGCAGTAGTCCATCTGGGGCTTTTCCAACGAGAAGGAGTTGAATCCTATCCATTTGGATTGTCTTTATCAACACCGATTATGCTTCCAATAGCTGTTTGTGTAGAATTCCATGAAATTCAATTGCTCCATCATTTGGAACATTTTCATTACCTGTTGAAGTAGAAGAATAAATGGGTGGTTGAAATGTATATGACATTATCGATCCAAAGTATGGACGATAATTTGGAATAAATGACACCATGGGAAAATTTAGTGGAAAACCATAATTTGATATATTTTGAGGTAAGTTGAAAAATTGGTCTTGAAATAGATAAGTATTGGGATTAGGGCAGTTAGAAGGATAATTAGTAGAATTTTAGGTATTATAAGAATAATTTTTTTGATCTATTTTGAATAAACAAGGGTTTATTAGAGAATAATGACAATATCATAATTACAAACGGTTTTTTTTTTGTTCTGTGTCCACATCCAATGAACCAAGTTTCTATTTATAGAGCAGAAAAATGATAAATTTTGGTATAACCTGAAACAAATAACTAAATATGAGGCTTATTTGAGACTTAACAATCAACATCTCCAGCTCTCAATTACTCAGAATTTTCTGAGAAAATAAACTAATTAAGTAACACCGAAAAAAGACAAAACCTAACCTATGCGTCAGATCTTCTTGTCCTATCTAAATTTTTGTAGACTTTGAAATTAAGGATTTGCGGTTCCAAAGAGTGATGAAAGGACCCTCAAATGATGTTAAATGGGCCTGTGCCGATACCGGGGCCGGTGGGTTTGTGTCGACAGAAGTTCGACCAAGAACCGGTGAGATAGGCACAACAACCAAATCCTTCCTCGACCAAATCTGATAATTGATTTTAGTAGAGGAGACTAACCAAGCCACCTAATTGATTTTAGTAGAGGAGACTAACCAAGCCACCTAATTGATTCATTATCCACGAAGATAAGGATGATGAAGTATGTGATTCAATTAAGACATTGAAAAACACTAGCAAAAGAAAATTGAAAAAGGGAATCTAAAATCTCAACCTCAAAATAACAAATTAAACAGAGCAGATGAGAATTATGGCAGGAGTAAAACACCGGCTAAATGAGTGAAACAATCTGACCAATCAGAAGAAACACCGGCTACTGATTTCTTATCTACAAATAAAATGATATGTTTATTTTAGGGTCACTTATGAGAATAAATGGGTTCTCAGAAGTTATATATTTGTGCAATGGAACATTCACTATTTATAATTGTTTATTTTGATTTTTAACTGTTATATTTGTACAAATCAACACTATAATAAAGCAGATGCCTCTTCTGGTGTTGACACATTAGATTTTTTATAGTTTCTGGTGTTGACATGTCAATAAATGAAAAAATTTGAGCTTCCAATTAAATCATTTTAGTAGTACACATCAAGTTTTTTATTCCACATTAATTAATGAAAAAAATAACTGTATAAACCAGTAAAAAAATAACTGAAAAAAATAACTGTAATAACTGTAAAAAAATCAAGTATTTTAATTATACACATAAAATAATAATCATAATATATTTTTACCATGAATAAATAATAAAAAACAATTTCTAAACTAATCATATCATTTTACTATACACATCTTATAATATTTATTTTTTTACCATGAATAACTCAATGAAAAAACTTTATAAACAAATTCAAATCATTTTTTATACGTACTTTATAATATTTATTTTTTTACCATGAATAAAAATACATATGTTGATTACCTGATTTTTTAGCCGACATGATCGAGTCTCATGTCGTTGATTAGTATTAGTTTAGGTTTTCTTAAGCTAATTTTTTTTATTGGATTGAAAGTGTAGAGCTTCGATTTCTTTCAATCTGAGTTTTTTTAAAAACAAAGTTGTGGAATTCTGAGACAGGGATTTGAGAATTAGGATTTTAAGATTAGGGAAAGGGTTTTTGATTATGGTATCTTCAAATTGTTTTGAAAATTTAGAGTTTTTTCAATATTTTACATCTATGATTATCAACTCTAAGAATATTTTCTCATAAATGATTATTTTAGGAATTGTTAATGAATATTTTCCAGTGAATGAAAACTAAATTAAAAAACATGGCAAAGAATTGTTTGATATGTTAGATACGAATAAGAAAACATGAGTAATGGAGATTGTTGAGACAACAATGAGTGAAGAAGGAGAAGAGAAGCGGATTATCGGGTAAGAGTTACACTTTATATGGAATGTAAATAAAAAATATGGATTTAAAACTTATTTTGTCGTCCAAAATTTTCTAATATGTTTCACTTTTATGTCATTGATACAAAGTAGGAGATGGTTTTTTTTTTCATAAAACATCCACTAGGGTTTGTTTGTTATTTCTTGAATGTTTTTAAACTTTCTTATAGTGTTAAAAATATATTTGTACACATAATATAAAAACTTTTTTGATAAAAAAAAGAGTTTTTAATGAAATATAAATCATTAACTGTTTTCTAATAGTTTTGCAAGATAAGCCATTAACTATTTTCCTAATATTTTTATTTCGCTATATTAAAAAAAGATCACATTATATCTAATATACTAATTTGTCATTAAAAAAAAAAAAAAAAAAAAAAAACTGGGGAAAGCATTGACACTATGGAAAAGTTTAAAGGAAACATTAAAACTAAAGAGAAAAACTAATGATACCTTATATGTTATGCTAGATATCCAAACCAAATGAATTAATAATAATATTATTTCCTTTAATATGTGTTCTTTTGATCAAAACATATCTCACATTCACACGAAGAGTATTAGACTATAAAATCAAATCAAATACAATTTTAACAAATTACTCATTAATCTAAACAAATATTAAAATAATTTATGATAGTTAAATATAACTTAGTTTATTTTTTAGAAAACTCAGTTGTTCATAAAAAACATTTCAGTAAAACTAAATATAAACAATTTATTTAAAACAACCGGAGCATAGCGCGGATATTTATCTAGTAATTGTTTAATAGAGCTTGCAAGAATGATAGAAGTATCTTTTTTTTCTGGTCAATAAATACTTTAGTCACAAATAAATAAATATAAATTCAATACTTCTACACTACCCCTCTCCCCGATTTAGAATTTATTATTTCCAAACCGAATCGAACCGAACTGTAATTTTGGTATATTTAGGCCATGAATATTTGTAAGTTTTCAATAGATTTTGGATTATGGATTTTGTTTTTGAATTTGGAAATTTGGATTTTAGTTTTTGGATTTTGTCAAAAAGTTAAAAATAAATAAAAATAAGAGTCTCATTGAAAAGTGAAAAAAAAAGAAATGTAGTTTTTATTTATTATGGATATGCATAATTGTGATTATCCATATGCATAAAATTCTTGATCCCCACTCCAAGTCACTTGCTCCCCATTCCAAGTCACTTGCTCCCCATAAATACTATCTTTCATTTCTTGTAATGAATATACACAACATCACCATAATACAACTTCATTTCATTTGCTTCTTCATCCCACGTCACTTTCCTCCTCTTTTATAATTCTTAGGGAGATTTATTCAAATCTGATTTGTGTAGAGTTTAATAATTATAAATATTTTGGAATCTCCGTAACTCTCACATATTCTAGAATATACTCTAGAATATACTCTAGAATATATTTAAAACATTTTTTCAAAAGTATTCCATATTCTCAAAGATTTTAAAATATATTATTGAAAGAGTTTGGTTAATTTGTAATTATCAGAGATACTCATATATTCTTATGTTTCACTTTATAGAAACGTTGTTTTATAGAAAAAAATAAGCACATTTCATCGTCAAGCGATCCCTTAAACATTCTTCTGGAGCCTTCATCAGATTGGTATGTATATAATCATTGTATCGTTTGTCTGTTTTTAACAAAAAGTTCACATTTTGTTTGTTTGTTTTGTTTAATACTCTCCAGCCATCATTGTGATTTTTGTTTATTCATTTTTAAGTCGATTTGTTTTGTTCTCAAGCACAGTCATGTTGTCATCTATATATATATATATATATATATATAGTTATATTTATGTTTATTGTTTTCTCAAGAGTCACGTTCTCAAGTATGTTAAGTTCTCAAGCATATAGTCATCTTCTTTTATTTGTCTTGCATGTTTTCTCAATTTTTGTTTTTCAGTTTTGTTATTTTAAATTGTTTATCAAACTAGAAATATGATTAACAATAAAATACTTAAAATTATCACATATTAATATTAGTATGATTAGTTGACGGCATTTTGCCATGGGAGATACTCAACATGGAAAGGAAAAAGGTCAATATAGCCAATGGCTTGACTCAGAAAAAACTTGTAGAGGGAATCAGAAAAAACTGGCTTGACTCCAGTGGAGTTATCAACAAGCTAACAGTTGAGGGTAAGATATTACCTGAACTCAAGAAACGTCTTGGATGTGTCAAGAATCACAGGCACTATCTGAGCAAGCTGAAGTATTTGAAATCTTTATACCAAAGTTATCTAGATCTCCAACATTTTAGTTCTGGATTTGGGTGGGATCCTGAAACAAAAAGGTTTACAGCACCTGATGAAGTGTGGAAAGATTATTTACAGGTATGCACTTTTTTGTATCTTTATAAAATTTAGATTAATTTATTTTAAACCATTTTTGTGATTTATAAATTTCTTTGTATATATCTAACAGGCACATCCAACTCATAAACATATGCAAAACCAGATTGACCACTTTGAAGATCTCCAAATCATATTTGGATCTGCTGTAGCAACATGTAATTGTGCTGTTGGAATGAATGATGTTAGATATCCCCGTATCCATAAGGTCGGTGAAAGGAGTCAACCAAACGAAACCGTGGATGAGAGCAACGAGGAGATTCATGAATTTTCATCTCCACTACCATCAGCAGCAGAACATGGTACACCATTTACTTTGAATCCTACCATAAGACGTCGTTGTGAAAAACTTCTTCCAAGAAAGAAAACTAGAACTGCAGGATGCAACAATTTCGATGAAATGAAGAGTGATCACAATGATTCGATGATCACTATCAGTAATAGAATTCTTGATGTGATACAACAAAGAGAGGAAAGGCAACAAAGACAAGCTGAAAAAAGAGAAGAAACATTGAAGCATGAAACTGAAGAAAGGGAAGCTGAAAAAAGAAAAACCAATGTTTGGGATGCAATGAAAGAGATTCCTAATTTGGATGAGCACATCTGCTACAAAGCCATTACCCTCATTCATACCTTAGGAATGAAAGATGTCTTCACTGAAATGTCAGTTGAAGAACTATTTGGTTGGATTAAGGCTAATTGCAGCACCTAATTATTTCTTTTATTTTTTTCTGTGCTTGTGTGTTTCTTTTTGTCTCAGACTATTTGTTTCATTGTTTTGATTTTCTGGGTTTTTTTTCATCATTGCTTTATCAATAATACTTTCTTATTCTTTATAGAATTTTTTTTAATAGTATGATGTCTAACACATTAGTCAATATATTATTTTGGAAGGTGTTTAACATGGAGCACATTACTGAAGGAGATGAACTACACGACAGAGAAACAATTGAAAAAGAAGATGATGACTCAGATTTGGACATTATGCTTTTGTTATTGGAAAATATAGCAAATGCGAGTAGTCCTATCGAACGTCCAATTCGTCGAGCTGTCTCAAAAGTTGGATATAACTATATCCAAAATGCTCTTACAAATAATGCCGCACATTTTTGACAGTTGTATCGTATGAGTCCAGACGTATTTCATATACTGTGTGATGTTATAAGAGTGCAGACATGGCTAAGAGATACATGGTATATATGCGTCGAAGAAATTCTGACCACATTTTTACTAACAGTTGGTCAAAATTCAAGATATTGTTACAGAATGGACACATTTAACCGGTTGAGTTATTGTACAAGCATCAATTTTCATAAGGGACTTGAGGCATTAGCTTTTCTCGCACCAAGCTTGATGGCCAAACCAGAAGACAAATCACCTGCGAAGATAAGAGAGAGTACAAGCTTTTACCCTTATTTCAAGGTACTTTTTTGGATAAATTCTTTATTTATTGAGATTGACTAGCATATAAAAGTTCTACTAATATATATATATATATAGGATTGCATCGGAGTCATTGATGGAACACACATTTTTGCGATGGTACCAACATATGATGCACCTAGTTACCGTAATCGTAAAGGGTCAATATCACAATATGTTTTAGCTGCTTGCAACTTTGATCTAGAATTTATATATATCCTTAGTGGATGGGAAGGTTCAGCACATGATTCAAAAGTACTTAATGATGCTTTGACAAGGACCACTAGCAGACTACAAGTTCCAGAAGGTATTTGTTTTATGTATCCATACGGGCTTCTATATATAATATATACTAATGATAGGTTTTACTAATTTTATGTTGCTTATTTGACTGTTTTATTTTATAGGAAAATTTTATCTAGTTGATTGTGGATTTGCAAATCGCCGTAAGTTTTTAGTTCCATTATGCAGTACACAATATCATCTCCAAGATTTTAGAGGGCAAGGCCGCGATCCAAGAACCCAGAATGAGCTATTCAATCTACGCCATGCCTCTTTAAGGAATGTCATTGAAAGAATTTTTGGTATTTTCAAATCTCGTTTTCTAATTTTTAAATCTGCACCTCCATATCCTTTTAAGACTCAAGCGGAATTAGTGCTTGCTTGTGCTGGATTACATAATTTTCTCCATAAGGAATGTCGGTCAGATGAGTTTCCTCCTGAACCGAGTAATGAAGAGAATAGTGAAATCAATGAAGAAGACAATTATGAAGAAAATGGAGATGTAGTCGAATTTCAACAAAGAGAATATGCTAACAATTGAAGAGACACAATAGCTGCTAATATGTGGCTGGATGCTACAGGAGTTTGAAAGCAAAGATGATTGAATTGGTGAAACAATTTTTATTTTTTACTACTGAAGCTTAAATTTTTTAATAATAGTATTGTTGCATTTAGGATTTTTTTTTGTTTATTGTTGAACGATTATGAAATATGCTTCTTTATTGGATTGTTTCAAAAGATTTGGAGTAATGATAATGATAATATAATGTATCTAATTAACCCTTTAATTAATCGTAGGGAAAGCATGAAAAAAATAGTGTAGGGAAACAAAATCACTGTTGTTCTCATACATAGATTATCAACGTTATATCGAACTAGCAACATGAAGTAAGCAATCATTTTGCCTAGTTGATATATTGGGATTCCCGATTATTTTATGTTTTGGTTCTAGCTTTGTATGTATGCTGGAAAAATTGAGTTATTTCATAAAATTAATTACTTTTGAAAGTAGATGAAAATATCATGTCAACCTCTACTATTTTGAAAGAGTCTATACATGAACAAAAAACATTGAATTCAGTTACTCAATAACACTATACTTTAATCTAAATGTAAAGTTATTTAAACTCATTTTATTTGAATAACACATAACTTTAGTTAAAATTTTAAAATCTTCAATTCAATAACTCATGACTTTCAATGATTGTAAAACAAAATTTAAACTACCAAAACCACTAACACAATACTTTTAAAGAGTTTTAGAAATTCCATATTGAATAACACTAAAGTGTCAAAAACTTTTAATTCTTTAACAATCATAAAACCAATAAACCCCCCTTACATGTGATACATATATTTTATTTTACTGTATTATTACAATAGTTTTTAGATTTTCAATGAAAATAAGTGAAATGATCCAAAAATTAATTTTCCTAATTCTTTTAGGAAATCTACTTTTAACATTTTAAGAAAGACTTAAATGTATAAAAAAGAGTTTTTGAGAAACAAAAGCAAAAAGTATAATAAAATCTACTTGCCAATCAAAGCCTTAATTCAAAACTGAACCGATTGCACCATATGCTCAGGACTATAATAAACAACGAGTATCTTAGGATTTAGGGTAATTTTTAAGTTTTTATAAGAAGATTGAGTAGTTTTAAGTTTTTCTTTGAACAATAGGTAGTTTTAAAGGTAGTTTTTAAGAAGAAAATAAGGGAGGTATAAAAGTGAGAACAATATATATGTATATCATATGCTAAAACTTAACTATCAAAAATAAATGAAATTTAAAGTAAAAAATATGTTACGTCTTTAATATTTCAAATAACTTTTAGTACATGTAACAATTTTATATTATTTATACCGTGAAACAATTTTTTTAACCATTGCTAAAATTTAACAAATTAAAAAATAATTATCTATAATAAAATGCTATTTATAATATCAAAATTGCAAAATTATATTAACATTTAATGTATTAAATTATTAATTTAATTAGTATATGTATATATTTATGATTTAATATTATATTATGTCATTCTGCAAAATGAATCCAATCACACAAAATTTTATTATGCAGCTTTTCCATTATATATCAATTATGTTATTAAACAATTATCAATTATGCATTGATTACCAATTATGCTATATAATTTTGTTCTTTCTTAGTCAGCATTAGCTTTCAGCTAATCAACAATCGGACTGGACCCAAAATAAAAAGAAAATCTAGAAGTTCAAAGAAAAAGTAAGAATTTTTACTTTTCTGTTGAAAATTTGCTGACTTACAAAAAAACACGCACATACTTATGTTAGACAACAATACCTCCAGAATTTAAACCCAAAAAAAACAAACAAAACACACACACAGAAGACTCATAAAATCAAACGGTGAATCATATAATAACTAACAAGTAACAACAAGCACTCAAAAAGCATATCACTATCACGTAGTCCATTCCTCCCCAAGACCATACGCATCTGTGTAACCAGCATGCGCATGATGATGGTCATGGTCGCCTCCAGCCTTTGCTTCATCTAATACTTTCTGAACTTTCTCTGGGATAGGTTCTTCGGCTACCTGTCTGATGGAACTTGGGAGCTGAGAGACAAAATCAGAAATGAAATCTGCAAGCTCGCCGGATTTGCTTTCCTACATCATCAAAATAACCACAAGTTAGATTCAATTCAACACATTAAAGCGTCCAAACGCTATGTAAGACGCTTAAGTAAGAAATAAAACCGAATCTTGAATTTGTGCAAATACTCCAATGATACAAGTTCGAGTCTATGACTACATCAAATCGAAAACATAAAACTTCAGAGTATCTAATGAATGAAGAAACCCACAAGTCTGTGTTCTACACACAAGAACAACAGAACAAAAGATGCTCTGCTTCTATCAACAGATAGAGCATAGTGATAAAGATGCAAAAGTATGAGAAAAGTATGTAGAATAGAACAATAAGACCTTAACAATGTTAAAAGCTCAATTATGACACTTTAAATGCTGATATTGAGTGTGGTTATAACCTTACTATAAAGACAAGACATTTTAGCTTTATGCAATTCAATTAAAGCTAAAATGACTTTAAAGACCTATAAAGATCTAACCTGAGGCCACCTGCTCCCAGAGTGAGTAACAAACTTTGCCTTTGGAAGAGCCGTAGCTACACGTTGACCCTCGTCGCTCCATTCTTGAGAACCATCTCTAGACCAAATTACTTGCATTGGAATAGCACTGATCACATCTGAATTACCCCACTGTGCAATATCAAAGGTATGATTAAGCTTCTTTAACGAAGCAACAACAGCTTCTCTCCCATTTCTTCCTTTCAAAAGTATCCTATGAGCTTCAATTTGAGATAAAGTCATCTCCTTTGAGCAACGAAAGCTCACTAGCTTCTCAAACCCAAACGAAAACCCTAACAAAACCTCTCTGATTACAGGTATATTCAAAACCCACAAAGGCAAAGCAGGGCTAACACTAGAGTCAATAAGAGTTATACTTCGAACACTCTGCGAATTCTCGGAAACCCAATTCGAAGCTAAACCTAAAGCTGAATCATGAAGAACCAAATGCACAGGAGATAAACCCAAAGTATCAATCACTTGACCTAAAACTCTAGCTGTTTCTTCACTCCCTAATTCAATAGCTTTCAAGCTTCTTCTTTTGGAATTCTGAAGTTTAATAATTTCCTCATAAGGCAAATCTCCAGTTTCAATCATATGATCAAACGCCCAAAACACACCTTTCTCTTGAATCAAATCATAAACTTCTTTAACCCTAGCCACAAACCCTAAATCTCTATCTCCACCAATCACAACCATAGACTTATCTGAAAACCCAAATCCAGGCAAATCCATAGCTACACTATGAAATCCTTTAGATCCAATCCACTGAATCGTTTCCTTAAAAGCATAAGAACTTAGACCTAACCCATGCACGATTACAACATTATCTGATTGAATCGGACCTGATTCAGCTACAAAGACTTCAACTGGTGACTCGTTTGGGTTTATCTGGACTTTAATGGTTCGTCCATTAGAGTAATGTTGACGAAGAGCTTGTGGGAGTGAGAGAAACCAAGATCTTGGATCGTTGTGAGATGAGAAAAGAGAGAGAGATATGAAGATGATTGTTGCGAGTGAGACGATTAGTGTAAAGTAGAACCAAAATGGGAAAGGGTTTTGAGATTGGGGTTTAGGATTCTTTGTAGATGATTCTGATTCTTTGAGTTTAGTCTTTGGTGGGATTAAGGTTTTTGTTTCCTCTTCTTCTTCTGTGATAATCGCCATTAAAGATAAAAAGCTTGGAAGATGTGAGAGTGTGAGAGAAGAGAAGTGAGAAGTATGGAGTTTTAGAGGACAAAGGTCTGAAAATCAAAGAGAGAGACTTTTCTCCAAAAGTGAAAAGTGGAAATTTTAACTTTATTTTATGAGGCAATTGTAAAAAATAAAATACAATTAGATTTTTGATACAAATAACATTCATATTTTCAGGGTTTAAGATTTAATTTTTACGGTTTAAAAAACCTTAAACTCAAGATCCTTAATTCTAAATTATATTTTTTATTCCTAAAAATTATACTCTAAATTCAGTAATACTTAACTAAAAAAAAAAAAATTATTACCCTTATAAAAATATTAATTTTGTCTTAATTAAAAATATGTGCTAAATTTAACAAAAAAACCTCTTTTGGTACTATTTGAAGGAATTTCTGTAGAAAAATTAGTGTTAGATTAGTTATTTTTAATCATAAAAATCTCTTTAATACTATGTGTTAGGAAAAAAATAATTATCCAAATGTCATTACTAATTAATACCACATCAGCAATACTTTTGTTTTTTTTTAAATACAAATATTTACGACTTTGCTATTAGTGTCAAAAAATCTGCAACATAAATCTGCGATTCTATGTTATAGCAAATTATTATTTTTGCTGTAGATTTGTTGTGTAGATTTTATTTTTACCGTAGATTCATAACTCTTAGTGGTAGTAAATTTTCTAATTCATCGCATATATTTTTATCCTCGGTATATTTTATTCTGAAACTAATTATAGAAGCCGTAGATTTTCTTATTTTCCTAAAATATTTGAATTTATACGACAAATTTTTATTTTTTCCATAGATTTATTTTGTAGATTTATATTTCCATCGTTGATTTTTACTTTTAGTTATAGCAGACTTTGGTTTCACATGCTATTGGCCGTAGATTTTTACCAAAATTTAATTGCTAGAATAACCTTTTAGTTACTGTAGATTTTGTTTTAGTTATCGCAAATTTATAAATCTTTTTTATGTAAAATATTTGGTGCAATTCCCATTTACCACAAACACCAAATTTACTAGAATAATATTGTTATTGGCTATAGACTTATTGTCATAGAATTGTTGCAGCTATGTTATCCCATATTTTTTTACTGTACATGATATCACAGATTTTGTCATTAGTTTTCTTGATTAATGACAAAAAATATATTGTTTTTATGAAAACGTAACTGCTATGACTTAGTTATGGTTTTGTTAGCCTCCTCCTTCTTCTTCCCTAAAACTTGTTTTTGTTTTCAACCGTCACCTCAAAGTTATTCTTTTTTATGATATTTTATGTTATTCTTTCTCTATTTACTTATCATGGGATGCATTATCCTTAAATCTGGAAAATGGATGTTTGCAAATAATAAAGAGAGAAAAGCTAGTATAACCCTAATTAGTATTGTAATTGCTAGTTTAACTCTGAAAAAATTAAGATTAAATGAGTTATTTTGATCACATAAATATCCCTGAAATCATGTGCTAAGAAAAACATAATTACAAGAGTGTCATTATCAATTAATGCTACATCAGATTCATTTTCAGAAAAATGGTTCATATTTATGATTTTGCCACCAGTGACTTGAAAAACAGTAAATTTAATCTGCAACTCTATGTTATGATATATTTGCTTGAATGACATATTTTATTTTTAACTGCAGATTTGTATTGCAGAATTTTTTTTTTTCCGCAGAGTTACAGGTCCAAGTGGTGGTAAGTTTTGAATTCATCGTAGATTTATTTTGTCATGACAGATTTTGTAAATTCATTGTAGATTATTTTATGTGATTGTTAATGAAGCAGCATATTTTTCCTTTTTTAGCATTGGACAATTTCTACAGTATATTTTATTTTTTTTCTGCAGATTTTAAGTGGCAGATTTTATTTTTTTACGCAGATTAATTTTTTTAGTTGTTGCAGAGTTTTCTTACATATAGTAGTGGTCGTAGATTTTATTAACAAAAAATAATTGCTAGATTAACTTTTTAGTTATCGCAGATTTCATTATGTTACAGAAGATTTATGTTTTTCAGAAATAATAAACATTAGTTACGATATATGTTTTTCAAAAATAATTTAATTTTTTTTCAATTTTTTTTCTAAATTAATAATTAATTTACATTTAAATTTTAAAAGGGCAGTTTCATCTTTTGACAAAAGATTGAGGTTAAACTAGCAAAATCAGTTTTTAGAAGGTTAGTCTAACAATTAACATCAAGAGTAGAGTTATTCTGGTGTATTTTCACAATAATAAATAGTTATTTGTTGTTGATAGCAAGAGTGGTTCTTGAATTCTGCAAAGAAATACAAAAACCACTTATTGTTTTGTACTTGTCTCTTTGTTTTCTTGTTTTCAGCATTACACCAACAAACACAATACTCCCTTCTCATATATCACTTTCATTGTAGTACTAATGAGAAAACAACATATATAGTTTAACCAGTTTTATATATGGTAAAAAAAATACCCATTTATCATATCATCGAAGTTGAAAACATCTCATCATAATCTAAACACCAAAAAAAACTAGAAAGTACACAGATTATTGGTTTGTAAGTTTAAGCAAAAATCAGTAAAGACACATATGAAGTCTAAGGATCAAACAACAGTAACAATATTTTTCCACAGGAGGAAATAAATGCAGGGATATTCAAATGGGCAACCCTCTGGCTTCTACTCTTGACAATGAATTCTGGTGTCTTGTCTTGGTTGTAGGCTGATTGATATGGTGCAACGTATGTCCTTCTTGCTGGAACACTAGATGAATCGATCTCACCATCATGTTCCTTGCAGTGTCACTGTGATCAACATAACTAACTAGTAGCATTAGACACAAACCATGTTTCTCCAGTGTGAATGAATCAACATAACAAAATCAATTTTCCAAGAGAACCCAATATGCTCTAGCAACGTAAAATTTCACGAAAGCGGCATCAATTTTGCTTAAACAAAACCAAAAACACAAAACATTGTGCTTTAACTGCTCACGTTTGCCATAATTTGTCTCTAAAAACACCAACTCGGAACTGAAAAACTGATTCTGAAAACAGTATTTTTTATGGGTTTTTATTATTCAAAAAACAGTAATTTTTCACCAACTTCAGGAACTAATTCTGAATGGAGTATAACTCGGAAGATGCTTTTAGGTAATTAGAAAGATCTAAAAATAAATTAACTTAAATATTAGTTCCAAAAACCAGTGGAAATCCGAGTTATACTTAACTTAAAAATTAGGTGGAAATCCGAGTTATACTTAAGGAACTAAATAATTTTTAAGTTTATTTGCTTTTAGATCTTTTTGTTGGAAGATGCTTTTAGATCTTTCTGATTATGTTTTTGGAAGATGATTTTAGGTAATTTGTTTTTCTTTTTGTTGGCATTAATTAGTTTGTGAAAGAATTTCTGTTGACGCTATCTTTTGTAGATTTTCTGGTTTATCGTTTGTTTCATTTTATTTATGATCTCATGGACACCTTTGTTATTATCTTTACTAAGGTTGAACCCTCGCGTCCGCGCGGGTATTATTACATATAAATTTTAGATCAATCTAAAACAATAATATGATCTATAAATTGCGTGCTCAATATTTTAAGGCTTTAAATATATAGAATAAAAATTAGAAAAATCAGAATCGTGAAAAAAAAATAGTAAAAGAAAATGATGCATTGCATCACCAAAAGTAGCTAGAGAGGAATTCGGGTAACACACAAGTGTTATTCTTTTAAAATTATTTGTGTTTTAAAAAAATCTAAATGTTGTTATTCATTATCTTTATTATAAGTAATTTTTAAAGTAATGTGTCATATATAAAAGTAAATTATGTCATGTTAGCATATGTGCATTTTTTATTTTTATTTTGTTAAACTACAATATGTGCCATGAATATAGTTTAAATATTTATAGTTTATTTTTATCAATAATATTTTGTTTGCATATTATTATATATTGTACTTTAAATTTTTATTATTGTATAAATGTACAATATTTTCATAGCATTTGTGCGGGTTCATAGTTGTAAATAATTATTTTATTTGATCGATGAATGCCTGCTTTCTTGTAAAGATTAATAAGTGGAAGTTAAGATTTAATTTTCATTTTAATAATATTTCCACAAATATAAATAAATATTAACAATTATATATATTTAAAGTAACATATTATTTATGAATTGCTGTTAAATGCATAGCATGATTCATCAATTGCATAATTTATTATGAATATTAGATTATATATTATTACATACTTTCATTTTTATTAAACATTTTGCAGAATGTTTGTTTCTTTCTATCATAAAATTTGTTGGAAATTTTTCAGATATAGGTATATAACATTACCGCTTTGATATTTGAAAGAATTCATTTTCCGCAAAATCAGACATAAAGAAAGCATAAGAAAATGCTTTTCTTACGGAGACATAAATAAGAATTAAATTGGTATTAATAATTATTTTTTATTTTCTTAATGGATATATTAATAATATAGTTTGGTCATGAACTCGACTTCTTTTATTGTCTAATATCCAATGGTATTTGTTTTTGTTAGTTTTGATCTAAGATCGCATATAATAAAGCTAAGACGATTGTGTTTCTTTTTATTTTTGTGTGCGATTTATTCAGCAAAATTGTGGATTATTTACTCATTTAAAATAATTTTTTTTTTTTCCAACCAAACATTAAATAATTAGAAATTAAATAATTAGAAACTCACTCCAGAATTGGTCACCCACAGTGAAATTGTTTACAAACATAGATTCAGAAAATAAAACTCTTCAAGATCTTGCTAAGCAGTCCGCCTGTGTATTGTTTAGTCTTGGGATACCGGATAAAGAAAACTCAGATATGAGATCACGTAGACGAGTAAAATCTTCAAGTTGATTGGCGAAGGTGGGCCACTCCTATAGAGATTGCACCATGGTGACGAGCTATGCACAATCTGTTTCGAACACATGACAATTTATTTTTGCCGAAAGGATAGATTCCACCGTCCATAATAGTGCTTTCAATTCCACATGCAGGGGTGTAAGTGTTTTCCGAATGCACTTTACACCCAACAGAACTACAGTTTCCTCTCCTTGAAGACATAACCAACCTAGGCCAGCCGTAGGATCAGATGACTTCCAAGAACCATCAATCCGACATCAAAACAACGAAGGAGTTATTTCCAACACCTCCATATTAACATCCTCCTCTATTGGACTTATTTGTGCCTCCTTCCAGGCTAAGTGTTCTGTAATAGCCTTATTCAAATATGTGTTTGTTTACCTTTAAATAACTTATTATTTCTAGCTTTCCACAAAAACCATATTATCCAAGGGTAACAATTAAATGTACAAAGTTCCTTGATATGATTTGGAATTCTCCAATATAAATAATCCAAGTTCGTAAACACTGACGCCGCCTGAAAATTGTAAATTGATGATGAAACCTTAGATAGCGTCAAGTTTGTACCACATAGGAACATTAAAAAAATACATGATAATTTAGTTTATGAACTAAATGTTTAGTTTTAAACGATTACAATCTAATTGCTTTTCCAATTTAATGTTGCAACAGAGAAAGCAGGCGTCTTAAATTTATTGGGTTGACTTATAATACACAAAGCCCTTTGTGTCTGCAGTCTACTAATTAATACTCCTAGTCCTAGAAGCGTTTAAAATTTCAGATTGGCTTCATTGTTTTGTATTTATTTGCTGAAAGTGAAAACACCTTGATGGCTATTTGAAGACTCACTTCTCTTCTATGCACTCTTCATCACACCCCGAAATCCCAATCCTTTCGTTTCTTCTCTACTCTTCCACATGATCCACCATCACTTTTCATTAGATTAAAACCAGCGACAAAGTAAAAGTTGGTTACGTAAGTTCCGTGCCGCTAACAAATAATATTGTCTGTAACTAATACTAATATTTTCAATTTCAAAATACTTTTTTCTATGTTTCTTCTTCAACTCATCGAATGTAACTGCAGCAGAGGAAACATTCAAACCCTACAACCTATGAGCTTCTCATTGTCTTTTATGTGATATCTATACCAAAAACTTGTCTGTTTTGGAAATAACTATTTCCCATTTAATAGTTTCTCCTTTTCTGGTTCTGATGCCTGGGTGACTGTCTCTATTGCTCGCTCTACATCTGAAGAAGAAGAGTTAAACGCAGCCTCAAGCGTCTTCTTCTTTACTCTCTTCTCAAGCTCCTTAAGTTTTTTATCAGCTTCATTCTTAACTTTTATGGCTGCTTTAGCAACAGCTTTTATCAACCTATTGAAACGCCAAGACACAAAAGCAAATAAGAACAAATACTAAAATCTCAGAAATATTCACATACCCAATAGACTGGCAACAAAAATCTCAGAATTAGCGAACTCTTGAAGATCTCTAACATTTCTTCATCACTACACGACTCTGGAAAAAGGCTGCATTCTACAAAATGAAACACACCCGATAACAAAAAAAATCTTTAAGAAGCAACTGATATATAAAGAAAAACACTTGATGAACATAAGGAAGAGGCGGAAACAGCAGCCCTTTGTCTCGTTGTATCCCCAAGAGCTTAATCATTTCAAAGGCTGTGTCTCTTTGATCATCAAGTGCACAAGGAATGTGAACATCCAACAAGTCGATATCCATCAATCTTAATCTTTCACTCAAGCTGTAAATTTTTGCTGTAACCACTTCTTCTTGCTCTTTTACTTCATTTATCTCCATAGTCATCAACATGACTGTAGCTTGATCGAAAGCCTTTGCATGCGTCCATCTTAATCTTTCACTCAAGCCATATTCAGACAACTATTTTAATTACTGTTATGACCTACTTTGCTTTGAAAAACTTCTTTCCAAACTTGTTCAAAAGATTCAATAACCGGAGAGTCTTGTGTCCAACTCTATTTTCTTTTGCCGTTTCTGAGACAAATTCAACATTAGCCATTATGTTTGGATTTTCTCCAACTTCTAAAGTTATTTTTGAACCCTGTCCTACATAAGCATCTGCACTACCTACTTAATTATAAGAGAGGAAAACAAAACTAACTATAAATGATTCAATTATATGTTCAGTAAGAACACCATAAGAACATATAGATGTAAGCTGTTATTGTTCTCCAACCTCTATTATAACTAAACAACTAACCCGTAATGAAATGCATTGGTTGATTCTGGTCACCATTAGCAAGTTGAAGCTATCCACTTTATACAGACAAATCCATAAATACCAGTTCAATCAAATGACACAAAAGAATGAATCTGGAAAGAGATAAGCTTATATATTGATGGGCAAAGGTGTGGTGGAGCTGTGATTAATGGTGAAACCGTGAAAAGACACTCTGTTTCCACAGTGAGCGATTAAGACACCATAGTTACGGTAATCTGTCTATCTCTTCCTCCAATAGTTACGTTACTGGAGAGAAAAAGATATTACACAAGATGAACACTGAACACTGCCTATAACGCAGGATCCCAGTACCAAAGCATTTCCAATGGTAGATTCTGGAGGTTTTTGTAGGATATCATACGTTTTTAAAAAAATTTGTATCCAATTGAACTACTGATTTTTCTTTATGTTGATTTGAGAGAGCGGTTTCTAAAGATAATAATGGAAAGTTAAACTGAACATCTGTTCTTTCGATTTCTTTGGGGGAGAGCTATGCGCGAGTTTTTACTTTGCTATATAGTACTGTATTAGTAAAATCGATGTAACTCTATTTTATTGGAGTATTTGTTATTCATATTTTAGTATTACATTTATTTCTATTGGCTCAAACCAAAAGACACCACATTTTAGCTGCAACTTCCTAGGTTTACAACTCATTTAAAAATATTTATTTCTGAATCGTACCATCCAAATAAAAGTCAAAGTTCAAAGTATAGAGAAGAAACTTAATTCCAGTTACAGCATAACCAGACAACACCAATTAATATTGTTTTTTAGATAAAATGCTAATAAACTGAGTAGGGTAAAAAGCTTTAAAACTCATTAAAAAGAGAAGATAAACAACACATGTACGTGAAAGATGGATGTAAAATAAACTTTCTGAGAGTTATAGCCTTAAACAAATAAACATAATATCTTGTTGAACGTTTACAAATTGATAGTACATATCTTACAATAGTTGAAAGTTGAAACAATTAAGCTACACGCATGAAGATCACGAACACTAAGAGTAAGTGAAGTCATATTCTTAATCTCACAAACTTGACAAAATATAATCATTAGTTCTACTATAGATATAGGTCAAACAACCAAACTGGTGATATTTTCAAGGTAAAAAGAGAGATACAAAAATGGAACCTTACATTGCAGGATGCTTTAACTGATTTAAACATGAAGTAGAAATGGCAAACCTAAGATCAGACTCTTGCTATTTGACAGGAATTTGGTTATCGTTTTTGTTTGATGTCCCTTCTCTCAAGTTACTTTCTGTCCCCCCACCTCACTTGGTACCTCATGACCTGCTTGTTGAGTTTCAGTGACCCCATTTCTGTGGTGAACAGACTGGCCTCCTCATTTCTCCTTGAAACCAAACCTTGAGAAGCTTGAGCTTTGTAGCTAAGCATTTGTGAATCTGAACCTGGATTCGCTGGCAACCTGGATTCGTGAATCTGAACCTTCTGCATCATGACATAGACTGAGAGACATCTCCAACACTGGTCCGATGAAAAGACAACAGTCTCTATACCACTGTGGAATTCCAAGACTGTTTCAAAGCATAAGAGCTGGAAACAATTGACGATCACCTGCACTCTTCCATTATCCAAATCCAATTCTTTAAGCCGTAAGTGGGATTTCTTAGAAAATTATTTAATTCCTTTCTCGACTCTGGCTGATTCAAGTAAAGAGGTAATCTAAATATCATGATGAGACATACATACACACCTGTAACATCAAGGAAAACCAGAGACATAACTTGTTCGGGCACCATCTTACTGTAACTACAAAAGTATCATTAAACCCGAGATGATCCAACAAAGCAATTGCAGCCTTTGTACAACAAAACATTTAATTCAATACATAATTTTTAAAAAACTAAATTATTTCACTATAAGAACCCAATGCTCAATCTAATCATGTATTTAGGTCTTTTGGTAGGTATGGAAGTACGAACCATGACCCGTACCTCACTTTTCATACGTACATGCCTCTTGCATCCAGTTGTCTCATCAGCAAGACGATTACTCTATCATCCTGTCAATCCCTTGATTTGATGTATAAGGTTGATAATAAGGAGAAGACAAAAATATGACCTTCCGAGTATTGAAAGCCTTTCATGATTGGTAAACAATTAAATTACAAGCTGGAAGAGAAATTGAGTATTGCAAAATACAATAAAAATAGACTTTGAGAACAAAAGCCCGGAAGGGGGATTACCGCTTATATATAGTATTACAGATTCTCCGTATCCTTTGATCTTCTCGTAATTAAAACTTTTACTTTGATTTTAGGAGACCGGAATGTGGAAGGAGCAGTCGACTGCAGATGCGTGTTATCAAAAGACCTGTAAATGTCATGAAAGTTTGAAAATGATAAAGGGAAGAAGTTTAATATGTGTTTGGAGATGATAAGGGATAGCGTTTTCAGAATTTTAATATTTGGAGATACCAACCTTGATTTGCAAAGAAACATGTTGGGTGATCTTAGTGCGTTGACTAATTTGGAGAAATCCCAGACTCAACACCTGTAAATGTGAAGGAAGATGAGAAACTGGGGAGAAAAATGGAGAGAGAGCCTCAGAAAGGCATAATCGTCGATTGGATGTCTTGTAATTGGAGGATATGTGGGAGGAGGGTATAGCGGAGGGTTAAATATATAGTGAAGAGAAAGTGGAGGAAGTGGAGAGTAATTGCTGAGAGTGTGATATAAATGTTAGAAAATAGAAACATATCATTTGAAGAAGGTGAGGGTTTTTTTACTTGTCCAAAAGCTTTTGCTTCCCACTTGTTTTTCTTCCGACTATCATGTTAGATAGCGTGGACAAAATATCAGAAACCCAAAAAACTAAATAAAATCCAATCCAAAAATAGGTACTACTAACCCACAAAAATCCAAATGGATCATAGACTCCTATATCCGAAAGACCAATAACCGAACCAAAAAGTGAATGAATACCTAAATTACTCAAAATACAATTATATACCCAAAATATTAATAATATTTAAACTTGATATAACTCAATTACCCAACAACTATAAACCCAAAAATATCAATTACATTATATCAAATAAGTAAAATATATAAAATTAACCAAAATATCTGAAAAGTCTAGGATATTAACTCTTTGTTAAATTAGTTTTTCTTCATAGACACTTGATTTTGCTATACAACTTAACTCAATTTTTAATCAAATTAAAATCTTACTCTAACCTCATGTATACTCCATATAAATTAATAGAAGTCAAAACTTCTATAACAAAATAATATGCATTATATCATACAAATATCCATATATAATTAATATTATAAAATATATAAAAACAATAACAACAATATTAATAATTTAGTAGAAAATCATGAAACTTGAAAAACTAACATTGCAAATAAACTAAATTTAGGTTAAAATGTTTGTTTTGGTATTTTGTTATAATATATATCTTAATGTTAATTACTGATTAGTTAAATTAACAATTTTGTGATTTCCTTGTTTCCTTTTCTAAAAAACTACACTTTTTCCTTTTTTGTGTTTGTTTTAAATGTATTTTTAAAATTTAGTTATTGATTAGATAATTTAACATTTTTGTGATTCCCTTTTTTCCTTTTCTAAAAAACTTTACTTTTTCCATTTATTTGTTGGAATTTATGAATTTTAGTTGATGATTTGATATATTAACAATTACTGAATTTCTTTTTTTGTAAATTTACTTTTTTATATATATATTTTTATAATTTGATATGTGGCAAGATCTGAATGATAAGTGACACATGTCAAGATCTTGTGAATTATAATTTTGACATGTGTCAGATTCTGGTGAATGCAACCTAAATTTATATAATATAATAAGATATTATAAATGTTTCTTTATTAATGTACTAGATTAGGATCCATCCGATAGACGGGTTTTTAAAATTTTATAAATACCCAAAATTGATCATATGTTTCTAAATTCGATAAACGTGAACCAAATATATACGTCCAGCCCTAGTGTGATAACTTAGAAAATGGATCAAATGATATGCGAGATATTTTTCTGGGAAGATCTTTGTTGTCTCTTTCATGCCTTCTTATTATGATCTTATCTTGGTTCCCAAAATAGTATCATTTTCTTCTCACACCACTCGACAAAAACCTTTACCATTCCTCGACTCTTGACGTTTCCAACAACATTCTCTTTCTCAACTCTCCCCTCCCATCTCTCAATTTTATTTCTATCTTAGGCTTTACACTTGAAAATGTTTTGTATTCACGACTTCTTTTCTTTTCACCAATCAGATTCTCATCCACCATCATCTTTAATCTCTAGCGGATCATTTGGATCCATATTAGTTTATGAGACTTAGCTCCGCATAAGCAATACTTCCTGAGTGGATTTTTGCCTCTCTTTATTTTTAAATTATTGGAGTATAAATAATCTTAAACCAAAAAGAAAAGAAAAACTTATATTTTATTCTGGGAAATTAGAATTTTTGTTTTCTTTGAGAATTTTATTCCTTTTTAAAATTTCGTTTTTCTTTATTAATCTATGGTTTTATTCCTTTTATTTGTTTACATTTTAAGATTATGAACTAATTTTAATATTTCTTTTTTCAAATGTAAATTTGTGAAAATATAATTTTAATTTAAACACATATTTTATTTTTCTTTACTTAATAACTATAGAGATGGAAAATTAAAATTATTTTTTCCTTTTACTGTATTCTTTTTTTTTGTTTTCCTTTTTACCTGATAATTTATGGTTTTGTTTAACTAAACACATGTTGAAATCTGATCGTTTTAATTGACATGTGTCATGATCAGGTGAATTACTTACTTTAAATCATTCATCTTTATATAATAAGATTAGGACAAGGATAGTGCAACAGCATCGTAGATGATGGAGTTGTTTCCACGTTCTGCCTAGAAGTCTTCTCTCTCAGGCCCAGAAAATGAAGTGCCATCGACAAAGCTTACCGTTTAAAGATGAAGCTCTTCATTCAGATCTCAGCCGTCCAGTTCTCCTCTTAATCAGGGTGGATTTCCCTTACCAAGTTAAGCTACGCCCGCTATTCGGCTTCGACTTCTGTTTGCGCCGTGGTTAAACAGAGATGGCTGAGACTGTGCATGTTTTGCTTGATGGATTTCACCTTCCCATCATATGTTTTCTTCAGACTAGCCCTTTATGCTCTCTTGCTTCCTGGTGACGAGCTACTCGGAGTGGCAAACACAACTTACCCTCGGAAACAACCAGACCCGCCATACCCACCGGATCTTTCTTCGCCTGTGCGTTAAAGCCCAGATCTCCACCTCCCTCATGTTCACCTCGCTCCCCCTCTGTCGTGGTTCAGGGGAGCTTGCCAAGGAGTAGCTCTTTCTATTTTGTTGCTGTGACCAGTCTTGCCAGGCAGGAAAGCCTCTCCGGGTTATCTATAACCTCTAGGTTTGCTCTACTTAACCATCCAACTCTCATTCCTTGGAATATAATGAGTTTAGGGTCAAGTATGATGCTCTTTTTTTTTTTTTGTAGAAGTCAGACCTAGTTATTTTGATTTTGATGGCGTCGTATGATTGTGTACCTGCTGGTTTTTCTCTTATCACCCTAGTGTGTTTGCTTACTGTATTATGAATTGATATATCATGGTTTGTATGGTTTGAAGCCATGATATAAGTATTGGGTTTAGAGTCTTTTTATTACGGTTTGAGTCTTATTAGGTACACATGCGAGTTGAACCTTGTTGATACACTTTGGAGCTTTTGGAGACGAATTGGAGACAGATCATGGTGTTCATGTTGATCGATACACCTCATTGTTGTCGGTCGAAACGTATGGCGACATATAGAGACATCCAAGTTTTTATCAAGTTTCAAGAATTGCAACTTTGCCCCAAGAGTTTTAATCATTTGTATTTCAAACCCTGTTCATGTTTTTAGGTTATATCTATGTTTTAGAAGTCCGAGAAGACTAAGTTTTGTATTATTGAAGTTCATTGACATGGATCTAGAGAGTTTTAGAGAGATGAATCAGTACTCGCCTTGTAGAGAGAAGATTCTGAACTACTGTTATTCTTTTGATTTATTTTATGAGTATTATTCAGACAATGATTTGTGTTACTTTGATTATGTCTGAGTAATCTCCCTGTTAGATCTAGGGTCTTCAAGGGTTTATGATGAATTTTTGAATTGGGCATAAACATATTATATTCATAATGTTCTTCATCTAGATTTGAACCTACACTAGTTCTGGATTGATCACCTAGAATCTAGCATCTTAGGATAATCGATATACGGGAGGGTGTTATTGTTATCTGAAATTAATCTGAGACGAGCAAAATAGCCTACTCACAAAGAGATTTAGTTTAAGGATTTTGTGAATATATCATACTTGAAATTAATGCATACTTCATTCATTAGGATTCACAAAAAGATTTGGTCTTCTATGTTTAAAGTATAGTTATCATTCCAGCGAGAGTTGGATGATCATATAATATTGTTATGAGTTTAAGAACCAGTCATACACTGCATCCTATATAATCGATCTGTCCAGTTCATAATTCAGAGTATTCCCTAATTGAATTCTCTAGGTCTAGCTTCTTCTCATATTGAACTTACACCCCATCATTTTAGTTATTTTCTGTTGCATTGCTTTATTTTAATACTTTTATTGTTTAGCTTAATTCGAATTTTTCTATCTATTGTGTGAAGTTCAGAGTTCTTGTTGAATTTGACCACTAAGTACTACACTGATCTCTGAATTTGAGAGAGTAGCTCGAAGGGTTAATTTGAGCATATCATGAATCTTTATTTTTTGCTTTTTCTAGAAAATGTAAAAATATATGAAAACTAGTTATAGTGTATGTGGCCAGTTCTAAAAATAATAATTTTGTGTCATCCATTTGGTACATCTTTGACAAGGTTTTAAACTGATGGAAAGTTGCTACTAAAACATTTAAGAGGATCTGTTGCTGAAAAAGGAAAATTAATATCAAATTTTTTCCAACTAGAAGTTGAGAAAGGACTTGCAATAGTTTTTTTTTTTTTTTTTTTTGATAAACACCATTTGCAGCCTTTGTATCCAATATTGCTTGAAGGTATCCTTCCATGTATACTGCAAGTAAGTAAATATATACACATTTATTTGTTCAAAAATGTGTGAAAATGCTTCTAAAAATTTGAAGAAATTAGTAGGTGTAATTGGGACTTTTTTCATTCGAGGTTTTACATGTTAAGTGATGTGTGTCAGGTTTTCCTTTAGAACAACACAATGAAAAAACTGCAAGTGCACAACAAATCAGTAGTAGTACTTAAGGTATCAATCTCACAGAGAGTAATAACCACACTAAATCGAATTCAAGCAAATATATCAAACTAAGACAAAGCAATAAAGGGGTTTTTGTGTTTTATGAATGCAATGAAAGTAAATGAAGCAAATGAAAGAAAATCAATGAATAGGTTGTAAAATATGATTTAAAAGTGCTGGGTGTTCTGGGGATAATCTCAGGGTTCCATGGTTCTCAACAAATAAGTGAAAGATCATTATGCAATATGTTTTCATTAATCGTTATCAACTACAAACACAGATGCACACCCAAGCCATAGTTCATGACAAAGGCGTCTTAAGTCACCACATCCTGTTACTCAACTCACGCAGGAAACAGTATGCTTAGACCAGCCATATAAACAAGTTTGATTGGTTTACAAAGCTCCATAACTCAACTCACGCAGGTTATGGCGTGAAGCTTCAGTAACACTACTTCTGGGAAGTAGGTTTACACAGATAGTGCTCCTATTCCCTTAGATCAGTGCTTGGTGTTCAATTCAAGCAACATGCATTAAGTAAAAGATGTCCCAAGTGATACCATATTAATAGATGAAAATTGGATCTAACAACTTAAGTGAATAAAACCATGTAATTCCTTTGATATCACCCCATCAAACCCAACAAGAGTATTACTCGCTCATGATGCACATAAACGCAATAAACATGATGGAAAACATCAATAAATGAATCAATTTATTAAAAGGGTTCAAAGGAAAGTTCTATTTAGATGTCACAGAAGATAAATGACAGGGGTCAAATATAACCCTAGCTACTCTCTCAAATTAAGAGATCGATTGCAGCACTTAGGCGTCGAATCCACAAGGACACTGAAAACTCACACAATATATTGTAATAGGTTCGAGTTAAGCTAGACGAAAATAAGAAAACTAAATAAAGCAATGCAATAAACAAAATAACAATTAAACGGGGTTGATTCAAGTGATTAAAAGCGCTAGACCTAGGGACATCAATCATGAAAACTCAGGAAAGTGAACTGGGCAGTTCGTAAATCAAGTCTAAAGTGTTTGTGCGGTTCTTAAACTCGTAACACTAATGTGATATCTCATCCAACTCTTGCTGCGATGACATCTATCCTCTAAACAGAAGCAAACCAAATCTCTTTGCGAAATACCAATAAATAGAGTCTTGCTGCGAAAATTCCTAAACCAACTCTCGCTGCGAAAAGGCTGTTTGCTCATCTAAGATTGGGTCGGGATATCAATAGCACTTTCGCGCCTGCCAATAATCTTACGGTACCGGTATTAAGGTGATCAATCTTAAGACTAGTGTAATTATCTAATCTAGATGAAGAACATAATATATAACTTAACAAGACTATGCCCAATTCAATTTTCCTTCATTAACCCTTTTGAAACCCTAGATCTAACAAGGTGACTACTCAGACATAGAAGATGAAACACAAATCATAGTCTGAATAATACTCATAAAATAGAAAATAAGAAAACAAAGGGAGTTCAGAATTCTTCTCTCTACAAAGTTTGAGATCTGAATCTTCTCTCCAATGATCTCCTTGAAACTTACAATAACTTAGAACTTCTCAAAAACTTAGTGAATGACCAAACTTAGTCTCTGGGACTTCTAAAACATAGTTTAACCTGAAAACACGATTAGGCATGAAGTATAAACTTTGGAAACTTCTGCGGCAAAGTTGCAATTCTTGAAACTTGATAAAACTCGAAGGCATCATTCACGTCTAGGTTGTGTCGACCAACACAGGTGAATCCTGTTGATCGACATGGACAGAAATATTCATCTCCTTGTTGATTTGCTCAGCTACAAGCCTCCAAATGCTCCAAAGTGCTCATCAGGGTCCATCTTGTGTTTGTACCTAATAGGACTCAATATATATAGAAAAGAATCCAAAACCAATACAAATATCATGTCATAAAACCTTAAAATCCATGATATATCAACTCCCCCAGACTTAGCTTTTGCTTGCCCTCAAGCAAAACAGAAAACCAAACCAAGAAAGTAGTTTGAAAATCGCGAAACTCATAACTTCATTGGAACACCACAGTCACATTCACTATAGTGATCCACTTCGTTGCAGGCACTCGCAGCATTTCTAATTTCCACCACAGTTTACTCAACATAATCCACCAAACAACCTTCATTGCTGTTTCTATCTTACCAACAGTTTCAATCTCAAGGGTCTTCTAGATTTATAACCGTATTTCACTATTACAAACCAGCCATCATCAAGTTTATTGGTACTCTTTAAACTCCCCCAGACTTATTATTTATTATTACTTTCTCTTTATTTTTTTTATAAGGATTAAATCCATTACTTCAGAGATTATAAAAAAATGGTCATCGGAAGTTTCTTCCTACCGTTTATAATTCCTGTGTGATATTTTCATTAGAATAAACAAATAGTCATCGGAAGTTTCTTCCTACCGTTTATCCTAATGGCAATCATGTCACCGTTATAAATTCAGAATTAGTGACAATGGAGAGGAGTACCACATTTAAATCAAACAGGTCAGAGTGTCAAGGTTATACGAAAAATCAAACCCAACAGACATCAATTCCATCAATAAAATAGAATACTTAGCTCGGATCTAGGACATTGGAAACATGGGGATCTTAAGCAATCTGACTGACCATTGAGTTTTCCATTAGTCTCGGATTCAGGTCAAGATAGAATCAAATGGTCACATGAGAGCTTACTGCAAAGTGTGGTTGTTTCCTCGGTAATCATCATTGTTTCTGGACAAGTTTTGACTCAATAAAACAAAGGTTTTGAAAAAATTGAAAAATTGGATTGACTCTCAAAAGAATAGATAAAGTTAGCAACTACCTGCCCCAGACATAAACTACACTATCCCCAGTGTAATAAAAAATAAAAAAATTGAGTAGAGATTGAACTGTTATGTTTTGAAAAACGTGATCTGAGATGGTGTGTCCATGTTGACCGTTACACACCCTGCGTGTCGATAAACATGGGCAGGGATGTGATGTTCCGAAAGTCTGACACCATGCAACTGATAATTCAACTCGTTTTCTGACATTTAGATCCTGATTAAGAGCAAAACATGTCAATAAGAAGCTGATATATAACATAAAGAAGTTCAACAATATCTCAATATAAGTTAAAAACAAAAATATGAAGCAAAAACAGAAGCAAATAAAGCAAAAACAAAGGCAATGTCTCAAAGGAAAAAGAAAATAGAAAAACTAAGAACCCGATGACTAAACAAAGTCATCATCAGAACTCGGGAGTGCGAGGATCAATGAGAGGGCTGCGCGGGCGTGGAGGTGATGAGGTATCCTGGGCATGAGTGAGGCCGGCAGCAATAAGCTGCCACATAGGACCTCATAGCCCACTGGGGGATCCGGAAACACAAGATCGGGAATGGAAGTATCTAGGAGAAGTGGTGTCTCTGGAAGTGATGGCACAGTCTCATCTTCAGTAGCTGAAGGCGCGATATTAGACAAAGTTCCACGGCAAAGCTTGCGGCTTGAACTCTCAACCAACAATGTCTCATCTGGCGCGAAGTACAGCATAGCGTGATCCTTCTTGATACAGAAAGACATGTCAGGTAACTTCACATTCTTCACTGTGCCATCTTCATCAGCAATACCACATGTTGTTAGGCTTCATCCAAGTCACATGCTTGAGATAGTCCAGATCCATGGTGACATGATCGGATTTGCGAGTGGCATTAGATACGACTATACCAAAGTAGCGGAAGATCGGAGTCAAAAGGTTTACAACATGCTCAAACTGCTTCTTTCCAAAGGCCTTGGCTTTCAGAGAAACCAAATGATGAGCAAACACAACACCCAAATTCAGATCAGTATTGGGGATAGCATACTTCCAAACCGCAGTAGGAAACATGTGGTGAACACTAAGCAAAAGAAGCATAAGATCTGACTTCAGGGTTTGGTAGGATCAGACCGGCACAAGATAGTTCTAGCAATGAGGCGCAACACATACCTAACAGCGGGATGACGAACATCTGTCTGCTTCAAAGAACCGGTATCATACTCGCCATTCCCGATGTGGGACCAAAAAGTCTTAATATCCTTGCACATGAAGGTCAGAACTCCCTGCTGTGCCACCTTAGCACTCTCATCAGCATAATAGACTCTACAGGAAGCTAAGAACTGGCGCGCTAAATCCGGGTAGAGAGTGTTGTGCTCGCGCAACATAGAGTGTAGACTTATCTTCTCGAGCATGTGGTGGACATCATCAATAATGTCAAGAGCTATCACAGCCTTCCAATCCTCCAACCGAGTAGGCCTCATATCAACTTAGGACTCGCAAAGAGATTTGGTTTTTTATTGTTTAAAGGATAGATGTCGTCGCAACGAGAGTTGGATAGATATCATAGTTGTGTTATGAGTTTAAGAACTGAACATATAATTGCACCCTAATTATTGAACCGCCTAGTTTGCAATTTAGAGTATTCTCTAATTGATTTCCCTAGGTCTAGCTTCTTGTCATATTGAATCTACATCCTTATTTCATTGTTTTCATCTTGTTTTATGTAATTTACATTCATTGATTTAGCTTAATTCAAAACTGATAATCTATTGTGTGAACTAGAGTCTCTGTGGATTTTGATCCTTAAGTACTACAATGTTCTCTTAATTTGAGAGAGTAGCTCTAAGGGATAATTTGAGCATATCAAATTTTGGCACCGTTGCTGGGGACTCTTTGATTCACCATTAGGTTTAGGTTAGAACTTAGTCTAAATTTTTTCTTTTATTTTGTTACTTACGCGTTTTTTATTTTCTTGTGTGTTTCAGGTGCATGCCTAAGCACAGTACCAAGAGCAATAAGGATCTTGCACTTGTGAATGTTTCTACTCAAGAACTAGCTAAGTTAGAGCGAGCTAACCGGACATCACAAATGATATCAGAGATGGTTAATCTGCTGGTGTTGTTTAGGGATGAGACTGGAGTTTTACGTGATTCAGAGGGGCATGCGCGCAATGTGCAGGGTCAGAAATTGGATGCTGATGGAAACGTTATATTTGAAGTCGCTGATCATGTCGACCGACACCAAGCTCCCCATGTTGGTCGACACGATGACAATATTGGTGATCCGCAGGGATATAGTGCAGCTGAGGAGAGAACACTTGCTGAATTCAACATGCCTAGTCAGTTCTATGCTAATAGGTCTGCTATCCGACCTCCTACTTTTCAGAGGAATGAATTTGAGCTGAAACCCGCATACTACACTCTTGTGGGATAGCACCCTTTTCATGGTCTTTCCAATGAACACCCGATGGATCACACTGAGAGGTTTGAGGATTTGGCTTCTAGCATTAAAGCCAATGGAGTGTCAGAGGACTACATTTTCTGCAAGCTCTTCCCATACTCACTTGCTGGGGAAGCAGCTTATTGGCTTAAGCAATTGATACCAGGATCTTTGATAACTTGGGAAGCAACAAAGACAGCCTTTCTGAACAACTTCTATGATGATGCAAGGTATGAAGATTTGAGCAACATGATCTCCCAGTTTACTCAAGGACCTACTGAGACTTTGAAAGCAGCTTGGCTAAGATTCAAGGGATATCAGAGAGATTGTCCCCATCATTATTTCAGTGAGGTTCAGCTATTGAATACTTTCTTCAGAGGTGTTGATTGGAGGTATCAGATGGTTTTAGATGCTGCTAGCAATGGAAACTTCAAGACCAATACACTTAGGGCTGCGAGTAAGTTGATTGAGAACTTGGTTTCTAGTAATAGTACCAAGAATGCAGACCTTGAGAGGACAAGACAAGCATCTAACATGGATAATGGTCAGATTGCTGAGGTGAATGCAAGGTTGGATATGGTACACAGTCTTCTTGTGGGTAAGAAATCAGTTAAGTGTCCTACAGAAGTTGAAGAAAAGGATGTCAACTACATCAGTGTAACTGGATATCAGGAACATAGATATGGATACACACCAAGGCCTGAGTACCAACAGCTCTATCCGAATAATAGTTTCACCAAGAACTATGAATCTTCATCTCACCAAACGCCTCCTCCAAGCACTAAAGAAAGTGAGATTAAGTCTATGTTGGAACAGATACTGGAGGGTCAGCAGAACATCAAATTTGATTTTAATGAGAAGATTGATGCTTTGTACACTGACTTGAATGGAAAATTTGAAGCTTTGGACAGCCATGTGAAGAAACTAGATATTCAAATTTCTCAATCAGCTAGTTCTTCAAGAGGATATGATACAAAACAACATCAACCATGCCATGTTGTTACTTTGAGTAGTGGGGTACAACTAGAGCCTGTTGTGAAGAAAGGATTGTCATCTGAGGACACCATAGATCTGGAAGAAGTGGAAGATGATATGATTTCCGAGGAAATTTTGTCCACGTCGACCGACGCACAATCACCATGTCGGTCGACATGGGCAGGAATACATGCGACATAATCTATCTACGTCGATCGACACACATCTTGTGTCGGTCGACACGAGGACAACATCAGTCCAATTTCGCCTGAAACAGCTCCACAACCTGCTGAGAGGGTTTACAAGCCAAAGGTACCATATCCTATGACCCCAAGGAAGTCTAAGCAAGAGAGGGAGGAAGCCGAATGCAAGGCAATGATGGGTAAGGTTATGATTGAACTTCTTCAAGTTGATTAAGTTAAGCTTAGACTTCCACTCAAGAGGTATGTTAAGAGAATGGTTATAAGTGAGTCCTGAGGAAAGATCTTTGCTTACCAGAGACATCATTGCGATTTGCTTGAACAAGATCCCACAGAAGAAGAAAGGAAAGCAGACGGAAGTGATTGTCTCTGAACAAGTTAGTGCCATGATTGAGAGTATGACTATAGAGAAGCTACCTGACCCCGGAAGTTTTGTGATTGATTTCTCCATCTCAACAGAAGTATTTTCTCATTCTCTTTGTGATCTAGGGTCAACTATCAACTTGGTACCTCACTCTGTTGCTGTTAGACTTGGGATGACTGTTTTGAAGCTAACAAAGATCATTATTGTCTTGGCTGATAGGTCTAAGAGGATTTCAGAAGGTGTTCTAGAAATGTTCCAGTAAGGATAAGAGATTGTTTGATTCCCACAGACTTTCTGGTGTTGAAATATGAGGAAGAACCGGAGGATCCTCTCATTTTGGGAAGACCTTTCTTGGCTACAGCTGGTGCTCTCATTGATGTAAGAGGAAGCAAGATAGCTTTAAATTTGGGTGATAAGGTGATGAACTTTGATATGGAAAAGCTGAGAAAAACACCCACCATTGATGGTCAATCATTCTCTGTGGAAACCTCCAAAGACATTACTGCTGGGTATGTCAAAGAGGTGGGTCCTAATGAGCAAGTGAATAAGCAAGCTTCAGAGCTTGAGGATTGGAGTGGTGATCATATCTTAAAGACTAGGCTGCAAGACGAGGTTGTACACACTAAAATATTGCTAGAGGATGATGTTTTTCTGGCGGAAACAAGGATTACAGAGAGGAATTTCAGAAAAAGTGCAGATATCCGAGTTGTGCCTTCGTGTCGATCGACACCACCAACTCGTGTCGGTCAACACACTCCACCAGTTGATCTGAAATTGTCTAAAACTTCTGGTTTTGAGGTTGATATCAATGCTACAAGTCTGAGAGCTGTTGCCAAACAGAAACCTCCAGATCCTATACTTCATTCATCCCGGGAAAAGCAAAGAGCGCTTGTTTCTCCTTTTGATGATTTTGCAGGGAAAAGAAGTGTCCCACCCAGACTAATGTCCCACCTGGCTGATGTTCTTCATTTCCTTGGTCGTCCTCATGCACCCAATGCTTATACTCCACCATGGATGAAGTGACGTCTCTCTGAGAGACATTCAATGCCACTCACTCGTCCACCAGATATCTGTGCTTCAGCCAAGTCAAACTAATGACTTTCAAAACAAGCGCTTAGTGGGAGGCAACCCACTTGTAAGTTTTTATTTTTCTTTTTCCTTTTGAGTAGTTTTTCTTCTTGCTTTTGAGTCAGTTTATCTTTTGATCTTCAGTGGAACTTGTTATGTTATGATATTATGTTGTTATTTGACTTGTTTTGGAGCTCTTAATCAGGAAATCTTATGGAAAAACAAATTGAACAGCAAAGGAGATGATTGTGGAACTTCACCGTTCTGTAATGGACTACATGTCGATCGACACATGCAACTCTTGTCGATCGACACACATGCACAACATTAAGGTCACGATTTTTAAAACTTAAGAATTCATTCTTCTTCCATTGTTATTTATTTCTTTCACCTTCCTTAAGCTTGATTACACTGGGGACAGTGTAGTTTAAGTCTGGGGGAGGTTGTTACTAACTCTATTTATTCTTTTGAGAGTTAGACCCAAATTTTTGTTTTTTCAAAACCTTTGTTTTATTGAGTCAAAACTTGTCCAGGAACTAAGGGCTATCTCTTGGTCTATTTGTTGTTTGCTATGTCTTCCGGTGACCATTGTTGCAGAGCTTATTCAGATTCAACTAATGGAAAAACCCCAAGTCTACAGCAGATGCCCGCTATAGCCTGAGCTAATTTCTGTCAGTTCCTTTTACCTCATGGACGAAATTGGTGTTTGAGAGGTTGACTTTTCATTCATACCTGACCTGATAAAACCAAAGCAAGTTATGATGTCTAGTCTCCCCAAAAAGTTGTTACTAATAATAAAAGCCTTTAGGTATAATCTATGAATGACAAAGTGATTCTCTGAAGTAGAAGCGGGTAAGAGAAATCTATGCCCCCACATTTCTATTTCTTAAGGAGATGATGAAAGTAGGGTTGCTGTGAGTGTAGGAGCGATCCCGTGACCCATTATTCACTTCTAATAGCCTACCTTCATAGATAAAAATATTAGAAAGAGAAAATCATATGAAATCCAAAATAACCAAGGATTTAAGTCTGAGGGAGACGAAAACATCATTGTTGTTGTGAGGTTTGTCTTGTTATTGTATAGGATGACAGCTGAGTCTAGAAGGCTCTTGGGCATTGAACTCGAAAATGAGACCCAGCGATGAATGACTTACTAAAGGGATATGTTGTTAAGTTGTGGTGGGTATTGAGAAGACTGCGACTGACTACGGTGAATGTACATGGTGGTTAGTCTCTGAATAGTTCTTGGACCATGTGGATTACATGATGACCGGTAAGCACATTGTTCTGAAGATTAGGTGAATTTTGCGATTTTCAAACTTTTTCCTTGATTAAGTTTTCTGTTTGCTTGAGGGCAAGCAAAAGCTAAGTCCGGGGGAGTTGATATATCATGGTTTTTGTGGTTTTTAGCCATGATATACATATTGGTGTTAGAGTCTTTTGTATATATATTGAGTCTTATTAGGTACAAATGCGAGATGGATATTGTTGATACATTATGGAGCAATTCTGGAGCATTGTAGCTGAAAAGTTGGAAAGTTACTGTTCATCAAGTACTGTTCATCGATTTACTGTTCATCGTTACTGTTCATGTCGACCGACACACGTGAACAATGTCGATCGACATGGTCACTATTCACACTGAAGATTTGCAGTTTTTACCCAGAAGTTTCATGTGTTTACAAAAAGAACCCAAATCGTGTTTAGACTTATATATTGTATTTTTAGGTCATTGTTTAGATCTATGCTTTATTTTCTCACAGCCACCTTTACAGAGGTTTTTGAGAGAAGATTTCTAAACTCTTAGCTCCTTTTGATTTATGTTATGCAATTTATTCAGACAATGATTTGTGTTTTATCTAATATGTCTGAGTAGTTTACTTGTTAGATCTAGGGATTTCTAGGGTTTATGATGAATTGTGAAATTGGACATAAACATGTTAGGTTATTTATAATGTTCTTCATCTAGATTTGAATCAGTACTAGTTCTAGGCTAACTGCCAGAATTTAGCATCTTAGGAATGTTGGTAGGCGCGAGAGTGCTATTGATATCCTGACCTAATCTTAGATGAGCAAACAGCCTTTTCGCAGCGAAAGTTGGTTTAGGAATTTTGTGAACATATCATACTTATTATTCATGCAGACTTCATTCGTTAGGACTCACAAAGAGATGTGGTTTTCTATTGTTTAAAGGATATATGTTGTCGCAGCGAGAGTTGGATAGATATCATAGTTGTGTTATGAGTTTAAGAACTGAACATAAAATTGCATCCTAATTATTGAACCACCCAGTTCGCAATTCAAAGTATTCCCTAATTGATTTCCCTAGGTCTAGCTTCTTGTCATATTGAATCTACATCCTTATTTCATTGTTTTCATCTTGTTTTATTTAATTCACATTCATTGATTTAGCTTAATTCAAAACTGATAATCTATTGTGTGAACTTGAGTCTCTGTGGAATTCGATCCCTAAGTACTACAGTGATCTCTTAATTTGAGAGAGTAGCTCTAAGGGTTAATTTGAGCATATCAAGCACCACAGCAGCTCCAAAGCTTGAACTTAAAACTCTCCCGAAGGGGCTCAAGTATGCATTTCTTGGACCCAATAGCTCTTCTCCTGTTATTGTCAATTCAGATTTAAATTCTGCATAACTTACCTTGTTGCTATGCAAGCTGCGCAAGGATCGCAAAGCTTTTGCTCTTCTCTTGATGATATTACATGTATATCTCCGGCATTATGCATGCATTGAATTCATCTTGAGGATGATGCAAAGATATCTATTGAGCATCAGAGGAGACTGAATCCGAATCTGAAAGAGGTTGTTAAGAAAGAGATCATGAAGCTATTGGATGTGGAAATCATCTTCCCAATTTCGGACAGCAAGTGGGTCAGTCCGGTGCATGTGGTTCCAAAGAAAGGAGGAGTGACAGTGCTAAAGAATGATAAGGATGAGTTGATCCCTACTAGAACAGTGATTGGTCACAGGATGTGTATAGATTACAGAAAACTTAATGCAGCAACACGGAAGGATCACTTCCCTTTGCCCTTTATTGATCAGATGCTTGAGAGGTTGGCTAATCATCCATACTATTGCTTTTTGGATGGATACTCAGGGTTTTTCCAGATCCCTATTCATCCAGATGACCAAGAGAAGACTACTTTCACCTGCCCCTATGGTACTTTTGCTTATGCTAGGATGCCTTTTGGTTTATGCAATGCCCCATCTACTTTTCAGAGATGAATGATGTCCATCTTCTCTGACATGATTGAAAAGTTTATGGAGGTATTTATGGATAATTTCTCTGTTTATGGCCCTTCTTTCAAGGATTGTTTGAATAATTTATGAATAGGGAGAAGCATCTAGTTCTGAATTGGGAGAAGTGTTATTTTATGGTTAGATATGGTATTGTGTTAGGATATAGAGTTTCAGAGGCTGGTATTGAGGTAGACCGCGCTAAGATAGAGGTAATGATGAGTCTACAGCCTCCAGATTGCGTGAAGGCAGTTAGAAGTTTCTTGGGACATGCTGGTTTTTACAAGAAATTCATCAAAGATTTCAGTAAGATCGCTAGACCACTCACCACGTTGTTGTGCAAGGAGGTTAAGTTTGATTTTACACCTGAGTGTCTTGCTGCTTTTGAACATATCAAGAAAACTTTGATTAGTATCCCTGTTGTACAACTACCAGATTGGGAATTACCTTTTGAGGTTATGTGTGATGCGAGTGATTATGCTGTTGGTGCCGTGTTGGGTCAGAGAAAAGACAAGAAGTTGCATGCTGTGTACTATGCGAGTAAGACATTGGATGATGCTCAAAAGAACTATGCAACTACTGAGAAAGAATTGTTGGCTGTAGTGTTTGCTGTGGAAAAGTTCAGAAACTACCTTGTGGGTTCTAAGGTGATTGTTCATACAAATCATGCTACTTTGAAGTATTTGATGAATAAGAAGGATGCTAAACCAAGGCTATTGCGATGGATACTTCTTCTTCAAAAATTTAATATTGAAGTTAGAGACAAGAAAGGCATTGAGAATGAAGTAGCTGATCATCTTTCAAGGATAAGGATCAAAGATGACGTGCCTATTAATGATTTCTTGCCTGAGGAGAATATCTATTTTGTGGAAACAAGGTTGGATGGAGAAATTCGAGAACAGGGGTATTAGCACTCACGTCGACCGACAAGAGCTGCTTGTGTTGGTCGACGCGTTGCCGAGTAAACGATCTGGGGCACCTAAAGTGCATACATGTTTTGCAATGAAAGCTGTTTCCACCAAACCTTTGTATGCTGATATTGCCAACTACCTTGCTGCTGATGTACCCCCAAATCACCTTAGAGATTATGCAAAGAAGAGATTCTTTAGAGAGCTTAGAAGGTATTTCTGGGATGAACCTTACCTATACAAGCATTGTTCTGATGGGATATATAGAAGATGTGTAGCTGAGACAGAGGTTGCTGAGATACTGTTTCATTGCCATGGATCTGAATATGCTGGATACTTTGCAACTTTCAAGACCATGTCCAAAGTTCTTCAAGCTGGGTTTTGGTGGCCCACTATGTTTCACGATGCTCATGTGTTTATAGCACGTTGCGATATTTGTCAGAGAAGAGGAAAGATCAGTAAGAGGAATGAGATGCCACAAAATTTCATTCTAGAGGTAGAAGTGTTTGATTGTTGGGTATTGATTTCATGGGTCCTTTTCCATCATCTTTTGGGAATAGGTACATCCTTGTTTCTGTGGATTATGTTTCCAAGTGGGTAGAAGCGGTGGCTAGTCCCATTAATGATGCAGCTGTTGTGATCAAGCTTTTTAAGTCCACAATCTTCCCCAGATTTGAAGTGCCTCGCATAGTCATTAGCGATGATGGATCACACTTCATCAATAAGGTATTTGCTAAAATTTTGAAGAAGCATGGAGTACAACACCGTGTCGCGACACCTTATCACCCACAAACAAGTGGTCAAGTGGAAGTTTCAAATAGGCAGATTAAAGAGATCCTTGAGAAGACAGTAGGTCGGACATGCAAGGACTGGTCCGCAAAATTGGATAATGCACTTTGGGCATATCGGACAGCCTATAAGACACCACTTGGGACCACACCTTTACATCTCTTGTATGGTAAGGCTTGCCATCTTCCAACTGAACTTGAACATAATGCAACCTGGGCAGTTAAGTTGCTGAACTTTGACATCAAACTGGCTGCGGAAAGGAGATTGATACAACTAAATGAGTTAGATGAGATAAGGCACCACACCTATGAGAATTCGAAGTTGTATAAGGAAAGGACTAAAGCATATCATGATAAGAAGATCATCCACAGAACCTTTGAGCCCAATGATCATGTACTTCTACACAATTCCTGCTTGAATTTGTTTCCTGGGAAATTGCATTCTCGTTGGTCAGGTCCATTCACAATCAAGTAGGTTCGGCCATATGGTGCTTTGGTCTTGTACAATCCCAATGGAGAAGATTTTACAGTCTATGGTCAGCAAGTCAAACATTATTGGGCGGAGATGACGATTCCTGATGGATATCTCTTGGACCTGAAAGATCATCCATTGACCTGATTCATCACCATTACGTCTAGGTCATGACTTTAGACAAGCGCTTAGTGGGAGGAAACCCACTCTATCGTATCTTCTTACTTTTTACCTTGTTTTTATTTTCATTTGAGTATTGTTGAAACTTATTTATGTTCTATCAGCTTCTTATTGACATGTTTTTCTCTTAATCAGGATCTATATGTCAGAAATCGAGTTGAATGATCAGATAAAAGGTGCAGAATTTTGGAAAACCGCATCCCTGCTCATGTCGATCGACACACAGGGTGTGTGTCAGTCAACGTGCATACACCATATCAGCTCACGTTTTTCAAAACATAACAGGTCAATCTCTACTTAATTTTATTATTTTTTATCACTTTCCTTAGGCTTATTTACACTGGGGACAATGTAGTTTAAGTCTGGGGGAGGTAGTTGCTAACTATATTTATTGTTTTGAGAGTCAGTCCCAAGTTTTTGTTTTTTCAAAACCTTGGCTTCATTGAGTCAAAACTTGTCCAGGAACTAAGAGCTATCCCTTGGTCTATTTGTTGTTTGCTATGTCTTCTGGTGACCATTGTTGCAGAGCTTATTCAGATTCAACTAATGGAAAATCCCCAAGTTTGACCGGTTAACTTGAGAGCCCCATACTTACAACAGATGCCCGCTATAGCCTGAGCTAATTTCTGTCAGTTCCTTTTACCTCATGGACGAAATTGGTGTTTGAGAGCTTGACTTTTCATTCATACACCTGATAAAACCAAAGTAAGTTGTGATGTCTAGTCTCCCCAAAAAGTTGTTACTAATAATAAAAACCTTTAAGTATAATCTATGAATGACCAAGTGATTCTCTAAAGTAGAAGCGGGTAACAGAAATCTATGCCCCCACATTTCTATTTCTTAAGGAGATGATGAAAGTAGGGTTGCTGTGAGGGTAGGAGCGATCCCGTGACCCATTATTCACTTCTAATAGCTTACCTTCATAGATAAAAAGATTAGAAAGAGAAAATCATATGAAATCCAAAATAACCAAGGATTTAAGTCTGGGGGAGACGAAAACATCTTGTTGTTGTGAGGTTTGTTTGGTTATGATATAGGATGACAGCTGAGTCTAGAAGGCTCTTGGGCATTGAATTCGAAAATGAGACCGAGGGATGAATGGATTACTAAAGGTATATGTTGTTAAGTTGTGGTGGGTATTGAGAAGACTGCGAGTGACTACAGTGAATGTACATGGTGGTTAGTCTCTGAGTAGTTCTTGTACCATGTGGATTACATGATGACTGGTAAGCACAATGTTCTAGAGAGTAGGTGAGTTCTGTGATTTTCAAACTATTTTCTTGGTTTGGTTTTCTGTTTTGCTTGAGGGCAAGCAAAAGCTAAGTCTGGGGGAGTTTATATATCCTGGATTTTATGGTTTTATGACATGATATATATATTGGCTTTGGAGTCTTTGTATATATATTGAGTCTTATTAGGTACAAACACGAGATGGATCCTTATGAGCACTTTGGAGCATTTGGAGGCGTGTAGCTGAGCAAATCAACAAGGAGATGAATATTCCTGTCCACGTTGATCGACACGCTTCCCTTGTGTCGGTCGACATCACCAAGACGATATTGAAGCCTCCGAGTTTTATCAAGTTTCAAGAATTGCAACTTTGCCCGAGAAGTTTCCAATGTTTATAAATCATGCCTAATCGTGTTTTTAGGTTAAATTATGTTTTATAAGTCCCAGAGACTAAGTTGGATCATATTCTAAGTTTTTCAAGTTGATTGTAAGTTTCAAGGAGATTATTGGAGAGAAGATTCAGATCTCAAACATTGTAGAGAGAAGAATTCTAAACTCCCTTTGTTTCTTATTTCTGATTTTTATGGGTATTATTCAGACAATGATTTATGTTTCATCTTCTATGTCTGAGTAGTCACCTTGTTAGATCTAGGGTTTCAAAAGGGATAATGAAGGAAAATTGAATTGGTTTAGTATTGTTAAGTTATCTATTATGTTCTTCATCTAGATTTGATAATTACACTAATTTTAGGATTGATCACCCTAATACTGGTACCATAGGATTATTGGTAGACACGAGAGTGTTATTGATACCCCAAACTAATCTTAGATGAGCAAACAGCCTTTTCGCAGTGAGAGTTGGTTTAGGAGTTTTGTAAACATATTGTACCCACACTATCATAGACACTCTATTTATTGGTATTTCACAAAGAGATTTGGTTTGCTTCTGTTTAGAGGATAGATGTCGTCGCAGCGAGAGTTGGATATGATATCATATTAGTGTTACGTGTTTAAGAACCGCACAAACACATTAGACTTAATTTACGAACCGCCCAGTTCATTTTCCTGAGTTTTCCGATTGATGTCCCTAGGTCTAGCGTTTTAATCACTTGAATTTAATCCCATTTAATTGCTATTTTTGTTTATTGCATTGCTCTGTTTAGTTTTCTATTTTCATCTAACTTAACTTGAATCTGTTCAATCTATTGTGTGAGTTTTCATAATCCTTGTGGATTCGACCCCTAAGTGCTGCAATCGTTCTCTTAATTTGAGAGAGTATTTCTAGGGTTATATTTTACCCCTGTCACTGATCCCAAGGAACACAAAAGGAAGAAAGAAAAAGAAAGAAAGAAAGAAAAAGAAAGAAAGAAAAGAAGAAGAAGAAGAAAAGGCAAAGCACCGGAAACAACAAAACTCAGTGGCTGTAAACATGATATCAAGGAGCTTGGAACAAAAAGAGGAGAGGGAAATTATGCTGGAGAAGGCCTTGGTAAGAAGAAGTTTCCCTGCCTTTAAGTCGATTTCCCTTTGGTAAGACCACCGTACCTTTCATTCCATTAATTTATGTAAAGAGATGACAATGGAATCCCGAAAACTCCTTTGGATTAGAGTAACTAAGGTTTGAAGATGATCCTTGTGGTTAATCTCGGACTATGTTCCAACGCTTAGTGACGAATTGTTTGAAGTCCAGACATCCCCAACAAGCTAAGTGAGTTCCCGTGATTTTCAAACCTCTCTTCTATTCTATTTTGCTTGAGGACAAGCAAATGTTTAAGTCTGGGGGACTTGATAACATCGTATTTTGACCCGTTTTTACAATGGTTTTTATATTTTTTTAAGAGAGATTTGGTATGATTTCAAAGCTAAATAGGCTATTATCAAGTATTGTTAGTGTCAAAGAGGTTTTACAGGTTTTATGGGAATATGGATCAAAAAGGAGCAAAGACCCATTTTGAGGCAGTTTCAGAGCATCAAAATTTTGACAACAATTAAAGAACTTCCTGTGAACCAAAATTGGAATTTTCTATATCATTGGAAATCTTGAAGAGTCAAGATTCGTATGGGACATGAATCAAAGAAATTCATTCTGCCGTTTGGAAGATGCATCCCAGAAGAAGAAGCTATGTCAAACCAGAGCCAAAGCACCAAACTGCGGTCACTAAGCTCGTGACCAATGCCAGGCCTCTTAGGCACCCCGGTCACTAAGCTCGTGACCGAGGCCAGCCTCCTTCACCGCCTTTGATTTTTGGCCCATCACCAAGATCGGCCCATTGCCTCCACACTCACCAAGATGACGAGTCTGCCCTTCCTAAACCCTAGAAGCCAATCTCTTGCACCCCAAGACCTATATATACAAGTTTATGGAGCTAGGGTTTCGTGTGCCTCATCAAAGTTTCAAACCACCACCTAAGTTCACCACAGAAACCCTAGAAGTTTGTCTCTCACCTCAAAAAGCCGACGCCGTCTCCAAGGAGCCGCATAAGCCAATTAATCTTGCTGAAGCTTTGAAGTTCCACCATCTCTTTCCCTATTCTGTTGTAACTTTGTCAAAGGAGAAGTCCTTACATCTTGTTATTTTTGGATCTAAAGAAGTAATCTCTAAACCTTTACCTTATTGCAGTAGATCTATGTTTTACTCTTTCATATCATCGATGACAACCTTGAGCATAGCCGAGTAGATTATCCAGTTGGGTCTAATGGGCCAGTCAATGGGGTGAGATGATCATTGTCTTTTGAGTGGCGAGTTTTATTGTATTTGAATATCCGTTTACACTGTCGTTCGGTCTTATCTCATTCTTAATGCATATAGTTAGAGTCGTGAACTAGCTATTGATCTTAGGCATCTAAGTAATTCGAACCGTTTGCTTAGTTTGTTGGAACCTAGATTTGATGAGTATCACGTCATAACAAGCACATACCCCTTAGTTATGAAGTTTTATGGATTAGGATTGAAGTTGATTTTAATTCTTTGAAACCTATGTTATTGCCTGTGATAGTTGAGTAATAGGATTTGTGGATTTCAGCTGGTTTTCTCTATGACAATAGGTTAGCCGAACTTTCGTGTTTCATAGTCCGAGACTTAGAAGTAGACATGCATTACATTGAACTTATTTCGAATAGATAGATCATTGAACCCCGGAGACCCCCTTAAGCGCCCAACATTAATCTCATATTAATTTACATTCATTTTTTTTGCTTTGCGTGATTTGTGTGACACAAAACCCCTTTTTGTTATTGAGTTCTAGCTTTACATGTTCCTCTTGATTTGCAAGATATCTTATCTCTCTGTGGGATCGATATACCTTAATTACTATGATTGATTGTAAGATATCTATCTATTTATTTTGAATAGATAGATCATTGAACCCCGGAGACCCCCTTAAGCGCCCAACATTCATCTCATATTAATTTACATTTATTTTTTTGCTTTGCGTGATTTGTGTGACACAAAACCCCTTTTTGTTATTGAGTTCTAGCTTTACATGTTCCTCTTGATTTGCAAGATATCTTATCTCTCTGTGGGATCGATATACCTTAATTACTATGATTGATTGTAAGATATCTATCTATCTATTTCGAATAGATAGATCATTGAACCCCGGAGACCCCCTTAAGCGCCCAACATTCATCTCATATTAATTTACATTCATTTTTTTTGCTTTGCGTAATTTGCGTGAAACAAAACCCCTTTTTGTTATTGAATTCTAGCTTTACATGTTCCTCTTGATTTGCAAGATATCTTATCTCTCTGTGGGATCGATATACCTTAATTACTATGATTGATTGCTGTGCACTTGCAGCTTATTCATTGTGTGGTTTCCTTGAGGAAAACTTTACGACACATCACTGGAGTATTTAAAATGGTAGAGTTCACAGTTTCAACCGACCAGCCGCGTACAATATAATCTTGGGAACACCATGGATATATCAAATGTAAGCAGTTCCATCGACTTATCACCAATGCATTAAATTTGATACTCCGACTGGAGTAGAAACAATTAAGGGAGATCAAGGGATCTCAAGGTCCTGTTACTTAACAAATCATCGAATGAAATTGCAATATCAATTAGTGAATTCGACGATAGCAAAGGAGCCTTGCTTTCCTAGTGCAAAGAAACCAGGTGATATAACTCACGTGATGTCCATTGATATCGCAAGACTGGATAAAAAATCAAGATTGGTTCAGGCATATGTATTGAATTACAGTCCGAAGTCATACGTTGATTTCACTGATATCAACAAAGCGTGTCCAAAAGACAGTTTTCCTCTTCCACACATTGACCGTTAGGTCGAGTCAACTGCTGGACATGAACTCCTCAGTTTTATGGATGCTTTTTCTGGATACAATCAAATCAAGATGCATCCCGAGGATCAAAAAATGACTTCCTTCATAACCGATAGAGGTATATATTGTTACATTGTAATGCCGTTTGGTTTGAAGAATGCAGGTGCGACTTATCAGCGTCTTGTATATAAAATGTTTGCGGATCATCTTGGAAAAACCATGGAGGTTTATATAGACGATATGCTGGTACAATCTCTCCAACAGAGTGATCACGTAAAGCACCTCGCGGAATGCTTCAAAATTTTAAATGAGTTCGGAATGAAACTCAGTCCGGCAAAGTGTACCTTTGGAGTACCATCTGGAGAATATTTAGGATACATCGTGACAAAAATAGGAATTGAAGCCAATCCAAATCAAATAAATGCTTTCCTAATGATGCCTCCCCTGAGAAAAAAAAGAAGTACATCGCTTGACATGATGGATTGCTGCTTTAAACAGATTTATATCTCGTTCGACAGATAGGTGCCTCCCGTTTTACCAGCTACTAAAAGGCAATAAACATTTTGTATGGGACAAAAATTGTGAAGATGATTTTAAACAGATGAAATCATATCTCACGACTCCGCCAGTGCTTTCTAAACCCGAGTCTGGGGAAATGCTGTTTTTATATATTTATGTTTCAGAACATGCAGTTAGTGGAGTCATTGTACGAGAAGATAGAGGAGAACAACAACCAATATATTATATAAGCAAGAGCCTAACGAGTCCGGAATCTTGATATACCATGATAAAAAAATTGGCTCTTGCAGTTGTGGTTTCAGCAATATAGGTGTTGACTTCGCATTGGCTACGAACTATCCTTCATAGTCCAAGTCAGTCTGGGAGTTTAGAAAAATGGGTGATCAAATTGAGCGAGTACGATATGGAATACAAAAGTCGCACAAGTGCCAAAGTTCAGGTGTTAGCCGATTTTCTGACCGAATTACCAACAAGCGGCGCCAAAGTCGACACTAGCGATAGGGTGTGGAAACTACACGTTGACGGATCATCTTCAAAGCAAGTATCTGGCATCGGAATCAGCTTAGTAACGCCTACTGGAGAAGTCATAGAGCAATCATTCCGTCAAGGGTTCCCTGCATCAAAAACCGAAGCAGAATACAAATCATTATTAGCCGTACTTTGCCTCGCAAGTGAAGTGGGAGCTCGGGAAAAAATAGCATAGAGTGATTCACAATTAATCGTGAACCAGTACAAGGGCGAATATGAGGCAAAGGATTCAAGGATGGAGGCGTATCTAGAACTTGTCAGAAGACTTGCAAAACTGTTCGATACCTTTGATTTAGTCCGGGTTCCTATTAAGGAGTATATCCAAACTGGTCCACTTCCAAAAGCAAAGTGGGAGGCAAGGAAATTACGAATTGTTAGTGCGAAGTATTGCTTGATTAAGGATTCACTGTTCAAACGAGGTGCTAGCGATCCATATTTGTTGTGTATTCATAGGTCAGGAGTGGAAGTAGTTATGAGTGAAGTTCATGAAGGGCTTTGTGGGAATCATGCGCCAGGTTGGTCGATGGCTTTCAAAATCAAACGGTTAGGATATTATTGGCCGACCATGATCCTCGACTGCGTTAAGTACTCTAAGTGATGTTTAAAGTGCCAACAACATGCTCCACTTATTCATCAACCTTCAGAGCTCCTATCATCAATCGCAGCTCCTTCTCCGTTTATGCGCTGGTCAATGGATATTGTTGGTCCAATGCATAAATCAACCCAAGGTGTGCAACATCTTCTTGTCCTTACAGATTATTTTTCCACATGGATCGAAGCAGAGGCATACATTACAATAAAGGACTCAGTGATAAAGACATTTTTGTGGAAAAACATTATCTGTCATTATGGAGTCCCTTATGAGATTGTTACAGACAACGGATCTCAATTCATATCCAAAGATTTTGAAGACTTTGTTTCAGCCTGGGGAATAAAGATGAGTTATTCAACCCCGCAATATCCACAAGGAAATGGACAAGCAGAAGCTGCAAACAAAACTGTACTTAGTAATTTAAAGAAACGTCTTGGGTCATACAAAGGAGGATGGTATGATGAACTTCAGCTAGTTTTATGGGCATATCAAACTACTCCACGAAGAGCTAATGGAGAAACTCCCTTTTCATTAGTTTATGGAATGGAGGCCGTAGTTCCTGCCGAACTGAGTGTTCCCGGACTCCGACGAACTGAACTCCCCAATAACGAATCTTGTAACACGCAAATGATGAAAGATACACTAGATACCGTTGGTGAACGATGAGACCAAGCTTTAGTTCGGCTCCAAAATTATCAACAGACAATCGCACGTTATTATAATTCAAAACTAAGGAATCAACCTCTTCAAGTTGGTGATTTAGTTTTGCGCAAAGTGTTTGAAAATACTAAGGAAGTCATAGCCGAAAAATTAGGAGTTAACTGAGAAGGCCCTTATCAAGTAACCGAGGTAGTCTGCAATGGTGTTTACAAGTTAGCAGACCAGAATGGGGTTTCAGTTTGGAGGCCGTGGAATATTTTGAACTTAAAAAAGTTTTATTCATAGATTACTACAATAATGTAACGAACTACGATTTGACTTAATCCCAACATGGGTACGTAGGCAACTCATTTCAAGAGTGCAGCTATTATTATTATATATAAAAATAGATGTGTGTTAAGGAGATAAAAGAAATTCGTTCTCATTGGGAAGCAACAACAGCAGTTCGGAAGAGAACAAGAAAGCAATGAGGAACGGTCAAGAAGACACATGATTGATCTTCTTGCAGAAAATCTCAGCTCCTTGCCCTGCTAGATCCACGATCCCACGCACACTCGGCGGCATGTAATGACCAAACTCTTCAAAATTGAGTTTGATCCAATCAGAAGGGTGAGCTTCAAGGACGCACATTTCTCAGGAAATCTTGTACTGTTTCCTTTCCATTTCCCGTATTTTCGACCTCAGTTTGCTTCATTCCCGGTCAAGGACTTTGTACTTGGTGACCAGCTAGTAAGACAAGGATTCAGATTAGCTGGTTGGCGCAATGGAAAATTACGAGTGGGTTTTAGTCATTTACCTTTTCCATAAATCTCATTGCTGTTTTTTGGCCGTGAGGAGGAAGCTGCTTCATCAAACCACAAGGGATGCTCATCGGAGTTCCCCATCCTAAAGGGAGTTTGAAGGTACCATCTTTGGAGTTAAGAGCCGCGGTGGGATCATCATGAAAACAGATGACATTTTCGATGGATATACCGGCATGTTTAGGACAACGGTATTTAGAAACCATTTGGAAGCAAGAAAAAATAAAGAAAGGAGTGGAGTGATTGAAAAAGAGAATGAAGAATTCGAAATTTCTGATTCGATTATATATAATAATTTTGAATCAGATCATGCCGGATTGTGCACCTGGGAATCACCATAAGGAATTTAATTCATATAAGTAACACAAATCAAGACTCAGCATGGCCATTTGAGAGATTCGAGGAATTAATTCGGAAAAAACTATTAAATATTGCAAAAATAAAAACAACAAGTCCAAGCAAAAGTGGTAATGGGTCTAGGCCCATCATGATAAAGACAAACTTGTTATTATTACATCTAGGATTTGGGCTCAGGGAAAATTCCCATCACAGTCCCTTCAATTATCTGGGGAGAGATCTTCTTCCAGTTCGGATGACGAACCCCTTGCTGGAACAGATCTCGAAGCATCTTCACGTTTGATTGTTGCCTTTCTCTCCGATAAATCTTTCAGATAGGAGTGAAATACCTCAGGAATAGGCACGATAGAGTTAATGCCATTCTTTTTCCGAGGAAAGAGGATGACTTTCCAAGCGTAGAACCTTCTCCAAGCTTTGAATTTTCCTTTCCAAAGATTTTCTCTTTCTTCCAAAACGCTGATGGTCATTGCATGAATGAGAGTGTTCAGCCGTAAGCTGAAAAAAATGAGTGTAAGTTTATAAAGATGATAAGTTGATAATAATCTTTAAGGATTAGTAGGAGCAAACCATTTCCATGAAGATTTCAGCTTCTTATTCCTCTTTCCCAACAAGGGAGTCAATGAAATTAGGATAAAGAACCAGACTTGGGGAGAAGCCGTCACCAGAAACGGGTGGGGGCCTCATTGGAGAATTAGGAGAAGAAGTATGGCGAGGGTAGTCTCCAAAGGTGTCCGTTGACAAAAATTGAAAAGAAAAGCAGAGGAGAAAACAGAGACGAAAGGAATCACGAAATGGGATGGAAGTAATAGGAATATCAGAGGTGTAAACAGGGAAAAGAAATCCCAAACGACGGGTATTTAATGAGAGAAATAATTGCTTCTCTTAATGCACATGTCATTTTTTGGAATTCGAGAGAGGTTTTAAATGGAACACGCTAAGTGAATCATTAAAACCTAGGCTAATACCCTAATAAAAAAAGAATAAAAGAGAGAGAGAAATTGTCATACTCGGCCCAATAAAACAAATCAGATCAAGTAGGCACAGCTGTTCTTAACTAGTACGAGCTGTCGAGCTCGCAACATTGTTTCTCTTTTTCGGACTATTTAAATAGTTCAAATAAGGAAATATATGATTCGTATAAATTCTGAACTGACAAAGCAATCCACAAAGACTTTTCTCATGTAATAAAAAGGTGCACCTAATTTAAATCCGAGTCCAGACCTCGCTTAAAACCGAGCTCCATCCTCACATTTTTAACGAGGAAAACTGGGTATACTTTTTCTTTAAGAATGGTAAGGGTATGATCAACCCACTTTTCTCTCGAAAACAGCTCGAATCAGAGCTTCTGAACAAATCGAACTTTGCAAACCCAATCAAATAATAAATCTTATCAAAATAAGTGCTTAAGAATCGACGTTCTTTAAAGAAAATGATTAAACCAATATTTGAAAATCCCCTTGGGAAAAAATAAAACAAAAGAAACACAAGTAATTTTGAAAAATGTTTGGGGACATATCCCGGGACAGGTGAACGCACCCACATGGTTAACAAAGTTTAAATAAGATTAACCCTTGAAGGGTCATCAACCTTCATAGGAGTAGGTTCTGTGGAAGGAGCAGCTGCAACATTCATTTCCGAAGAAACGCCCTCAGCACTTTGATCCAAAGGCACCGCCTTTGGACAAGCTTCCAGATCAGAAGGAGTAGCTTTGAGGAGAGTCTCCTCGGATGCATCCTGAACATTTGAATTATTATTTTTATAAAGAGCACCGCTCCTTAAGCCGAGCAAGACGATCGTCTGATATAAGGAATAGGTTTGACCCAAATTGGTTGAATCGTACCTTATCAGAAGCAGCGGGTGGGGAAACGAGGACTTCAGCAAGAGGCGGTGGGGGCTTGTCAGCAGGCAAGTCCTGATTAGGTTCAGGAAGAGGAGGAGAGTCCACCGAAACAGTAGCAAACTGTTCCAGGACTAGAGGCACGATAGCAAAGTTATTTAGCTTGTAGGTCAATTCAGTTAGCGAACTTGTCAGCTCGGCAATCTCCTGATCCGGATCAATTTTACCCTCTTTTGTTTTTTCGAGAAGAGCCAAATTACTCTTTATTTCATTAACGTCAGACTGAAGGATAGCGCGCGTCTCAATAGAATTAATGTGTTCAGATAGCTGGCTAAGCAGGATTCTGCCATTCTCCTTAACCACTTTCCAGGCCGAACTGACAGTCTTCTGGATATCTTGGTCGCGGAACTTTAGCAATGCATCATACTTCAGAGAGGTCTCCTCAATCTCTTCCTGTACAGCGGCCGCCTCGCGTTTGAGTCGTTGATTCGAAGCTTGCAAGGCACTATGTTCCGAAGGCAGAACTGAACACTTCTCTTCGTAGCCGTTTGTCAGACTCTCAGCTGCAGTTTGAGTAACCTCCAGTTTCTCCTTGATTTCATTCCGTTCTTTCCTTAAATGTTCAATCATCACCATGTCCCTCTCCTTTAGATCCGCCATAGCCTTCTCATGATCCACATTCATCTTTGCAGTAATTTCAGTTCCCATGGAAGATGACATGTCATAGATAAGTTGTTCGTAATAACGAACCATATCATTAAAATCAGCAAGGGTCTGTACAAATGAGGAAGGTAAGAGGCATATAAAGGATAGCGGAAGGATGAAGGATAGCGGAAGAGATTGAACTAAGTACCTGACTTGTGTGACGAGCATGGTTTACAAAGATTTCACACGAACGGGGGTGCCACTTATCAAAAAGAGGAAGAATGGTGCTACCACAGTGTGGAAGATTCCGAAAGACCTCAGCCATTGTTGTTGCTTCTGAATTCAAAAAATAATGCATACTAAGGATGTTGAACAAGGATAGGAGTTTGTAAGAGATACCATAAATATGTACCCGGAGTGGCCACAAGACCACCGGGTATAGAGATGGATTTCCCCTTAGAAGAGCTAGGTGTAACCGGAGTCCGATTACCAGGGTTACCAGGGGGAGGAGGTGGAAGCATTTCAGTACAACTTTTTGGTTTCTTTGACTGGTACATAAGATCCAGAGCTTTTCCTTTTACGTTTCAACGATAAAATAGTTTCTTCCTCGTCGACCTCGATAGGAGGAGGCGGAGCAGAGCGAGGAGGATAATCAAGGAATGCAGGAAGGGTTCCAATTAAACTAACCTATCCCATCGAACCAGCAGTCAAGGTGTCTAACTTCTCTCGATGGCGCCGTCCAACAGCATCAGGCTCCTCCTTCAGGCTTTTTCGCGCAGCATCTCTTTCCTTTTTCTCTCAATAAGTCAAACAGCCGCTTGGCGATATTTCAGGAGCAGCATTGAGAGCCTGGAGCTTCCCACTCCTCATCAATTCCCCAGCTAGGTGGATCTTTTCAAGAGTAAGGGAGTCCAAATGGTGTTTCCTTCAATAACGACGGTAAAGAAATCCCGAAAGCCTTTCCAAGAAGCGGGACAAGGCTTGGACACTACAAAAGAGAATAACAACGAGAGTTTAGAAATAAGCCGTCAGGTGAAGTAATAAGCCGAGAGGCAACCATAAAAACATCTACCAGCGGACAAGATCCAAGAAGAATATAGCATTTCGGATAATCAATTAACCGAGGCAGTGTTAATCTTAACAAAGAACCAAGAATGTCTCCAGTGATCCTCCTTATCGGGGAACCCGGTGACCAAAGCTCTATCGGAATGAGGATAACATGCATAGAAACCCAGACCACTCCTGTTAGATAATCGAACACTGAAAAGTTCAAAAAGATCGCCAAAGCTCAAGGCATACCCAGCTTCCGCAGCGACGATGAGAACGGAAAGAATGGTGCGAAGCATATTCAGAGTCATCTGAGGAAAGGCCAGCCCGAGAGCGCGGAGATAGAGAATAAGGATTTCAGGAATAGGAAAGAATAAACCACACCCGGTAAGGTAAACCGAGTAGATGCAGAACCAGCCAGGGCGGCCCGATTCTGGAGATTCCTCTGGGGTCGGAAGGGAGAATTCCACTTTTGGCAGAACACGGCAAATGGTCTTCAAAATTTGGAGGTTTTCATCTTCTTTAATTATCAATTGAGGGTGAGGACCAAATTTATCATTTGCCCTTGTGGGGCGGGAAACCAAAGATTTTGAACCGTTAGCCATTGTCAAAGGAGGTTGAAGAGATTGAGAAAGCAGTGAAAGACGAAAACTTTTACAAGTGATATAGTAAAGAGTAATGTAAGAAGAAGGAGAAAAAGAAATACCTTTAAACAAGTGGATGAAAACTGCCTCAAAATTGGTGGGGAAGTGGAGAAGTTTTTCTAGTTTTTAAATAAAATTCGGGGTACATGAAAACGCGTGTCAAGGCAATCACATCAATTAACTACAAAATCCAAGGGATTTGATGTTAAGGTGGAAAAGGAAATAAAAAATCAATATTTATCGCTTATCGATATTTAAACACTTAAGTTTCCCGAACTGAGAATCAGCTTGCAAGACTTGGGGGGCAAATGTTGATATCAGATCCCGCACCAAGGATCCATCATCATTAAAGACATAGGACTCGTATCAGCTGAATCGTCACGACAAACAGTAGAAAGTCCGGCTAACGTAGAGTAGACCTCGAGATGAATGGGAGGACTCAGCAGACCAAGACGAAGCCGAGGAATCAAGCTTACAGAGACCGGAAGACTGTAAGAGATCGGAAGGGTCAAAGAGTTCGCTGGAAGAACCTAACCATCAAATCAAGGAGTGGAGTTATTTCAAAACAAAATACGTTACAACATTCAAGACCAAATCAAAACCGACATATTTAATTAGGATCATGCGATTTATTGTAATTTATTGATAGCATTGATAGTCAAAAATATGTATAAATAGAAAGAAAAGAGAATTGTAAAAAGGGATCTTTTCCTATTTTAAGAAAGATATACAATTAAAGAAAATAGCAGCTTTTTTCGATTAACTAATTTTACTAAAATATTGGGTGTGGATTCTGTATCCACAGTATGAACGGTCATTTTGTGTTTAAGTTGAGTTTAAAAGTGTTTAGGGCTTACCAAAGAGTCGAGAATGCAGGTATGTTGCAGATCCGCAAGAGAATATGAACCCATTGATGTTCGCAGTTCCCAATAACTTCTTCTCATAACTCATACACAGAGTTTTAACCCTAAATATACTACTGCAAGTGCACGGCAAATGTTGTAGTAATTTAGGGATCGAATCCACAAGGACCAAGGTTACACTGCAATTCTTTGATACTGAAACTAAGCTAAGACAATAATATGATTGTTGGTTGTGATGTGAAACAAAAATAGCAAATAAAAATGCTGTAAACTATGAAACAAAAGGCGATATGTCAACATATATTCACGGGAATTCAGAGATCATGAAGCATGTAATTATTCAGGGCTAAGTAAGAACTGTCTAGAACTCAAACATAAAGATTTAACTAATCCACTGTCATGGTATCAATCACTTTATCTAGCAACCTAAGTGTCTAAACTGTCATTTCAACTTAGAATTGTAAACAAACATTAATGAACATGTTTATATGTTCACGGATTGCCTTAACATCAGCTTTTGTTCGCTAAGGACAATCCGCTGATCTATGTTATTTCAGATATTTAAACCAACACTTTTTGATGCATTAAATAACCTGAGATCCAAAACTAAGTGATCAATTCAATTCGAGAGATAAGATCAACAATAGATGAAGAACTCTAAATAATTCCCTGCTTATATATGATTCAATGATTCATAAATCCCTTTGAAAACCCTAAACCCAACTATGATACTACTAAGCCATGAAAATAGAGAAACAACAAGGAGATGAAGAAAAACTCATAATCATATAATAGAAATCCAAAAAGGGTGGTTCATAAATCTTCTCAAAAGATGTAGAGTCATAGATTCTTCTCCCAAGAGCTTACAAGATCCAAAACTAGAAGTCATAATAGAAAATAGAGCATTTTTTAGAAATCTGGGTTTTTGGAGTCTTTATAAAAGAAAGAAATAAAACTAGAAGATAGAAAAGTTTAAGAGAAAGGGAATAAGTCTTATTTTAGTAGCCAGGAGACTTCGGCATTTGGTCCGCAGACTTCAGCAGACTTGAGAATTTAGTCAGCAGACTTCGAGAGACTTTAGTAGAGTTGACCATTTGGTCAGCAGACTTCGGCAAACTTGACCATTTGGTTAGCAGACTTCAGAAGACTTCCTTCTCATTTGCTCTGATTTAGCTTAAATATGTCCACATGTATTAGATTTACGCTCCTCACCTCAAGACCTAAAAAGAACTCAAAAGAAGACAAAAAGGACACAAAAGACAGACTTTGACGTGATAAAAGAGTTAAAATGAATATCAAACATAGGTAAAAGACACTAAAAATCCAATATATCAACTCCCCTAGACTTAGTCTTTTGTTTGCCCTCAAGCAAATAAGAAATCTAAACTGGTGAAGAGGTTTTAAAATCGCGAAAACTCTCCTATGATCAGAGACAATGCTCAAGATAGATACCCTGCAGACGCGTTAATACAAGAATTCTCAGTTAAAACTTTCTCACTATAGACCCACAACATTCTCAACTCTGATCCGTCTCTCAAACCTGCATGAGACCTTGGCAGTCACTTCGGTCAACTCCATACATTCATTAAAAGGTGGCCTGAGATTTCGCAAGAGAAGGCATCACTCGGGGTAGACGACGCTTAGTATGAAAAAGGTCTTTGGTGTTTAAGTTGAGTTAAAGTGTTTAGGGTGTACCGTGAGGTCAGAGTGCAGCTATGTTGCAGAGCCGCGAGAGAGTATGAACCCATTGATATTCACAGCTTCCAACCACTTCTTCATAACACCTTTCCTTTACTTCTTTTCTTCTTAGTTCTCCCAGACTTAGATGTTTGTGTGGGTATTTGCACAACTTCATAACCTCTTCTCTTCTTAGTTTTTTTGCTCGGGATTACCTGTGATATGAGATTATTTTAATAGCTGTTTCCTTTCCTTTTAATTTTTTATGTTTTTTTTTTCTTTGATGAAGGGGAAACAGTACGAAAATATATAAGTCTCAAGCACAAGATGATTACCTTTTCTTTTCTTTTCAAGGCAAGATAATGTATAGACCAAATTGTAACAATCTCTTCTTTGATTCTTTGCATCTTCCGTCTTCCGTGGTTTGAAGGCTGTGCAGAAATTTTTCTCCCATGTTTTTGCGCATATCTGCTTACAAGCATGAAAAAGAAAAGATTGGTAAGAGGCCTGAAAAGAAATTTATGGTGTAAGGGTAAAACCACTAAAAGTGAGTGCCCATTCAGGATCAGCAAAGAGTAGTAAAGTGGAGAAGAAGTCCTGAATGTGCTGCTCGTTTTCCCGATATAATGATTCTCATGAGAAATATTTAAAGTCAGGATTATGGTTCAAATAGAATGGAGTTGACGTCCGATCCAACCGCGTTCTCTGTAGGATGAAACTTTAGGGAGAAGGTTCTGCAATGAGTTTCTAGGTGAGAATCCTGCAAAACTTGTATTTAGGGAATGAATCAGAACATATAAAAAGCCAAATTCATTATATCATAGGGTCATAATTTCCTACAAACTTGACTCGATAAAACCAAAGTTCGAATAGAAGAACATCAGACTGACTCAAGAAAACAAAACAAAGAAAATGATGTTAGTACACAACGAATACCCTTCCCAGATTTACTTTGCACCATCTTGGTGTGTAAATAAATCAAGAAAATGGTTAAACAAATTCAAAGAAAAGAAAAATAAAATAAAAGAGAACTTACCAGTGGGTTGCCTCCCACCAAGCCCTTTTTTTAAGTCTTTAGCTTGACCACTACACGAAAGATGTTAGTCATGAGAATCAAAAGGTTGGACCAATGGTCCTTTGGTCCTTCTCCTATTAACACAATAAACAATATGTGCAGAACTACACACAATTGCACATGGTAGATAGATAAAACATTCAACAATGAAGTTCATTACAAATGTAGCATATAAGTTGAAATATTCCTTGATGATTAAATGCTCGGTAGGATCAAATGCATTTAATGTAAAGATAAAGTCAACTTCAGGAGTAAATGAATTCATCACAAAATAGTCAACTTCATCCCCATCAACCCTATAGAACACAATATTCTCACTTCTAGAATCTATCTCAACATTAGCATTCTTAATCTCATTCAAGATCATATCTATATCAAGCACATCTCCTAGATAAGATTCTTCAAAAAGAGATCTAGATTCCTTAGGCGTTGAAAACTTAAACTTGGGATCATGTTCATTCAAAGCACATAAATATTAAACATCAAAACATATTTCATGGTAATCTCTAGTAAGTTTTTATACCCATAGAGTAGCTAGTATTTGAGACTCACGTATTAAATCATAGCATTCAATGAACAAGGGAGTATGTAAACTAGAAGTTACTTCTTCAATGCAAGGCATATGAATATCCTCAATTATGAATTTCAAGGGTTGAATTGCATGTACTTTCTAGTTGGTTTGGTGGAACCCAATATATTACCTCTTGAAGTTCATGAGCACCCTTATCTCCCCAAATGTTAGCTCCCTTCCTTCAAGGTATGCTCGATGAGACATGTGGTTCAGTCGGATAAACTCCTTGTAAATGTTGGAAAAGCTCATCGAACTTCACTTTTTGTTCGCATGTAAGCACAATCTCATCAAATGGTGGCTCCATATATTGCTCATCCTGAATGAATTCTTCAAATGTGTCATCTGCTTCTTGTGACCAATGATTGTAATCCATGGCCATAATCAGAAAAAAAAAATTTAGAAGAAAACAAAAATACCAAAAAAGTAGAAAAGAAATCTTAGACTAAATTTCAATCTTAGAACTAAGGTTGTTATATATGACTTGAACAGATTGGGCCTATAACATTAGGCTCAATCCGTTGAGGTTAATCATGGTTCTATTGGGCCCATATTAGGCCTAATCCGCTGAGGATTAATTAGGATTCTGTTAATTAGGGTTTTACTATTAATACTCTCTTAACCCTAGCCTCCAATGTATTCCGAAAAATCTGTATTATCTCCAGTAATAAACTCTGCCTCTTTTCCCGTGGACGTAGCCAACAAGATCGTTGGTGAACCACGTAAATCTGTGTTCTGCGCTTTACGTTTTTTGTTATCTTGCTCACATCCGTTATAACAAACTGGTATCAGAGCTCAAGGTTCTGGAATTTCTGCATCTAAAATCTGGTGAGACAATGTCTGCAATGAATGTGAAGATTGACAAGTTTTCTGGGAGGAACAATTTTGGTCTGTGGCAGAACAAGATTAAAGCTTTGTTAAAACAACAAAGTTTATGGGTGCCGCTATCGAAAGACAAGGGAGGCGACCCTGCTGAGATGGCTACTCTTGAAGAGAAGGCACACTCGACGATCTTGTTGTGTCTTGAAGATGAAGTCATCATAGAAGTTTCTGATCAGATGTCTGTTGCCGGTCTCTGGAAGAACTTAGAGAGTTTGTACATGACAAAATCTCTACAGAAAAAAATGCTTCTAAAATGGCGCCTGCTTGCATTAAGGATGCAGCCAGATACACGACTCAAAGATAATTTAGATCAGTTAAACTCAGTATTACTATATCTGCGTAATATTGATGTTAAGGTTTAAGATGAAGATGCTGCTTTACTTCTATTAATATCTTTACCCCAATCATATGATAATTTTGTGGAGTCATTCATTTTCAATAAAGATAAAGTTACCTTGGAAGAAGTTAGATCTGCAATTCACAGCAGGGAGTTGCATCGTCAGGCGGCTGATACAACTACATATAATGAAGCCGCTTGGCTAGTAGCCAGTGGCAGTAACGGGCTAACAGACATAGTAATAACAGAAATAAAAGGCTGTTTTCTAAGGGTCCTAAGCCATATGATATCTTTAATTACTGTAAGGAGAAAGGGCATTGGAAGTTTAAATGCCCTAAGAAAAAACAATCTGGTTCTGCTGCTGTAGCAGAAGATGACATCAAATTTGAACATGACATTGCTCTGGTTGCTGGTGGAGACACACATGCCTTTGATGTATGGGTTCTTGATACAAGAGCTTCGTATCATATGTGTCCAAGGAGAAAGTGGTTTGCAACCTATACAGTTGTAGATGGTGGCAACATTAAGATGGCCAACAGCTCGGTGAGCAAGGTTACAGGAATCGGCTCAATCAAGATAAGGACACATGATGGTAGATTTGTTACATTGAATGATGTCAGACATGTTCCATAAATGGAGAAGAATTTAATATCTGTGAGCCTGCTTGATAGCAGAGGGTTTCAATATTGTGGTGGAGACGGAGTTATGAAAGTCTGTCAAGGCCCTGATGTGATTCTGAAGGGTGTTATGCGTGGTACATTGTATATTCTACAAGGGTCCACAGTTTCAGGTTCTATGAATGTTGCATCTCTAGAGATTTACAAGGAGGATATGACTATGTTATGGCATATGAGACTTGGACATATGAGTGAGAGGGGGATGCAAATTCTATCAAAGGAAAATCTTTTGTGTGGCCATGAGGTTAAGAGTCTGAATTTTGTGAACATTGCGTGTTTGGAAAGCTTCATCGTAGTAAGTTTACTAAAGCTGTTCATATAACCAAAAGCACATTAGATTATATCCACTCTGATTGTTGGGTCCAGCTCAGGTTGATTCTTTGGGAAGTCACATATATTTTGTGTCATTTATTGATGATTATTCAAGAAAGACGTGGGTGATCATGTTAAAGCACAAAAGTGAAGCTTTCAAGAACTTTAGGGAGTGGAAAATCAAATAGGAAAGAAGATCAAGAGGCTGCGGACAGAAAATGGTCTGGAATTTTGCTCATTAGAGTTCAATCAGCTGTGTAAGGATCAAGGGGTTGCTCGACATCACACAGTAAGGAATACACCACAGGGAATGGTGTAGCTGAACGGATGAATCAGACATTGTTGGAGAGAGCAAGGTGTATGCTCTCAAATGCTGGGTTGGAAAGAAGGTTTTGGGCTGAAGCAGTAAGTACAGCCTACTAATTGATCAATCATGGACCGCACACTAGTATCAAGTGTAAGATACCTGCAGAAGTATGGTCTGGCCAATCTGTTGATTACTCTCATCTTAAGGTTTTTGGTTGCACAGTTTTCTATCATGTCAATGAAGGTAAATTAGAACCAAGAGCAAGGAAGGGAGTATTTTTGGGCTATGGAGATGGAGTAAAAGGATACATGATCTGGTTTCCATTAGAGAATAAAGTGATTCTGAGCAGGAACATGGTCTTTGCTGAAAGTTATATGCTTGGATGCTTCAAAGAGTCTGAAGAAGAGAATTGTAGCTTTGACAAACTGGTGGAGCTGCAGAAAAAACATCAAGGAGGTGATCAGCAGGAACACAATCAGAGTCAAGACCCACAGGCTGCTGATGGTCTGACAGAAAATCAACAACCTAATGTTACAACCATCAAAAACAAGACCTCGTAGTATTGCCCAAGACAAAGTAAGAAGAGTTGGAATAGGACTACCTCAAAGATATGGTTATGAGTATATGGCGGGGTATGCATTGCAGGTTGCTGAAGAGGTGGACACACATGAGCCATCCACTTATAGAGAAGCTATTTCAGGAACTGAGGCTGAGAAAATGGTTTGCTGCAATGGGAGATGAGATGGAATCTCATCAAAAGAATAATACTTGGGATCTGGTCACACAACCACAAGGGAGAAAGATTGTTATTTGTAAATGCATTTTCAAGAAAAAGGAAGGGATATTAATGGCATAAGGAGTTAAGTATAAGGCTAGAGTTGTTGCTAGAGGTTTTAGTCAGAGAGAAGGCGTGGACTACAATCAGATTTTCTCACCAGTTGCTAGACACACGTCCATCAGAGTGCTGTTAGCAATAGTTGCGCATCAGGATTTGGAACTTGAGCAGCTAGATGTGAAGACTGCATTTCTTCATGGTGAGCTAGAGGACGAAATATATATGACTCAGCCAGATGGTTTTCAGGTTCCTGGTAAAGAAAATCACGTGTGTAGGTTGAACAAGTCTCTGTATGGACTTAAGCAGTCTCCCAGACAGTGGTATAAGAGGTTTGACAGCTATATGATGAAGCTAGGCTACATCAGATGTCTGTATGATTATTGTGTGTACTACAATAAGCTGAAAGATGAATCATACGTTTATCTGGTGTTGTATGTGGATGACATGCTGATAGCTGCCAAAAAGAGGTGTGATGCTCAGAAATTAAAATATTTGTTGAGTGCTGAGTTTGAGATGAAGGATTTGGATGGAGCGAAAAAGATTCTGGGAATGGAAATTCTAAGAGACAGAACTCATAAGAATCTTTTCTTGACACATAAATGTTAGATTCAAAGGGTTTTGGATAGGTTTGGAATGTCGTCCTCAAAGCCTATTGATACACCAAGTGCTGCAAATCTTCATCTAACCTTGTGTATCCCTCAGTCTGAAGATGAAAATGAGTATATGTCTCGGGTTCCTTATGCAAGCGCTGTAGGAAGTCTAATGTATGCAATGGTCTGTACAAGGCTAGATATTGCACATGCAGTTAGTGTTGTTAGCAGGTTTATGGGACAACTAGGAAAAGAACATTGGCTTGCGTGAAGAGAATCTTCAGGTACCTGAGAGGTACGTCTGATGTTGGTCTCATATATGGAGGTGAGGTTTCATGCCTGGTAACAAGCTATTCTGATTCAGACTATGCGGGTGATGTAGACAACAGATGGTCGATGACTGGTTATGTATTCACTTTGGGTAACTCTGTGATTAGCTGGAAAGCAACTCTGCAGCCAACTGTGACGTTCTCAACTACTGAAGCAGAGTACATGGCTTTGACAGAAGCTGCTAAAGAGGGTACCTGGTTGAAAGGATTGATCAGCGATCTGGGTTTGCATCATGATCAGGCTACAGTGTATTGTGACAGATTGAGTGCAATATGTTTAGCTAAGGATCAGGTTCATCATGAGAGAACCAAGCATATTGATGTGGGATACCATTTCCTGAGAAATGAAAAGAGGATTCAAGTGAAGAAGGTAGGGAGTCCTGATAACCCTGCAGATAGGTTCACTAAACCGGTTCCTAAGAGCAAGTTTAAACATTATTTGGACTTTCTCAGTATCTTAAGCTTTTAGTCGCCCTGAAGGGCGAGCAGGCCCTTGATAGAGCATCATGCCTCTGTAAATGCATCAGGCTCCTGATGGAGTATCAGGTCCTTGTAGGGATATTCGGCTCCAGGTGGGGCATCAGGCTCCTGATGGAGTATCAGGTCTGTGGATGGACATCAGGCTCTAGGTGAAGTAGTAAGTTCCTCACGTAGCATCTAGTCCAAGGACGAGTATTTTGGCTTCTGATGAAGCATCTGGTCTTAGAGAAGTGTTCTGGTTCTTTGATGGAACATCTTGTCCCAGTGGGACATTCTGGCTTGACAGAGCATCTTACTTTTGAAGACACTCTGGGTTGTGACGGAACATCTGGGTCTTATTAGGGAATCTGGCTCGATGGTGCATCAGGCTGCTGAAAGAGTAGCAAGTTCCTGTGGATGAAAAATTTGGCCAAGTGAGGCATTCTGGCTCAGCGAAGTATCTGGCTTGACTTACCAGTTGACTTGAGGGAGCATATGGTCCGCTAATAAGACATCTGAGGAAAAAAGAGAAAAGTCTAGTACGTTTGTTTGCAACAGAAGTTTACAATAGTCTGTTGGCGAAATCTGGTACATTTGTCTGATGGAGAAGTCTTGTACATCTGTTTGGAGGATTCAAGTCAAGGTGGAGATTTGTTATATATAACTTAAATAGATTGGGCCCATAACATTATGCCCAATCCGTTGAGGTTAATCAGAGTTCTGTTGGGACCATATTAGGCTCAATCCACTGAGGATTAATTAGGGCTCTGTTAATTAGGGTTTTACTATTAATACTCTCTTAACCCTAGCCTCCAATGTATTCCAAAAAATCTGTATTATCTCCAGTAATAAAATCTGTCTCTTTTCCCATGGACGTAGCCAACAAGATCGTTGGTGAACCACTTAAAAATCTGTGTCATGTTCTTTATGTTTTCCGTTATCTTGCTTACATCCGTTATCACAAAGGGAACACAATTGGTCCCCGGCAATAGCACCAGAAACTTGATACACAGATTGTTAACCCTAAATAAACTACAGCAAGTGCAAAGCAAATATTATAGTAGTATAGAGATCAAATCCACAAGGACCAAGGTTACACTGCAATTCTTTGAGAATGGAACTAAGCTAAGACAATAATATGATTGTTGGTTGTGATGTGAAATAAAAATAGCAAATAAAAATGCAGTAAACTATGAAATAAAAGGCGCTAGGTCAAGGGATATTCGCAGGAATTCGGAGATCATGAATCAGGTAATTATTCAGGGCTAAGTAAGAACCGTCTAGAACTCAAACATAAAGATTTAACTAATCCGCTGTCGTGGTATCAATCACTTTACCTAGACACCTAAGTGTCTAAACTGTCGTTTGAATTTAGAATTGTAAACAAGCATTAATGAACATGTTTAATATGTTCAAGGATTGCCTTAACATCATCTTTCGTTGGCTAGGGAAAATCTGCTCATCGATGTTCTTTCAGGCATAAAACACTTTTGATGCGTTAAATAACCTAAGATCAGAAACTAAGTGATCAATTCAATTTTAGCAATAAGATCAACAATAGATGAATAACCCTAAATAATTCCCTAGCTATATCTGATTCAATGATTCATAAATCCCTTTGAAAACCCTAAACTTAACTATGAAACTACTCAGACATGGAAATAGAGAAACAACAAGGAGATGAAGAAAAACTCATAATCATATAATAGAAATCCAAAAATGATTCAGAAATCTTCTCAAAAGATGTAGGGTCAGATATTCTTCTCCCAAGAGCTTACAAGATCCAAAACTAGAAGTCTGAATAGAAAATAGAGCATTTTTTAGAAATCTGGATTTTTGGAGTCTTTATAATCCCACAAAATAAACGATTGAAATTAAAATAGAAAATATAAAATTTTAAGAAAAAGGGAATAAGTCTTATTTTCGTAGCCAGTAGACTTCAGCAGATTTCAGCACTTGGTCAGCAGACTTCAGCAGACTTGAGAATTTGGTCAGCAGACTTCGGGAGACTTTAGCAGACTTAACCATTTGGTCAGCAGACTTCAGCAGATTTGACCATTTGGTCAGCAAACTTGAGAATTTGGTCAGCAGACTTTGGCATACTTGACCATTTGGTCAGTAGACTCCAGAAGACTTCCTTTTTATTTGCTCTGATTTAGCTCAAATATGTCCAAATGTATTAAGTTTCCGCTCATCGCCTCATGACCTAAAAAAAACTCAAAAGAAAACCAAAAGGACAAAAAAGACACACTTTGACGTGATAAAAGAATCAAAATGAATATCAAACATAGGAAAAATACACTAAAAAGCCAAAATATCAACTCCCCCAGACTTAGTCTTTTCCTTGCCCTCAAGCAAATAAAAAATCTACACTTGTGAAGAGGTTCAAAAATCACAAAAACTCTCCTATGATCAGAGACAATGCTCGAGATAGATACCCTGCAGACGCATTAGTACACGAATTCTCAGTTAAAACTTTCTCACTATAGACCCACAACATTCTCAACTCTGATCCGTCCATCTCAAACCTGCATGAGACCATGGCATTCACTTCGGTCAACTCCTTACATTCACTAAAAGGTGGTGTGAGATTTCTCAAGAGAAGGCATAACTCGGGGTAGACGGCGCTTGGTATGAAAAGGGCCTTTGGTGTTTAAGTAAAGTTAAAAAATTTAGGGTGTACCGTGAGCTCGGAGTGCAGCTATGTTGCAGAGCCGCGAGAGAGTATGAACCCATTGATATTCACAGCTTCCAACCACTTCTTCATAACACCTTTCCTTTACTTCCTTTCTTCTTAGTTCCCCCAGACTTAGATGTTTGTGGGGGTCTTTGCACAACTTCATAACTTCTTTTCTTCTTAGTTTTCTTGCTCGAGATTACCTGTGCAATGAGATTATTTTCATAGCTGTTTCCTTTCCTTTTCTATTTTTTTACGTTTTTTTTTTTTTTTTATGAAGGGGAAACAGTATGAGAATATACAAGTCTCAAGCACAAGATGAGTACTTTTTATTTTCTTTCCAAGGCAAGATAATGTATAGACCAAACTGTAACCATCTCTTCTTTGATTCTTTGCATCTTTGGTCTTCAGTGGTTGGAAGGCTGTGTCAGAAATTTCTCTCCCGCGTTTCTGGGTATATCTGCCTACGAGCATGAAAAAGAAAAGATTGGTATTAGGACTAAAAATAAATTTATGCTGTAAGGGTAAAAGCACTAAATGTGAGTGGCCATTCAGGATCAGCAAAGAGTAGTAAAGTGGATAAGAAGTCCTGAATGTGCTGCTCGTTTCCCCGATATAATGCCTCTCATGAGAAATATTTAAAGTCAGGATTATGGTTCAAGTAGAGTGAAGTTGACGTCCGATCCAACTGTTTTCTCTGTAGGATGAAATTTTAGGGAGAAGGTTCTGCAATGAGTTTCTAGGTGAGAATCCTACTAAACTTTTCTTTAGGGAATGAATCAGAACATATAAGAAGCAAAATTCATAATATGATAGGGTCATAATTTCCTACAAACTTGACTTGATAAAACCAAAAGTTTGAATAGAAGAACATCAGACTGACTCAAGAAAACAAAACAAAGAAAATAATGTTAGTAGACTTCTTTGGTCAGCAGACTTAAGCAGACTTGAGAATTTGGTTAGCAAACTTCGGCAGACTTTTGGAGACTTGACCATTTGGTCAGCAGACTTCGGCAGACTTGACCATTTGGTCAGCAGACTTGAGAATTTTGTGAGTAACCTTCGGCAAACTTGACCATTTGGTCAGCAGACTTGAGAATTTGGTCAGCAGACTTCTACAGACTTTGACGTGATAAAAAAATCAAAATGAATATCAAACATAGGAGAAAAGACACTAAAATGCCAATATATCAATAACACCTTGCTGTTTTATTATTTTTCTTCTTTTGATTCCCCCAGACTTAGATGTTTCTATGGGGGGGTTTCTGCAATCATCTTCATATCTTCTTTTCTTGTATATTTCTTCCTTGGGCTTAGCTGTGGTATGAGATTTTATTGCATAACCGTTTCCTTTTCTTTCATTATTTTTATTGCTTTTCTTTTTCTTTTTCTTTCTTTTCTTTTCTTTTTCTTTTTCTTTTCTTTTTTTTTTTTTTTTTACTTTTTCTTTCTTTTCTTTTTCTTTTTCTTTCTTTTTCTTTTGAAAGGGGAAACGGTACTTGAATTTACATTGGTCTCATAGACATAAAATAGGTACCTTTTGATGTAAAACTTCTGAGGTTAAGTGCTTCATAGACCAAACCATAACCATCTCTTGTTTATTTCCGAAGTCTTTGTCTTCTGTGATTAGAAATTGTGTCGGAAATTTCTCTCTCGCATTTTTGAGCATACCTGCCAAACGAGCCATAAAAAGAGAGTAGTATGGGGTCTGAAAAGAGATAAGGGTGTAAGGATGGAAACTACTAAAAATGAGTGGCCATTTAAGGATCAGCAGAGAATGATAAAAAGGATAAGAAGTCTTGAATGTGCTGCTTGTTTCCCTGATCTAATGCCTCATTTGAGAAATAATTAAAGTCAATATGAAGGTTCAAATTAAATGGAGTTAACATTTGATCCAATCATTCACTAGTGTAAGATGAAACTTCAGGGAGAGAGGTCCTGCTGTGAGGTTCTAGGTATTGTCCATTCTTTAGTGAATCGTGCAAAAACATTTCCTTAGATATAGATTAGAACAAAATTAAGGTCAAATTTCATCATATCATAGAGTCATAATTTCCTACAAACTTTGACCCAATAAATGGAAAAATCGAATAAAAAGAGATTAAAATGGCTCAAGAGAAATAAAATGCATAAGTAAAACAGATACACGTCACCCCAGACTTAAATCACACTGTCGCCAGTGTGAAACAAGTCTTGAGTGATGGGTAATAAAAACGAAATAAGTGCATAAAAGTAAATATAGAACGAGTAAACCTTCAGCTTCTCAGGAGGTTCTGGTGCTCGTGGGTGGACTGATGATGGTATAAAGGATCTCAAGTCATCCTCTGTAGCTGCACGGTGAGTGCTCTGTACTCGGCAAACTCTCTCTCTGTTTCCATCCGTAGTGTTCTCTCTTCCTCAAGTGTGGAAGTGGTTGTATCATCTCCCGGAGGATGGTGTGTAACATGCTGAGAAGCATAAGAAGCTAGAGCCTTCTTCTTGGTAAACTTATCAAGGATGAGTGGTAGTCGGTGTTCTTTACTAGATGAGTGAAACTCATGTGGTGAAGGGTTCCAGCTTGGGACTCCATCACAAAGACTCAGTTTGGTATGGCAAGGTAAGAAAATGGTGTGAATCAAACTAGGTGGAATGTGATACCTGTAACAAAATCTGTCAGGGTTGATGCATGCTCCTTCAAGTATCCTCATCTACTCAAGTTTCTCAAGATCCAGGTTATTATCCTTTGATGTAGGTGTGCGGTGCGTAAACACCAGCGGTTTTAAGGATGGTGGTGATGATTCCTCCAAAGCTAGTGGTAGCTTGCTTGTTTCTGTTTGTGAAAGCATCATGCTTGATCTTCACAAGTCTCTTGGCTTCGAGTGATGCATAGTTTATTCTTCTTGGGAATTCATCAAATGTAATGCTCAAGACATTGAGTTCATCACTAATCACATTGTTGGTGGCTGTTCGAGAGAAGAGGGTGGTTGCAATGAGCTTGTGAACACCTATAATGGCTGGGTGAAAGATTAAGGATGCCTTAGTCTTCTCACTATCAAAGCTGTGGCGTCCAATGCTTTGCCAAATAGCATCAGTGTCAACTGGTCCAAAGTCTATAGCATCTTGGTACTCAAATCCAAGTGCTATTACAAGTTCAAGAATGGAGATGCTGTATTTATCATCATTAATAGAGAAGAAAATCTTTCCATCACACGCAAGAGGGGCATGTGTGCGTGGGTAACCAAGTGTAACAGTGGCAAGGAACTGCCTAGCTTCTTCTTAAAAGATCTCTTGGCGAGTAGATCCTAGGAAAGTGTTGAGTCATAGTTCATTCAACATCTTTTGCTAAACCAAGTGTTTGCAAAGATTTGTTGTCAACTCTGAAGGTGGGTGTGAGCTTAAACCCATAGAGTGGTGTGAGATAGTCCAAGTTCTCATCAATCTTCTTTCCCACTAGCTTCAAAGGCTTCTCCTTCTTCTTTGCTAGTTGGAGTACACGGAGAAAGACTCTCTCCTGAAGATGTGGTGGAACCCATGATCTTATTCTGCTATCATCATGAATTCATTTTGATTCTCCTCAAAATCAGTCCTTGAGTTGCTACTTTCTTCCATCATTTATTTGCCTTTGATCCCATGTATTTCTCTATCATGTATCTTCTTAGTCCTTCGCTCATCATGAGGGGTTCTTCCTGTGTTTATAGTATCCATGTTTGGTACCTACAAGAGTTTTATACAAGTTTAGCAATGTGGTTCAAATGAGAAACAAATTTCAATCCATCATACAAGATATGTAATCATGGGATTGAGATAAGCCAAGCAAATCATGTTCAATGTATGAATCGAGAAATCAAAACCTTGATGAGATACAAGTAGTGGGGGAATGGTAGTTACTTACCACTGAGACCACTGATAGGTCCCTAATATAGGAATATCAATGTTGATCAAGAATAAAGACAAGAACAATTTGGTTCTTAAAAGACTTAAGACAAGTTACTACAATTTTCTCTTCATATATTTGATGACACAATTGTCCCTTAAATACACAAACTAAAAGACATTAACTACCCCACTAATACATGAAACCCACTTACGTAAGTAACTACCATTCCCCCCCCCCCCACTACTTGTATCTCATCAAACTTAAGTTCAAATTTTCGGATTCAAGTTTGACCTTCACAAAATTTTGCATTCAAAGTGATTTCAAAGCAATGTTAAGTAAAAATCAGTCCAATATCTCTTATTCATAGTGATTAATGCTTAAGAAGTCAACTTTTAACCATTTGCATCATCAATTTCGTTTCTCTTAGGTCATGGAATTTTAACAAATCAAAAATCAAATTCCATCAACAATTCATCACAAAAATTGGTGGTAGGATAACCTAGAAGCAAGTCTACAAGTTCTCTATCAATTCCAAGTAAGAAAAGCTATTGAATCAAGAGAAAATAGAAATACCTCTTTTGAAGCTCAAAGAGAAAGTTAAAAAATTAAACAACATACCTTGGTGTGTGATGAATGTGGTACGAGATTTGTGATCTCTTAGTGATTGGGTTTAGAGATTTCCAATCAATTTTACAAAACCTTAATTTTGAAAACTATGGATTCAATAGAGTTGGCGAGATGATAAAAGGTTATTTTTTATCTTATAAATCCACTTTTCAATATAAAAACATATTTTAACCTAAAAAGGTTGGGCATTTTGAAAAGGAAAGGAAACTTACCTGTGGGGGCCCACGAGTATTAGGTTTCACGGAAAACTTACAATGAGTCTCCGAGAATGATCCATTTTGGTGTTGTGAAAGACGTTCAATGGAAATTCCATTGATTCACGGATTGTACAAACGGACGGGAAAACTCTCAAGACAGCTCGGAATCAAAGATTTGAACAAACAGGAACTGAAGGAAAACTTTGGGCGGGCCTTGGTAGAACCTCGGTCACTGGTCATCGTGACCGGGGCCAACACTTCTTGGCACCTCGGTCATTGCCTTGTGACCAGGATTTTGGCTCGTCTTAGCCAAACTCAAAGTTTGGCAAATCTTTGTCTTAAAACTTGTTCTTCTCAACCTGTTCAGCAGAATGGTATTCTACAATGATAATAGAGACAAGGATGAATTCTTACCTTGATGGTTAGGGTATTGGTTGGACTCTTTTGCCGTATTAACCCAAGAATGGTCCCAAATAAGAACTCTTTTGCAGTATTAACCTGGGCCATGTTTTGTTGTTGTTGTTTCCAAAGTTTCTGAGTTCACGTTCAAGTCTGTCTATGTCTTGGATTGTAGTTACTGCTTCAGAGTTTTGGCTCCTTGCCATGCATTACGAATCCTGAGATACAAACTTAAAGGGACCACAAAGGTTATGGAGAACAAAAGAGTAAAAGCAAATAAAATTGAAAGATTCAAATGAAAAATTCAAAATATCTTAGATGATGTGGTATCAGGTTTTACCCAAACAAAAAGTTCCCGCAAGTGCATGGTTGTGCGTGGTAATATAATGGTGGGACCGAATCCACAGAGAGTAAAGTGCACTTTAGATCTGTAGATCTAAACAGAGCTAGGATGAAGAATATTAAATGTTGTCACGTACAAAAGGAAATCCGAATATAAATCCAAAAGTATTAAAAATGAAATAAAAATCAATTAAAACAAATGTTGGGATATGGAAAATCGCAGGGATTTAATTAAATAAAAAAAATATCTAACAGGATTAGCAGTTTACTGATCTAGATCTAGAACTCAAAACACTATGAACAAATAAACCACCTCTCGAATGAGAATATTATCTTGGTCATAAATCCGCTAAGATCATATGCCAGCATTGATTAGCGGGTTTTGATATTGTTCACTTGCAAATCAAACCTCAACTATCATCGGCTCATGATCTCGAGCCTATAAACTACAAATTTGGGGTAAAATAAACAAGCGCTAACTGAATTATAAAACCCTATAAATCATTTGATAGATTCCTCAACTTAACAAAAGCATTAGTTTCATAAAAATATAGATCTAATAATCATAACCCAAATATATAACAATAACCTAATTAAACACTAAATCCCTTTGAAAATATCCCATATCCCAACAAGAAGATCTACTCAACCATGGCAATGGGTTCATGATGAAATATAACATGCAATGCAAAGAAAGAGATGAAGACAGAGTGTAGATCCGATGATTCAATGAGAAAATAGTATAGATCTGAAAATATTCAAGGAAAAGTTTATAGATCTGAAAATGAAATGAAAATACAAAGTAATTGAGAAAAACCGTGTCTAGGGCTTCTGGGCCACTCAGGAAATGATCCCTTATGTAGGGAAGTCTCTAGGTCAAAAATCAGAGTAAATGCTTGATTTAGAGAAAATTCGTGATAGGGATCGATCGATCCGGTTTGGATCAATCGATCTTCTTCCATGGGATCGTGCCACCTCTTAGATTCCTTCGACTGATTGATCCTTTTCTGGATCGGTCGATCTTCTTCTTGCATGGTCGATCCTCTTCTGGATCGGTTGATCCCAGAGTATCTCCAACAATCCCTTGAAGTGTAAGAATGGCCAAAGTTGCTCCATTTCGTCCAATTTAGCTCCAATGAAATAATAACCTGTTAAGACACCAAAACAGACCAGAAAGACAAAAAACCTAACTCTAGACTCAATAAAACATAAGAAATCTATAGTAAAAATAGTAAAAATAGGTAAAAATAAAGACTCATCAAATACCCCTAGACTTGAATCCTTGCTTGTCCTCAAGCAAGCAACAAGACAATGAAACAAAGTTCAGAAGTATAGGTTTGAAAAACGGGAACTTACGCTTAGCTTTAGAATCCACCATGTTGATCATGTAAACCAAATAGAAACCCTGTGACAGGTTAATTGAACCTTAGCAGTAGTACATGTAAGCATAGCAAACATTACCGTACTCTAGCATCCGAGATCCAAATGAACTTCTAAAATCTTCATTGTTGGCCCTTTAACATTCATTTAAGTGTTGCATGAAGTCTCAAAAAGGGAGTCTCAATCTCTAAGGGCTAGTAATGGTGAAACGACCCGTTCCGGAATCCTAAACTGGAACCGGTTTACTAACTCAGAAACCGCGTGGAAAGAGCAAATTTTTAAAATTTTCTAACAATTTAGACAATTTATTTATTAAATTCACCAATTAAATAAATAATTAGAATCTAGCAACTTAGCGGAAGCATATTATCAACGACACCGTCTCAACAATAAATAAACAATAAAAGCAACATAAAGTCAACCCCGACTCTGGTCATGTCATCCATCCCCACAGCCTTGGTCTCACGAGCTCCAATAAGAATCAGTCTTTACCTGCATCACACATCGAGATGCCTCAGTATAAAAGATACTGAATGAGGCACAAAATCTACCAGCTAACATCCCCATGTTAGCTACAATTTAACATGCAACCCCATGCAGTCCATACAATAATCAACACTATAAACCATGCAATAAATCACACCATAAACTACACAATCAATATCATAAACACCCCCACCTGTAGTCCTCCGACTAACTAGGGTCCTATCACGCAAGCACTCACCTCGAAACCTTTGGGATATGTCCGGGGCAAAGTTTGACGACCTTTGAAACTTCTAGAATTCCTGTAGACCTATTTACCAAAAATATCCGGGATATAAAATATTCATATCTAATATAATAATATTAATTATAATATTAAAATATTACACTTAATATTAACAAACAAAAATTAAATCGAACAACCCACAAAACCGGCCAATTGAACCGGCCCACTACCGGCCCAATGACATGGGTCATCTTCTTCACTCGCCGGACCATCTCCACATCGTGACAATCACCACCACTCCGACAACACCAACCCAAAACTTGTTCTCACCGCAACCAAGCCCCGATCAATACGACGTCACCACCGTCCGATCACCACATCTATCCTAACCGATCAAGCCTGAAACTAGAGAGGGGGAGGAAGGCCTTACCGTAACAACCACGACGGAGAAGAATCCTTGACGTGCACGGCTCATCACCACCACCGGAATACTCTTCTTCCTTTCTTCTCTCTCTCTCTCTCTCTCTCTCTCTCTCTCTTTTAACCTCGGAGGCGGCTAGGTTCCGACGAAGGGGGAGATACATGCGATTATACACATATATGTATAACAAGTTCTCGTATTACCCCGAACGGTCCTCCCATTTCTCCCAATTTCACAATTGACCTCAAAACTTTTAAATCGATCAATTTAACCCATTCGAAACTTCCAATTCGATCAATTTAACCTATAACTTTCTGAAATCACCAATTGGCCCCAAACTTCCAACAATATCAATTAAACCCGACTGCAACTTCCGGATTTAATCAAATCAACCCTTAACTTTTGAATTCAACGATTACACCCCCAACAACTTTCGGGTTTATCAGAACCAACCCCAACCCGGGTTTGCGGATGTTACAAATGGGGTGTCATTTTTTTAGGGTGGTGGTTAGGCATGATAAATGAACTCCGGTGCAACCCAATTTGCAAAATCACAGTGAGACGGAAACCAAAGATGGTGCACAACCTCCTGAACCTTGGACTCTAAGTAAGCTTCTATATAATGATCCTAATAGAGTTGCTACTGTTGCTAAAATAAATAACAGAAAAATAAATAAAAGGTTTTATTCTGATTCCTTCAGACATATTTCCCTTCTTTTTTTGTTTTTTTTTTTTGAAAGAGAGTCTCAGGATGAGACGGGATCGATTGATCAAGATAGGATCAGTCGATCCCAGAGCTTATTTTCTGAGAAGGGGAAGTTGGAACCAGTCCTAACCATATACATCAATATAGAATACAACTGCACCAATAACCAACTCAAACTAATATAGATGAAGTACATATACTAGAAAGCTTACTCGAATATACTTAGAACATTTGGTTGTACGTGCTCCAAATGTTGCAAAAGAGGACTAGGGGTCTGAATAAAAAAGGGTGTAAGGGTGTGGAACCAAACTAAAAATAAGCTTCGCCATCCAGAGATCCAATAATAATTGGGTGAACTCCGGATGTATATGATCATTTATGCGATATCGAGCCCCTAAGTGAGAAGATTATTCTAAGTTAAAGGTCCAAGTAGATAGAGCCCACGCTGGATCATTCAGATTTCCAAAGGATAGGTTGCTTCTGGTAAGGTTGATCTACTAATGGTGTTTCCAATCTTTCTGAACTAAGTCCAATAAATGTCAACATAAAATGGAGACCAATACAATTGTAATAAAATTCTCATGTTTTGACTCAATAAAACGACTCAAAGAAAATGAAAAATTTTATTTTTGAAATTTTTTTGAAAATATTTCTTGATAAAGAAACAAAATAAAACACTGGTCTGAATGGTTTTCAAAGTAAGTTGTTGCTTGATGAGTCTTTATTTTCATCAGTTTTTACTATAGATTTCATATTTTTTATTGAGCCTAGAGTTAGTTTTTGTGTCTTTCTCACTGGTTTTGGTGTCTTTACAGGTTTACACTTCATTGGAGCTAAAATGGACCAAATTGGAGCAAATTTGGACGTTTTTACACTTCATGGGATTTTGGAGGCACTCTGGGATTGATCGATCTTGAAGAGGATCGACCATGCAAGACGAGGATTGACCGATCCTGAAGAAGATTGGTCAGTCAAAGGAATCTATGAGGTGGCACGTATCAAAGGAAGGAGATCGATCGATCCTGATTGCGGATATTCTCCAAATCGCACATTAACTCTGATTTTTAACCTAGAAGACTACCAATATAAAGGGATCATTTCCTGAGCGGCCCAGAAGCCCTAGACACGATTTTTCTCAATTACTTTGTATTTTTCATTACATTTTCAGATCTGTAAACTTTTACTTTGATATTTCTCAGATCTATACCATTTTCCATTGCATTTTCAGATCTACACTCTGTCTTCATCTCTTTCTTTGCATTGCATATCATACAACATCATGATCTATCAACCCATTACCATGGTTGAGTAGATCTGCATGTTGGGAGATGAGATTTATTCAAAAGGATTTAATGTTTAGTTAGGTTATTATTATTGATTAGGGTTATGATTAATAGATTTCTATTTCTATTAAACTAATACTTTTGTTAGGTTGAAGAACCTATAAATTGGGTATTATAATTCAGCTAAAGCATGTTTTTTTAGCCTGAATCTATATGATTGAGATTGTCAGCCGACGAGAGTCGAGGTTGGATCTGCAAGTGAACAATATATAAACCCACTAATAAATGTTGGCATAGGATCCTAGCGGATTTATGGCCAAGATAATATTCTCATTCGAGAGGTGGTTTATTTGTTCATAGTGTTTTGAGTTCTAGATCTAGATCATTAAACTGTTAATCCGGTTAGATATCCTTTTTATTTATTTAAATCCCTGCAATTTCCCAGATCCCAACATTTGTTTTAAATTGATTTTTATTTTATTTTCTTATTTTCGGATTTCTTGTGACAAAAACCTTTTCAATATTTTCATCCTAGCTTGGTTTAGATCTACAGATCTAAAGTGTACTTTACTCCTTGTGGATTCAATCCCACCATTGTACTACCACGCACAACCGTGCACTTGCGTAAACCATTGGTTTGGATAAAACATGATACCACATCAAGTTTTTGGCCACGTTTCCGGGAAGTAATTGTTGCCTCTAGATCTAAGTTTTTAGACCTTGTCTAGGATATTTTATTTTGGGAAAAATGTCAAAAAAACCTGAACTTTTAAACTGAGGACGTTTAAAACCTGAACTTTTAAAATGCCATTTAAATGCTCAAGTTTTTATTTGACTCGTAATTAAACAACAAATATTCGTTGACTAAGCCATTTGAGACAAATCATCAAATTGACGTGTACGACGTTAAAACGTCTGTTACAACTTCCGTTTAATCAAAATGATGTTGTTTCAAGTTTTAATAAAAATCAGCAACTTTCAAATTGTGAACGTTTAAATCCTCAACTTTTTTTAAAAATGTCATTTAAAACCCCAAGTTTTCGTTGATTTCATAATTAAATACCTCACTTATGCTGATAATGTCATTAAGGCATGCCATTAAATCAAGTGACAGAACACATTTATGGGGTACAATTGCCTATTAGCAGCTCTGTTTAGTTAAGCGACCAATGTTCGACAACTATTTAACATTTGTGTTCTCTTTCTACTTATGGTCGCTTCATCGAGATCAAATCCTAATCAAAGAGTAAAAAAAATTCTCAAATTAAAATCAGTCTTCAGAGAAACATAATCCAACATAATCAATGCCACCTTGAATCTCCAGAAATTTCTCATGGAATTCCCTAAAATATTTCCATGGAATTCTCTAAAATATCCCCATGGAATTCTCTAAACCGCGTCAAGAGATTGTGTTTCTTAAGTGTTGATAATTACTAATTAAATTTGACTTCTTTAACATTCTTTTATTGGTTATTTGACTTCCCAATGAATATTAGTTAAAATTTTAATTAGTTATTGTCAAAACTTAAAACCCTTCAAGAGATTATGTTTCTTAGATAAATTGTAGCTTTTTAGTCCTTTAATATTTATTAAAGAACGAAAACTATAATTTTGATTAAACAGAGCTGCTAACAGGCAATTGTATCCCGTAAACTTGCTCAGTTACTTGATTTAAAGTCATGTCTCAAATTGCATTGTCAACATAAGTTAGGTATATAATTATGAAATCAATGAAAAATTGGGGTTTTATATGACATTTTAAAAAAAGTTAAAGATTTAAACGTCAACAATTTGAAAGTTGATGATTTAAATAAATTTTGAAACAATATTGTTGTTATTAAACAGAAGTTGTAACAGATGTTTTAACGCCGTAAATGTCAATTTGACGACGTGTCTCAAATGGTTTAGTCAAAGAAATTTTGCTATATAATTACGAGTCAATGAAAATTTTTAGCATTTAAATGACATTTTGAAAGTTCAGGTTTTAAATGTCCTCAATTTCAAAGTTCAGGGTTTTTTTTTCCCATTTTATTTTCTGCAATTTTTATTTACGTCTCTGAGATCGACCAATCTGTTTTGGATTGACCGATCCTACTTGTTGCATGATCAACCAATCCTACTTTGTGCAAGATCGATCAATTTTTCTTTGATCGATTGATCCTATTTCTTTCGAGATCGACCGATCTACTTCAAGATTGATCGATCCCAGAGCCTCTTAACCGGATCTGACTTTCAAACTTCTTCTTTTTCTCAGGTGTATGCAATTAAGGAGCAAGGGTTCTAAAGATCTGAAAAACTTAAACATAGAGGAGTTGACAAGAAGAATCATAACCACATAGAAGGCAAGCAAAAATGTTAGTATGACTAACCCTAATAATTTAAGAAACATTCCCCCTGTTGTGGATGGTGAGGATGCAGAAGTAATACTGCAGAGAGAGGGTTTGGATAATCAAGGACCTCTCAATGATGCTGGAGCTCTTGGGGTCAGAGAAGATCCCGTGCAGGGACAACAAGTTCCTCCACGGAGGGTTACCTTAGGTGAGAAAGATGCCCCACATGCCTATTATAAGAACCGATCTGCTATCATACCCTCTGCTATCCAAAATAGGGGTTTCGACCCCAACTTTAGGAACCATCATAACCTGTTCTACCGCAGTACTAATGTTGAGAACCCCGGAGATCAGTTTTATCCACGTCAGAGTACTCAAAACCATTGGAACTTCCAAAACATTGCTGGTTATGGAAAAATAGGATTTAACCCCCAATTTGGGAATGCTGGTTCCATGGGGAAGATTGAGTCCTTATTCCAGCAAATGATGGAAGGGCAGAAGAATTTGCTAGAGAAATCAACCTAAAAGTTGATAATATGTACAATGATCTAAATGAGAGGCTTGAATCTTTGGGTGCTCATGTGAGGATATTGGAAACCAAACTAGCAAGGTCAACCGAAATGGTTAAAGCACTACTAGGGACTCTCCCTAGGAAGCCTGAAACCAATCCCAGAGAATTTTGAATAAATTGATCTGTTCTCAGATGAGGAATTTTTTATGAAATTTTTTGCTGAGATCGACCAATCCGAGGGTAGGATCGATTGATCCAACGATGAGAGCTACTGATTTCTCGACTAAAAGATTGACCCAAACACTATGAAGATCAACCCGCAGGGTGAGATCGATCGATCCCACTTCCCCGATGAGAATTTAAAAATCGGGGAGGATCAACAGATTCTGGTTGATATTGATCGATCCCCGAGGACACGCTTTCTGAACCCCCTCCTCAATAAAAACCTAAAAAATTATAGAAATCATAAAGAGATTGAAAAGTCTGTTGTGCAGCCACCTAAAGAGATGAACTCTACTGAGAATATGAAAACTGATGAAGGTCAAGGAGGGATTGGAAAAGATTATCCAACACCACCTGAAAAAGCATGCCCTGATATGAAGAAGAGGATAAATCAAGTATGCACTGAGGTGAGGGTGAGATTGTCCTTTAGGGAAGTTGCATCAATGACCTCTCAGATCAAGAATACATGGGCGATATCATAGCTGGCAGGACTACACTGTAAGAAGCATCTGATTTCCTTTAGAATGAGTGCAACAAAAGGATGCCAGAGGAATTCCCCCAAAAACTAGAAGATCCTGGGAAGTTTAGTCTCCCGATTACAATAGGGCAGTACCACTATCAATGACGAAATCCGCCAGTACTTGTGCCTTGGCACAAGTTCGGGTGCAGTACTCTATGTCGTACTGGCTTAGTTTGATTTTCCATTTTGCTAGCCTGCCAGACTTGTTAGGGTTGTGCAATATGGTGTGTATTGGTTGTGATGTCATGACCACAATAGTATGTGACTGAAAATAAGGTCTGAGCTTTCGAGCAGACATTATGACTGCAAGAGCTAGTTTTTCAGTTGTTGGGTATCTGATTTCTGCATCTAGTAATGTTTTGCTCACTTAATAGATGAGTTTTTGTTATCCTGCCTTCTCTCATACCAACACTCCACTTATGGTGGCAGTCGATACGACGATGTAGAGAAAAAAAGTTCTCATTCTACTAGTTTTGCCAGTACGGGAGGTTGAGATAAATATTTTTTTAATTCTTTGAACTCCTGCTCACATGCCTCCTTCCATTCGAATTTTTTATTGCCTTTCAGAAGTTTGTAAAATGGGAGGCATTTATCGGTGGAATGGGAGATCAAACGGTTCAAGGCTGTTATTTTCCCGATGAGTCTTTGCACCTCTTGTGTAGTACGGGGGGACGGCATTTCCAGGTAGCTTTTTGTTTCAGGAATGTTGGCTTCTATGCCTCTTTTGGTTACTAGATATCTGAGGAATTCTCCGGACGGGACTCTGAAAGTACATTTGGCTGGGTTAAGATTCATTCTGTATCTGTTAAGGATTGTGAAGCATTCCCGCAGCTGGGCTACGTGGTCTTCTTGTTTTGCCGACTTGACTAGCATGTCGTCAATATGGACTTCCATTGTCTTTCCCAGCAGTTTAGCAAACGTTTTGTTTACTAAACATTGGTATGTTGCTCCGGCATTTTTCAGGCTAAAGGGCATGACTCTGTAGCAGTATGTGCCATGCTCTGTTATAAATGAAGATTTTTCTTGGTCTTCTGGGTTCATACGTATTTGGTTATACCCAGAAAACGCATCCATGAAAGATAGAAGTTGGTGTCCGGCTGTTGCCTCTACCAACCTGTCAATTTACGGGAGTGGTAAACTGTCTTTGGGACAAGCCTTGTTGAGATCTGGGAAAGCTACACAGACTCTTCACTTCCCGTTTTTATTTTTAATGACCAAAGGATTGGCTAACCAATCTGGGTATTTTAGTTTGCGTATCGATCCGACTTTTAGTAGTCGGTCGACCTCGTCGCGGACTGCCACAGCCTATTCGTGTCTGAGCTTGCAATGTTTTTGTTTTATCGGTTTGTACATGGGTCGACGTTGAGTTCTTGGGACATTACTTCCAGTCCTATTCCCCTCATGTCTTCTGCTGTCCACGCGAATGTGCTGGTATTACTTTTGAGAAAAGTTACCAACTCGTTCCAAATTTTTGGGCTGAGATCCGCACCTATGCCGACATAATTTTGTGGGTGTTCGTTGTCGATGCATACTTGGACTACTAGGTTCTTTCGAGGTTTTAATTGGACGCAGGGATCGTTTGACCTGTTGATGTCCCGTTCCTCGAGCTGTTCTTTGATCATTAATTGCTATTTAATCAAAGCTCTGGCCTGATTGTGGTTGCTTTTATAGCAACCACGGGCTGCTTTTTGGCATCCGTAGATTGTTGCGGTACCTCGTCCTGAAGGAAACTGATAACACCACATTTTACCTGTTTTAGGAATTGTTTTATGATCACTTTAGGTTAGATTCATCCATTGTTTATACCATGTTGGGTCATTTTAGGTCACTTAGAGAGTCCTGCATATGCATTGCATACATGTTGCATATTGGGATTATTTCAGGTACAAATGGAGCAAAATGGGTAAGGATGGACATCAGGAGTCTGACTCGATCCACTGACTCAACCCAGACCACTCGAGTAGAAGCACCAGCGGACTTTGTTCGATCACTTGACCTACCTACTTGCTCTGTGTCCATGTCAACATGCTCAGGGAATCTGCTCGGACAAAGAACTCGATCCCACTATCGAGTAGAGGCATCTTACTCACTTCTCACCGGACCACTCGACCTCCTACTCGACCAAGGTGCCCGAGCACATTTAATCCGGATTAATAGGGACTTATCCTTAGACTTATCCATAGGATTAGGGCTTCTGATCCTTCCCTATAAATGGATTGTTGGATCTGAGCGCCGCATAGAACCATCACCCTAATTTTGTTTTTGTTCTTAGCTTTTGAATCACAACTTTATCTCTCTAGTTTTCTTAAGTTTTATTGTATTTGCAACTTAATTTCCGTTTAATATAATCAGTATTTCCGTTTATTGCTTGAATCATACTTGCTTATCTCACTAGGATCTTCATCCCCATGTCTTCTTTGATAATTTTTGGGATATTATTAAAAAAAATATTTATAAAAGATAAGGTGGCATTTTCTACAAATTTTTATTTTTTATTGAAATATGAAGTATGAGTTTAATTTCTGAGTAGTTTCATTAGGGATATTACGGATGGGACAGATCCGTGGATGCTTAGTTTATTGATCTGATTAACTTATATTATGTGCTTTCATTGAAAATCCCTTATGGGTGAGTGTTTTTAGTGCTTGCTCCTCTCTGATCAATTGGAGCATGATCTCAAATGAATCCTACACGACAGTGGGGGATTCATTGGAAGATCTTTTTCCAGAGATCCACATACACTACCCTGGCAAAATAGGGCTGTAGGAATGTACTTTAGCTTTAATGGATTGGTTCCTTATGCCTGATTTATCATGGTGGACCTGGCAAAATTGGGTGTGTCAGTGGTGAATCTTGAGGCCTTCTGCCACAACAGTGGATTAGGCTGTTTTAGAAATCCATTGTCTAGGGATTAGCCCAAAGTATTTGTGGTTGTTGCTTGATAAGTATCAAAAAGGTTTACCAGCATCCATAGGTCGATTAATCTCATCACTTTGATCCCTATTTAATCATAATCTGTTTTCACAATCCTGTTTTTCTAGTTCGTTTGTTAATCAAGTTTTTTTATCTTAGTTTTATTTCTGTTCTTTAGTTTACTTGGTCCTTGTACTCGGTCCAACGATCAAGTGCCTTTTTCGTTTACTCTACTCGACTGTTCTACTCGATCTGAATTTATTTTCACTTAGGTTGTTAGAAAACCACACAATTTTACTATGCTTGGCTTGGATTAAGTTTGCTAGATCACATCTTGATTGCTTATATTACCCATTATGGATTGACACCTCAAGTATTACACCGATTGAGGAATTGAAACCTCTAGACCACCAAAGTATCTTGTTTCAGAAACTTTACACATTGGTGGCATTTGCTGGGTACTCCTTTCATGGTGTACAGCCATGGCCTACCGAGAATGGTGTTGAATGGTGCGCGTCTGTCTTCGAAGACAAACTCTATGGTTCGTCGGACTCCTCGGGCCTCGACCGGGAGTCTGATTATACCGAGGAAAATGGTTGTTTCTCCAGCAAAACCAGTTAGTGGTGTTTTTTCGTCTTTCAAGTCTGAGACTTGATAACCTATTTATTTGAAAGCGCTATAGAATAGAAAATCTACCGAGCTCTTGGTGTTGATAGTTATCCTCGAAAGATCGCGCCTGGCGACGTTAAGTCGCATGACGATAGTATCGTGGTGCGGTTTGTCCAGGTTTTGGGTTTTCCCTTCCCAGAAAGTGATTGCATTATTGATGTGGTATCAGATTTTAACCAAACTAATAGTTCCCGCAAGTGCACGGTTGTGCGCGGTAGTATAATGGTGGGATCGAAGCAACATAGAGTAAAGTGCACTATAGATCTGTAGATCTAAACGGAGCTAGGATGAAAAATAAGGAAAGGTTTATCACAGAAAAAATAAGGAAAGGTTTATCACAATAAAATAAAATCACTTTAAAACAAATGTTGGGATCTAGGAAATCACAGTCATTTAAATAAATAAAAAGGATATCTAACCGGATTAGCAGTTAATGATCTAGATCTAGAACTCAAATCACTGTAAACAAATAAACCTCTTTTCAAAAAAGGGAATATTATTATAGGATCCTATGCTAGCATATATTAACAAGCTTGATAAAGTTCACTTGTAGATCCAACCTCAACTCTTGAAGACTGAAAATCAAGCCTAAACTATAGATACGGGGTAGAATAACCAATGCTAGCTGTATTATAAAACCCTATGAAACATTTGATAGATTCATCAACCTAACAAAAACATTTGTTTCATAGAAGTAAAGATCTATTAATCATAACCCTAATCTATAACAATTACCTAATTAAACATTAAATCCCTTTGAATAAATCTCATCTCCAAACATGCAGATCTACTCAACCATGGTGACTGGTTGATAGATCATGATGTTGTATGGTATGAAATGCAAAGAAAGAGATGAAAGTAGAGTGTAGATCTGAAATTCAATGGAAAATGGTATAGCTCTGAAAAAAACGAATGTAAAAGTTTAAAGATCTGAAAATGAAAATGAAATACAAAGTAACTGAGAAAAATTGTGTCAAGGGCTTCTGGGTCGCTCAGGAAATGATCCATTTATATAGGGAGTCTTCTAGGTCAAAATCACAGTTGATGTGCGATTTGGAGAAAATCCGCTATCCGGATCGATCGATCTTCTTCCTTTGATTCGTGCCACCTTGTAGATTCCATTGACTGACCAATTTTCTTCAGGATTGGTCGATCCTCTTCATGCTTGGTCGATCCTTTTCAGGATCGCTCCATTCCATAGTGTCTCTAAAATTCAGTGAAGCATAAAAGCGTCCAAAGTTGCTCCATTTCGCCTCCAAATGAGGTGTAAACCTGTAAAGACACCAAAACCGGCCACAAGAACACAAAACAAAACTTTAGACTCAATAAAACATGAAAAACTAGTGAAAATAAAGACTCATCAAATACCCCCAGACTTGAACCCTTGCTTGTCCTCAAGTAAGCAACAAGACAATGAAACAAAATTCAGAAGTATAGGTTTGAAAAACGGGAACTTACGCTTAGCTTTAATTAGAATCCACCATGGTTATCATGTAAACCAAAAAGAAACCTTGTGAAAGGTTAACTGAACTTTAGCAGTACAACATGTACTTTACCATAAGCATAGCAATCATTCTCGTTCTCTAGCATCCGAGATCCAAAGGAACTTCTGAAATCTCCATTGTTGGCCCTTTAACATTCATTAAGTGTTGCGTGAAGTCTCATAAGGGGAGTTGATAACATCGTATTTTGACCCGTTTTTACTATGATTTTCATATTGTTTTAAGAAAGATTTTTTGTGATTTCAATGCTAAATAGGCTATTATCAAGTATTGGTAGTGTCAAAGAGGTTTTACAAGTTTTATGCGAATATGGATCAAAAAGGAGCAAAGACCCGTTTTGAGGCAGTTTTAAAACATCAGAAGTTTGACAACATTCGAAGACCTTCCTGTGAACCAAAATTGTAGTTCTCTATATCATTGGAAAGCTTAAAGAGTCAAGATTCTTATGGGACAAAAATCAAAGCGATCCATTCAGCCATTTGGAAGATGCATCCCAGAAGATGAAGCTATGTCAAACCAAAGCCAAAGCACCAAACCTCGGTCACTAAGCTCGTGACCGAGGCCAGGCCTCTTGGGCACCCCTGTCACTAATCTCGTGACTGAGGCCAGCCTCCTTCACTGCCTTATACGTTTTTCCCATCACCAATATCGGCCCATTGCCTCCACACTCACCAAGATGATGAGTTTGCCCTCCCTAAACCCTAGAAGCCAATCTCTTGCATCCCAAGACCTATATATACAAGTTTATGAAGCTAGGGTTTCGTGTGCCTCATCAAAGTTTCAAACCACCACCTAAGTTCACCACAGAAACCCTAGAAAGTCCATCATCACCTCAGGAAGCTGATGCCTTCTCCAAGGAGCCGCAGAAGCCAATTGATCTCGCTACAGCTTTGAAGTTCCACCATCTCTTTCTCTATGCTTTTGTAACTTTGTCAAAGGAGAAGTCCTTACATCTTGTTATTTTCAGATCTAAAGAAGTAATCTCTAAACCTATACCTTATTGCATTAGATCTTTGTTTTACTCTTTCATATCATCGATGACAACCTTGAGCATGGCCGAGTAGACTATCCAGTTGGGTCTAAAGGGCCAGTCAATGGGGTGAGATGATCATTGTCTTTTGAGTGGCAAGTTTTATTATATTTACATATCCCTCTACTCTGTCTTTCGGTCTTATCTCATTCTTAATGCATATAGTTAGAGTCATGAACTAGCTATTGATCTTAGGCATCTAAGTAATTCAAACCGTTTGCTTAGTTTTTTGGAACCTACATTTCATGAGGATCGCGTCATAACAAGCACATACCCCTTAGTTATGGAGTTTTATGGATTAGGATTGAACTTGATTTTAATGCTTTGAAACCTATGTTATTGCTTGCGATAATTGAGTAATAGGATTTGTGGATTTCAGCCGGTTTTCTCTATGACAATAGGTTAGCCAAACTTTCGTGTTTCATAGTCCAAGACTTAGGAGTAGACACATGCATTACATTGAACTTATTTCGAGTAGATAGATCACTGAACTCCATAGACCGCCTTAAGTGCCCAACATTCATCTCATATTGATTTACATTTGCTTTATATGCTTTGCGTTATTTGCGTGACATAAAACCCCCTTTTATTATTGAGTTCTAGCTTTACTTGTTCCTCTTGATTTGCAATACATTTTCTCCCTCTGTGGATTCGATATACCTTAAGTACTACGATTGATTGATGTGCACTTGCAGTCTATTCATTGTGTGGTTCCCTTGAGGAAAACTTTATACCCCATCAGGAGTCTCAATCGCTAAGGGCTAGTAATGGGGGTCATCTTAAGGGTGAAGGTTAGGCATGACAAATGAACTTTGGTGCAAGCCAATGCGCAAAATCACAGTGAGACGGAAGCCAAAGATAAAGATGGTGCACAACCTCCTGAACCTTGGGCTCTAAGTAAGCTTCTATACAATGATCCTAATAGAGTTGATATTGGTGCTAAAATAAATAACAGAAATAGACATATAGACAAAATAAATAAAAGGTTTTCTTTTGGTTCCTTCAGACTTCTTTCCATTCTCTTACTCTTTTGTTTTTTTTTTTTAAAGAGAGTCTCGGGATAAGACCGGGTCGATTGATCTGAATAGGATTGGTCGATCCCAGAGCATTTTTTTCTGAGAAGAGGAAGTTGGAACCAGTCCTAACCATATACATCAATATACAAAAACTGCACCAATAGTCAACTCAAACTAATATAGATGAAGTACTGATACTAGAAAGCTTGCTCGAATATCCTTGGAACATTTGGTTGTACCGGCCTCCATACTCTGTAGTTTTTGCACTTGGTTGCACATGCTCCTAATGTTGCGAAAGAGGACTGGGGTCTGAATGAAAAAAGGTGTAAGGATGTGAAACCAAGCTAAAAATAAGCTTGGCCATCCAGAGCTCCAATAAGAATGGGGTGAACTCCGGATGTATATGATCCTTTATGTGATATCGAGCCCCTAAGTGAGAAGATTAGTCCAGTTAAAGGTCAAAGTAGATAGAGGCAATGCTGGATCATTCAGATTTACAAAAGATAGGTCGCTTCTGGTAAGGTTGATCCACTGATGGTGTTTCCAATCTTGCTGAACTAAGTCCAATAAATGTCAACATAAAATGGAAACCAAGAAAATTATAATAAAATTCTCATGTTTTGACTCAATAAAACGACTCAAGAAAAATGAAAAAGTTTTAGTTTTGAAAAATTTTGAATTTTTTTGACAAGGAAACAAAAGAAAACATAGTATTAGTAACAGAAAGCAGACACCCCCTTCCCCTAGACTTAAATCACTGCGTCATGTTGTGATATAAAATCAAAGAAAAAGCAAACCATAAACTGTGAAAGGAGTTTTACGACCAAAAGGGAGCATTGGTCTGTTCATGAACCGGTTTTCAGCTTTTTTGTCTTGGGAATCGATCGATCTGGGAATGATCGGTCGATCCCAGCGTCCTGAAACTTCTTGAAATTCGCATCTTCTGCGTTTTGCACCTGTTTTCAGTCAGCTCAACACAATACATCATCATATCTTAGTTTGAAAAATAAATAAAATAATTGAAGGGAAATAAAATAAAAAAATAGTTTTATTAATTCAAAAGCAAAAATAATTTAAAGGATATGTTGGGTTTCCTCCCAATCAGCGCTTGTTTTTGCAAAGTCACTAGCTTGACTTGGTTTTATTTCAATTGGGTTCTGGGTTCATTGGAGGAATGGTATCTTCCTCATCTGGTTGTTGGTTTTCTGCCTTGATCTTGGGCTTCACAGTGACAGCCCTCATCATGTAATCCAGATTTTCTTCAGCTTCAAAGTTTATATCTGCTGGATCTTCACCACCATCACTTCCCAGAGTCATGTTCATTGGATGAACAACATCAACAGATTCCACATATTTCACAATGAAAGCTTGAACATTTATGGTAGGAATTCTGTTAACGGTCTCGACGTAGAAGGTCATGGAGGTTTTTTTAACCTAATTTTAATTCTTCTCTTGGGGATGCTGATTGAGGCCCTGGTTGTTGCCAGATAAGGTCTGTCAAGTATAATTCCTTTCCATTCTTAATCCAAGGCAAGAACAATGAAGTCTACTAGCGCATAACTTCCCTTAAGCAAGTCAAAAATATTTAAGAGCTTCCCTACTGGTTTCCTTGTTGTTCCATCAGCCATCTCAAGATCCATGGTAAATGGTTTCATAGTGATCAATCCTAACTTCTTAGCTTGGTTGAGTGGCATCATGTTTACGCTGGGACCAGTGTTAATTAGGCTGTTTTTAAAGCGATACTGCCCTATGGTTACCGGGAGACTAAACATTCCAGAATCCTCTAATTTTTGGGAGAATTCTTCTGGCATCTTCTTTTTGCACTCCCCCTGAAGGAAATCAGCTGCTTCTTGCAGAGTTGCCCTGCCATCAATAATATCTCCCATGTATTCCGTGATCTCAGAGGTCATTGATGCAACTTCCCTGAAGGGCAATCTCACCCTCATCTCAGTGATTACTTGATTTATCCTCTTCCGCATCTCAGGGTTTTCTTTTTCATATGGTTGAGGGTTATCTTTTTCAATCCCTCCTTGATTCTCATTAGTTTTCATGTTCTCAGCAGAGTTCATCTCTCTAGGTGGCTGCACAGCTGATTTTCTAAACTCTTTGTGACTTCTAAAACTTTTTAGGTTTTTATTTAGAAGGGGATCACAAAATTGTGTCTGCGAGTATCGATCGATCCTATCCGGGATCGGTTAATCCTTCCCAATTTTTAAATCCTTATCGGGGAAGTTAGATCGATTGATCTTACCTGCGAGTCAATCTTCATTGGGTTTGGGTTGATCTTTTCGTTGAGAAAGAAGTAGCTCTCATCTTCGGATCGGTCAATCCCAGCGAAAATGTCCATAAAAATTCCTCATCCAAAAATTAATCAATGTACTTCAGATATTCTCTGGGATTGGTTTCAGGCTTCCCTGGGAGAGTCCTTGGTAATGCCTTAATCAATTCAGCTGACCTTGCTACCTCGGTTTCCAATATCCTCACATGGGCACCCAAGGATTCAAGCCTCCCATTTAGATCATTGTACATATTATCAACTTTTAGGTTGATTTCTCCAGAAAATTTTGCCTGCCCTTCCATGATTTTCTAGAATAAGGATTTAATCTTCCCCATGGAACCAGCATTCCCAGATTGGGGGCTGAATCTTTTTTTACCATAACCAGCATTGTTTTGGAAGTTCCCTTGGTTTTGAGTACTCCGAGGTGAATAAAACTGATCTTCAAGGTTCTCAACATTTGTACTGTGGTAGGATATGTTAGGATGGTTCCTAAAGTTAGGGTTGAAACCCCTATTTTGGTAGTTTCCCTGTCCACCGAGAAAGTTAATCTCCTCAGTTTGTTCCTCCTCATCATTGAACTCTTCACTTTCCAAGAGATTAACAGATTTCTTTTGAGCTCTCATCAGAATGTCCACCTTAGCATTAAGTTCCTCTATGATCTTATCACTCGCTTGAATGGGGTTGACTCTCCTATCATAGTCAAAAGATCTGTTAGAGTTGCTTGATGCCAGGTTTTCAATGAGCTCCATGGCTTCCTCCAGCGTATTGTTCATGAAGTCTCCCCTACTGGCTTTGTACATAGCCATTTGATACTTCATTTCAACTCTGTTATAGAAAATTTTCATTATGTCCGACTCGGTGTAGCTTCGAGGGGGACAGTCCCTTAGGTTTTATTATAGCGTTCCCAAGCTTCATAGAAGGACTCAGTACCAGCTTGGCGGAATGTGGCTATTTTTTTTTTAACGCTGCAGATCTAGCTTTGGTGAAGAACTGCTGTAAGAAAGCATCTTGGCATTCACCCCAGCTTGTGATAGATCCAGGACTCAAAGATTTCAGCAATCTATGAGCCTTATCAGCAAGGGAAAAAGAGAATAGCCTACAACAGAGGTAGTCTTAGGGGACTCCGTTGGCTTGGGTGGTACTACAGATCTCCTCAAAGATATCAATATGGTCCATTGGGTTCTTCTTAGATAGCCCATGAAATTGATTCCGTTGCACCAGGGTGATTATTTGAGGTTTAATCTCATAATATTCCTATGGATAGCAGGGGGTATGATAGCAGATCGGTTCCAATAATAGGCATGTGGGGCATCTTGCTCGCCTAAGGTAACCCTTTGCGGAGGGACTTGTTGTCCTTGTGCAGCATCTACTCTCACCCTAGGAGCTCCAGCATCATTGAGAGGTCCTTGATTATCCAGGCCCTCTCTCTGCCAGATTACTTCTGCATCTTCACCATCAACAACAGGGCGAATGTTTCTTAAGTTATTAGGGTCAGCCATACTAACCTTCTTATTTGCTTTCCTTGTGGTTTTGCTCTTCTTTGTATCCTTGATCTTCCTTGTAGACTTCCTTGTCAACTCCTCTATGCGTAGGTTTTACAGCTCTTTAGAATCCTTGCTCCTTAATTGCATACACCTGAGAAGTATAAGAAGTTTGAAAGTCAGATCCGGTTAAGAGGCTCTGGGATCGATCGATCTTGGAGGGGATCGGTCGATCTCGAGAGAAGTAGGATCCATCGATCTTGCACAAATTAGGATCGGTCGATCTCGAAAGGGATCGGTCGATCGTGCAAGAAGTAGGATCGATTGATCGTGCAAAAAGTAGGATCGATCGATCTAATGTGGATCGGTCGATCTCGGAGACGTAAATAAAAAATGCAGAAAATAAAATATCCTAGACTAGGTCTAAAACATAGATCTAGAGGCAATAATTACTCCCCGGCAACGGCACCAAAAACTTGATGTGGTATCAGGTTTTACCAAACCAATAGTTCCCGCTAGTGCACGGTTGTGCGCGGCAGTATAATGGTGGGATCGAATCCACATAGAGTAAAGTGCACTATAGATCTGTAGATCTAAACGGAGTTAGGATGAAAAATATGGAAAGTTTTGTCACAGAAAAATCAGAATCAAATCCAAAAATAATTAAATAAAATAAAATCAATTTAAAACGAATTTTGGGATCTCGGAAATCGTAGGGATTTAAATAAATAAAAAGCATATCTAACCGGATTAGCAGTTTAATGATCTAAATCAAGAACTCAAATCACTGTAAACAAATAAACCTCTTTTCAAAAAGGTAATATTATTATAGCATAAATCCGCTAGGACCCTATGCTAGCATATATTAACAAGTTTGATAACGTTCACTTGTAGATCGAGCCTCAACTCTTGGAGACTTAAACTCAAGCCTACAAACTATAGATTCGGGGTAGAATAACCAACGCTAAATATATTATAAAACCCTATGAATCATTTGATAGATTCATCAACCTAACAAAAGCATTTGTTTCATAGAAGTAAAGATCTATTAATCATAACCCTAATCTATAACAATAACCTAATTAAACATTAAATCCCTTTGAATAAATCCCATCTCCCAACATGCAGATCTACTCAACCATGGTAATAGGTTGATAGATCATGATTTCTTATGGTATGAAATGCAAAGAAAGAGATGAAGACAGAGTGTAGATCTGAAAATGCAATGAAAAATGGTATAGATCTGAGAAAAACCAATGTAAAAGGTTATAGATCTGAAAATGAAAATGAAATACAAAGTAACTGAGAAAAATCTTGGCTATGGCTTATGGGCCGCTCAAGAAATGATCCCTTTATATAGGGAGTCTTCTAGGTCAAAAAAACAGAGTTAATGTGCGATTTGGAGAATATCCGTAATCCGGATCGATCGATCATGCTGGATCGATCAATCTCCTTCCTTTGATTCGTACCACCTCATAGATTCCTTTGAATTATCGATCTTCTTCAGGATCGGTCAATCCTCTTCATGCTTGGTCGATCCTTTTCAGGATCGGTCGATCCCAGAGTATCTCCAAAATCCAATGAAGCGTAAAAACATCCAAAGTTGCTTCGTTTCGCCCATTTTAGCTCCAATGAGGTATAAACTTGTAAAGACACCAAAACTGGCAAGAAAGATACAAAACCTAACTCTAGACTCAATAAAACATGTAAAAACAATAGTAAAAACTAATGAAAATAAAGACTCATCAATTATCCGGCCTGTTGAGAGGCGTACAATTTTTACTGTTAGGCTCAGCTTTTCGCTGGTAAGCCTTAATCGAATTTACGGAATTGGTGCATATTTTTGATCCTCCATAGATGAAATCTACCTGTTTGGTGGGATGGAAGACATCGGATTTCAAACAGCAATTTCTCAGCAATGAGCGAAGTGATTTCTTTGGAGCTGGAGGAGGTGTAGTTACCGACTCCTCTGTGCCCCCACATGCATCCATTCCAGTAAATATGCACGTTACGCGATTTTTTGACGCGGGAGGTGGTGATGCGTCACCGTCCTCCGAGACTGTCTCTTTTATCCGTGAGGGCAGCCATCTCGTCGTCAGTTATTTTGACTTCTTTGCATTTTTCTGCGGCTGCTGCATCCTCTTAGTATTTCCTGGCCATAATTTTTTCAAATTTCTAGCAAGTTATAGTTGCATGACCTTTAGTGTTGTGTATTTTGCAATACTTTATAGGATCAAATTCCGGACCTGGGGTTGGGGCAGGGGTTTTTTCTTTGCCATTGCCTTTGCCTTTTCCTATTTTTACAATCCCAAAGGAATGTTGTCTTTGACTTGGTGGCTCTCTTTTGACCTCTTTTTGCGGGTTTGGGGTGCTCGTTGGGCCCTCTTTACCCTTATCTTTGAAGGCTGTTAGCTCTTCTTTGATCTGAATAAAGTATTTGGCACAGTGCCGCACATCGTCGATCAAGACGGGCAGCCACACCGTTATTTCTTTATGAAATCTAGTGCCGATCCGTAACCCATTTTGTAGGGCTGTGATAGCCAGTTTGTCTTTTAGATTTGCAATTTGAGATTTAATCTCTTTGAATTTTGCTAAGAATGATCTCAGGGTATCATTTCCTTGGTTTAAACGCCAAAGGGATGCCTCTGTTATTTATGTTTCCATGAAAACTCCGTATTGTTTTAGGAATACGGCAGCAAGCTGGTTACATTTATCTATGGAGTTTCCCTCGAGGTTGGCGAACCATTCTAAGGCCGGGCCCACAAGGTGTTTGGCGAACAAACGGCAGTATCCTGGTTTGATTTCTTTGTTGACCAGATATGCTCGTGAGATTTTGAACCCAAACAGCCTTAGATGAGCTATGGGGTCGGTGCTCCCGTTGTATTCAGGAAATCTTAACTTCCCAAAGTCGCGGAGGCGTGTGGAGGCGATCCTGTTAGTAAACGGGGTACGCCTTGTTTCTTTGATCACTCGATTGATTTCGGGAGCTGCACTGATAGCAGTATGCATGGCAGATCGTATCTGTCGCAGATTCGCGTCAGTCCGGGTTGCATATTCTCGGAATGATTAGAGGTCGATCTCATTATTAAGATTAATTCTCGGGTTATTTATTTTCTGTGCAGCTGCCTGCAAAGGTGGCTGCTGCCGTTCAGTTGTTTCAGAGGCTGTCCGAGGATCAGGAGATTTGGTAAACGGCTGTTGTTTGAGGAAATAAAATTCCATGATGGCCTGCCAGATTCGCGGCTGGCCATTATCGGCGGGGGAGATGGCAGTCCTGTTACGCATGACATTCCATTAGATGATGTTGAATTTCTGAACAAAGGTGCTTGAACTACTGACGGGGGAATTCTGGCAGTGTCCTAACGTTTGTTTGGGTCACGAACAGTCCTGCTGTGACTGGTGCTTTTAAAGGCGAAAAGTCCAGAGTTATTCGTGGTGGTGGACTGGTATTTAACCTAGGATATCCAGGCGGACCGGGAGGTCGAGTGGATATCGAAGGGGCATCTGGTCTTGAAGACTTGTTGATGCGGTAAATAAGGTCTCTCTCCTGTTGTTCGATGCGCTGAGCGAGTGCTCTGTTCAAATTTTCCTGGAGGTTAGCCTTTTCTACCAAAGTGCTGAGCATTCTGCTGATTTCCGCTAGCTCATCGTTAAGTTTGTCTAGCGATCTCAGGGGTTTTGGTATGTATCTGATCCCCTGTGATAATTGGTTGAGGAGCACTTGGTGCTTCCTCGCGGATCCATACTGCCGCCTTCCATAAGGGGGTTTTGGCGTGTAGATCTGGTTCCTGCAGTCGGATTACAGAGCATTGCGTCAACTCTGGCTGCGGTTTGGTTTTGTTACGTTGACACAACATGGGCTGCGGTAGTGACTCTAGTCATGTTTGTCCGCGGTGCCATTCTTGCGGTGGAGGTTCCGCTAGGGTTAATGCTAGCTGAACTCCCGTTTAATGGAACGGAAGCGGGTCGCGGACCCGTTTCAGCAATCACTCCAGGGCCACTAGGTTATGACGCCGGGATCGACACTGTATCAGTGTTGTGTGTTGCAGCTCCACAATCTTCTGTTATAGATCATTCGTTTTGAGTCACTTGGACTACAGGCACGGTTATCATGGTGCTGGTAGGTCGCGAAAGGACATTGGTAAGGACTGCAGTCCTTCCGGAGCTGGGGATTATGGTTGATGCCGCACCCATTTGCCCTGATCCGTTTCTTGGGCTCGTGACCATGTTTTCCGATCTGACTGGATCCATTTTGATTTTCTCAAGGAGAAAGAATCTGCTCTGAAGATAGAGATTTTCTATAAACTTGTCCCCACAGACGGCACCAAATTATGGGTGCTAAATACCACAAATTGTATTTTATAAGCGTAAGGACAAATCGAAGGGCTAGACTCTTGTGCAAAGCAACGAATCTTAATAGCTGAATGAATCAAAAGGGATTTTATTGATATGTGATCGGAATTACACAAAGGGAGAATAAAAAAAAAGTAACGAGAGCTCGTGCGAGAGGTCGTAGTATGAATTTCTAGACTAAGAATTAGGTAAAACTAGCTTAGTGAATTTGTTGACTCCGCCATCTTTAAATATGATCTTTTGCTCTAACTTCCTCCTTGAACCTCGACCCTGATCTGATGTAACTTCTTCCGAAATATCCTCCTTATGATCTGACTGTTGTTTGACTTATTCTTACTCAACGTCCTGCAGGAGGTCATATCGCAGCGGGATCCTCGGTAAGCAACAAAATATTGAAGGGTCAAAGTGTCTGTTTAATGCTTTATATGTTTTAAAGTGATAGATTTTTTCACCTTAAAGATTAAAAGTGAAATTTCATTTTATTTAAGTGACTAAAATTTCTACGTTTGGTCATTGTGGGTGCTAAATACCACAAATTGTATTTTATAAGCTTAAGGACAAATCAAAGGGCTAGACTCTCGTGCAATGCAATGAATCTTAATATCTGAATGAATCAAAAGAGATTTTATTAATATGTGATCGGAATTACACAAAGGAAGAATAAACAAGAAGTAACGAGTGCTCGTCCAAGAGGTCATAGTATGAATTTCTAGACTAAGAATTAGGTAAAACTAGCTTGGCGAATTTGTTGACCTCGCCGTCTTTAAATAGGATCTTTTGTTCTAACTTCCTCCTTGAATCTCGTCCCTGATCTGGTGTAACTTCTTTCGAAATATCCTCTTTATGATCTGACCGTTGTTTGACTTATTCTTACTCGACGTCCTGCGGCAGGTCATATCGCGACGGATCCTCGGTAAGTCCTAACTACGCGCTGTGGTCCGTTTTTATAGAAGTTAACGGGCTTATGTCCATATTTGGGCTCAGGTAGGTTTTTGGCAAATATGATCAGGAGTCGGGAGCGAAGCCCGGGTCCAACAGTCATCATAGGGGTTTTTTTTAATTATAGTGTCTGCAAAACATGATCTTATTAAAACAAGTACTAGAATGTCAATATCCTTTACTTGAATTGCCATTAAACTTGTATAACTAGCATAAGTAGACTTTGAGTTCTGTATTTCTCATCGAACCAATTTACTGATAATTTGTCTCTAAAAAGTTTTAAATTTCTCAAAAGAAATCATCAATCGAATATAGCTCTATATTATGTGGTATATGCCAGGTTTCAAATTACTTAAACTTCACTCTCTTTAAGAGGTAAATGACGATTTTAAAAGAATTCAAAAGAATTTAAAACTATTTTTAAGGAGTCATCCATCAACTTAAGCTCTTAATCATGTAGTCTATGCCAGATTTCAAATTACCCAAACTGCATGCTCTCTAAGAGGTAAATAAAGATTTCTTCTTATCTAAACTATTTCTAGGATTTTTTTATGTTGGTTATAATCTACATGTTGCTCTTTACTTAATCATGTAGTCTAGGATTTTTTTATGTTGGTTAAAAACAATGAAGATGATGAGGTTGAAGAGAAATATTCATAAGTACAAGTAACTCCAAGACACAGATGGCCTCAACATCTCAAACTAAAGGTAAATAATTTTACTTGTAGTTTGAGAGTGAGGACCTCTGTCTCTTGGATTTACTTTTACTTATGAATATTTCTCTTCAACCTCATCATCTTCATTGTTTTTAACTGATACATTTTTTAAGAGAAGGTTGATGATCTCTTCTTTAGACAAGCCGGTATATTCTCTTTCTCTCTCTGGTACAGTTTAATGGAGAGAATCATAGATTGTTAATCCTGTTGTTCTTGTGAGGGATAATGCTGGAGTCTATCATGATTTAGAGGGCAACTTACATAATGATTAAGGTCGGAAGCTTGATGCAGAAGGACAACCTATTGTTGAGATCGACGACCAGGCTGATCATGTCGACCGACAGGCAGGTGGCCATGTCTGTCGACACAGAATTCAAGCTGAGGGTCCAGGTCTTGAATATGATAAGGATGACGAGAGAACTCTTGCTGAATACAACATTCCTAATCTGTTTTACTCTAATAGGTCTGCTATATGTTCTCCTCCTTTTCAGATGAATGATTTTGAGTTGAAGCCCCAACACTATGCTCTTGTGGGGCAACATCCATTTCATGGCCTCTCTCACGAACATCCAATGGATCACATTGAGAAGTTTGAAGACTTGGCTTCTAGCATAAAAGCCAAGGGGGTGTCGAAGAATTATCTGTTCTGTAAGCTCTTCCTACACTCACTTGCTGGGGAAGCAACTCGGTGGTTGAAACAATTGAAGCCAGGCTCTTTGACAACATGGAAGGAAACCAAAACTGCTTTTCTGGATAACTTCTATGATGATGCTAAGTCAGAGGACTTAAGAAACCTGATCTCACAGTTTACTCAGGGTCCTAGTGAAACTTTTAAGGCTACTTGGTTGAGGTTTAAAGCTTATCAGAGAGATTGTCCACACCATGGTTTCAATGAAGTTCAGCTTTTGAGAACTTTCTTCAGTGGTACTGATTAGAGCTATCAGATTGTTTTGGATGCTGCCAGCAATAGGACCTTCAATAAGCTCCATTGCTTCCTCCAGCGTGTTGCTTATGAAGTCTCCCCTACTGACTGTATCCATAGCCATTTGGTATTCACTTTCCACTCCGTTGTAACAAAAGTTCATCCTGTCCGACCCGGTATAACTTGGAGGGAGACAGTCCCTTAAGTATTCCTTGTAGCGTTCCCAAGCCTCATAGAAAGACTCGGTACCAGCTTGGTGGAATGTGGCTATTTTATTCTTCAACGCTGCGGATCTTGCTCACCTAAGGTAACCTTTCACAGAGGGATTTGCTGTCTCTGCACGGCATCTGCTCTCAACGCAGGAGCCACGTCATCATTGAGAGGTGATCGGTCAGCCAATCCCTCTCTCTCTCTGCTGTCATACACCCACACCATCTATAATTGGGAGAATGTTTCTTTGATTATTAGGGTCAGTGATAACACCACATTTAGCATGTTTTTATCAGCCTTTTTATCATGCCTTAGTATAGATTTTAGCCATTGTACATACCATTTTATGCATTTATCCTTCATATATGATGTTTTAGTGTTTTGTATAGGCATTGTATGCATTTTGCATATTTGGGGTCTTATCATGTGCTTTTGGAGTTGATTGGAGCATGCATAGATTTTGGGCTCATGAAGTGAAGTTTTGTCAAGCTGCTGGACTAAGGAGGATGTGCAGTGAAGATTTATGGACAGAGTGAGGATTTGCAGAGAAGACAGATGACCACTCACTGCCCACACGACTGCCCACTCGACCTGCCTACTCGAGTGACCACTCACTGCCCATATGACTGCCCACTCGACCAGCCTACTAGAGTGACCACTCACTGGCCAATCACCACCCACTCGACCACCCCACTCGACTGTTGGGTCGAGTGGCCACTCTCCGACTATTTTTCCTAAAACCTCGGATCTTTGTTAAAACTTGTTTGTCACTTAGTATAAAAGGGGCCTGATTATGTTAACATCAGGAACCAAGTAGTACCCACTAGTACCAAGTAGAATCGCCGTTTTTAGGATAATCTAGGTTTATCTCTTAGTTTTCTCTCTCTCTTGTTCTTCATTTTTGCAACTTTGTAACTTTGATAACTTTTAATAAAATCAGTATTTGCACTTTATTTCTCCTTCACTCTTTATCATCTGATCATAAGCTATCACATATGTTTCTTTTTGATATTTCTGGGTTTTGGACCCAAGTTGTGATCATGGTGAGTGAGTAGTTTTACTTGGGGTGTTTGGGGGTGGAATAGGCTAGATTCATTATATATTGTTATGGGTTAGATAGGTTGAACATCACTCAGTTGCGATTCCCTTTTGGGTGAGTGATTTTAATGCTTATTCTTCCTTGATCAAGGAGAACATGATTTTAGATGGTCTCATGAGCACGACCCATGCCTTGAGCCATTGGATAGACTTTTTCTGGGGTTTAGAGTACAATAGCGTGAGGGTGGATGCATCAGACATTGATTTATGTCACGACTCCACCTATTCACTTATTATGATCTCTTCTCGACTTAAATAGACTAAATCTTCATGCCTGATCGGATCAACTCACACTATGCTGACCGAGTTGGATCTTGAGGCTCTCTACCATGACTCATGGATTGAGCTGGCTATGAAGTCTGTTGTCTAGGGTTTTCCTGTGATGAAATTGCATATTGATACCCATAGTATTATTTCATGTTTTCAAACCCATGATTCCACCCCTGAGATCCCTATTGCTTTCCCATAGTTTTAATTGTTCTTTGCAATCGTTAATTTAGTGATTTCTCAACAGTTACTATAGCACTCGACCTCACCACTCGATCAGTGTGGTCGAGTAGTCAAAGTTTGTGTGATTCTGCTTGCTTAGTTCCACGATGTGTTAAAGTGTGACAGACTTTGACATCTCTAGTATAATTGTAGTTCATTTAGCTATTTAGTGAACCCACCCCCTTTTGATAAATTTACTTAAATAGCTAGCTTTAATCATCTACTAGTTGCTGTAGACCACTCTTGATTGGTTCGACAAGTTACACACCCCTTACCACTATACTTCAATAGATAAACCTGTGTTTTTGTCTCTCTGTGCTCAGGCTGATAGTTTTACTGTCAACTTGTGCTATACACCTTGACAGGCTAAAAATGCTAGTTTGAATTTGGCGACGTTGCCAGTTTTGAGTGTTTTTGTCTGCACAATTAGTAGTTTAAGGCTTACTAAATCAAGTCTGTTACTTTTCAAAGTCCAGTTACTGATTGAGTTTTGAAATTTTGTCTGTTTTGCATCAGGTACTATAGCGCTCGACCCCCACTCGACCTTACCACTCGAGTACTAAATCGAGTCACTACTTCTCTGAATGCAAACCCGTTCTCATGGCAGCCAAAGCCCAATCCAGTTACTTGATCAATACATCGCATCAATCAGCATACTCGTCAAGCCACACCTGCACCTGCTACCCCCATTATTGCACAACCAGTTCCATAGACACTTGTAGTAATGGCTAAACAAGTTCCTCAGCCAAGGGTGATTGGAGCAGGAGACGCTCCAAACACTCACTCTAAGAGGTAGGGAATCATAGCTCTGCCAATCAACAACAATAACTTCAAAATCAAGACGGGTTTGATCTCCATGGTGGTCCAAAACCACAAATTTCATGGACTTCCTATGGAGAACCCGCTTGCACATTTGGACCATTTTGATAGATTGTGCGAGCTCACCAAGATCAATGGGATCTCAGAGGATAGCTTCAAGCTACGCCTCTTTCCATTCTCTTTCGGTGACAAAGCTTCCTACTGGGAATGAGCACTGCCTCAAGGCTCTATAACCACCTGGGAAGACTGCAAGTAGGCTTTCCTGCTGAAGTTCTTCTCTATGTCAAGGACTGCCAAGTTCAAGAACAAAATCTCCAGCTTCACTCAGAGGACCAATGAGAGTTTCTCTGAAGCATGGGAGAGATTCAAGGAGTACACAACCCAGTGTCATCACCATGGTTTCTCTAAAGAATCACTGCTTAGTATGCTATACAGAGGAGCAAGCCCAAAGATTAGGATGTTGTTGGACACTGCCAGCACTGGCTACTTCCTCAACAGAGATGTTGTAACTGGCTTCGAGCTAGTGGAGAACCTTACAATCTCTGATGGCAACTACAGTGAGGATTTTGATAGATCTATCAGAGGATCATCTTTGTCATCTAATAAGACGAAGCAAGAGATTCAGTCTCTTAGTAACAAACTTGACAAGCTCATCCTTGCTCAGCAGAAATTTGTGAACTTTGTGGGTGAAGCTTCTGCTACTCAGGCTCAGGAAGGTGAAGACAATTCGGTTGAAAAGATCATGTACATACAGAATCAAGCTGGATTCAATAGAGGGTACATCAACTATAGGAACAATCCTAATCTCTCCTAAAGGCATCCCAACGTAGCCAACCCTCAAGATCAAGTCTACCCAACTCAGAACCTAGGCCCGATAAGCCTTTTGTGCCAACTACTCTAGCCAATCCACCTGGATTTGCTCCAAGACCAGCTCAGCCAGTTGATGGTGACCTTAAGCCCCTTCTACTCCAACTTCTTCAAGGCCAGAGTACTGCTACTCAAGAGATGTCAAAGAGGTTCACTGAACTCAGAACCCACATCGATTGCTCCTATGATGATATGAACCATAAGATTTAGGTTCTCAATAGCCGACTGAAATTTGTTGAGTGTAATGTTGCATCAGCCACTACAAAGACCACAAGCCCACTTCCTGGCAAAGCTGTGCAGAACCCTAAAGAACCTGCAACTCTCTATGCAGTGAGCACAGCACCAGCCCTCCATCTACTTCCTTTCAAGAAGAGGTTTTCAAACATCATTGAGGACAGGGATACTCAAGTTGGGGAGGCAGTCTTTCGATCTGCTGATGAAATTAGCTCGGGCACTGTAGCACTCGACCACACCACTCGAATGAGTGGTCTAGTGGAACCAGAAACTGCAAAGGAGAAGCGGATAATGGACCTGCATGCGATGATGACAAGTCCTTTCCCAGGAAGGTTCAAATCTGAGATTGAGAAGGAGTATACCATTATGATTGAGGAAAAGCTATTAGAGCTGGAAGCAACTATGACTTGGGAAGAAGCTGTGAAGTCATTAGGACCATTTGAGAGTGGTTTAAGAAAAAGAGCCTTGAAGAAAATTCAAGAAAAGAGGATTGCAGCAGTTAAGAGTTATGAGTGAAAGGTAATCACTAAGCAGGAGGTCTTAGTACAAGAAAAGTTGGAAGATCCTAGATCTTTCACAATACCCTGCTCCATCAGAAACCAGACTTTCAAGAACTCTCTGTGTGATCTGGCTGCTTCAGTGAGTATAATGCCATTGACTGTGGCAGAGAAGCTTGGATATCACAAGCTTTTACCCAGCACGATGTCTCTAGTCTTAGCTGATAGAAGTATCAGGCATCCACATGGTTTGATGGAGAATGTTCCAGTGAGGATAGGCCCTATAGCGATCCCCACAGACTTCATAGTGATAAAGATGGAAGAAGAGCCAATGGACACCCTTATACTAGGCAGACCATTCTTGGCATCCTCTTGACCTGTTATTGACACCAAAAGTGGTGAAATTGTTCTTCGAACCGGCAATGACTTGGTGATGCGTTTTGACACCTCTTCCGGCTTGAAGAACCCAACTTTTGAAAGATAGCTCTTCTTCATGGAAGAAGCTGAGCGTTATTAAAAAACAAACTTTGGAAAGTTTGAACAGTACTCTCAGACACCATCCAGACCCCCAGGGTTCACAGCCACCATGGGTAGTCACTCTGATGGAGCAGGGCACAAGTTTGATGTGTTTGTAGCAGAAGGTGACCTTGATGAAGACAGCACATGGCACACTCGACCGGCACAATCGACTAGACACTTGAGTGGCCATTCTAGTCCTCAACAAAGAGCACAGCGGACCCCTACAAAACCACCTGGTTTGATTTGGTACTCGGACCAGGAATAGTTTTGTACAGGGAAAAGCAACTCGACATACCCACTCACAACACCAGGATCAGATAAGAGCACAATCCTGGCTTTAAAAGGTGTTGTTGTTGAGTTGGCAGAGAAGGTGGAAAATCTTGAGAAGGAAGTTCTGAAGCTCAAGGAGGCTCAAAAGCCTCCAGAAGGACAGAGGATGAGGATCAGGCCACAAGGAATGAGTGATAGATTCTATCATTCCAGCAAGGTATCATTCCTCATACCAAAGAAGCCAAGTCCACAGGGGTTAGCACAGCCTCTCCAGACCCTTCCACCTGCCTAAACAGAGTGAGAGTCAAGCTATGTGACTCTAAACAAGCTCACTTGGGAGGAATTCCCATGCTTATTATTGCATATACTTGCTTTTAATTTATCTTAAATTTTTATAAATGTTGTTATTTTTGATGTGTTTTCTTAGTATTGTGAGTTTCAGGAAAGTATATGAATTGAGTATGAGTCAAAGTGGAGTTTCAAAAGGGTCAGTCCAAAATTTATTTTCTCACTCAACCACACCACTCGACCCCCAGGTTGAGTGGCCCAGGTTTTATTTGAAATCTCAGTTTTTAATCTCAGCCGTTCATTTGAAATTACTCCATCTCTTTAATACTCACTCGACTTCTTCTTCTTCATTCTTCACGCGATTTTATCTCTCTAAACCGGAAAATCTCCAACTTTTCTCTAAATTCTTTTGCAAAAATCATCAAAGTTTTTCATCAAATCGGCATCATGTCACACTATTCTCAGGGTTCAAAAACTCACTTGTAAGTTTTTAAACAATTTTGAACTCGTTTTTGCGAAAATCTGGGTCCAAACTTTTTGATATTCTTTGAAACTTTTCATCAAATTTTTAGCTTGCATGTGGGAAAAATCGGTTGATAAGAGTATCATAAGGAATCGGAAGAAGTATGCATTGATTTCTATGGTTGAAATTGCTATAAATTGAAATTTTGTTCTTGGTGATGAACTTGAAATTTTCAAAAACATTAGTGAAACCTTAGGACAAATTTTGGTTTAGCTATTGCTTGTTTGATGATTAGAGAACCCACATTTATCCTCATTTTTGAAATTGAACAAATTGTAGAATCATTGAAACCATGCATAGGAAAAACGAACTGAAACTTGATGAATTTTGAAAATTGATGACTTTGAGTTGTTTGATTCATTGCTAAGCTTGAAATGAAACGAGTAAGAGTGTTAATTTAGTTACTTGATCAAGCACTCGGTTTAGTGAAGTTGGGCGAAAAATTTATTTGGAAAATGTTTAGCCCACTCGAGTAGTTTGGTCGAGTGGTCCAAATTTTTGCTAAATTTTCATTTTTTTTTATTTATTTCAGGTACTCTGGCAACACAAGGTTAAGGGCAACGAGAAGCCAAACCGCTGCGAGAGCCACACGAGCCGGAGCTACTCGACCATCTGGGTCACGGCTAGACAAGGCTAAGGACAAGAGGGTTCAAGAAGAAGAATCAGTGAGAAAGGATAGTGAGGAGGAGACTGGTTCTGATAACCAGAAGAGAACCAAGCTGAGATCTCTAAGGAAGCTAAGCTCATTTCCATCCTTGAGAGGGTGACATTCCTTGGGACTAGGTACCCATATCGCCCCACCATGCAAGCTTTGGGAATTTGCAGAGAGGTGGAAAAGGTCTATGAGTCTGCTGACATCGTAGGACTTGCCCACAACCCACGTGATGATTTCAAGACTGAGACCTGCCACTTCTTGGTAACAGTGGATCTCCACCTCTACGAGACGAGAGGCATGGCTGGTACAGCAGAGATGGGGCATGTGACCTTCAGAGTTAGAGGGATAGAGTATCAGCTACCACTCAGTGTGGTTGATATAGTTTTTGACTTCCGCAGAGGAGCAGGGCAAGCTCAAGATTTTGAGAAGAAAGAGCTCAATGAGTTGTGGTTAGAGCTTGGAGGAAGGGAACACTATCAGTCTGCTAAAGCTAAGAGCAGTGAGATCAGGCACCCAGCGGTGAGATATCTCCACAGGACCCTCGCAAACACAATGTTTGCAAAGAAGTCCACAGGCCCAGTGAATGAGAGCGAGCTGAAGATGCTTGACAAGGCTCTTTGTGATTACCTCATCTATTCATCTAAGGGGAACAGAGCCAATGGGATTGAGATGCGAGGTGAAAAAGCCTTCAAAGGGAAGTCCATTATCTTGGTGAGGCATCTCATGAGCTATAGAGTGAATGCCATCAAGAATGACAAGATGTTGAACAAGGCAGAGTTCACTGTGGGAGGCATAGTTACTCCATTTTTGAAAGCTGATGGAGTTGAGCTAATATCCACGCCTACACCATACACTCTGATGGACATGGATCACATGAGAGACACCCAGACCATTGGTGCAAAGGTTGGAGAGAAGTATATCTATAACTTCTCTCACCCAAGGAGCAGCAAGGCCAAGATCCTACTACCTTATGGAGGTTTACCCAAGATCTATGCAGAGGAAGGTGACCATAGCGTCTCCTTTGTACCACCAGCCAGAGATCTCTACTTCTCTGATAAGGGAGCTAGGCTCCAGGATGATGAGCCGTTTCAGAACTTCATGGATAGTGTACAAGCTTCAGAGAGATTCTACTTTTAAGAGGCTGAGTGCAAAAGCCTCAAGGAGGCCAACCATAAGATCTCCACGCTTCAGAAGTGGTGCAAGTGGCAGGATAAGCAATTCAGTAAGTTAAGAGTGGAATGAAAGCCACATTGAAGGAGCTCACCAAGCGGTTAGTAGCTACTGAGAAGAAGTTGAGTTCTGGCTCATCAAGGACCTCAGCTGAATAAAGGGAGAGAAAGAGGCGCCCAGATCAGCCCATAGAGGACTTGGAGCATTCATCACCAGACTCCACAGATCAGACGGCTCAAGCTGGGCAAACAGACGGAGCCACTTGACCAGCTGGGTCGAGTGAACCACTCGAGTGCTATACAGGATTTGATCATAGAGCACCAATCGCGCCTTACCCGTCTTATGATCAAGGTGCACAGTTTCCATCTTACCCGGGGCACTATCAGAGCATACCACCCGACCACGCTGGGTCGGGTGTACCATTCGCGCCTGCCCACTCGACTGCCTACTCGAGTGGACCAGTCAAGTCACACCCCGAAGCTGATCCTCCCACCACCTCAGTACCAGCTTACACCCAGGAGAGCATGGAGGCTAACACTGATGTCTTCTTCACTCCACAAGAATGAGGTACCACCCCACTTCCTTATCACTGTATATACCATTGCATTTTTTGTACTTTTTGTTTTAGTCTCTCAATTCATCTCTTGAATTTATTTTACACAAGGGACTGTGTAATTTAAGTTTGGGGGAGGGTTTGAGAGACGATTTTGACATATCTTTTGTTTTCTTATTCAAATTTACATCATATATGTACATTGAAAAAACCTAAAAATTTGAAAATTTTCAAAAAAATATTTCACAAAAACAGAGTGTCATGTAGTTGCATTTTTATTTTAGGATTGAGTTTTAGTATATCGCTTAGGATTGTACATATGCATAGGGGATGATGATGAGTTAAACCGTAAAAAGCTTAAGAACCAAACATATAATTTCAATGCCACAGTTATGAGTTCTCTAATGCATTCACCTAAGTTTGGAACATAAGGTTGCACCTTGCTTGGAATTTGGATTTATCCCTCTCACTTGGTTGAAGCTTGTAGTGATTTGTCAAAATATCCCTATGAATTAGAACCTAATTTGAAAAAACTTAATTATCATGATATGCTCTAAAACTTTAACTCATGGATACCTCAAAATACTTGGATTTTCTTTCACCTTTTACCACTCTTGCTAATCCAAGTAGCAGTCTCCACCATTGAGACAGTTCCACAAAAACCAAACCCAAAACTTCATTTCAGACCATACATTAATTTTGAGAGAAGTGAGGCCTATTTCCGGATTGAATTAGAGAGAAAGTGTTAGGTTTTGCCAACAGGAGTAGCCTCTCATGTAGTCTCTAGTTCACAATTTTTGAACCAGATTTAGGCTAAGAGTTTGGATAAGTTGGGGGTTTGAGTCTGAGAAAAGAAAAAAGAGGAAAGAGTATGCTAAAAATTGTATAAACCTTTGGAGAGGATAAGTATGAGTCTAGTAAAGGATTTGGAAGAAAAAAAAAGGAAAAAAAAAGATAAGAGTTGGCTTAGTGAAAGAAAAGAAACGAATTGTATACATACCCACTCGACCACTCGACTCGACCATGGTCGAGTCATAGCTTAGTGAAAAAAATTAAAAATCTCAAATCCGCTAGAAGTAAAAAGTGTAAAGTACCCTCTCCTTAGAAGGAAAACAGAAAATCGATCCTTGAGTCAAGAAAAAGAAAAAAAATCTTTTAAGTACAAGGGTAAAACTAGGATCAGTTTATGGGGTCTAGAGTTAGGAGAGTCATTGGTTCTTCATGGGTAGATGATAGTCTGCTCTTATATGCACCAGTTGGCTCTACCTTTAGCATTCTCTTATAATTCAATCCATTTCATTGAGAGATCCTGATACATGCGCTTAAATCAGAGGAAGAAGAGATCATTTTTATCTCTTAAAACTTGTCCCTCAACCAAATGAGTTAAAGTTATTCCATATCATGATTCACCAGTTCGTGCTTAATCAATGTTAAAGGGATAGTTTGCTTTGAATGTTTGCTTGTGGCTGAGTCTTAGTGTTAAATTTGTTGTGATGAGTATGGCTAAAGCTTTTAAGTAGAACTTCTGTGAATTGCATTTTAGAACTATTAACTGTGACATTGACATTAGAGATTTGGTTAGTTTTTTTAGGTTCTGAGTCCCCACTTTTCACACTACTCCTTTCATCTTATTCTTTATATTTGTTTTAGGGCAAGCAAAGGGTAAGTTTGGGGGAGTTGATAACACCACATTTAGCACGTTTTTACCAGCCTTTTTATCATGCCTTAGTATAGATTTTAGCCATTGTACATACCATTTTATGCATTTATCCTTCATATAGGATGTTTTAGTGTTTTGTTTAGGCATTGCAAGCATTTTGCATATTTGGGGTCTTATCAGGTGTTTTTGGAGTTGATTGGAGCATGCTTGGATTTTGGGCTCATGAAATGAAGTTTTGTCAAGCTGCTGGACTAAGGAGGATGTGCAGTGAAGCTTTATGGAAAGAGTGAGGATTTTCAGAGATAACAGATGGCCACTCACTGCCCACACGACTGCCCACTCAACCTGCCTACTCGAGTGACCACTCACTGACCACTCACTGCCCACACGACTTCCCACTCAACCTGCCTACTCGAGTGATCACTCACTGGCCAATCACCGCCCACTCGACCAGCCCACTTGACTGCTGGGTCAAGTGGACACTCTCCAACTATTTTTCCTAAAAACTCGGATCTTTGTTAAAAGTTGTTTTGTCGCTTAGTATAAAAGGCTGATTATGTTAACATCAGGAACCAAGTAGTACCCACTAGTACCAAGTAGAATCGCCGTTTTTAGGATAATCTAGGTTTATCGCTTAGTTTTCTCTTTCTTGTTCTTCATCTTGTTCATCATTTTTGCAACTTTGTAACTTTGATCACTTTTAATAAAATCAGTACTTGCACTTTATTTCTTCGTCACTCTTTCTCATCTGATCATAAGATATCAAATATGTCTCTTTTAGAGATTTCTGGGTTTTGGACCCAAGTTGTGATCATGGTAAGTGAGTAGTTTTACTTGGGGTGTTTGGGGTGGAATAGGCTAGATTCATTATATATTGTTGTGGGTTAGATAGGTTGATCATCACTCAGTTATGATTCCCTCTTGGGTGAGTGATTTTAATGCTTGTTCTTCCCTGATCAAGGAGAACACGATTTTAGATGGTCTCATGAGCATGATCCATGCCTTGAGCCATTAAATAGACTTTTTCCGGGGTTTAGAGTACAATAGCGTGAGGGTGGATACATCAGACATTGATTTATGTCATGACTCCACCTATTCACTTGTTATGAACTCTTCTCGACATGAATAGACTGAATCTTCATGCCTGATCCGATCAACTCACACTATGCTGACCGGGTTGGATGTTGAGGCTCTCTACCAAGGCCCATGGATTGAGCTGGCTATGAAGTATATTGTCTAGGGTTTTCCTGTGATGAAATTTCATATTGATACCCATAGTAGTATATCATGTTTTCAAACCCATGATTCCACCCCTGAGTTCCCTATTGCTTTCACATAATTTTAATCATTCTTTGCAATCGTTAATTTAGTGTTTTCTCAACAGTAACTGTAGCACTCGACCTCACCACTCGATCAGTGTGGTCGAGTAGTCAAAGTTTGCGTGATTCTGTTTGCTTAGTTCCATGATGTGTTAAAGTGTGATAGACTTTGACATCTCTAGTATAATTGTAGTTCATTTAGCTTTATAGTGAACCAACCCCCCCCCTTTTGATAAATTTACTTGAATAGCTAGCTTTAATCATCTACTAGTTGTTGTAGACCACTCTTGATTGGTTTGAAAAGTTACACACACCTTACCACTATACTTCAATTGATAAACCTGTGTTTTTGTCTCTGTGTGCTCAGGCTGATAGTTTTACTGTCAACATGTGCTATACATCTTGACAGGCTAAAAATACTAGTTTGAATTTGGCGCTGTTGCCAGTTCTGAGTGTTTTTGTCTGCACAATTAGTAGTTTAGGCCTTACTATATCAAGTCTGTTACTTTTACAAGTCCAGTTACTGATTGAGTTTTGAAATTTTGTCTGTTTTGCATCAGGTACTGTAGCACTCGACCTTACCACTCGAGTACTCAATCGAGTCACTACCTCTCTGAATGCAAACGCGTTCTCAAGGCAGCCAAAGCCTAATCCAGTTACTTGATCACATACATCGCATCAACCAGCATACTTGTCAAGCCACACCTGCACCTGCTACCCGCATTCCTGCACAACTAGTTCCAGAGACACCTGTAGTAATTGCTGAACAAGTTCATCAGCGTAGGGTGATTGGAGCAGGAGACGCTCCAAACACTCACTCTCAGAGGCAGGGAATCATAGTTCCTCCATCAGCAACGATAACTTCAAGATCAAGATGGATTTGATCTCCATGGTGATCCAGAATCACAAATTTCATGGACTTCCTATGGAGAACCCGCTTGCACATTTGGACCATTTTGATAGACTATGCGAGCTCACCAAGATCAATGGGATCTCAGAGGATAGCTTCAAGCTATGCCTCTTTCCATTCTCTCTCGGTGACAAAGCTTCCTACAGGGAACGAGCATTGCCTCAAGGTTCTATAACCACATGGGAAGACTGCAAGAAGGCTTTCCTGCTGAAGTTCTTCTCTATGTCAAGGACTGCCAAGTTCAAGAACGAAATCTCCAGCTTCACTCAGAGGACCAATAAGAGTTTTTCTGAAGCATGGGAGAGATTCAAGGAGTACACAACCCAGTGTCATCACCATGGTTTCTCTAAAGAATCACTGCTTAGTATGCTGTACAGAGGAGCAAGCCCAAAGATTAGGATGTTGTTGGACACTGCCAGCACTGGCTACTTCCTCAACAGAGATGTTGTAACTGGCTTAGAGCTAGTGGAGAACCTTGCAATCTCTGATGGCAACTACAGTGAGGATTTTGATAGATCTATCAGAGGATCATCTTTGTCATCTAATAAGACGAAGCAAGAGATTCAGTCTCTTAGTGACAAACTTGACAAGCTCATCCTGGCTCAGCAGAAATCTGTGAACTTTGTGGGTGAAGCTTCTGCTACTCAGGCTTAGGAAGGTGAAGACAATTCGGTTGAAAAGATCATGTACATACAGAATCAAGCTGATTCAATAGAGGGTACATCAACTATAGGAACAATCCTAATCTCTCCTATAGGAATCCCAACGTAGCCAACCTTCAAGATCAAGTCTACCCAACTCATAACCCAGGACAGAACAAGCCTTTTGTGCCAACAGCTCCAGCCAATCCACCTGGATTTGCTCCAAGACCAGCTCAGCCAGCTGATGGTGACCTTAAGCCTCTTCTACTCCAACTTCTATAAGGCCATGGTACTGCTACTCAAGAGACGTCAAAGAGGTTCACTGAACTCAGAACCCATATTGATTTCTCCAATGATGATTTGAACCATAAGATTGAGGTTCTCAATAGCAGACTGAAATTTGTTGATTCTAATGCTGCATCAGCCTCTACAAAGACCACAGGCCAACTTCTTGGAAAAGTTGCGCAGAATCCTAAGGAACCTGCAACTCTATATGTAGTGAGCACAGCACCAGCCCTCCATCTTCTTCCTTTCAAGAAGAGGTTTTCAAACGTAACTGAGGACAGTGATACTCAAGTTGGGGGGGAGGGGGGGAGTCTTTCAATCTGCTGCTAAAATTAGCTCAGGCACTGTAGCACTCGACCACACCATTCAAGTGAGTGGTCGAGTGGAACCAGAAACTGAAAAGGAGAAGCGGATAATGGACCAACATGCGATGATGACAAGTCCTTTCCCAGGAAGGTTTAAATCTGAGATTGAGAAGGAGTTTGCCATTATGCTTGAGGAAGAGCTATTAGAGCTGGAATGACTTAGGAAGAAGTTGTGAAGTCATTAGGACCATTTGAGAGCGGTTTGAGAAAAAGAGCCTTGAATAAAATTCAAGAGAAGAGGATTACAGCTGTTAAGAGTTATGAGTGTAAGGTGATCACTAAGTAGGAGGTCTTAGTACAAGAAAAGTTGGAAGATCCTGGATCTTTCACAATACCCTGCTCCATCAGAAATCAGACTTTCAAGAACTCTCTGTATGATATGGGTGCTTCAGTGAGTATAATGTCATTGACTGTGGCAGAGAAGCTTGGATATCACAAGTTTTTACCCAGCTCGCTGTCTAGTCTTAGCTGATAGAAGTGTCAGGCATCCACATGGTTTGTTGGAAAATGTTCCAGTGCGGATAGGCCCCATAGAGATCCCCACAGAGTTCATAGTGATGAAGATAGAAGAATGGACCCCCTTATACTAGGCAGACCATTCTTGGCATCCTCTGGAGTTGTTATTGACACCAAAAGTGGTGAAATTGTTCTTCGAACCGGCAATGACTTGGTGATGCGTTTTGACACCTCTTCCGGCTTGAAGAACCCAACTTTTGAGAGACAGCTAATCTTCATGGAAGAAGCTGAGTGTTATGAAAAGACAAACTTTGGAAAGTTTTAACAGTACTCTCAGACACCATTCAGACCCTCAGGGTTCACAGCCACCATGGGTAGTCACTCTGATGGAGTAGTGCACAAGTTTGATGCGTTTGTAGCAGAAGGTGACTCTGATGAAGACAGCACATGGCACACTCGACCAGCCCACTCGAATAGTCACTCGAGTGGCCACTCAAGTCCTCACCAGACAGCACAGCCGACCCCTACGAAACAACCTGGTTTGATTTGGTCGATCATGCACAAAGTAGGATCGATCGATCCAAAAAAATCGGTCAATCTCAGAGACGAAAATAAATAAAAAATGCAGAAAATAAAATATCCTATACCAGGTCTAAAACTTAGATCTAGAGGCAACAATTACTACTCGGCAACGGTGCCAAAAACTTGATGTAGTATCAGGTTTTACCCAAACCAAAAGTTCTCACAAGTGCGCGGTTGTGCCCAGTAGTATAATGGTGGGATCGTATCCACATAGAGTAAAGTGCACTTTAGATCTGTAGATCTAAATAGAGGTAAGATGAAGAATATTAAATGTTGTCACAAAAGTAAATCCGAATATAAATATGAACATATTAAAAAGGAAATAAAAATTAATTAAAACAAATGTTGGGATCTGGGAAATTGCAGGGATTTAATTAGTAGTTTAATGATCTAGATCTAGATATAGAACCCAAAATACAATGAACAAAATAAACCACCTCTCGTATGTGAATATTATCTTGGTTAAAATCCGCTGGGGATCCTATGCCAGCATTTCTTTAGCGGGTTTTGATATTGTTCACTTGCAGATCCAACATCGACTCTCGTCGGCTGATGATCTCAAGCCTATAAAATACCGATTCGGGGTAAAATAAACATGCGCTAGCTAAATTATAAAACCCTATAAATCATTTGATAGATTCGTCTACCTAACAAAATCATTAGTTTTATAGAAATTGAGATCTAATAATTATAACCCTAATCTATAACAATAACCTAATTAAATATTAAATCTTTTTGAATATATCCCATCTCCCAACAAGCAGATCTACTCAACCATGGCAATGGGTTGATAGATCATGATAAAATATAACATGCAATGCAAAGAACGAGATGAAGACAGAGTGTAGATCCAATGATTCAATGAGAAAATAGTATAGATCTGAAAATATCCAAGAAAAAGTTTACAGATCTGAAAATGAAATGAAAATACAAAGAAAATGGTAAAAATCATGTCTAGGTATTCTAGGCCGTTCAGGAAATTATCCCTTTATAAAGGGACGTCTCTAGGTTAAAAATCAGAGTAAATGCTCGATTTGGAGAATATTCGTGATCGGGATCGATTGATCCGGTTTGGACTGATCGATCTTCTTCCTTTGGATCGTGCCACCTCATAGATTCCTTTGACTGACAGATCCTCTTCTGAATCGGTCGATCTTCTTGCATGGTCGATCTTCTTCTGGATTGGTCACTCCCAGAGTATCTCCAACAATCCCTTGAAGTTTAAGAACATCAGAAGTTGCTCCATTTTGTCCATTTTAGCTCCAATGAAGTAATAACCTGTTAAGACACCAAAACGGACCAGAAGGACACAAAACCTAACTCTAAACTCAATAAAACATATGAAATCTATAGTAAAAATAAGTAAAAATAAAGACTCATCATTAGACGAGAAATCTTATCGAATATAATGGGCGGTTGATGTACTCCCCGGAAACGGCGCCAAAAGTTTAATGTGTGTCAGGGTTTCATTTAGAACAACACAATGAAATAAATGCAAGTGCACAGCAAATCAGTAGGAGTACCTAAGGTATTGATCCCACAGAGAGTAATTGAAACAACCCAACCTTTTTCTTTCTCGATAATAATATTCCCATAAATTTAAAAACCTCTAACACTAATTACATTAAACAATTCACGAAAATCACATCCATTTAAATAATTCAGCTTAACCAGTTTAAACCAAAATTCTGCAATAAAATAAATAAACAATAAATCCTAGTATGTCATCCCCTTTCTACAGCCATGGTCTCATGGGCTATAGCAAGCTAAAAAATTTCTGCATCATTAGGAAGATATACATCAGTATTTAATAAATACTGCTGAGGCGATCAACCCGTCTCAAAGCTATACACACAAACACAGGCCAACAATATTTTCCTAGCATAAATATGCTTACATGATTCAGCAACCAACACAGCAGTTACTCCATATATTTAATTTCAACAATTTCAGCAATTTATTTCAACATAGATTTATTCCATCATTTCGACAATTTAATTCATAGCAATTAATTAATTAGTTAGGAAATTAATTAATTAATTTAATTCAACAAGAAGTCAAATCTACAACTCATCAAATCAACCAATCAACAAAACATCAACCTAGCACAAATCTATTAAACTAGGAATAATCCATAAAACCCGGATAAGCCACGGTACTGCACTCACCTTAACCAAAAGTAGCAACTTCCGCAACTTTCTAGAATTCCCCGGAATATCTAAAAACCTTAGCGTTGTTCTCAACTTCTCCAAAATTGCAACTAAGTCCCCAGACTTTTTGACCTTTTCAAAGCAGCCCCATAACTTTATATCTTTTCAATTTAACCCATCAAATTCTGATTCAACGGAAACAACCCAAACTTTTTGATTCTCCTTTTCAACATCCCATATTTTATTTTGTTTAAATATAATCTATAAAACTCGGCTCTTTAACCCTAAAACACTAAAGAAATATTGAGTATCCTTAGCGCCCGTAAAATGCTGTTTAACGATACAATAACGGTTTTGATGTGATATGGTAGCGACCATGATAATAGGTAGAGGGGTCAAACATAGCATTGTGTAGGTGTGATATTTAATGTAGAGGTATTATAGCGTATTTCCTTATGCAATGTTATAATATTTAATAGCGAATATATTTTGTTATTAATTATCTAGTTACAACATTTTAGAACTGTTACTTGTAATCTTACAATGACATTTCTTCAATTAACATAACATTTGTATTATGCAATATCTTTTTGTTTTGTTTCATATACCTAGTTCTCATTTCATTCAGTTAATTATCTAAAAACGCAATATACTTAATTAAAGGGAAAAATAAAATTACATCACATGAACCAACATAAAGTTTTACAACATTAGTTTCTAACTTAAAACAAAGCATAGCCTCAAAATTAACATCATTAGTTTCATAAAAAACATGAGATTTGTTTTATGAAGTTACTCTAAACTGAATATCTGCACCGGCATTTGAAGACCTTTTCTTTTTCTTGTAGAATCAGAGGAGCTCTTTCTATTTTCTTCAACTTCTGCACCAGGTTCATCTAGTATGTAAAGGATGTTTGAGCGCTTCCCAAGGAAACCTAGAGATCCAAGAAAAAGCAAGTCTCAATCAGATATAAAAATTCAAGAAAGATATTTTGCAATACTAACTTCCCGTTAAATCACTTGATTGCTTAAGCTTTAATTACATGTTGAAAAAGAATGAGAGAATATACATACAAAGGTGATAGAATGCATAAGTATACGTATAAGAATTCAAAACCTGTATTAGATCATAAAATAAGAAAGGGATAAGTGGAAGAAAGCTGATGTATTACCTGAACAGCCTTTCCCGAATAATCATTTTTCATCTCTCGAGCAATAACATGCTGTGATACAAAGAAGATTCAGTAAACTTAACTCATCAATCAACCTCCAACATCACCTGTTACAAGAAGCTAACACAAGAACATGACATGAGAAAGATCAGTGGAACTCTATTGCCTAATCCACTCACAAACACCACCTGTTACAAGCACTACTTCATCTTCCTCCTTCTGATTCGAGTGTAGTCCAACAATCTAGAAGCACATGAGCAAGCAAGAAAGTTTACAGTTCTTTGACTGCCTCAAAACTAGAAACAATTTTTAACTAAGAGACCAACCTGGTTCTTGTTCATAATGAGTCTTCCCAGTTCTTCTTCTATCTGGACAGTTCAAGAGGAGAACAAAAGCTGGCACAATTTTAGCCTGTGAAGATGCAGAGAAATATTAAACCAAGGATTAACAAAACAATCAGGACTCGATTAGACTCTTATAAGTATCAACGAGAAGAAAATTGAGAATAGATCAAACATTAGTATCCATAACAATCATAACAATTATCATCCCCAGCAGTGTTAATAGAAATTACTAACATATACAACCAATGGAGGGGAAGAGAGCAAACTACCTTATATTGAACCTAACAGATTATCACCTTGGTGGTGAAAGAGATCTGATACAGAAAAAGGTCAAACTCAAACGCAATCGATTACGAATTCGCTGACTATACTTTACCACGATGATTACAAATCTCTGACTATACTAGACTTCAATCGATTACGAAATCTGATTAAACAACGCAACACTAGAAGTAAGAAAATCTATGGATCTTTAATTTTGGAAACAGTAAAGTGGAAAATAAACAATAAAATCAACACATAATCCATGAAGCAGTCACTACAACTGAGTCAGGAAAGAAGCGAGGGAGAAGAGGAGAAGGAACGGAAATGGAAGCAGAGAAAAGAGATAAGGAAGAGAAGTGAAATGAGAAAGGTTATTATGTCCATTGATTTTAATCATATCAACGGTCTATAATAAAAGAATGGGATCCTTACCTCTATGGATTAACTAATGAAAAATCAGTATTGTTTTTTTTGCATTTAAAATTTTTTAACTTTCGTTATTATTTTTCTCCTTTTTAATATAAAAAATTAATTTAGCAATATGTGGTAAATTTATGATTTTATTTGCAAAAAGTTATATTTTGGTTATATATTTAATTTTTGTGTTTGAATGTAAAGGTAAAGATTACAGTTCATAACTTAGGGTTGAGATTTAAGTTTTCAGATTTGAGATTTGGAGTTTAGAATTTTGAAAATGAGTTTTGGCATGATGTTTGTGTTGAAGAATTTACCATTAAAATTGAAGATTTAAATAAGGGTTAAAAGTTTAGAGCTTAGGGTTGTGTATAGAGTTTAGAGTTTAGGGTTCAGGATTTAGAATTTAAAATTTTAAATATGAATATGATATTGATAATATTTTACCTTTTATGTGTTTTTAGCTCTAGTCATACATATAGCGTTTACTGTGTGGATAATGCCATTATAGTAGGTGTTATATTTTATATAACCTCAAAAAATTATGTGAATTCAGTTTTTTAAGCTTCCACATAAATCATAACGTTTCAATATTTACAAACGTTATCGAAAATGTAGGGTTAATTCTATTATAGAATAACCACACCAACTACTATCTTTTTAGTGCTATGAATAATGAATACTCTTGTAGTGAAATAAATTCAACTTCCCGTTCGCAGGACGCGGATGTTACAGTAATAGCCACACTAAATTGAATTCAAGAAAATATATCAAACTAAAACAAAGCAATAAAGGGATTTTTGTGTTTTATGAATGCAATGAAAGTAAATAAAGCAAATGAATGAATAGGTTGTAATTATGATTTAAAAGCGCTGGGTGTTCTGGGAATAATCTCAGGGTTCCATGGTTCTCAACAAATAAATGAAAGATCAATATGCAATATGTTTTCATCAATGGTTATCAACTACAAACACAGATGCACACCCAAGCCATAGTTCATGAAAGAGGCGTCTTAAGTCTCCACATCATGTTACTCAACTCACGCAGGCAACAACATGCTTAGACCAGCCGTATAAATAAGTTTGATTGGTTCACAAAGTCCCATAACTCAACTCACGCAGGTTATGGCGCGAAACAAAGATGACTTGTCTCCCCAAAAGCAAAGTAAGAATAAAGAGATAAGAAACAATGAATAACAAGGAGAAACTTCAAAGGAACAGGTTCTAGGGCTTGAGGCGACGATCAGATCTGTAGAGGTGGCCGTCCAGGTCTTGTGGTGAATGGAGCTGTGCGTGAGTTGATTAACAGGATGTGGAGACTTAAGACGCCTCTTTTGATTAGTTTAGCCGTATAGATAAGTTTGATTGGTTCACAAAGCCCCATAACTCAACTCACGCAGGTTATGGCGCGAAACTTCAGTAACACTAGTTCCGGGAAGTAGGTTTATGCGGATAGCACTCCTATTCCCGTAGCTCAGTGCTTGGTGATCAAATCAAGCAACATGCATTAAGTAAAAGACGTCCAAGAGATACCATATTAATAGATGAAAATCGGATCTAACAACTTAAATGAATAAAACCATATAATTCCTTTGATATCACCCCATCAAACCCAACAAGAGAATTACTCACTCATGATGCAAAGATACACAATAGAAATCATGGAAAACATCAATAAATGAATCAATATATCAAAAAGGGTTCAAAGGAAACTTCTCTTTAGATGTCATAGAAGATAACTTGTCTCCCCAAAAGCAAAGTAAGAATAAAGAGATAAGAAACAATGAATAACAAGGATGAAACTTCAAAGGAGCAGCTCCTAGGGCTTGAGGAGACGATCAGATCTGTAGAGGTGGCCGTCCAGGTATTGTGGTGAATGGAGCTGTGGAGCCTCTTGAAGGGTACATAGGGTTTTCACCCTTAAGAAGTAGTATATATTGATAAGTGTGGAGGCAATGGGCCCAGCCTGGTCTTGGGCTGAGTCTCTATGGTTGGAAAATGTTGGCACCGGTCACTAGGCCCCGTGCCCGGAGTCATCAAGAGGTTCAACCTCGTTCACGGGCAGAGTTTCCGAGGTGGAGATGTCTTAACTCTTCGGGATGCATCTTCCAAACGGCTGAATAGATTGCTTCGATTCTTGTCCAAGGTGAATCTTGACTCAAGCAGATTTCCATGGATATAATTAACTATGAATTTGGTCCATGGTAAGGTCTTTAAAGGTTGTCAAACTTCTGATGCTCTGAAACTGTCTTAAAACGTGTTTTGCTTGTCTTTGGGTCCTTTTTGTCCCAAAACTCCCAAATATCTTTGGGAAGTGGAATGGTGGAAAGTGGCCATAAAGAATCCATAATCACTTGTTTCTTCATTAAATCCCTGCCAAAAACATATAGAATATAGGCAAAAATGCGATGTTATCATTAAGGAAACCGTGATGCCTCTCTTACATGTATGAAAGCTTTACACATACAAATTTTCTCTGTTTCTCATTTCTAATAGAAATAGAAAAGTATAATTTGTATGTATATGAAAGGCATGAAATATAACCTCACCAATACTGGTCTTACATTCAACCATATTTGTTCTCTCAGGTCCTTGTTCCATCAGAGTTGTTCCTATCACAATTTTTCCAAGATCACCAAAGTAATGTCTTGTCCCTGAAAATATTTTGTTGTCAATGAATTTGCCGAGGAGTTTGAAGGTTCCTACAACAGATATAAGCAACTGATATTCCCACATTAATTGAGATTTGATACATATAGAAGACAAAAATTAAGGTAATGATATCATGAATGCTCATCACTTACAATTGAAAAGATGTTTTCTTTCTGTTTTCATATCAAAGTTTTACTTACAATTGGTCAAACCAACTCAGTTGTATAATTTACTGCAGGTCGTATGGTTTGAACTAGCATAATCATCTATGTGAAAATGGTAGTGTTATAACACCAATTTGATTAGGTGTCACCGAATTGATACATCTTTGACATGATTTTTAACTGATGGAAAGTAGATTTAAGATGATCTGTTGTAGAAATAGAAAATTAAAAAAAAAACAAAAGTTTGCAACTAAAAATACAGTAAGACCAGAAGGCTATTAAAATCATACTTTCAGGCTCATTGTGGAGGCCTATCTAGTTTATAGGTTTAGGGTTACTCCAGTATTTTCCCCTAAAAACCTAATAACTAATGTACCCTATATAAAAGAAATATATGGAGAATGAGGGGAGGGAGAGGTGAAACAACATTCATTGCAAGAAATAGAGACCGCAAGGAGAAGCTTTCAACCACCACCGCCGCCGGAGCCACCACTACCAGAGCCACCCCCCCCCCCCCCCCTAGGACGCCCAACTCAGGCTGAAGCCAAAGCAAGGAAGAAGGAGAAAAGACGGAAGGAAGAGAAATAAGAGAGGATTATGAGACATATTCAAAAACCTAGCCGGCAATCCCCTTATCTCTAAGCTGAGAAATTTACCTATGTGTCTCCTATATCCTCTAAGCTACTCTATTACACATCTCATGAGGCTCTTCTTGATGTGTGGAAATATGAGGCTTGATTGGTTGTCTTGTTGATGGATATACTTGTTATGAATGTGTGATGTGGTATTGTGGCTATGTTTTCTTATGGATCTTATTGTTATGCTTATGTGGTTGTCTCATTGATGGTGATGCATAATGCAAATATATCATTAGGTTGATATTTTCATTGCATAAAAAGTAGGTTGCTAGATCTGCTGGTTACATAGTATTAAGTGTTAGGAGAACATAGTATATGAGGCTAAGTGGAAAGATCCACATTGAGTACACAACATAAGATGCTAAAAGTTCATTGTATAGGATGTTAACTTGTAAAAGTGCCTTTTACATGGTGATAGGGTAGTGAATCCATTCTTCACACTACGTTAGGGTCCTACAAACTCATGATGTATTAGTAATAGATGTGTGTTGGGAATTAACTGGGGAAGAGGAAGGAACTATAACTAGTTAGGAGCGGAAGTGGGGGGGGGGGGGTAGTTAGAAGGAGGAAGGGTTCTCCACCCAGTGGGGACAAAGATAACAACAACTCAAGTTCATGCATGCGTTATTGATTGCTAGTTGATTGTAGAACTGTGGCGCCAAAACGCATGATGTCACATGTTGCATGCCATTCCGGCTATGCTACTAAAGGGGGGGGGGGGGATACTCGTTAGATGAGAGTTATTTTCTTTATTTCAGCACTTGTTTTACTCTAGTATTATCAAGTTGTTCTTTCAAACTCTCCGAATTTTCTCAATAAACCGTTAAGACACTGTTTACCCCATAATAGAATATCACACAACCTTAGTCTGAAACTGTTTGGCTTTAGAAGAAAAACATTCTAAAAGGGCCTGAAAATTTAATTTGCCCAGGGCCCCAACATATTATGAGATGAGATTTAGAATATAAATAGCATATATAGATAGAAGTATATTCCAATAACGAGGTTGATCCGTACTCAATGTTTCAAGATGTTCTAGATCCTAAGAATTTCCCAGCCGCTGCAGAAATGATGGTACCTTGTGGTTTGCAATCTAGAAACTTTCAGAAAAAAGTTGAGGACACAAATGTTTTCAAGACATTCATTATTTCTTTCATGGTGAACAACTTGTTGATAGATACTCTGATTCAATATCAAGAAAGGGTTCTACAATTTTCGGTAGCAGTAGTAGTAGTTGTGTCTTTTGTATGATGCCACGATATTTATTATAAGAAAACTGGTAGTTGACGAAAAAATACAAGCTAAGGTTGAAATGAGACTAGAGGCAATACATGATTGAAGAACAACATGCAGTTTATAAACAACTTAAAACCCCTAGAAATATTTTAGATAAGAAGAAATCTTTATTTACCTCTTAGAGGGCATGCAATTTAGGAACCTAGCATATACTACATGATTTAGACCTAGATGATTTTAGATTCTTTGTGAGAAATTTTAAATCATTATTTACGTCTTAAAGAAAATGACATTTGGGTAACTTGAAATCTCGCATAGACTACTTGATTTATAGCTAGATTTGATGGATGGTTTCCTCTAGAGGAATCTAACATTTGTTCAGACAAATTTTAAATATTAATTACCTCTAAGAGAGCATGCAATTTAGTTGTAATGTTGCTTAGACTACATGATTTAGAGCTAAATCTGATGGATAATTTCTTATAAGGATTTGAAAAACATTTTCAGAGAAACAAATATTAGTCAATTGGTGTGATGAGATATCAAGCACTCAAAGTCTACTTAGAAACAGACCTACTACTTTTTTTTTGTCTGAGATCGAGTTCTTTCAGATTCTTCAATTCACATATCCCTACAATGGCCAACATAGGGTGTGTCAAAATTAGTCATTAGCTCATGATCTGGCTCAGCTATGATTTTCATGAGTTCGAGCTATGTTCTTACTTCTTAGGTTCAGTTAATAGAAGAGTTAAATGATCGAAGCTTAACTGAGTTGTTAGTTATATGTGCGAGCTCACTTGTGAGCTACCTCGTGAATTCTACCGTTTTTATAATTAATTTCTTTCATGGGTTGGACGGAAAGAAAATCTAATCAGGTTAAGACATATGAGTCTTGAGATGATCCAAGAACATAACGCCCAATCTCTGAAACTCCAAGTTATATCAAAGAGAAACAAATTTCTAGTTTCAATAACTTTCATATTACTCATCGTCTTCCTTTACAGAGTTGTAGATAAAATCTAAAAAGGATTATTTCTATATTACTTATCTTAGTCTTTTAAATTTTTAATGTAAAATAAAATCTTACTTTTTAAAAGATATAAAGTATAAGTATACTGGAATATTTGTATTTTCTTAACTAAAAGAACAATATATAATTTTGGTTGTTATATTTATTTGTATATACATCTACAACATATATGAAAGAAAATTAATTATAAAAAGAGTCTAACCCGCGAGCTACCTAACAACTCATTCTCATATACCTCAAATCTCAATTAAACTCAGATCATATAACTTATTAATAAATAGGATTTAAGAAGTATAGCTCAAACTCATGAAAAGCCGAGCTGAGCTAAGCCATCTCACGAGCTAATGGCTCATTTTGAATCCAGTTTACTTGAAAGAGAATTACTTGATGACACAATAATCTCAAGAACTCCCTGTGTTCCCTCACATATATATTTTCTTATAGAATAACCCACTAAAACATTTCTAGTCTGACTGGACCTAGTATATGCTGTTGCATTAGAAATGTGTGCCCCATATGACTGACGATCTTCTGAACCACCTGATGAACTGACAAACCATTAAACAGAACAATATTCATATTCAATTTCTCTGAGTTCATAAAACTTTTCTGTAAGATGTAGCAAACAAATATTATACTTGTTAGGTATTCCCTACAAGTTTGATTAACTCTTATGAGATGGAGCACTTCCTACATAATCTTTGTTTTGCTACATCATAGAGAAAAAAATTTATGAACTCAAAGTAGTTGAATATGATTATTGTTCTGTTTAATGGTTTGTCAGTTCATCAGGTGGTTCAGGAGATTGTCAGTCATATGGGCTCACATTTTTAATGCAACAGCAGTTACTAAGTCCAGGTAGACTAGAAATATTCTAGTGCATCATTCTATAAGGAATTATATCCTTGAGGGAACGCAGGGAGTTCTTGAGATTAATGTGTCATCAAGCAACTCTCTTTTTAGTATCTATTCAAGTTCTGCAGATCCAGGATATGTACCATCTTTGTTGATAGCAATGATGATGCTAACTTAAAAATAAATATCCTCCATTGTAATCTGGGATTTGACTATCTTCTATTGTAATCTGCATAAACTATTTAAATATTAATAAATTAATATATCTTTGTTAAGAGCAACATGATGCTAACTTAAATCACTTAAATCATGCCAACATAATAATCATGCCAACACAATAATATATATATATATATATATATATATATAATAGTATCTTGTTCTCTTCTCATGAAGGCATATCAACATTCACCTATTCTAAAAAACTAACACATCAGCAATTGTTTGATTAGTTTTAAGTTTCTTGCTTAATTAATTTATTATATTATTTACATTTAAATTCTTATAATAATTATCATTCTTTAATGATTTTGAAAATAATTTGAAAAGTCATTTTCTTTAAAAAAACTAAAATCTCTAATGTAATTTTTCTCTTACTAGATTAAAAATATTTACTATCAAATAAATAAATCAAAGTATTAATAATTATTCTCCTAATTTATGAATTTCCTTTAAAAATTTAATCAATATTATTATGTATTATTTTATAACAATCATGGAGGATTAGTTCAAATATATATATATATAAATTTTGGACTATGCTTGGTTTTATATTCTCAGTTTTATAATTAAAATGTTTAAATTTTAATATATTACATTGGAAAACCAAAAACATGCTTTTTTATGCTTATATATTGGTCATATCTATGACACATCTCAATCGGAGGAATTCATATAAGGAATAAGGAAGAGATTTAAAGTTGTTGGTGATCTCTATAATATGGTCCATGGTTCAGTTTTATCGTATTGATAAGAGGAAAAATAAGAACTGGAGAGAAAGAGAATGAGTGTATTTTCATACACACAAAAACACATTAAAAGTGCAAAAAGAGAAGTGAAAGCATTGGTTGTTCTCGAACATAAGTTTTGAATCATTTTTAGAGTTCTCACACTTTATATTAGGTCACATTCAAGAGTTTACATAGGGATATAAATTTGGAGACTGAGTTTATGAGTTGTGTAATTTTGGTTAAGGCATGTGTAGTTGCGAGAATCCGTTATTGTCAAGTATACGGTGCTTTTGGATAAAATAATTTAAATGCTAAGTTTCTTTAAAAGGGTGGTTATGGCAAATCTCTATCGGGGGAATACATGTCTATTGCAGTCGGATGGTTAAACACATTTGTTTAGTTATATTATTCAATATATTTATTTTGTACCAAAATTAACAACATGCATCAAGATTACATATATGACTATCTAAATTCTATGTGTATAAATATACAACAATCCAATATAATTTTTAAAAATTAATTCAATTTTTATATTTTAAGATTTTTTTTATCATAAATAAATAAATAAATATATATATATATATATATTATCGATAAATTATACAGAGATAAAAAAAATCTTATATAGCTTGAGATAGTAGACCTCCAACGATCAGACGAAAACTGAAAACAAATCATAAAAATAAATGAACTAGCCGTTGGTACTTCCTTTTATGACAAGAAACAATTAAAATAACATAACACATTTGGTTTTCCATAGCCCATCAATGGTTCAACTTATGTGTGTTGGTTTGGTCAAAGCCTCGACAGTCTTCACAATTACTAATTGTAAGTTTTAGCACCAATAGGCGATCAAAAAAACAAATTTTCCTCTTTTTATAAAGCAAATTCAACATAATATTCGTTCATCTTTTATAAATTTCTCTATTAAGGAGAATCGGAGTTTGTACTTTGTCCAATGTTATCAGAAGGGTGCAAAAAGTAAGGAGAAACAAGCGTGTTTTGGTTCTGCAGTTTAATCATGAGTCGAACTGTCAAAGTTTAACTGTAATACAGTAAATTTATCAAGGTTCTAAAATGAATGGAATTGGGATATGGATGGAATATAATGAAATATAGCCAATATTTTTTTCATGAATACCAAGATTTGTGTTGTCAATTATGTTCTGTATATTATTCACGTAGAAAATACAATATTATACACAGTTAATGATAGGATCATATCTAACTTTCATTCTCCTAAGATATCAGAGTCTCTAATTTGGTGAAAACAGTAATCATGAGACTTGGTCTACAAAGCGGAGTTCAATCTTGTTACAAGTGAGAACGAACGAACATAAAAAATGAATTCACGTTGGCACATCAACTTCCAAAAGATATTTTCAATTAAGAATGAAAAAAGTGAAGTCTAGTTAAAACCCATATCACAACTGATATTCATGAAAAAAAAAAGAGAATATTAACTCTAGTTAAAATTTTGAATAGCATGTTTTTCATCAGAATTCGGGAGTCCTGAAAACACCAAAAGAACAAGGCAAATAGTAAAAGTAGTACAAGTTTCGATATATAACTAGTCAGATCAAATATCACAAGAGTGCTTGCGTCTCACCACCCAGTGTTAGACATTAGATAGCTCATCTGTTAGTTTGAGTATCAATAAAAACAAAAACTATTCAGTGAAGTGAAGTGAAGTGAAAATGCCTTAAACAGAACAAGAAGTGACTAATATTAAAACAAACAAAAGCACTCATAAAAGTAAAAAGACAGATCTTTCAAATACCTTGGTTTTTTGACATCTTCTTTCTCTCCAGTTTCAATGGAGTGAACTGCCAGATAAGAGACGCCAGGAAAGAAAATTAGAAAAAGTCATTATGCATATACAGTATTATACACACCTAATTGATCCAAAAGCCAAAGAAAAATAACAAATACTCTTTGACAGTTGCATACCTTTTTTCTCAGGTTTCAGATGGCAGGAGATGTACTTGTGTGGTTTGTAATAGAAATTGCAGACCTTAGCATGGAAATGTTTTGGCTGATCATTGGAAAGATCCTTACCTTGAAAGGTAATGAAACACATGATGGCAGCAGTAGCATTCATGTGATAATTGGCTTTGATAACCTTGACAAATTCATATTTAGGATCCTGTTGTAAAAATCATTCATAGTTAAGTATTAGTGAACACATTTAAATGTAGAAGAATAAGATGAAATTCGACCTTATAGACATTGTATCCTTCCAGAGATCCCCAAGAAAGCCTGTCCATTAGCTCTCTTGTGGTTTCCGGTTCAATGGCAAACTCATTGTCATCCAAATCAAGGGGTTGGTAAATAAAAATGCAGCGGAACTGCTTGAAATTCATGTCAAACCCCTATAAACAAAAGTTTCCCCAGGAATTCACAAATCAACATAAAAACAAATTCCCAAAATATATGAAACAATAATTATGATGAAGAAAATACCAATTCAATTTGAATGGAAGAAAGACCAAAACCTGAGTTTCTTTGACTTGTTTCATCATGACACGTTCCTCTTCTTCTAGCGTGTAGTTAGGTTCTTCATCCTCACCGCGTCTAACAAAAGGAATATAAGCATACGCAGGCTCAGAACCAGCCTCGTAACGCAAACACGCAGGTACGTCCATAGTTGTTTAAGCCTCTCTCCTCTCTCATCTTCTGTTTACACCTTTTCGTTGTTTAACCGTCATATCTCTTATCTGTAGAGCATTTTCCGGCGTCAATCTCCAAAGATCTTCTGCCGGTTCTGATGTAATCATGTGCAAAATCCGGACATCATCAAATTTATGCAAAAACTGTTGCAAATTTGATTATGTTGAAAGCGTACATGTTCCGATTCGTGAAAATTCTGGGAATAGTTGTATTTTTGCACAAATAGTATATGTGCGAAACTCGTATAGTATATGTGTTGTGCAGATTTCGTGCAAATCTCAGAAATCGTATTTTCTGATGTGGTGGAAACCCATATTTGTTTGACTCTTGTGCAATATCTGTTTTGTGCTGAATTTCGTGCAAATTACTATTTGGGCATAAGCACGAACTTGAATATGCATCTATGAAAATTTGTATGGTGATAATTCTATTGAAGATTCAAGGTTCTCCAAGCGAAGACAAACATTTTCTCCTCTACAAGCAGAAGAAATTATTCTATTTTATAGCGGAAGATACCGTCACGATCTCATCGTCAACCATCAGGAACACCAATAGGACAAGGCTCTCGTTGATATTCGCAGTTGGGCGGATTGCTTCACCACAATATATTTTGTGGAATGGCACGAGATTGCTTTCAATGTCCAGATATTGGCTAAATTTGCCATTTTCAGTCTCTATTTCTCATATGTTTTTCTTATTTGTATTAAGAATTGTATGTAAACATTTTTTTTCAAATCAAAGACGTTAAAAAAACATTTAAGATAAATATATAATTGATAATATAGTTGATTTGTTCTTAATTTCCTTAGTATTTTGGTCTATTTTTGTATTTTAATTTTGATTAGGGTTCAAAATCAGGAATTGGATGTAAAACAAATAAACATAAATAGATTGACTATTTTTTGTAATTGGGCTAAAGTTTTATTAAATTATGTAAGAAAAACATTTTGACAAAAAAAAAAGTGAAAAATATTTTCGGCTAGACGGATATTAATTGGCAATAAATCGGCTAAACGGTAATTAATCAGTAAAAAATTGGTTCACCGATTAATTACTCCGTTAGGCAAAATCGCAGCAGAAAACTACCGTGGAGCAATTAGATGACCGCTTATGTGGCTAGACGACTGATTTTAAAAACATGAATAAAACTTGATGACAAAAAAAAAAAAAATAACAGAAAAAATACAGCTATTCTCAATTTGGCAATATAATTCTACTGCAGTCCCTCTAAGTTCAATACTTTGTTCTTTTGGTCTTATAGTTGGATTCCAACACTAATACCCTCTTACGTTTTTCTTTTTTTGGCCATCTGAAATAAGAACATATAGGAAGAGTTGCCAGAATCAAGAATCTTCTTGCAGAATTTTGTTGATACTTCAAGGAAATAAAATTCTTCATTAGCTTTCGTCAAAGATATCTTCATGGGATCGTCCAATATTATTTCTTTATATACCTCATTTGTAGCTTCATATATATCATCCACCCAAAAGATATTTCCATCAAACGTATGTAGGTTGCTTCAAAGCAATTCATATCAAAATTCATATCAAAATTCATAACAAAAATTTCCAAGTGAAGATTGATTTTTCCATTCCTAACGTCTATATTGATTTCTTAATCTCTATTGCTTTATACTTATCATATTCATCTATGTGCTAACAATGAATTATTTCACCTTAAAGAATAAATTATACAAATAAATACCTAATTAGTTCCATGATTTTTCTTTAATTCATTGGTTTTGATTTAGTATTTAACATCATAACGTCTTGAATTTTGAATAATTTTCTTCTTTAGCTTACAGATTCGCTTGGCGGACACTCGTCGATTCGCTTGCTCTTCTCTTCATAAGGCTATACTACCGATTGGACCTCAAGTTCGCTCTATCGAGCTCTCTTACAGTTCGTCTGTCCTTGTTTACTCCGAACTGAATCAGTCCTTCCATTAATCTGCTGAGTTGGATAACACGTGTCATAATTGAAAAGAGTAGATCCTCGGTTCTGGATCCGGTATCAACATATCACTATCTAAACCTTAATATTATGTGAAACAACACAAATAGAACATAGAAGAGTTTTTTATGCTCCCCGTTGATTTACTGTAAATTTTATGAATTCACATACTCGTCTTTCAATAAGTTTGACTCCAAATTCAGCATTGGTTGGTCTATCCATGATCAAAACATCCTAGAAGAATACATATCTTTTGATAAATTTTAGTTGTAGTAATGTATTATGTTGTGAATGTATGGTGGAGTGTGGAAACATATACTCTATATAAGCATGTAATCCGTCCGAACATTCAAACGGCTATACAGCAGATATTTTAATGTTCAAATTAGCAAGGAACACCAGAAACCGTTAGAAACCCATCAATAATTGCAAAATTTCTGGCTTATCAGCGTTCCCATTTACCAACGGATCCTATCTATTGGAATACCGTCGATTATGCATCAGAAAATTTTGACGGCATTCAAATCTGTCGGAATGCTAGTCAGATTTGCAGTAGATTTCTTGTAGTGTGTAGTTGTGTTAATTGTAACAAAAACACATATTATCATTTGATCATCTGAATTCTTATTATCCTTTTTCTCTTTATCATTTTTTTATCATTTCTTTTCTTATCAACTTTTTTTTTTTGTTATCATCCTTCTTCTTTTTTGTCATTTTTGTTCTTTGTATTTGGTATAGTCTCCACGACTTTGTGTATATAGTAGCACTTCGTGGCTATTTGACATGACTTCTTATATTATGTTTGAAGTACATTTTTAGAGACTGCATAATTTTAGTTTCATCACTAGTATCCTGCAATTAAAGGCAAGTTGTACCTTTCTAATTTAAACTTTTTGTAACCAATTTCTAACGATTATTAAATTATAGTTTGGTTTTCGATCTGATTGTTATGGATAGACGGACAAATGGTTAGTTGGGTCTATATATTTTATTAAAATGTTAGGATTTTATTAAAAATGTTAGGGTTTTGAGGGTAATTGTCTTAAATTTTAATTTTAGTTAAATTAAATCAAAGAAATTTAGTAAATTAGAAGGGTGTATTTGAGAATGAGTTGTCACATTCCTACCACACAAAAATAAAAAGAATGAGTTGTCACATGTTAGGACATTTGAGCAATTAATTCCAACCCATTAGGATCAAATTTTCATGACTTAAATGATATTTTAAGATAACACATGTTTGAGTTCGTAACTACGGGTTAGATTGGCGGTTGTTTTAAAATGTATATAGTTTACATATGTTTATGTTTGTATCATTTCTTTTCACATTTATTCATATAAAATGTATCTATGTTTTCTATTTATTGCGTTTTTACTACCAGTCAATTGAAAATTAATTGGCTGTATGAATACAAAATGTGTCTATTTTGTGTATTTATTGCGTTTTTACTACCAGTCAATTGAAATTAATTGGCTGTGTTTCCTCAAATTATTACACTGCCTACCGGTTCGATAGTAGTATGGTACACTCAGGAATAATAAGGGGTATCACTTTCTATTTCATCCCAGATATAATCTTTATGTGGGTACAGGCTACAGCTTCTTGAAGTAATCCAAAACAAGAAACAAAACAAATAGCAAAAGACAGAAAACTATAGGCAAAAGTAAATTGTTTTCATTCGTTTTATAAACTGACATTCGTTGAATCGCACAAATGAATCACACAAAGCCTTGGCGAGTAACCAACTGAGACAAAAACGCTATAAAGATCTTGCATGTCCACATTGTGCTGCTTCAAAGATGTGTGCTTCAAGTACCTATACATGAAAATGTTATTATCAAAAATAAATAAATGTATAGTATTAATTTAGTGATAATAAATAAATTATCGTACCAAAGTGCGTATTTACCGGCTGATTTCTCATCTTTGTACAACATAAACATGGTCAAGAAACTGCATAGTCAAAGCCGTGCCAAGAGTTTGAGAGACTAAGTCATAAAATTGTCATTATATATAATTTTTTGTTATTTTCTTAGTAAAATATATATATATATATATAATATTTATGCTAAAATGTATGTTATATCTACGCTCTAACATATATTTTAGTAATAAAGTAGAGATAATAAACATTATTTTTTAATGAAGATATAATTTTTTAAAAAAAAATTTAATAATTTTATATATGAACAATGTAAAAAAGTATAAGTTTTTTACTATTTTCTTCAATTATTAAACATTTATTAAGGTATATAATATAATTTACACTATTATTTTGTAATGTATTTGTAACTAACACTACTTCAATCTCTAAAAATAACAAACTTGTAAGATAAACTTTGTAAAATGTTAAAAATAATTAACACTATTTTCCTAATATATGAAATAAAAATTTAAGCACAAGAAAATTATACTATAAAAAAGTATTATATATATATATATACCAAAATAATTTAAAAAATTGGGGCCCTAAAATTTGCTTAATATTTAGGCCCCGCGAAAGCCTTTTTTAAATGCATGTAGGCACGCCTCTGCATATAGTAGTATTTAACAAAAATGTTATTGTAAATTATTAATAATAAAATAATAGTTATATATATAGCAAGCGGTTTATGTACCTCTGGGTACATTTATGCCACTATCAAAGATTTTTCTCCCTTCTCCAGGCTCACTTTTCTGGCGAATTTTCCATAGCCAGCATCACCTCCCCAACGAATTTTGATACTCAAAGTAGTGTACACCATCTCTTGTTCCATACCCCGTAAGTAGAACAATATGGTTTTCAATATTTTTGATATTCTTTGGTCCGAAGTATATTTCATCCTAGATAAAAAGAAAACAGAAATACGTTAAAAAAAAAAAAAAACTAATATGTTATAACTTACCTTATTGCTCTCCATGTATGGCGTAGTTACCCTTATGTGTACTGCTATAGGACCGTATGTTCCCAAGAGTCTTATCACTTCCTTCTCATCCACTTCAGTTCCTTCCTCAATGACCACCAGTTCACGGATCTTGAAGACATCCTTATCCTAGAATTTTTAAAAATTCTTGAATTGCAAATCAGATATAGTAGTAATTATTTGATAGGATAATCTTTTTACCTTTACTTTGTCGCATGCAACACTGCTGATCTTAAAATCTTTTCCAACTATGCATTTACATTCTCGTTCTTCAACCAAGCCTTCTTCTTTTAAAAATATCTTAACCCCTTGGTAACTTTTGAGAAAGCCATCGGAATTCTTCTCTTTAATATTGGCAAAAAGGTGTCTGGCAGTGATAAAAGTAGTCCAACTTTTTAATGGATATACAGATGAGCAGCAACCATTCTGTTGAACGGTATTCATCTAAGAATTTAAAATGTTGCCTCTGCTTCGTGTAATTGTATAGTGCACTCATCTCAATTTAAAAAGAATCTAATTATTCTTTCAACATCTTATGATTGTACATGACCTGTCACAGTATCCGTTTTCACTTCTCCTAATTCTATCTAACATGTTGCTCCTGTTTCGTGTAAGAAATAGTTTTTCTTCTAATTTTAAATATTGAAATGGGTAAAAACTTTATGGTTCAGATAGATTTTTGGTTTACACACATCTCTATGCTACAATGGTTCATCAAAAAATACATCATGTTAAACGACGTATTACATATATAACTAACTTTTCCAATAAGTTTTTGATGAAACCTTTAAACAAATACTCAAATTTTAGCTTTTAACAATAATGAGATTGAGTCTATAGCTAGCAAAATTCTTATTCAATTTGTATGCTTATGATATAATCTAACATTATATTTTTCGTGTGATTGGTTTGTAGGATGAAAAAATGAAATGTTTCAGTGAAAAAATAAACAAGCAAACCCTTTAATTTTTATACAATTGGAATAAATCAAACAATATGATAACTGGGATAGGTTATACTTGCTTCAATTGGAATAGGCTCGTATCTCTTTTTACTCAAAAACATTAAAAGTTTTTTTTTTTTTTTTTTTTTTGAAAATTAAAAACATTTGTGTGACATTAAAAGTTGACAAAAAAAAAACTTAATTAGAGACACTTACAGTGAAGAAAGCCGACATTTGTGTGATATCATTAGACAGCTCTCATGAACTCTAGAGATATATAAACTTTTTCAATTCCCATGCCCCTTTTTTATTGAACTGAAAGATCGGATTTTAGCAGATGGTTTTGACTTATCAATAGGCAACTATTATCAGACATCTCTAATTAGAGAGCTCAAAGCCTAATAGCGTGTATGAAACGATATTGGTTTAAGCTGTAGGTTATGTTTAAGCCTTTGATTAGCTTCTCAATTTTATGACGTCTAACGATATGTTTCTGGTCTAACGATATATAGATCACCAAAAAGAAGCAAATTTTCCTTATTAGAGATTTTGAAATTCAAGAATTGTTCATTGGCAACCACAGTTTAGAGATATTTACCTGAAGAGATTATGTTAGAATGAACTTATGAGAAAAATCTATGATCAATGAGATGAGTGTTTTCTTTTTATTCATATCCAAATACATTCAAACAAAAAAGATTGTTAAAACACACACATATATATTTGATTAATTATACTCATAGCATCTCCAATGGTATTCTATTTTTAGAGAAATATTTTTTATTTACAATATGATCCTTTAATTTTATTTGTTTATTAATTTTATACTTAAAACTAAATTATTATTAAATTTGATTATTTAATTACTATAATATCAACAAAAACTTATACTAAATTAGAAATACAAGTTATATGAAGATGATAAATTAAAAAACACACAAATAAAAAAAATGAATAGATCAAATTTGTAAAATTAGAAAGTCAAGGGTTCTAATGTAAATTAGTTAAAAAAATAAAACTATTATATATATTAAATATTATTTTTAAAATAAAAATAGAGACAACTATTGGAGCAAACCCTTCTCTATTTTTAGAGATCTTTATTTTTAGAGAAAAAAATAAAATAACCCATGGTGATGATCTCAAAACGACAGTAAAAATAAAATAAAAGAAGATATGATTATATCAAATATAATTCGAAGAAACAAACATAAAATATAACATCGATTTGACTAAGACCAAGTCATTGAAATTTTTTCCCAAATAAGAGATTTGGGCAGAACACAACAATAACGCATCTGTTTTAATCTTTTGGGTTCTGAAACATACAATCCAAAGAAAGTATTGTGAAATTGAGAAGACAAACTTAGAGATTTTACCTGAAGAAATCTGTAGATTTCGTAGAAGGATTCTCTGGGAAAATCTATGATCAATACTGCTTTATGTGTCTTTTTCCTATACAAATTCGACCAACGCAATTTGTTAAAAAGACATAATCTTTGATTAATCTACCGAAGACAATATAAATCTTTGACTTAAATCGAGTGAAAGATATTAAACACAAATCTTCAGTTAGCATATATTAACAAGTTAAATAGAATAAAGAAACATAAATCTTCTGTTAGATTCTGAAACCCTAACAATTTAATTCGAAATATACAGTGAAGAAACGATTTAGAGGAAATATACAGTGAGGCGTCGGATCGAAATTACATATATCATATCCTGAAATTAGGAGCAAGCTTGAAACTAGAGATTATATGCATGCAAGCTTGAGGCTTATCATGAGAAACGGTGATGACTGATGATATTATACTTGGGAGATTCTTAACCGGCGGTTTCGAGTTGAGAGGTGAGCCACATCTTCACTTCTGAGGTTGGGAAAAAACTTGTGCTGTTCGGTGTACCAAACTTTTTTATTTAATTTTGTTGTTGGCTAACGCTTTTATATAGCTACTAGCTTGGGTCGAGAAGAAGAAAAGAGAGCTTCAAGTGATAATTTTGAAGTATATTGACACGTGTGTAAACTGCGCTTACGTTTAAATGCAAGTTGTAACTCGGGGTGGGCTTTCAGTAATGAAAAGTGGATGACAACAAAAAAAAGCTTTACATCTTAATAGTTATTGTCGTTAGAATATATTCAGATTTGTTTTTGTTTATCTGCTATTTAATATTAAAAGACAGTCAATGAACAGTATATACAAATGTCAAATGGTTTTCAAACCCAATGAACATTACATTTAATACAATTCAGCCCATTTAACTTTCTCACTGAGAAAAGCTAATAAAACTCACACGTATATGCACCTGCCAGTCTGCCACCAACCCTGAGTGCAACAGATGTCAGTGTCAACATGCATAAATCTCAATCTTGACGAGGATAGGCTATCTCAATAGGTCAATACGACAAATGATATATATAGTACTCTCTCTATTCTAATTTAATAAATGTTTAAACATTTTTATCTTATTCTATTTTATTAGATATTTAATATAAAGTTTAAGTTTTGATTAACTGAATAAATTTAAAATAAAAAAAGTAAATGATTTTTTGTAAAAAATAATAAGTGTCTTAAAATATATGTTTTTAACCAAAACATATAATAATATAGAATTACATATCAAAGTTACAAATTCAAAATGATAATTAAGATTTTAAATTTTATGCAACGTACCGTTTTATATTGTTTTAACACTTTAAGTTATTTATGTTCGTAAAATACATGATTAAAACTTTAAACACTTAGAAAATATTCAATATTTTTTCCGTTTCTTTTTATTTATAATTTTAAGTTTTTTAATTTGTTTCATTTTAAATTTTTTTTTTGTTTCCAATGCAAATGGTGAAAATTCTATTTTTATTCATCTTATTTTAATATCATGACTAATGAAATAAAACTAAATATACATTAACTAAGAGAAAAATAGAAAAATTAAGTATTTTCTTAATATGTGTGAAAAAACCTAAAACTATATATATATATATATATAAAAACAGATGAAGTATTAAAAATTAACATATTATTTAACTCAATTACTCTACTAACAATTCACATACGCTATATTTTAAACTCACAAAATAGTTCTAATTAGTTAATTTATAAAGTAACAAATGTTTATAATATTATACCCAGGCAAACGGGTTATCAATCTAGTAACATGTTAAACGATTATCAGTAATTAAGAAATGGTACAAGAGATAGAGAGATCGAACAAATCAGCCAAATCTTTGTCTAGGATGTAATGATACTTTTTTCTTTCTTTTTTTCATTTTGCTAATAAGGAGAAAGGAGTAAAAGGATATTTGCAAACCATATAATAAGTAGGTCTGAATACGAAACAAATATTCGACTTTTTGAAGGTATTCGTTATTCATTTCGCTTCGTCCGAATAACTGATTTTATTATTTGTATTCGTTTCGAACCTAACCGAATATTCGGACATCCGAATATTCGCTAAAATCTTAAGTATTCGCGGATATTCGATTCGCTTCGTAATAATTAACTAAAAATTATAAAAATAAAGTAAAATAAATAAAAATTCAAAATTTATCAAAAAATATAAATATTTTATTTAAAACTACATATTTCTTCTTAATTTATTAAAATTTAATATTTAAATAATTAATTTGATGAATAAAATTTTGTAATTTCTATATAGATATAATCAATATGTATTATATTTATATAATTATCTATATATATACATATATAAAGATATATCGAAGCGAAGCGAATATTCGCATTTTAAAATTTTAGTATTTGATATTTGCTTTGTTTCTAGCGAATACTAATTTTTAATATTTGTTTTGCTTCGTAAAATTACGAATATTCAGTTTTTCCAAATCAAATCAAAGGAAATAGCGAATCGAACCGAATCTAACAAATATTTTGCTCAGGGCTAATAATAAGTGTGTTTTTCTAATAAAAATATAAAGGATATATCCTCGTTTAGAGAAAAACAAATCTGCCAGATCTTTTTCATGAATGTAAAATATATTTTATATCTTTTGATAAAAAGGAGTAAAAAGATATTGGGCTATTCTCATAAATGGCACTAAATGAAGTTTTTGTTTCACAAATAGCACTCTTTTTTCTGGATAAAAATAGCATTTTTACTAAACATTATTTTCCTTATATAGCACAAAATCTCCTAAGCTCATCTTTTTAGGGTTTAGGATTTAGAGTTTAGGGTTTAAAAACTCTAAACTCTAAGCCCTAAACCCTAAATTATACTTTTCACCCCAAATAAACTATACCCTAAATTATACATTACTTAACCCAAATAAAATTTTTAAAATTTTGTCTTTTATAAAAATATTATTTTTGTCCAAAAAAAAGAAAGTGCTATTTGTGGAACAAAAACTTCAACTAGTGCTATTTGAGAGAATTTCTCAAAGATATTTGCAATGTATAAAGTAAATGTAAGAAAATAAACATTTATTCCAGATAAATCTTATAATCATAAATAAATAAATAAATTATAAATCCAAAAATTGAATACATTCTCCAACTAAAACATTCTCCAACAAAAAAAAAAGAGAATACATTCTCCAACCAAGACCTGGCTTCTTCCTCTCATTGTTTCTTCATCGTTTCAGTGGCATTTTTGTTACAATTTCTTGTAGTTTCTGCTTCCGCCTTGAACTCCACAAAATATATCGATAAATTATGCCAGATTGAATCCATCAACGACAAAGCCTTCTGTTTGCAAACGTTGAGTGCCTATCCTCCTGCGACAAATGCCACTGGCTTGGTAATATCTAACCTTTATCTTTAGTGTTTTGATTATTTTAATTTTATAATTAATCATATATTTAGTTTTTTCAGCTGCACATTTTAATTTTATATTTTATCAAACGTTTCCACGTAAGAATTTGTCAATGGAATCACATATCGATGAATGCTAATTTTAATAGATTTTATCAGCTACTGTTCGTAACAATTGCTATTACGTTTGTGACTCATTCGAACTACCAAATATTTAGAAACTAGAATACCTACTAATATCATTTCCGGACAATATTATGATTAAAATAAATGAAATAATATAGTTTTATTTATGTAAAGTATTTTAAAGAATAATGTGTGTAATGGTTAAGGAATTTTTTTATTTAATTAATGATTATTTTGATTTATGAATGTAATTGATTAATCTCAGTTTAATGATTTATTTTTTATTTATGAATGTAATTGATTACTTTTTTTTATCATTTAACCAACAGCTCCCACTTGCGAAAGTCGTGATCCGTGGCATTGCCTTACCCTATGCCAAGAAGTCGGTGAAATCTGCAGATAAAGCAGTAAAAAAGATGCCGGCTCTGAAGACACAATTCAAGGCGTGCAAAGATGCTTTCTATCAGATTGAAATAACTCTTATCAACGTTGCTCTAGGAATCACGATCGACCCATCAACCACCAACTATGATGTTATGCTTTGTACCGACGAAACAACTATAGTGACTAATTTGATTGGCAAAAACAAAGACTCGACTTCGAAGAGTCTTATGAAGAATACAGTTCCTATGAATCAGCTCATTAGTCTCGCTGTGGCAGCCACCGTACTTGTTGGTGGATGATGAAGTCAGTCATATAGGAGAACTACCAAATAAAATAGTTTAATTAATTTTTTATTTATTACAATTGATATTTATTATTATTATTATTATATTTTATTTTGTCGTCAATTGATTTTTTTTGTCGTCAATTTAATTTTTTATTTATTACTATTTTAAATTATATTGTCAAAATAAAAAGATAAAAATAAACTCCAAGTCATTACTTTTTAACCAAAAATATAATAGAGTTAACAGCTCCACTAATTAATAACAGACCGAAGTTATTAGCCATTTTAAAGGCTTATTGTAACAAAAATTTCAATTTAAAGGTTTATTGTAGAACTGCAAAACCTTTAAGGTTTAAAGTTGTTACCACTATAGAAACCACTATAGAAGTTGTTACCACTACAGAGGTATTTTATGGATAGTTTTATTTAATATAATACATTATTGATAAAATGTATTAATTAATTACATTAATTTAAACTGAAATTGATAAGAGTTTAACTATATGAAATAAATATTTTGGATTTGTAAATTATTTGATTGTGGTTATTGGTTATGCGTAACTATGATTATGATGATAAAGATAACAATACTTTGGCAAGACCTGTATCAGATATCATTCTGATTTTAGCTCTATTGAGCAGTCTATGGCGACCGATATGGTAAATTCCTGAGCCATGTGCTGCAAATCTAATCGGCGTATGATCAACAATATCTTTGACTGATGACATTGCTATTCAACCAACAAAGTAATATGATGGCAAGACTCCAGTGAAGCGGTTTTCTGAAATGTCGAAGATTCGAAGCTTGGGGAAACTAAAAGAGTCTCCGGGAGAAGATAAGGGCCCATGGAACTTGTTAAAACCAAGACAAGAATCTCAACCAGAATGGAAATGTGTCATGGATTCTGTTGTGTTCCAAATGTAGAAATTCGAAACGAGTGGAGTTGATCAGAGAGACTTAGGAAGTTTTCCTGATAACCAACATGGAGTGATTTCAAGTTATCACTGATACATTCTTCTCGAATAACACCAGAGAGTCTGTTATTGTTAACCAAGAACTAAATATTTCAAATCAATAACAAACGTGGCCAATTCCAACATATTCGATCAAGGAAACATATTTGCTATGTGGTTGGCTCTACACAATATAAAGCAACACTCTCACATCACTACTTAAGCAAATCTTTTAGCTATGTATATTCAATCTTCAAGTTGGCGCATACAAGGCACATAATATGTATATCATATATACTAGTTGACCAATCAAAAGACCAAGAGCAAAGCTTTCGAAACAGTGTACGAGCCTTTAGAGACAAAAGTGCAAAAATTGGCAAGCTTTATTGTACAGATCATTTGCTTGGAGATGCAAATCTCGACTTCTCTCTATGTCGGCTCAAACTTCTGTCTCTTGGTGATGATCCTATCCCTGCTTGCTGCATAATCTCTGCAAAAACCATTTGATTTAGGGTACATATACAAGGTGTAATCTCGAAATGAGGATACCGCAAGAAACTATGTAGTGAAAATTGTAACCTCTTCGCTTTCTTTCTAGTTCTTGATCAAGCTCTTCCTTCCACTTTCTCTCTATCTCTGCTAAAGCAACACTACAAAGCCAAAAGCAACTCAAATTCCAGCTTATAAGAACTCTAAACCATTAAAGTTGAAACCTTAAATCTAAGCAGAACAATAACTTTGTATTTGACTTACTTCTGGCTGTTTGGATCATGTTCAGCATCAGAAGTGGCGTTGATATTATTCGGCACACCAGAGCTACTACCACTTTCTGGGCTTTTGGGACCACAGGTTCCATCTGTAGCTCTAGAAGGTGAACGACCAAATTGGCCCCGACTTGGAGACCTACTTTTTGGAGGCAGTTTCAAGAAACTGCGAGGTGTATCCTCTCGTTTATTGTTACTGATATTACTCTCCATGTAGCTGGGAGTGCATGTGATCAGACCGTTGTAGAATTCTTCATACAGAGGCGTTTGTAACTTCTTAAGATCTGCAGCCTACAATTACGAAATTTTTACCTAGTCAATGGTTGCAAAACTCAGAATTGAAAATGTACTAAGGAAATAGAACATTGGACATGAGTCACCTTTTCATCTAAGAAAGATTTTATTTTTGACTCAGTCAGCTCATTTTCATCCTCTGAGTAATATGGCTGGTCAACATCCATACTGCTCTTTGTATCTGTTTCTCCATTTCCAGAATTTTCGTCAAAGTTACACTTCAAAATATCAGATATCTCACTCATTGTATCACACCTCTGCGCAAATATAGCTTTTATAAGTTGTGGTTGCAGAAATCAAATGAAACCCAAATTGATTTGATTATTCAGAAAAGAGAGGTGTTACCTTCTTGTCAAGAGTAGGGCTAGTTTCCCCATTATATGTCAAGAAATTATCATCATCAATCAAACACATATCATCATTATCATCATCATACCCATTATTATTTTTCTGCCACAAACTATTATTCTGAATGGAATTCTCGGGGAAAGAAAGTGTACAATTCAGACTACCCAAATTACAGATGTCCCCTACATCGTCGCTTGTAGACAATTGACTGTAAGAAAAAAAAATCAGCAGTGAGAAACTCAGCATAAAATTTTGGCTTAAGCTCAGCACTTACTAGCTCTTTTTGTCAGTTAACTCTGATGGTAAAGGAACACTTGAATTTTCCTGAAAATATATACACAAAGAGACATCTAATCAAAATTCCTAATGAAAATACTTTAGATGATATTCGATAGATTAGATAATTTGAACTCACCATGACTGAAGCAAGAAGTATAGAAGCAGATTCCTTCTGCTGGCCCGTAACAAATGGATGCTGTCAATGAAAAAAAGCAAGAACATTATGACTGAAATAACTAAAATATGTGACCTGATTGGACATCATTTTAATCCGTTGACAATTTCACCTTTAGCAGCTCAGAAGCGGTTGGCCGCAGATTTGGTTCCCTGCCAAGACAAGTCATGCATGTGTATCAGCAACACAAAGGAAAAGTAACAGAAGTTACTTTTGTTTATTAATCTAAAACTTATGAGTCAAAAGTAGCATACTGCTCTAGACACTTCAGCAAAAAATCTTGTAAATCAGAGGAGAGATTATCAGGGATTGGAGGATGTGACTTCGTCGTTCCAATGTGGAAGATAGCAGCTATCTGAAAAGACAATATGTCCAAAGAATTTCAAGAAACAGAATTGTTCATAGACCCGAACAACAAGGCGTTCAAGGTTAAGTACCTCTTTATACTGCTCGCTCCAAGGAGCTTTCCCAGTTACCATTTCAATCACTGTGCACCCTACGCTCCAAATATCAGCAGAGCTGCATATAATAGCCACAGGTAATATGAAGTTTTCTAGAAAGCATGTAATCTCGCAATTTAAAACATGCTTGATATAATATGCTTACAAGCTATGCCCAGTTTGAAGAATAACTTCTGGAGCCATCCAATAGGGAGTCCCTTTCATAGATTTGGCACCCGAAATAGTAGCCTAAGAATTAATCCAAGTCTTATTAGATTGACAACATGATGCAGAATAGGTTACAAGAACCACTTGAGTAAGATTAGAAAACTCAGAGCAGAATGGTTTTATGGAAACAGAAGTAAAAGACTGAAGAGATTACCAACTCTGCTACTTGTTTGGATGCACCAAAATCAGCAAGTTTAATGCATCCTTTGTTATCTACAAGGATATTAGCACCCTGAAAACAGAAGAATCTAGAATGTGAAGGCCAAGGATACAAGATACTTTAAACAGTTTCATAGTACTTTCAAAATGGATACCTTAATGTCACGGTGCATAATTGCATGATTGTGAAGGTACTCCAAGCCTAGAAGCAATTGATTCGTGTAAGTCCGAACAACCTTGGCCAATCAGTTTAAAGTCATTAGAGCCATAAACATTTCAGGAAACCAAATAGGTTTTTCAGTACTGACTGCCTTACAGATTCAGGAAAGGGTCCAAATTTCTCCAAGAGAGAAGATATTGATCCACCAGGAACAAATTCAAGCAGGATATTCAAAGTTTCATCTTCTCTCACTGTGCCCAAATATCTCTAAAGCCAAAATGAATGCTCGAATTAACAAAAAAACAAAACATGCTAGATAAATAAGCATTGCAAGAAGACAATAACGTTACTGCTTACAACTATATTTGGATGTGAGAGATTCTTGAGAAGCTTCACTTCCTCCTCAAGCTCCTGAATATGAGCCTTTTGTGTACCAAAAAAAGGAAAGTCATATAATGAAGGAACCCATTGCACAATATTAACAAGGTTTATAGAAATTCTCGATTTTGAACAAAATCCAATTTTTTTGTAAAGACTTAAAGAAATTCTCCTTTTTTAACTACACTCAGTCGCCAAAATCAAACCTTTTTTGTTCAACTTTGTTAAAAGTCTCAGATTTTGAGCAAATCCCATAAGCTACAATCCAAAATTTTCACTAAAATTCAAAGATATTCTCAGTTAAAAGACAAAACCCTGTTGCCAAAATCTATTATATAGAAAGAAAAACACTAAAAGATCATGTAATGTAAGAATAAAATTTAACACAATGTAAACAAGTAACAAGTAGGCTTGTTTGAGAACCTGAGTTTTCTCCTTGGATGCACAGTTGGATCCAATTAGAACCTGAGATAGAAATCACTAAAATCAGTTCATGACTCAAGTCAAAGCACAACCAGTCAGATGTATAAATAAGATTAAAACAACTATAAAAATAAATCACAAATCGAGGTGCTAAAAGGCCCTTAATTCAAAATTGTAACCAATAGAGTGAACCACCAAAAACTAAGTAGGAAGATCTATGATTAAGCTTACAGATTCCAATAATAACCAATTGACTAACCCTAGTTTCAAACTTCACAAAAATTGAACAAATCAAAATCGAAATCTCCGAGGCCTAAACTAAAATCAGTACATGACTCAAGTCAAATCACAAACACTAAAATCCACAAATAAGATTAAAAAGGTCTAAGAATAAATCACACATCCAGGAGCTTAAAAACCCCAAATCAAAACAGATTAAGCTAGCAAATAAAAACCCACAAAAAACGAAGTATATATCTATGATTAAGCTTGCAAATTCATCTAATTACCCAATAATAACCGATGAACTAAACCTAATTTCAAACTTCACAAAAAATGAAAAAAATCAAAATCAAAATCAAAATCTCCGGGGCCTAAACTAACCTGTTTAACGGCGAGAAGTTCACCGGAATCAAGATTCATTCCCATATAGACAGTACCAAAGGCACCACGACCAATTAACTGACCTTTCCGCCATCGAATCGGAGGTTTCAATTGTACGGTGGAGGAGTTAGAAGGAAGTGGTGGTGATTGAGGTTTGGTGAAAACCATCGATTTACGGATACAGGAAGAGATTTTATCGGCGAGGAGAGATGGAAATGGAGGATTGTTCTCTTGATTCTCATCGTCGGCGTTAGTACGGAAAGCTAGTGACCGGCGAACTGATCCGAAGAGATCTTGCATTTGAATATGCTTTCAAGGGTTTCTTCTTCACACTGTTTGCTATGGAGAATTCAGATTTCTATTGACGATGAAGGGAGCGTTTGGGGAAAAGGGGGAAAAAGATTCCGTTTTTCAAAATTTAATAATTTAGAAATACTTGAGAAAAATAAAAGAAGCCTAAATTAAAGGGAAATTTGCAAACAAACCCTTGAAGTAGCAAATGTTTTGCAAACTTACCTTAGATAAAGACAATCTTTCAACGGCAGATGGCGGTGGCTCGATTGTGGCGTTGAGAGATATTATGGCGGCATAAAACTAAAATTGAGAATGGTTTTAGTCAGGAATTTAGAAAAAAAAAATACATACAGTAAGTTTATCTAATCATCCCTCATATTTGTGCTAAGTATAAAATAAAGCCTGGAAATAATTTTTAGCTCAACCAATCAAAACCATCTTTTCACTATATAATTGTTTTCGGTTCTTATTCCATTCATTTAATGAACCAGCCATTATAATCCCCACACTCACCCTCCGTGGACGAACCTTGCGGAGGAACCCTTGGGTTTTTCGGGCATTGGATTTCTTTAAATTCAAATTTAATCAACTTGAAAATTACATTTTTACAATAATGCGCTTTAGAAAAGTTTAGTAGAAATTTTAAAAAACAAAAAAATGTTGTTTTGATTTTCTAATCTTGTGGAAAATCATGTCTCCATTTTTTTGTTTAACTGTTTGTCTCTAATAAGTCTGATGGAAGACAATATATTCCTCACTTACTTGTCGATAAATTGGGTCAACTTTGGCGATTCTCCATGCTTTTGATTCTTTCGTTCTCGTCAGATTATATGTAATGTAGCATGAAAAGTATAACATAAGGAGAAAAAATGAACCTTATGTCATGTGTCCACAGCAGCATCATAATTTAATCTCGTTCTCTTGTATATTTTGTTTGTAATAAAATCATAACCAATTTTTCCATATCTCCATGGAAAAACTGCAAGAGAAAAAAAGAAGATGGTTTCGAGTTTCATGTGCTGTTGATTTCATTTTGATAATCACATAGCTCCAACATTCCATTGCTGCATTTGATATCATGTTTGTAATTGATTATGGATAGCCTGCCATGCATGAAAAGCATACTTAGGTGTGGCTAAGGAAAACCATACAGCCTTCCACCATTCTTTGACTGGGTAAACTTGACACACTAAACTCCATATATTTTTGGAGACAAACTTTGTAGAAAATTTATCATCATTAACTCGCCACAGAACCTTATCCTCCCTATCAGTTGGTTGACAACCTCTTTGATTTTCAATGGTTTCTCAACTCTATTCAAAATATCCACTCGATGTCTTTTTTTCTATGAGTTCGGACTACCAACTCTACCGTAGACAACTTGGGTATACTGAAGTCAATAAACTCTCTTTCATCTATTATATCAATAAGCCGACCCATAGGAGACAAATGATCATACCAAAAAAGAGTTGATTCTCCATTACAAACCTCCATTTTAAGAAAACTTTTGCTAGTTCTCTATACTTCAATAGTTTCCGCCACATCCATGAACCTAAATAGGAATATTCACTCACATTCTCGAAAGAAACCTTTATATTCAAATACAATTGAATCCGATTCACCCAAAGTGATGAATGCGCTGAAAAAATTCTCCAATTCAGTTTTAAACATAAAACTTTAGTAGTTTCATCCCATGTTTTAAAACTCACTAGGCACTAGTTGGGAGGTCGGGGTGGCCTAACGATTAATGAAAAATCGGAAATTAAACAAAAATTAATCGGAGATTAGTTTTTCGTAAATTTATGTGTACATATATATATATATATATATATTAAATATGTACATTTATATCATATGTTGAGTATAGTCTACTGGTCTCCGTCCTTCTTATAATACCGCAGGACTCGGGTTTGAGTGCAGAATGTGGTTATTTTCTTTATTTTCAGCTTTAATAAGTATGAAAAGACAAATATACCCTCGTCTTCTTCCTCAACCTGCAACAGTTTGACCTAATTTCTGCAGCCTCCATTTTTTTTCCTTCACATTTCTTGTCATTTTTCACGTTTTCTTCATATTTTTAACTCTGTATGACAGATCTACATCTATAACTATGATCTAGAGCTTAATATCCACTAAAAAGAGATTTTTTTGTGATTTCTGATTTGATGGCGGATTAAGTAAAATCCCGGCGGTGGTACACCGCCCAACACTTTTCCGGCGATTACTAGGCCGTCTAGGCCAATTTTTAGAACGTGGGTTTTATCCAATGGCCTTAACCCTACCAAATAAAAGAAAAACAGAGCTTGTCTATTTCTGCAATAGACGCCTTAGTTATTCGAAACGCCGACATCCAAAATTTTGTCAAACTATGTATCACTGAACTAGTCAGTTGTAATCGTCCAAAAAATGATAAGTATCTCGCCGTCCAGCAGTTTATTTTTCCTCGGATCCTCTCTAAAAGTGTACAATAATCTTCAACTCTCATCCTCTTTGTTAACAATGGAAAACCCAAATATCAAACTGGCAATGTACCTGAATCGAAAGGCAATTGATCAAGAATGGTCTCCTTTACCACATCTGAAACATCATCCATGAATAGAGTAGACTTCTCCAAACTTATGTTTAGTCCCGAACACTCTGCAAATTCCGAGAAAACATGCATTATTCCTCTTATAGATCGCTTCTTCCCATCCAGTAAAACCAAAAGATCATCAGCAAAACATAAATGTGTAAGCTTAATGTTTTGGCAATATGGATGATACCCTACATTTTTCTCCGTGGCCGCTTTGTCAATCATCTTGGATAAAACATTCATACTTATGACAAACAAGCATGGTGACAGCAAACAACCTTGTTGTAAACCTCTTTCACTCTGAAAATAACCAGCTAATTCTCCGTTGACCTGAACTGAGAAAGAGGATGTAGTGATAAATAACATAATCCAATGTATAAACTTTAGGGAAATATTCAGAGATGCTAATGCATTTCACAAAAAAAAAACCATTGGACTGAATCAAAAACTTTTGAGTTATCAGTCTTTATCGAACTTCTTGGCGAGATAGTATCCTTGTGATAGTTCTTGACCAATTCAAATGGAAACAGTACATTTTTATAAGCAAATGATCTTTGATAATCCCCACATTGTATATAGGTTTAATGCAATATGTGGTTTTTGCTATATGTGTCCTTATGCTATTAAGTAGCTTTTAGTCTGCATTTTCTGTCGTATATTTCAGTTATATTGGATTTTATTTTTATGGGACATTGTCTAAAATGGACCATTTTGAAAACAAATTTCAAAATGAGGTCCTCTAAGAAAGACTTTTAAAATAGTAAGGTCCCCGATTAAAAATAAATTTTCAAAAGGGTCCATTTTTTATATTTGATCCTATTTTTATTGGACTTGACCCAATGAGAATCTATACTATTATTATCTTTTTGAAAATAAATACATAAATATAATATTTATGTAATTTAATTAAAATATATGGAGCTATATTATGTTTCACTAAATAATATTTCGTGTTTTTTTGTCAAAATTATTTATTTAAAAATAAAATAAATCAAGATCAAAGGTGAATGATAAGTCTAGAAGACACATATTTTTGTGATAGATCATCCACCTTAAGATTTATAGAGTTAGTTTATAAAGATTTTCAAATAAAGAAAAAGAAATTTCCTAAAATAGCATCAATGAAGTTTTTTTAAAATTTAGCATACATTTTCATTTAAGATAACAATAAAAATTTAATGAGAGAAATATGGTTTGAAGAAATTTAGTACGGAGAGACAATTAAAACTTGGCTCTGAAAATTAAGGGAGATTATGGGCCGGAATTTAAAACTCTGCAGTTTATCACAAGAAAAGATAAATTTAATAGAATATAACTAGGATTGTTGAAATATTATATTATAAATGGATTTAAGGCATAGATTAATGATTGGAAACGTTTTCTAACACTATGAGTTTAGGAGTTTGTGCTAAATAAGAAAATTGTTCTTTAATAAAAATGATATTTTTATCCTAAATAAAAATATATGTAAATTTGGTGTTATTTATAAAAATTGCCCAAAGTATTTTATTTAGTAAACTTCTTATTTCACTATCATATTCCCCAAATTACATATCTATACTATTAAAAAGAGTCATTTAAGAAATATTTCCAAACACTCAAACTATAATGAATAAACCATGATAAATGTTATATGTGTATCCAAACAGATTAAAACAATAATATTATGAAACTAACATTGGTTTTAGTTTATTCAAAATCTATCTACCTAATTTAAATCAATGTATTGAAAAAATAATTTTGATTTAGATTTCACTTTTATTTGATCTTTTTCAAAATATTTTGAATTATTACTTAATGCATTTAATAAATAAAAGTTTCTCCTTTTCTACATATGTTGTGATTCAAATTTATTTATTTTGGAAAATTATATATCTTTTTTGCAGAAAATTTTCTAAGTAATCATGGATTTGAAATTTGTTAAAGAAATTACAGAGAAATTTTTGTTTTGTTGCAAGAACCAGATTAGTTTTGGCAGAAAAATTAATTATATTTAAGATTGACAATTGTATTAGTTTTCTTTTAGAAAAAATTCAGATGTTTCATATCAATAAAAGTTTTAGTCAGGTCTGTAAAACAACGGGCTATATCTAGGTAGATCCATTATGGGGGTGAAATTATGTTATATCCATTCAAAACATATAATATGGATAATCCAATAGTGGATCATGCTTTGTCCGCGAATTAACAGATCGATCCCCAAACTACCAATTTTCATAATAAAAATAAATAAGTGATATATATTTATACATTAATAATTATATATAGTTGATGAAATTTAAAGAATTTGTATATAAAAACTTAGAATATTTACAAAAGGAGAATATTAAAAATATTTATTTCTAAAGTTGTTAACTAATAATTGTATATAATTTATGAAATATAATATGTGATATATTTAAAATTTTTAAGAGTTTATATATATAAACTTAGAATATTTACAAAAAGAAAAATATTAAAAATATTTCTTTTAAAAGTTGTTATTTTAAATTGTTTTAAATAATAAAACTAAAACCGCGGGCCGGTATGCTAACCCATTAGATATATGAGGGCAAACTTCAACATAATAATGATTTATAAAATATTAAAATATGTATATACGTTAAACAATCAACAACACTAAAATTTTATAATTTAATAAAGTTAAATTTACATATAACGAAAAGAAATTAATTACAAAATCCAAATGAGAAAAATCTAAAATTTTTCTGCAAAACTGTACACAAAATATCAAACTGTAAAATATAAACATTTGTTACAATGTTTAAGAAAATATTGACATGTACAAAAGATTAAAATGGGTATATACGTCAAACAAGCAACACCACTAACTTTTTTTATAATTTATTAAAGTTAAAATTACATATGTAAAAGAAAATTAGTTATAAAAACTAAACGAACGAAATTTTAAAATTAAAAATAATCTTTAAAACTGAACATGCAATATTAAACTATAAAATATAAATATTTGTTATAATGATTAAAAAAATATTGATTTGTGGTGTACGGTGGATAGAGACTCTAATGATATCACTAAATCACAAGAGATATGTCTTCATAAGAAAACTGAGAATAAAAAAATAAAAGTTTCTCATCCCTTAAATTAAACATCATTAAATGACTATAGAATTAAGAAGAACAATGTAAAGTTCAAACTAAGATTCTACATTGTATATTGTCGTAGGATAATTATTCCCATTTGTAAATCTTTAAAAAAAAAAAACTAAAACGAAGCCCTTTCTTGAAACAGACGATTCTTCATTTCTCAGTTCCCAAAAGTCCTTAAAACCCCAATAAAATAAAATAAAAGCTAAAACCCCCTCTCATTGAACAAGAAGGTTTTTCCTCCTAGGATCTCTCACTTCAATCTCCCAATGCCTATCAGGCAGACTACTATTCTCAGCGATTCTCCTCCACTTATCAATCCTCTTTTTCATCTCTTTATTCAAACCACAATAACCCTTCAACTGTTCTGGCATTTTGTCATATACATTCCACCACTTTTCGTGCACTGAATCGCTTGCAAATACGCGTCGTGCGGTCATGTCCCAATTGCAATCATAGTCTCTATAACATACCCATGGTTTCAATCCCAAGTAGTGCACACCTTCTAGATTCTTCGGAAGATCGTGTGGTCGTTGAATACTTTCGTCGAAGTACTTCATTGTGTTCACGCGTTTTGGTAACCTGTGCCACCACACAAAGATTTCATTGAGGAATCCTTGGTCTCCTCCGTTGTACGACTCTATCTTGAACGATTTCTCCATTAAATCTTTAAACATACATGATGATGGTTCAAGAACCTAAGCAAACAAAAATAAATTAATACTCTCTTAACTGATATTCCTATTGTTTCTGAAAGAGTACAGTTTAGAAACATATATGTATATATATTTAAACTATACATGCATGTATATTCTCCTATTTAGATGATAATAACTTAAGCTAATCAAAGAAGGTATAGTTTATTGGCTGCATTACTTACCATGATTCCGGAGTTGAATAAGACTTTGTCATTGCCTGAAGCTGAGAGTTGTGGATAGTAGAAGAGATGATCAAGCTTCTTGAGGATGATGAAATCTGCGTCTATGAACACTAGTTTATCATAGTCAGTTACTTGCCACACACGTAATTTGCTGTAGTTCCACTCATTGTAAGAGTCCTTTGTTGCGAAAGGGCTACGAATTCTCTCAATTAGCCGAAGATTCCATCCAGCGGAGCTTAGACCAATAAGGGACCTATTAGTTATGGAGTGATCATGGAGGAGAATCATGTCCTTATGCGATCCTGATTGTCTTATGCTTTGTGCTAAGGCTATTGCACCACAAACATAAGCCTCTGAGGAGTGTAGTACTGTCACGTAAGCGACGCGTAAGCGACGTGGTAAGGTTGAGACCGCATCGGATGTAAAATTAGCTTCATGTTTTGGTCTCCATGCTTCTTGGCCTGTAAATGATAATAATACAAAAGTTACAAGTAAGATAACGAGTAAGGTGAAATGGAGAGCATGTAGGGTTTGTGGTAATTAGCTGGTTCAGAGTTGTTAAAGATAAGGTTTTAAATCGCTACCTAATTGTCTTAAGCTAAAATTGGCTATGATTAATATGATGATTATAAATTTATAATATGTACATGTACATAAGTGATTAGATTTGTTGTAATAAATATTTATTACAAGTTATCAAGGAAGAGACAAGTTTATAAAAAACAATTTAGAAGTGTTATGAAATAATAATAACCCAAAATTAAGTAATTGAAAGTTTGGTTTGTCATCCATGTTCATAATTTCTCAAAGCAGAAATAGACTATATATATATATATATATATATCTATATATATAAATTCAGGAAATGCATACTGTGCAGCACGATCTAATCGCACCAACCATTAACCTGATCATTTTACTTTTATCTACTTTCATATAAAACAAGTACGGGTTAGCAATAATTATCCACCAAAAAGAACTATAAAATTTAAATCAACCAAAAATTAAAAGAAATCCAAATTACATTAGTGGTTAATTATTGAACATCAAATCTATATTAAAATATAATAATTTCAAAAATACTCAAAAGGGATTATTGTTATTTTTATAAACTTAAAAAATAATATTTCTCCAAAATATAAAGAAGGGAACAAATTTTTAATTTACCAAATTGAGAAAATGGAGAAGCAATGTGACATGAACCAACAGGCATGAGAAGCTTCTGCTTCAGCCTTGGGAGATGAGGTTTATAAACCCAATAATCATCCACCCGCCTCACGCGCTCATCACACTTAAAGATTTCATGCATAGGCCCACATGACCCGATGAACACAACGTACACCGTCGGATCAACCCTCCTTAACCCACTTTGAACGGCTAAATTTGCAGCTGCCAAATTAACTTGAAGCCTAAAAACATCCCTCAGGCCTTTATTCTCCGACCAACCATCACACGGAACTCGAACAACAATGACATCCACGTCAGCGTCAGAACCTTCTGGCTGAGGTAGAGGTATCTCCGGACAGTTAGAAACTTCCTCGTCGATCCACTCCGGGTAAAGACTCTTCCAAGTAACATTCTCCGGAATAGGATCAAGCGACACGTGGATGCTTTGAAGTATCAACGGTCCACGAGCCTCGTAGCCCTCACGCTCTTTCTTGTCGATGTTGAGGAAGCCGACTCGGATCTTCTTCTCCGGTAGATAGTTACGGACGAGACTTAGCCATTTTGGGTTTTTGTTGACTTGTGGTGAAGGAAGATCAATCTGTATTGTGGACGAAGATGGAGAAGTGATTTGAAAAAGGGGTTTAAAAGGTAAGATCAAACCCAAAAGTGATAATGATATTAGTATTAGATAGATAATGAAAATTTTCCCCCGAGAATTATGGGTTTTTGCTCCCATTTTGTGATAATTTTCCCTATAAATTTGTGCACGCATCTTCATTTGTATAGAAATTAAGCTATATATATGCACTCATATGTGTTTTAGTTTCTGCCAAAGAGAAGGTTTGATTTGCATGGACGCACGTTGGTGTGGAAAGTCAAATTCTCCTCCCTATATATACAATTTTATATCTTGGTTGTTTGGTGGGTATGATTATTTGTTATAGATAGAAATAGTTTTTATGGAGATCTTGAATATTGGTTGTACATTAGCCCATTCACGTTCGAAAATGCTTTATATTTATCATTAATAATATTTAGTTCACAATAATCCAAATAGCAAACAAAATTTATGTTTTAATAAGACATATTTTATATAGAATAGTATCACATTGATGTCAAAAAAAAAAGTATCACATCATATTTGGTTTTTTGTAGGGTTGGGCATTTCGGTTAAAGTTCGGGTTCGATTTGGGTTCGGTTCGGTTCGGTTAATTTCGGTTTAATAAAACTCTAACCAATCTTAACCAAAGATACTTTGGTTTGGTTTGTCTTCGGTTCGGTTTATTTTCCGTTTGGTTTGGTTTGGTTTGATTTTAGTTTGGTTTGATTTTAGTTCAGTTTTAATTTGTTTTTAGTTCGGTTGAAAAAAATAAACCAATTACAAAAATTAAAATTTCAATATATCAAAATTCAAAAGTTTAAATTAAATAATTAAGACATTGTCAATGAACCATAAAAAATAAACTAAATAAATAAAAAACTAAACTAATAATATTAAAAGTTTAAAATTAACATAATAAGAAGGAAACAAAAGGTATCCATTGAACTATTGAGAAGATCTAAATGAGGAGGACGAAAAGGTTGTTTTGTTAGAAAAACATGGATTGGAAAAGTCTAGGGTTTAGGAAATAATTTATAAGAGGCTTAGGGTTTAGAAAATAGTTTAAAATTATATATATGATAAATATCTTTGATATTTTAAATTATATAAATAAATGAGTATATTGGTTTATTGGTTTAGTTCGGTTTAAACCAAACCAAACCATTCGAATTATAGAAAAACATAACCGAACCAAACCGAACCGAACCATTCGGGTTATGGAAAAACATAACTAAACGGTTTGGATGTAAACTTTGGTTTGGTTTGATTCGGGTTGAGTTCGGTTAGTTCGGTTCGGTTAAAATGCCCACCCCTAGTTTTTTTTTTGTATCCTGAAAAGGGAACGATCTACTCTGTATCTGGCTAATCTTATCACCTCTTATTTTACAATTAAAAATTATAAGCATTTTTGTTGTCAAAACTATAACCTTGCTCCATTAGGGAAAAATGTAAAAAAAGAACTTAATTTTTAAATTGTGAATGCTTAAATCTTTAACTTTTAAAATGACATTTAAATGTTTAAGTTTTCATTGACTTTATGACTAAATAATTAATTTATGTTGACTATGTCGTTTGACGCTCAACATTAAATAAAAAGCAGAGAATTTTAATAGTGTAAAAGGTTTCGTCAAGAGCTTTTATTTGATCAAACGACGTTGTTTTCCCCTTACTAAAAAAAACTCAATTTTTAAATTGTGAATGTTTAAATACCTAACTTTCAAAATATGGAGTTTAAATGCATAAGTTTTTGTCAACTTAGTGATTAAATGATTAACTTATGTTGAATACTATATTCGAATAGCGTATCAACAGTTTTCATATACATTTGTATCAAGATATGCATAAAAATATATATTAAGATAACATATAACAAAGTTTAGTTGTTGCTTTTATAATTAAATTTATTCGTTTAATAATAAAAAAACTTAAAATTCAGAAACAACCCATCATACACAAAACTCAACAATTAGAAGTCAAACAAACAATAGATAATACTCCCTCCGTTTTCATATATGTAGTTTTAGGTTTTTTCACACATATTCAGAAATAAATTAATTGTTCTGTTTTACCTTTATTTAATGTATGTTTGGTTTATTTCATTGGTCATTAACTAAAATAATATGGGTAAAAGTAGAATTTTCACCAAATATTTGCATTGAAAATCCAAAACAACACTTAAAATAAAACAAATTTAAAAACCTTACCATTACAGGAGAAACCAAAATTTAGAGGACAATATGGTGGAGACGTGGAGTCGTGGATGTAACTGGTGGAATCTCGAAGAAAAAATTATATTTTTAGATCATAAAAGATCGAAAGGTTTTAATTTATATTTGTGAATATAAAAAAATTAGAATTTTAACATTAATGAAAATATAATAATCTGATCAAATGAATAATCTGAACAAATAAAAATTTTAGAATAATATTTTGAGTTCACTCCTCAAGTTTATTAACGAGACAATGTCACTAAGCCATTAATAGAGTTCAATGTGTTCAAAATTATATAACCTAAGACACGTTATTTCGAGGCGTTGTGCTTTTGTCAAAGCAATATGTTGTCCCCGCTAGTATTGCACAAACAAAATGAACACATGAAATAGTATCATCGAAAATACATTAGTTCAAAAGTACTGATTTGGAAAGTTTTAATGTAGATTCTAAACCACTCGTTCACTATAAAGGCGATGATTTTACAAAACGTACATCATTTATCTTAAAACAAAGATTGTGTGAATAGAGTTCAAAATCATATAGCCTGCAAATCTTTCTAAAGGCATAGCCAAGGATATGAAAACAACCTGCAAGCTGTGATAATGTTTGACTTAGAAGAGTGTTTAGCAGTGACACAAAGTTTCAATAGAAACAATAATTTAGCAGTAAATGAAGGACATTAACAATTTACATGCAGAGACATATTGAAGGAAAGTTTTTTGCTTTGCAACAAGATAAAACAAGTGTGATTGTGTTAATAGAGTTCCGTGCACTCAAACTTCGACCAGCCATCGGGGATTTGGTTCTGCATTCACTGGTACCACCAATTCAGCTCTACATTTACTCTGTTTCTTCTTCTATTTGTTTTAAGGTTCTGATGATATTCTTTGTTGATTGTATTTTGGGTTTTGTGCAAAAAAACCCTCCAACTATTATTTGTCTGCAAGTAAAACCTCCATGTCAACTAAATACAAGTCAATGCCACAATCTCAAAAGTCACCCGCGATACAGCCCTTTCGTATAGTGATGACGTGGCAGTCGATAACTCCGTTTCAAAACATAACGAATGTCAAAACGACACCGTTTTGCTACTATTGAAAAATGACGCGATATTTACAAATCGTGTTGTTTCACAAAACAAAACACGACAACAGCTATAAGCTTTTAACAAAATCGATTTGGGGAAAATCAGATTTAGGGTTCCATTCAATTTAGGGTTCCATTTGATTTGGGGAAAATCTGAAATTAGGGTTCAATTTATTTAGATCTAAGAGATTCATTCATCTTTTCGAAGTTGCTCCTCATCTCCTTCAAAAATGTCTGAAAGTTCAATGTCCTCAGGTCTTCTTGCAGATCGACGTCACGATGATGACTATGGGATCCCAAGTCATTGTTATTGTGGTGGAAGACCAAAGCTTGAACCTTCTCAGACCAGCACGAACCCGGGAAGGCTATTCTACACATGTCAAAATGTTGATGTAAGTGTTCGTTGAATTGTGTTGAATTTTTGTTGAATTTTATTTAAAATTTGGTTTGAGTTGTGTTTATATTTTGGTTGATTTCTGGTAGGATGGGAGATGTCACATTTGGAAATGGTGGGATGAAGCAATGATGGAGGAATTAAAGAAGTTGAGGCTCGAGGTACATGAGTATCCTTCATTGTATAAGATGCGTGAGACACTTGAAAGGCATAGAGACGAGATTCTTCACCTTTATGATCTCCATGATGGAAATGAGATGGAGTTTGCTAGGCTTAGGGCGATGATTGAAAATAAAAGTGATGAAATATCTTTGGAATTGAAGAATGTGGTCGTTGGGGTTTTTGTTTTGCTAGCATTATTAATCTACTTGTTTAAGTAGATTATTACAATGTGTTTAGAAGAATCTTTCTCTTTAGTACTAAGCGGATGAGGATCTTTCAATTTTGGTTAAGTTTGAAATGATTTTCAATGTTATTCACAAACATTTCGACTTGTTTAGAAATCTTTGGTCTTTTGGTCTAAATCAATGTGTTTCACAATCTTTTGGTCTTGTAATATGTAGTTTGTGATATTTGGTCTATCAATATGAAATGTATTTGGTCTAAAGAGATGTATGATGTGTATGTATTAGTTATGTTATCAATTTGGTCTTGTAAATGCTTAAAACAACAACAAAAAGAACAAATCACTTGAGTCAAATACAACAAAACAACAAAAGTCATCTAAACAGAACATATCAATTAAGGTTTGACAACAAAAGAAACATCTAAACAAATCTGATATAAAGTTTGACAACAAAAGAACCATCTAAACAAATCCGACATAAAGTTTGACAATAAAACAAAAAAAAAATCCAAGGATAAAATAACAGTTGTCAAGCTCTCATACATGTTTTTCTTAGTTTCAAACCTTTCCACGACCACGGCCACGTCCAATAGTCATCTTCTTGAGTTCTCTGGCTCGCTAAAGACTGCTTGGTAGTACTGTGTTGTCTCTTGTATCAGTGACAGATCTGCCTACATGAATGTAGTCATCACCAGTTAATGGACTGGTGAAGACACCGTAACCTTCCTGCAACAATAACATATAATTCAATAAAATACTAGTTTCAGCAAATAGAAAGGTTTAAAAGAAAATTCACTCTTGTTAGATACATGGGCCCTGTGTCATACATAGGTTCTTGTCTCTGAGGAGCTGGTTGTGAGGATGATGCACCTTCAAGATGTTTGCGAGGTCTTCCAGGGTGTTCTTGCATTTGAGCTTGTTGTGCCCTTCTTCTCCACATGTGCCACAATGCTGCATAAAAAGGTTATAACAAGATGTTAAGATCAGAGAAATTGAGACAGAAATTCAATGAACTAAAAAATCAGAGAAAGCTATAAATCTTACTATTTTGATTCCTCTTTTAGAAACTTTGGTCACTTCCCTTGGTTCACCCTTCTCTCTCTTTCTCTTCTTCCCTGGTGGTCTTCCTCCATGCCTCTTGTACAAAGGTGGCGTGACTCTAACATTTGTAGTCACCTCCCATAAATTCATTCTATTGACCTCACAAAGTCCATCAGCATAACATGTCTTCAACTTTTCTGTAGTGAACCATGGAGATATCAACTTCTTAGGGTCTTGATCAGTATTCTTCTCATGTCTTAGACAAGAAACAATGTGGCTACACGGGATCCCACTGATCAAATACATTCTACAACTGTATTTGATATCACCTCGCATCTGCACCACAAAGCCTTCAATCTGCATATTAGTCTTGTAGTTGAAGTAGCCAACCTCATAATTTCCCAATCCACAGCTTAGAGGTCTGCAATTCTTGGCCAAATTGCTGGTCTAGCAAAGCTACTGCTTTAGGAGTGTACTCTCCTTTTATCTTCTCAGTTTCAGACCTTTTCTTGTCATTACTCACCATAACCCTTTTTCCTTATTTCTTCAAGCATCTCAACAATTGGTTTGGTTCTTGCTACTCGGATTGCTGCGTTGAATGACTCTCCGAGGTTGTTTTCCACAGCAGCACACTTAGAAAATTCTGTAAAAAAAGCCCTGCCATGCATAGATGAAACAAAGTCATCATCTAAACAGAAAAATGTCATTATGGACGATTAAACAGAGTAAAGAAGAAGGCATACCTTGACCATGGACAAAAAACAGAAATCTTCAAGTCATTATAAGCACCCTCATTATATTCCTTCAGCTCTTTCATCTTTCTATCAAACTGTTGTGGATAGTAAGAATCTGCTGCAGCCCAGAACATGTCCTCATAATCTGCTCTAGCATAACTCTTCTTCCAGTTTGCATATACATGACGAGCGCACATCCTGTGCTCAGCAAATGGCAACACTTCCTTCACAGCTGCTATCAATCCTTTTTTGGTCACTACCTAGAGTTAAGCCATTCCCTAAATCTAAACCCAAGTCGTCAATCAAGTGTTCAAGGAACCATAACCAATTAGGAGTATTCTCACAATCAACAATCCCCCAAGCTACATGAAACATCTGATCATTTGGATCTCTTCCACATGCAACTAATAGCATACCTGTCATTCTCCACTTTAAAAATGTTCCATCTAAATGTAGAATCTTCCTACATGATCTCTTCCACCCATTTTTTAAAGAAGCAAAGCACACATAAAACCTATGAAACCTAGTCTCCCTTACCTCACATTCAACTGTTGATCCTTTATTGCTTCTCTTCAGTTCAGCAACATAATCAAATAGCCTTGCAAAAGACTCTGCTTGCTCGTCATCAAATGTCTGAAGACATTTCAGTCGGGTCCTCTCACAAATGGTCCATGACACATTGATGTTGCTTCTCAGAAGCTTTTCTTGTAACTGCTTTGCTGAGAAATCTGGATTTAGTCTGAATTCTTCAGTGTAGAGGTCAGCAATGCGGGAGTTTGTAAGCAAGGACACTGTCCCTTGCCAAGTGCAGGTATGCTCCTCTTGTAAGGATCTGATGACCACTCTACTACAACTACTATTGATGGATGCAGAAATTCTCCATGGGCATTGCTTTCCAGAGCATATAGCAACAACATGTTTGCTGTCTGACTTCTCATACTTGATGTCCCTTCTATTCTTCACAGCATACCTATTAACTGCACTCTTAAAGGATCCAATTGTATTGTACTTATCACCAATACACAATTTTCTATACTTGCTCTCATCTACCTCAACATGTGGAGTGTCATCATCACTACTGCCATAAACCAGATCTTCAAACTAGTTCTCATCACCACCATTATCTGACTCAGACCCACCACCATCTTCACCAGCCAATACTCCCTCATCACCCAATACTCCCTCTGTGTCATCTTCTGACAAATACCTCATCGCATTATCATCAATATGCCTACCTAGGTAGGGATCATCTTCCCGGACAACATATAAGGTCATTAGACCTGACCCGAGTGCATAATGAATCACTTTCTTTAGGACATCATCGTTATCAACATCTTCTTTCTCCTCAGGCGTTTCTGGTGGAAACCAAGACACTCTCTTCATGTTATCTTCATATCCCAGGTGCTCCACAATAAGCATGATAACCATATTAAGCTTAAATGTGTCAACTGACATCAGACCGACTCTGTGTGGCTATCCTCCAAGATATTAGTCATCAATAGACCAATATCCTCCAGCACGAATCACCAGATCAAAACTGATACAAAGACATAGAAAAATTCAATCTCAGAAACATAGGTTCTTGTTTTACTAAATTCAATCTCAGAAACATAGAAAAATTCAATCTCAAACGTAGAAAGATTCAATCAAAACTGGGGAATTTAGAGAGAAATCTCAGAAATTTTTTATAAATTGTGATTTTGTTTTGGTAAGTAAACGATTACTACTCTCAAATCATCGATAATTACCTCATTGTTGAACTCTTCTCCTTCAAATCATTCCAATTCCTCTCTCTGTAACCCGACACCAATAACCTTTCGCCTCTTAGATCTAATAGAACCCTAGAGAGGATTCGATGTAGAAACCTTCTCCTCAAAGCTTTCTCCTTGAATCCTTCTTCTTGAACTCTTCTCCTTGCTGTGATAACGAAACCTTATACTTGAACCCTAAATCTCACGAACCATCTATCTTGTTTTCCTCAATTCGAAACCTACTCTCCTTTTTTCCCACAAATAGAAACTGAAATCTGATATTCCCCCCTATTCGAAAGAACCCTAAATCAGATTGTTTCCCCGACTCAAAATAACCCTATTTGTTGTTTCCCTAAATCGGAACCCTCATTCTGATTTTCCCCAAATCAATTTTGTTATAAGATTTTAGATGTTGTCGTTTTTTGGTTTGTAAAACAGCACGATTTGAAAACTTTGTGTCGTTTACAACAGTAGCAAAATGATGCCGTTTTAACATCCGTTATGTTTTGAAACGGATTTTTCGATTGCCACGTCATCACTATACGGAAGGGCTATATTGCGGGTGACTTTTGAGATTATGGCATTAACCTGCATTTAGTTGATATGGAGGTTTTTCTTGCAAAAAAATAATAGTTAGAGGGTTTTTTTGCACAAAACCCTTGTATTTTCCTTGTGTCTGAGATTGTTTCATGTGAATGTTTTCAAACATCTAAAATCATCAAAACTCTTAGTGAGACACTTAAGGGAAAGATGAAAACTTTTGAAAACAGAGTATCATCAGGAACAAGAAAAACAAAGCTAATCTAAACGATCAAGGTTCTCATCTTTCTACCAAAGGAGAAGAAAACACAAGTAGTACTCCCTTAATTACGTGATCCCATGTGACCGGTTAGATTTGCACGTTTGGGTCCCGTGTTATTGGTTTTGACTTCATGAGGCTTGAAATTTATCAATGTGATTACCATTAACATTAACTGTAAAAAGTTGTCAAAACGTAGAAGCTGATTAAGGGAAGCAAACTCTTTCCCGATGGAAGCTGATTAAGGGGAAAATATTGTATTCGTAGTAGACTTTCCACTACACAATAGTTATTTTTGTATTTTGATTAGTTACCACTTACCACATTATTAAGATAGATGCAATATTAGACTCGTAGAAAACGTTTAACAGGTTGATTTTTTTTGTTGGTTGGTTCAACAACAGGTAGTATAACATGCACTTGGATTATTATTATCACCAGAAGCAGAAACACAAGGGGCCGTTACGAGCCCAACCAAAGGTTCACAAGAAGAAAAAAAGAGCAGAAAATGAAAAGACATCGATAGGGGACAATCTTTTTCTTCCAAAGTGCATGAGAATCAACAAACGGAGCTCACAAGTTTCCACCACGAAGACGAAGAACCAAGTGAAGAGTCGACTCCTTCTGGATGTTGTAATCAGCCAATGTCCGACCATCCTCAAGCTGCTTTCCAGCGAAGATGAGTCTCTGCTGGTCCGGAGGAATTCCTTCCCTGTCCTGAATCTTCGCCTTGACATTATCAATCGTGTCTGAGCTCTCAACCTCCAAGGTTATAGTCTTGCCTGTCAAAGTCTTGACAAATATTTGCATACCACCACGAAGACGCAACACAAGGTGAAGGGTTGATTCCTTTTGGTTGTTGTAATCCGCTAGTGTACGACCATCCTCGAGCTGTTTCCCAGCGAAGATGAGTCTCTGCTGGTCTGGTGGGTTGATTTAGGGTTTGAGAGGATTGAAGAATCAGAGAAAAACGAAGGGATGATTTGGGATAGCTTCACAGAAAGATCCTTATATAGCGAGAACCGATAGGATCAAAACCGAATAATGAACTTTGGAACAAAAAATGGAAAACAAATTTTAACGAAGCGAGACGTGGCACATTTATCACCGTTCATTTGGTCATCGATGACTTTTGCTCCAGGCAATTCACAAATAAATAATTTTCTTTACTTTTTTTATTTCTTTTACCTAGAACAGTTTCTTTCTATTTTTTTTCTTTCTAATTTCTATAACAAACTAATAAGAAAAAGTACAAAAATATTCTTACTATTAAGACTATGTCTTCGTTGGCCTAACCCATAAGTATAAGCAATGATAATCATATATATAAAAGCTAAAGGGGTGCTCTCCCACAGCTTGACACGTCAGCTCCTCAGAGGCTGACACCTATCCCTCCTTTCTGAATAATTAAAAAAAAATCTTTCATTAAACGCCACCGCTTCTTCTACCTCTACCGTTTCATGTTACTCGAAACTGGTCACTAAATCAACATCTGGGCTTCTCGGCTTCTCCTTGGTCTTATTAAACTGACCTGATAAATCTAATTCAATCTTTGTTTGTTTTGTTTAGCTTGGTAAAAAATCTTCTTAGTCTTCGTTTCTCTTCTGGGCTCTCCATTTATGAGCTTAGAGACTGTAAGTTCATTCTGCAATTCACCCGGAATCATATATTTGTATTTTAATATTTCTAATTTGTGTTTCAGTCGTTGTTAATTTCATGTTATGTACAGATCTAGATGTCTTAATGACCACCGTATGTGAATCAATTGTCCTTTCATCATTTGTCTGAAACCAACAGAAGAGAATCAAAGGCGGTCAATTCCTTAGCAAGGAGTGCCAGTCAAAGGAATTGCCTAACTCATGAATCGCACCTGATCGACGACGGTTTGGTAAGTTCGTCATTTGAATTTCAGATTAGTGAGGATTTCAGAATTGATTTCAGTATTCAGCTGATGTTGATGTTTTTCAATATAGAGAACACTCGTGGTGTAACCGTGTAAGTCAGAACGAGCTTGAATACTACAGGGAAGAGCTGAATTGAGATATGTCAAGTAATTATAATGTGATTTTGAAAGAGAGGAAGTTGCCTATGTTTCTATTATCTGATACCAAAAGGTAAAGATTTTAACTTTGTTTAATTCAGATTATCAAAGTTTAGAAATTTTTGAGTTTTAATTGGTTGTATGGTGTTTCTTTGTTAAACAATTGAGAGTTCATTTACTTGACATGAAATTTTTTCAAGATGCTTTTGGAAAGAAAACAAAAAGGAAGCGACCAAAGCTTGTGGCTTCTGATTATGAAGCCTTCTTGGTGAAGAAAGCATATGAATCTCATGGTGATTTTTCTTATTACATGAAATGATGCATACTTTTATTTGTTTGAAATATTTTGTTTGATATTGAAGATGCATATGAGGAGAAGAATGGGCCGGGTCCTTCTGATGAAGGAGGAGACGAAGTCGATGGGTTTAGAGATCTTGTGAGGCATACCATGTTTGAGAAGGGACAAAGCAAAGCGTATTTGAGGTAAGCTTTACTAAGTCAGTGGTATTTATGTTTTTGGTGTGTGTGATTTCAAGTGTGATCTTGTGCCGCCTTGGGCTACAAAAGGATGGTTAGACTTGAGAGTATTATCAAAGGAATATCCAACTCTAGCATTCCATGAAAGTGTCAACAAGTCTTATTTGTTTTACTCTATTTCGTTTCTTGGCAAGTACTATATTAATTTACTGACTCATATTTTTTGAATCCAGGTAAGAGTTACAAACCTGGGGGATGCATCTGAGCACAGTGGAGAAGTTCTGAAGCGTGTAAAAAGGAGCATTTGCAGAGATCATATAAAATAGAGGACTGGTATAGAACATTTTTCTTCATGCATAGTTTCTGGACAAGGTTATATTTCCTCTTGAACTGACTTTGTTATGATTTATGGTTCTGTTATTTACAGGGACTTTATGCTTCAATTATGCAAATAATCTGTTAAAGGTGTGTTTCCTAATTTGATGACTTATGGGCTGCGAAATTTTGTTCCCTATGTTAGAGAGAAAGCTCAAAGATGATACTCTGTTTCAGGGTGGAGAGCCTGATTTGATGACCAGAGCAAATATGATACTCCATGACTGGCAGATAGAAAGCTCAAAGATGATACTACATGGCTCAGCTAGATGATGTGGGTTCAGAAGTAGAAGCAGAAGCCACAGTTCTAGGTATAGATAAAGAAGCCATAGCAACAAAAGACTATTCATGCCCAAAAGGATTTCTTTGCTGAGAACGACGGATCTGATGTTGATAAAGCAAAGGAGTCAGACTAGGAAAACGGTTCTGATGCAGATGAGGATGCAGTATCTGAAGATGAAGTGGAAAGTGAGACTGATGCGGATAAGGATGCGGTGTCTGAAAATGATGAGGAATGATTGTTTTGCTTTAAAAGTTTTGTTTTGTTGCTTGTAGCTTTGTCTTAATTAACTCACAAGTGAGATTCTTATCAAAAAATCATTTATCTTTAACAAAACATAATTGATACTGACACCAAATCTCAGCTTAAAGAAACGTGATAAAAGTTAGAAAGACTTTGCATCATGTATGATGAGACTTAGGATCGATCAACCCGAATCTGTACACTTGTGGTAAAGTATGCTCGTGTTTTCTTGGTACCCGGAGCGGTAACTCGAGGGAGCAATGGCTCCCAAAGGAGCCCACAATGTTACAGCTTCTTGTCTCAATCCAAGCACTCATCTTGGATAAAAAAACAATACTTGAACGAACCTGGCTACGAGCAATCCAAGGGGACTGCTTCAGGCGAGACCCATTCTAAAGCTTACAGTGAGAATGTATTCATATTGTCATTAAGTAAAGTTTCTTAAAGTCTTTTTACCAAAAAAATGAAGGAAAAGCATAGTGAAATAGTTGAGTGACAAAAATCAGATCCAAGTGTTTGAAGAGGAAGTAATACTTTGCAAAGCTTGACTGATAAAGTATTTGCTCAGGAAGACCATGACATTTCGAATGAGATGATTTTCTCCCACAGACTTATTTCATGTTTTCAGATGATCAAAGACTGTGCAAGTGGAGATATAGCATGTGTCAAGTTTATTTGACAGTAATACTAAACTCAATGACTACTTGCCCAAGAGTTTTTACAAGAGAGCATCATTAGTGGCTACAAGCACAAAGGAGCGACCATCTTCACCCAAGTTGAGACTGACATAGTAGTTCAGATGTATGAGCTTGTGAAGAATCTCAAACTCTGTTTCTAAATAGTTTATGACATTTTGGAGTTCACTCCATCAACAGAGGACCTCGGGAAGCAAACAGGAAGTGATTTGGTTAAAAAAATAAACTTAACCATGCATGTTATTTTTTCTCTGGAGAAGAAGCTGCGGCTGAGAGAGATCATTGAGTATGTTTTTATTTTAGGCGGGTTTGCTGGAAGAAGCGATTTGAGTGATGAGAGAAGGCCGATGAATCAACAGAGAACAAGAAATGGCTAAGGAGAAAGTTGATGATGTGATTAAGAATCTGAAGTGCTCTTCGAAGTGGCTTCAGGTTGGCTCTAGAAGATATGATGATGTATAATCTCAAAAAGTTGATTATGTTTCCAAAAAAAGTTAGAAAGACCAAGACATGTTTATAGACTGATAATATGAGATACAAAGACTAAAGAATGAAGAACAAAAGAGCCACCTATTAAAACCAAAATAAAAATAAAACAAATGGTTATAAACAAAAGAAATACTCTTCTTCTTCATATTACTTCAAATATCTCTGTTTGTTTTTTTTTTCTTCATGAGAACTTTCTGTTTCAAACTATTCTTAGTTTAACATGTTATCCAGCTCCCTATCGGTGATACTGTTTTCTATTTTCTCTTATTTGTGATCTTAAGATCACTTCAGCCTTCGAAACTATGAATCAATAAACATTCATTCTTTTTACAAAAGATATAAACTATTGTTAGTTTTTTAATATATCTAAAATGTTAGATATCAAACTTAAAGATATTAGTTATTGAATATAAACTAAAGCATAGACCAGACCAAAATATTTTTTTAAAATTGAATAATACATCCACGCGTTGCGCGGGTTCTTTCCTAGTAATGTCTAAATGATAAATATACTATATGTTTCTTTCTGTTAAAGATAAGAGAGAAGAGAGAATTGTGTATATTCATGAGTCATATGACAATATATATAAGGATACAAAGTTAGGGTTTAGCTTGATAAACAAGTATTCTAGAACATCCTAATGGGCCGATAATGGGCATCCACATAATATGGACTTGTTCATAACACTCCCCCTTGGATGGCCATAATAAAAGGTTGGTTTCCAATGCGTTTGAGATACTGCCTCGTTAAAAACCTTACTAGGAAAACCCAATGGGAAAAACCATAGTTAAGGGAAAAAGAGTGCAGCGCGCATTTACTCCCCCTCATGAATACATCACTGATCTTTGAGATGACGCGATCCAATCTTGGTGAACTAACATCTTGAAAGTGGCAGTTTGGAGCGCCTTGATAAATAAGCTTGTAAAATCTTCACTTGAACAAATCTTCATTCCATGTACATCGTTGTTCTTTTACAGTTCATATGTCTCGTAGATGACTCATTTGAATCATCATCTTTTTTACTATTGGCGATCTCATTAGTGTCTAATATAGACTTCAAAACAATGATACACCTTTATCATTTGGATTTTTCTTAGGTGTCTATTATTTGTGTGTTCTTTGTTGTCTCGTTAAAAACCTTTTCATGCAAAAACCCAATGGGATAAAAACCATGATAAAGGAAAAGAGTACAACCACACATATAACCATATTCGTTCACTTGGAAGAATCATCCTCATGATATATTTTCTGATAATATACACAATCTTTAGGAGTTGCTATAAGTAAAGCATTAGGCATTAACTCTTATTATTTTCATAAAATCTCTTGAGTTATTGGACTTTTGTTCCATAGCCTCATTGTCACATAGATTATGTTTCATCTATTTGGACTTCCAGCCAAATTTCTTTTATGTATACTCTTCTAGACATTTATTCTCTTCTTGTAAGAGTTACTATTTTGCTTTCCCTTTTAGCATAAAAATCTCATCTTTCAATTATGAAAGAGATTAATAAATTTCTTAAGGTATGGTACATCCGGACCAAATATGCTAACATCTCTTATGTAAAATCCTACAAGGATCTCTGAGATAACATCTCTATTTACTAGATGTTCTAATTAAGATACCTGAAGATAACTATATTTTCCAAGGTTCTTTATCTCATAGTATTCTCATCATACTACTTTCATTAACTCTTTAAGAGTTTCGGTGATGTTCAAAAACTGATCCATGTTAAGTCATAGGGACTTCCAACTTAAACCAATTTGCAAGAGTGGATTTTTCTATATCTCTTATATACTTGTGTTAGTCATTTTATATAACCAATGTGGGATTCTAACACTACTCCTCGAGATTATGGCTTTTACATGCCTATCTTGAATTGAATCCCACTTAAGAATCGATAATAAAGCGTTTTTGGACATCCCTACTTGGGTTAGCAAACGAGATTCTGATTTCATTTTCTCAGTGCAAAAGTTTTGCATGCTGAGAACTATACAAGATTCAGCTATAATCAGATCCAGATAAAAATATAGAATTCTTACAGAATTTTGTTTATGCAATACCAGCATAATCTGATTTGTGGAAAACACGGTTTGTGCAAATTTTGGGTATCACGAGATAAAATATTTACAATTGTCATGAAGACTCATATTCATATATAACCCGTGCAAAATCTTATTTTGCATTTTCTAGAAGAGTATTTTCATCTTATCTTCTTTCTTTAAATATTCTAATAAATATAAACTCTCTCTAGGAGTTCTAAAAATTACACATACACCCTTATACTTTATAACGTATATATTGCACAGTACTATTTTGGTAACTAAAACCTTTTCGAGCTGCTTTTAGCATCTTAAATTCTTATACATGCTTATAGCATCTTAAAGCCTCATGGCTGCTTCTAGCAGTTTAATTCTTTCGGAACTGCTACTAGCAATATAAATCTCTTTACGGTTGTTTCTAGCAGTTTAAATCTTTCTAAATTGCTTATAGCAATTTCAATCTATTTAGGGTTGCTTCTAGCAGTTTAAATATTTCTGAATTGCTTATAGCAATTTCAATCTATTTAGGGCTGCTTCTAACAGTTTAAATCTTGGGACTAAATAAGATATAACTCTTACAGCTAGACTATTTAGGAATTTAAACATGGTTGCATCCACCAGTGGAGATTTCTAGGTTTTTCTCAGACCCTTTATATATCTCTTATAATATCACAATTATTGTTCCTCTTGTCCCACTAATTTTACACATTCATGTGTATGGACTACTAGTCTACATACTTATCTCTCCAAGAGTTTATTTCCATTCACTTTGGTTAATCATCACTTTGTGTACACTTTTCATAAACTTTTATACCGCGGTTTATGATCCTCGATTTTTATCTTTACATCAACTGCAACATTGCATGCACAAATAGTATTGACGTCGATTTGCTTTTCTGGTTCCATGTTATGCTAGACATGACTCAACTAGTTGAATTTTTTTTTTTTCACTACCAAGTACTTTGGATTCCTTTCTTTGTCATGTCTAATGTCTCTTCTCGAGATCATTCACAATTATTTGCTACCTCGGTCCAACCATTTTTAATATCTGCTCCTTTTTAATTTCCGAGAATTTTATCTTTGGAACCAATAGGTCTCTCATGCTTTATGCGATTTTAGACTTATTTGCAGTTGATACAGTCCTACTAGGACATCAATTTTAATTGGAGCACAACTGGAATATGTGACTTTACCACTAGATTCAGGTTAGTAAGCGTCTGGCAATCGATACGCTAAACTTTGTAAATTAGTTATCTTTTGAACTTCTAGTTCACATTCGTTACTATGACGAGGATCGATGATAAACTTATAGTTTACTTTAACATTTGCCTCATTTGTACTATTCTTAGTATAGTACAATCAAGTGGAGAATGCAGGTAGTCTTTCCATAATAATTTTTAGAGCCTTTAATAATCCTTATCATCTGAAGGTATTAATCATTTCCTTCGCTCACATCCTCAATATGATATCAATTTCTATGGACATCTTTAAAATCCAATAGATTTATATGAGACTTAGGGGAATATAACAGATTATATCTTGTTATAATGCATCAACAGTTTTAAGTTGCATTCCCATAGGCAATAACATATATGCTCATTTTGAGCTTTTATTTATCTTTGCACTAACCCAAGAGAGTATTCACACTAGCCTCTGTCATTTTCAAATGAGAATGAAATCTTATTTATATAATAGTGTGATTAGTCGTATTCTCTTTCAAATATAAATCTCCACTATTTATTGCTATTCATGAGAATTAAATCATAATCATATAATATCTAAATAAAATAACTCAATCAATATCATTATTCATTCACTAGTTTGCTATTATCTTGCCATTAAACTAGGTTCTCAATCAAACAATCAAACAATCAATCAATAAACAAATCAAATGAGATGATTAGAAATTTTATGCAAAAATAGTTTATCCTTGAGAACAAATAAGCAGCAAATAACAGTTCAAATATTGTGATAAAATAAATGATGATTGTTCTGTGTGAAATCTGTGTGAAATCTGTGTGAAATCAATTTCGTGCAAAATTCGTACAAATTTTTTTTTTTTTTTTTTTGCAAAATACTGAATAAAACAGTTCCGTGCAAAATCCGAGATACAATTATATACGTGCAAAATTCGGATTAAATAATTTCGTGCAAAATTCGGATTAAATAATTTCGTGCAAAATTCGGATTAAATAATTTCGTGCAAAATTCGGATTAAATAATTTCGTGCAAAATTTATATTAAATATTTTTGTACAAAATTCGAGTGAAACAATATTTAGTTTAGTGATCGAAACAATCCAGATTTATGACCAAAAATCATGCAAATTTAGTTTAATGAATTTCATGAAATCTCTATCATTCATATAATCATTTCACCACCGTTTATCATAATTTTAAACTAACATGTCGGTTTATTGAGATGCATCACAAAACATAGATTATTCATCTCATGACAAAAAACATGTAGCAATTATAAATCATAAATAAGCATGAAGCATAATTAATCACCAACCGATTAACTAAACCAATAAATTGCTAAACTATGTAAATCAACGAATTTAGCTAATAATTAACAAAATATATCGTTAATAGAACTTATCTCGATTGGTGAAGAGACGAAGAGATCGGAGCTTGGCAACATGATCTGATGTCTTAATCATTACGGTTCCTTTTCTGAATGTTCCTTTTCTGCACTTTTCGTTGATGAACTTTCTTGAAATAAAAACTTTCCTAAAATAGAAACTTTCTCAAATTAGAAACTTTCCAAAAATATAAATTAGGGTTTATGAAAGAAAGTAAGTAGGGTTTCCCTGAAAATAGATAACAGCCATCATCAGCTTCAAACAAAGATTTCGGTCGGAATTTACATCAGAATCACAATCGGCCAGTGGCTTTGGAAAGATGATGTCTGGGGATTTCTTTTGATATGTATATATCCTCCTAACTATTTATGGTTTGTCGGGAAAATGCTCTTGAAGTTGGACAGCGGCGGAATCGGATCTGAAGAGATTTACTCCGATAAAACGATGATAACTTTCCGACCAGAGCTCTGATTTAGGATCCGTTTATGGCTATGGATAGATATACATCTTAGCCATCTCCCCATAAAATATAAGACAAATAGGGTTTCGGTTGGTCCTCCGTTTCTTCTTTCTACCAGAACTGATTGGATCTGTTTTTCTTCTCATTAATTTAGATGGCTAGGGTTTCTTTGCTCAGACGACTAGGCTCGTGCTGATAACGTGTTAAAGATAAGAGAGAAGAGAGAACTGTGTATATTCATGAGTCATATGACAATATATATAAGAATACAAAGTTAGGGTTGAACTTGGTAAGCAAGTATTCTAGAACATCCTAATGGGCCGATAATGGGCATCCACATAATATGGATTTGTTCATAACATTTTCTTTCTTTTTTTAGTATGTTTTATTATAGTTTATCATTTTTTCTCGATTTAACATATCAATATTTGGCATAGAAGATTCTAAAAATAAGAAAACTTATCTATCAAATTTATGCATCTGGCGATAATATCTTTTTATGTATACTCTTAAGAAAATGAAATAATTAAAAATACCTTTTTTAAAAGAGAAATTCTCAAAAATAGCACTAAATAAAGTTTTTATTTCACAAATAGTATTTATTTTCATTTTGGACAAAAATAACATTTTTTACTAAAGAATATTTTCTTTATATAGCACAAAATTTTCTAACTTCATATTGTTAGGGTTTAGGTTTAAAAACCATAAATCTAAGCCCTAAACCCTAAACCATAACTTCCATCCCAAACAAACTATACCATAAATTGTACAATACTCAACCCAAACAAAAAGTTTTAAAATTTTGTCTTTTATAACTATTTTTGTCCAAAATGAAAATGTAGTGCTATTTGTGAACAAAAACTTCATTTAGTGCTAGTTTAGGAAATTTATCTTCTTTTTTTAAAAGATATTCCTTTTAGGGAAATTTGGAATAAAAGGAGCAATAATTCATATTTTGTCCATCTACACTTTAATTTGTAAATTGTCATTTTTTCTCTATCTACCCCTGCTACTTGAATAATAAGTTTTTTTTATGAAAAGAACTTATAACCATGTAGAAACACATGTTTGGAGAAGATTTGAAGACTAATCTTTTTCATTTTGAACAATTTTAAGTATGTTTTTTTGAGGTTTTAAAATTGTTCTAAAAAGTTTAGATTTTGAATTCTGTGTTCTAAACATTTTAAATTTTGTATTCTATGTTCTAAACATTTTAGACTTCATATTCTAAAAAATTGTATAAAATCGTTCATGAAAAAATATATTTTAGAACAGCATTTTTAGAATACGTATTCTAAAATTTTTAGACTACGTATTCTAAAGGTCTTAGATTACGAATTCTAAAAATTATACCGTTTTAAAATACGTATTCTATGATCTAAATGTTTTAGAGTATGTATTCTAAAGTTTCTAGAATTAGTATTCTAAAAATTATATATTTCCAAAAAGTTTAATGAATAAATATATAAAAGAAGGAAAACTAAATCTGTGTTAATTTTGTGTTAAGTTAGGACTAACCTAATTATTCAAGTTAGATTAATCATCTTCTCCCCCAATGCCTTCTTCTTCTTTTTTACGTGATTGTTGAAGAGTTATCTTTTGCTACCGAGAAGGTGAAGATGGCTGATGATGGGCCATGCACCGCTCGGTGCAGGAGTTTTTACATGTTTTGGCTTATTTGATTTCATAAAAAGAGTGATTAAAACGAGAATGAGGTTTGGAACAAAGAAAGAAAAGAGATAACTATCCATAGTGTGTTTTGATAGTGAAAACTGAAAAGAGATGTGTTTCGGTGATTTCTTGTGTATGAATGATGGAAGAGTATTGTCACTCTCTATGCATATATATACATATGATCGGTTCAGTTTAACACCGTGTAGCATGAGACATACACATGCACCTATGTGCTTTCTGCCTTGATAGTTTTAATTTTAAAAAATTACAAACTTTTGCTGGTTATTAAATATTTGAAAACGACACTATATGTAGTTGACAAAATTTGAAATATACCTTTTATGTTCAGTATGACATCTCTTTTTTTTATTTTGTTAATAACTTCAAATTTTTTTAAAAATGATTTTTTAGTTTTTATAAATATTAGAAAAAAATATAAATAGATAAAAATTAAAACTTAATTTTAAAATTAGTTTGAGTTTAAATATATATAATTAGAAATTAACTCCAAATTTTACATACTTAGAATATTTAAGATTTTTTTAGATTTAGTTTAGATTATAGATACTAATATCCTTAAATATAATCGTTATTTAGAATGTTAATCTGGGTAAATGATATAATAGGTAAATAATCCATGAAAAAAAATATAGATTGAAATTAAATAATAAAATATAATTTTATTATTGAATTGAAATTATAGTGTAAAATTATATCCTATATTTTTACCTAATCAACATAGTTAACTTTAAAAAAAAAAATTTTGTTAAAATTTTTGGATGCAAAGGATAAATTGGGATTGTTATAATTCAAAAACATTAGATCACTATAAATTGAAAAAAAAAGTATAGATGGACAAAATATATTTTATTGATCCTTTTTTTCCAAACCTCCTTTCTTATGTATCATACCTAGTTGTTGAAGAAATGATATAATCTTAAGAAAATTAAATAATTAAAAGAAAAAAATGTGTTTATGATATGATCGGTTTTTATTAGTGTTTTCATGCCCAACCCGACCCGGCCGGTCAAACTGATTAACCCAGGATCCGAACATTACTCTGGTTCGAGTTTAGTACTAATATCCGTCAATAATAAAACAAGAAAACCCCCCAAAAAATCGCCATTAACTCTTCACTTGGTCAGTTCAACCAGTCCACCCGGTTGCATGTCAAGAAATGTTTTCTAATATTTTAAAATTTTGATTTAGAATCCTTTTGATTCAAATAAAATGTTTGATTTTGACAACAAAATAGTAATTTTACATTTATTTGTATTCAGCCTCAACCGTCCGCAGCCGTAAACACTAGCTGGAATGACTTTTTAAAATAAAAAAATTTCAAGCGGTTCGGAGGAATATGTTGTGTTTGCCATGATTAGTATAAAGCGCAACCACAACCGTCCGTAAACTCAGTGTTTGTAGCGTTTGTATGTGGTTATGGGTGAACCAATCAAACCCTTAAGCAGAAGGGAGCTTCCATTAATTGAATTAAAGTTGAAGGGTTTTTTCATTAAATATAAAATTGAATATTTTTTTTACTATTTATCTTTAATTGAAATGTTTTATTACTAAAAAGTAAAAACCCTTGATATTAATATTAAACAAATAACTGAACCAATTACATGAAAACAATTGTGAAATAGGTCTCTCAAATGAAAGATTCTTGCCACAAATCTCTCATTCTCTATGTTTATTTCTTATAGTTTTGTTATTACTAGAGGTTGGTTCGGGCTACGCCCATATATATATATATTTGACAACTGACATGTTTATGTTTGTTAATTTAGGTTTTTAGAAATATTTTTAAATTTAAATTACAAAAACTCGATTAGATTCAGAATTATATATTTGAATAATATATGTTTTGCAAAATTATATTTGATTTTATAATTTTAATTTAGGAAGAATAATAGATTAATAGGTAAGAAAAGGTATCTCATACCTTTCATCTATGAATTTAGAAATTAAAGTTCACATGTATGAAAACCTCTACAGTCAACTATATAACATGGAATTCATATATTATAATGTTATCTGTTTCATATACTTTTGGTTATCTCAATGATCAAAATATATGTAGCTGATATTAAAAACAACTTCATTGGTGGGAAAAATTATAACACCACAACTTGAAGACTAAATTTATAAACAAAATTAAATATAACATTGTAGTCTTTGTTTATGACGTTGACACACAAGACATTGTTAAAATCTACAAAACAAACAACTTCGAAGATTATTTCTCATTGAAAGTAAAAGTGTTTTATGCTCTCTTTTATTCATATTTTTTTATTGAACGTCTCCATTGCTTGTGTACACTGTAGACTTATTTTGCATTTTATATTAACGTAGGAAAAGAAACCTGATTATATTCTCTGTAGCGGTTGCTTGTCTCCATTTTATAATATTGGAGTTTTGTTTATATATCAAAAAAAATATGATGGGGTTACCTTGATACAAAACCGACAAAAAACATTTGAGTTATTAAAGAAAATGTTTCTCTCTACAGCTCTACTTGTCTCTTGTTTACCATATACATAGATTATAAGAAGCAAACAGCAGATGATTAATTCAGAATTACAGAGTGTGTTTTTGATATAATCATGTTGCAAAAATTACTTAAAACCAAGAATCATGCCTCAACATTAATCTGCATTTTTCTCATAGATCCAAACCTGCATTTTTCTGAACAACTTCCAGATTACTATCCTACCAACAGTTCAAACCAAAACCTGCAAATACTAAACCAGGAAAATAGAAATGCATATATATTCAAATTCAATATCCAAAACAAAGCAGCTTAAGTTATATACGTCATTAATTTTTTTTTTAATGAAATTCATCTTGTTAAAAAATCAAGAATGTGATGGTGTGAGCCAAAAACAGACATTGATTAATAAGTAGGGACATTGTCTAAAATGGGCATTTTGAAAAGTTTATTTTTCAAACGGGTCTCCTGAAGGATTTTTAAGGCAGTAAGGGTCCCCGTTTAGAAATAAATTTTCAAAAGGTTCATTTTAGGTAGTTTTCCCTAATAAGTAAGTAATTGATGGAGAGAAGAGTTTAAGATTTGGCCAAACATCAAGCCATTGAAGAAGAGACTTAAATTCAGGATCTCCACCATAAGCAGCACATCCCCAATTCCATGTAGCAGTACCAACTCCATCTTCATGATCTATGCACTTGCCCATCGTTCTGATTCTTGCAGACGTGGACGAAACCAGAGAGAACCTTATTGGTCTCTCTGAAGAAGAAAGAATCAAACAGAAAATCACAAAAATAAAGCTCAGAAACAGTTTGATGTAAGAGTTAACAATATAAAAATATATGTTTCAACTGACCGGAGGAGTCATTCTGGTTTGTATTGAGAGATTCTTGGATGTGAACCCTCATTTTCCAAGTAAGTAGTTATGTCTTGCTCTCACTTTTCCAGTTGATCACTATTATAATATCTGGTTTAACTGGTTTATTCTGGTTATCTAGTCTTGGTTAAATGTGGATTAATGATGCTGTATATATAAGCTAAATGATTCATTAGTTGTTGATTAAGTTTTGTAACAAACTCTTTTAGTTGTTAATAAGAAAAGCTTATCTTCGATATCTTCTTCTTGTTATTCTTGAACTTCCGATTCATTGGAGCTTAATATGGTGTCAGAGCTTATCGACGCTTTTGAATCTTTCATCGGAGATTGATGATGAGTCTTCCGATTATCTCTCTTTTCAGATTCTTCCAATTTCTTGTTATCGCGATTTGCGATTTGTTCGTTGGAATTTTCATTTCCGTTTCTTCAGTTTTCTTTGATTGAGCTTTTATATTGATGGATCTAGCTTCTCATTGTTGAATCCGTCATATATCTCTTCAGTTTCTTTGAGTTTCTTTGTGTTACTACCGACTATGACAACTCCGGCGAATACGAGTTCTTCTTCCGGTCATCATTCTACTGATCAGCTACGTTATCAGATTGACCAATACAAGAATCCTTATTATCTGCATAACAATGACCATGCAGGGTTGGTTCTTGTTTCAGATTGGCTTAATACGGCTTCGAAATTTCATTCTTGGCGTCGTTTGGTGTTGATGGCTTTGAACGTCAGGAATAAATTGGGATTTGTTGATGGTACGATTCCTAAACCTACTCTAGATCATAGGGATTATGGTGCTTGGTCTAGATGCAATGATATTGTTGCTACTTGGTTGATGAATTCGGTTTCCAAGAAGATTGGACAGAGTTTATTGTTTATCTCAAAGGCAGAAGGAGTATGGAAGAATCTGATGTCTAGATTTAAGCAAGATGATGCACCTAGAGTGTATGATATTGAAAAATGTTTGAGTAAAATTGAGCAAGGATCGATGGATGTTTCTACTTACTACACTGAGCTTCTTACGTTATGGGAGGAGCATAAGAACTATGTTGATTTACCAGTATGCACTTGTGGTAGATGTGAGTGTGACGCTGCAGTTAAATGGGAAGGTTTACAACAACGAAGTCGTGTGACTAAATTCCTAATGGGACTTAATGAATGCTTTGAGCAAACATGGCGACATATCCTGATGTTGAAGCCTATGCCAACGATTGAAGAAGCTTTTAACATTGTTACTCAAGATGAAAGGCAAAAGCTTATTCGACCTATTGCTAGAGTTGATAATGTTGCTTTTCAAGCGTTTGCTTCTGATATGGAAACTGCGGATACTGGTTACATATCTGCCTATAACACCAAACTACCTGCTCAGAAACCAGTGTGTACTCACTGTGGGAAAGTGGGACACACTATTCAGAAACGTTTCAAGTTACACGGTTTTCCTCCAGGTTACAAGTTTAATGCGTCTAACAAGAATACTACTTCACCTCAGTTTCAACCTAGGATGCAGAATACTCAGTTTCAACCTAGGATGCCTCAATCTTTGGTAGCTCAGATGCAGATGACACAACCATTATTTCAAATGCCACAGTCTCAGATGGTTCCACCTATGCACCCACAGTCTCAAATGCAAATGGCTAATGCAGCAGCTCATGCATATTCAGAAGCACCTCAGTATTCTCCAACAATGCCTCATATTACAAGTGGTGGAAATAATGTGAATCTGCAGGATCTAACTCAAGATCAAGTACAGCATTTGGTTTCACAATTTAATGCTCAAGTACGAGCTTCTGAGCCTTCTCCTGTTTCTGTTGGTAGTGCTACGATCACAGAACACGGTTTTATGGCCCATACTTCTACTTCTAGTACTGTTTTGTTTCCTTCTACTAGTATCAAATATGAAAATAATAGTCTCACTTTCCAGAATCACACCTTTTCCTCTCTTTAGACTTTACTTCCTAGTGATGCTTGGATAATAGATAGTGGGGCCTCCAGTCATGTATGTTCAGATTTATCAAGGTTTAGGGAATTAATACATGTGTCTGGTGTAACTGTAACTTTACCAAATGGTACTAGGGTTGCGATTACACATACATGTACCATATGCATCACGAATGCATAATGTCTTACATGTGCCTCATTTTCAATTCAATTTGATTACTGTTAGCTGTCTTGTTCGAACATTGTCATGTTCAGCTTATTTATTTACTTCATGTTGTTATATTCAGGAACTTTCTCGGGGCTTGATGATTGGGATGGGTAAATTGTTCAACAATCTTTACATCTTAGAGACAAATCGATCAACCATCTCACCATCATTTCCTCAAGCTTGTTCATTCTCTGGATCTGTCATTGATGATGGTGTTATTTGGCACCAGCGTTTGGGTCATCCATCACATGCTGCATTACAGAAATTAGTCAGTCTTATTCCTTCTTTAAAATCTGCTTCATCTACTTCACATTGTTCAATCTGTCCTTTAGCAAAACAAAAACGATTAGCATATATTTCGCATAATACACTGCCTTCTAATCCATTTGATTTAGTTCATTTGGATGTTTGGGGTCCTTTTAAAGTTGAGTCTATTGAAGGTTTTAGATATTTCTTAACCTTGGTAGACGATTGTACTAGAACCACATGGGTTTACATGTTGAGAAATAAAAATGATGTTACTACAGTTTTTCCAGTTTTATTAAGCATGTTTTGACTCAATATAATATGAAGATAAAAGCAATTCATTCTGATAATGCTCCTGAATTAGCTTTCCCTGAAATAATAAAAGAACATGGTATGCTGCATTATTTCTCTTGTGCATATACACCACAAAAAAATTCTGTTGTTGAAAGAAAACATCAACACTTGTTGAATGTGGCTAGAGCATTGTTGTTTCAATCGAATGTACCTTTACAATATTGGAGTGACTGTATTCTTACAGCTGTGCATTTGATAAATCGAGTACCATCTCCTTTATTGAATAACAAATCACCATATGAATTGCTACTTCATAAAGCACCTGATTATACATTGTTAAAAAGCTTTGGTTGTTTATGTTATGCATCAACCTATATGAAAGATAGGCATAAATTTTCACCTCGTGCTTCTCCTTGTGTGTTTCTTGGCTATCCCACTGGTTATAAAGGTTACAAATTTTTGGATTTAGAATCTCATTCAGTTATGATATCTAGAAATGTCATTTTTCATGAAACAAAATTCCCTTTTAAAACCAGTGACTTGCTTTCTACAGCTGCGGATATGTTTCCTAATACGATTTTACCATTACCTGCATCTCTGCATTTTGTAGAAAAAACACAAATATCTGATTCATTATCTTTGATATCAATGATACTGTGCATAATTCACATACGTCATCTGCATCATCTTCACATGCATCACCTAGTACTACTGTTACATCAAATGCAGATACACTAGATACGGGTCTTGATTCTTTACCTATTTCTAGGCCTAAGCGTACTACTAAGGCCCCTAGTTATCTTTCTGAGTATCATTGCGTCCTTGTTCCATTTACTTCTTCTTTACCACCTACTTAAACACTTGTTCTTCACTCACCTAAAAAGACCACTCCCTTTCCTATTTCATCGGTGATATCCTATGACAAGTTTTCTCCACTTTTCAACTCCTATATATGTGCCTATAACCTCGAAACAGAACCAAAGATATTTAAACAGGCTATGAAATCAGAGAAGTGGACTGCTGCTTCTACTGAAGAGTTAGTTGCGCTTGAACTTAACAAAACATGGGTTGTTGAGTCACTACCACCAGGAAAGAATGTGGTAGGTTGTAAGTGGGTTTATATTATTAAGTATAATCCAGATGGTTCGGTTGAAAGATATAAAGCGAGACTGGTTGCACAGGGTTTCACTCAACAAGAAGGGACCGATTATATGGAAACATTTTCTCCTGTTGCAAAGTTAACCAGTGTGAAGTTACTGCTTGGACTTGCGTCTTCAAAAGGATGGAGTTAAACGCAGATGGATGTTTCCAATACGTTTTTGCATGGTGAGCTTGATGAGGAGATCTATATGAGCCTTCCACAAGGCTACACACCACCAGGAAATACTCCTCTTCCACCTCAACCGGTTTGTCGACTTCTTAAATCATTATATGGTCTTAAGCAAGTTTCTCGACAATGGTATAAGATATTGTCTTCGGTTTTCCTTGGAGCAAATTATATACAATCACCTGCTGACAATACATTGTTTGTCAAAGTGGATTCAACTTCTTTTATTGCAGTACTTGTTTATGTCGATGACATTATGATAGCAAGTAACAACGATGCTGCAGTTGAGGATTTGGAGTCATTATTGAAAGCAGAATTCAATATCAAGGATTTGGGACCGGCAAGATTTTTCCTGGGATTAGAAATTGCACGATCTTCCTTAGGAATATCTATATGTCAGAGAAAGTATGCTCAGAACCTGCTGGAGGATGCAGGTCTTACAGGTTGTAAACCAAGTTCGATTCCCATGGATTCGAATCTTCATCTTATCAAGGATATGGGGACTTCATTGGACAATGCAACATCATATCATGAACTTATTGGTCGGTTGCTATATTTGACTATTACGCGACCGGATATTACATTTGCCGTTCATCAATTGAGTCAGTTTCTTTCAGCTCCAACAGATATTCATCTTCAAGCAGCTCATAAAGTTCTCAGGTATATTAAAGCGAATCCAGGACAAGGTTTAATGTTCTCTGCTACTTCTGAATTGTGTATTAATGCATTTGCTGATGCTGATTGGGGAACTTGCAAAGATACTAGGCGATCTATTACTGGCTATTGTGTTTATCTTGGGAATTCATTGATTTCTTGGAAATCTAAGAAACATGCTGTAGTGAGTAGAAGCAGTACTGAAGCAGAGTATAGAAGCTTGGCTCATGCTACTTGTGAGATCATATGGATACAACAGCTGCTCAAGGATTTACATATCACAGCCACTTGTCCGGCAAAGCTTTTTTGTGATAATAAGTCTGCTCTTCATCTTGCTATGAACCCAGTTTTTCATGAGAGGACTAAACATGTTGAGATTGATTGTCACACAGTTCAAGATCAGATAAAAAAGCAGGCCGCCTCAAGACTTTACATGTACCGATCGTAAATCAACATGCTCACATTTTAACCAAGCCATTACATCCAGGTCCATTTCATGGATTACTTCAGAAGATGTCCTTATCAAAGTCTTTATCTTCCTAACCAGATGCTTTGATGATAAAGACTTGAGGGGGGTGTATTATGATATCTTGTTTAATCGGTTTATTCTGGTTATCTAGTCTTGGTTAAATGTGGATTAATGATGCTGTATAAATAAGCTAAATGATTCATTAGTTGTTGATTAAGTTTTGTAACAAACTCTTTTAGTCGTTAATAAGAAAAGCTTATCTCCGATATCTTCTTCTCGTTATTCTTGAACTTCTGATTCATCGGAGTTTAATAATCACCTTACATACATTCTTCAGATACTCTGTCTACATATTCTTATAAGACAGCTCATGAAGCTCAAGGGATCAAAAGGAACTTAAGGTAACAGAAGATAGATTATTAAATGGAAAAATGTATAGTTTGAAATATTCAATAGTTTCCAGCCAAAGTGTTAAAACGTAAGAACGGAAGAACTACATTTGTTAAGCTTAAAAAGATAAGCTATCCACCACATAGTTTTAGTTCCATGCCAAATCTTAATATCCTTAAGAAAAATTGTCACATACCGACTACCCCGATTAATGATTTACTCTTTTGCACCAAAAAGTAAAAACAAAAGAGTATATAAAACACTTAACCAACAGAAGAGACCTGATCCATTTCAGCTCAAACAAAGTATAATGTTTCATACTTTCAGTTAACTAACAAAGGTCAAGTAATGACTCATAAAAACGAATTTGAGCTAAAATGCACATTTTCAAAGAATTTACTACCTACATATTTCATGAATTGCATAAAACCTTAAGGACTGTATCTCAAGGGATCACTGAATAAATTAGTTGTAAGATTAATGTGAATCAATGACCATGTGAATCACCAGAGTCCCATACTTTCTCCAGTTGAACCCAGCGTCAAGCACTTCCATCTCTGACTGTGGCTTGACTCCAATACTACAATTTTGAAAGTCGAAAATAAGATTTAATTTGAGTAATGTTAGAGAACTTTCACATAAGCTCAATTAGAACTATCCAAATCATAACTGATATACAATATAACAGATCATCTTAACTACCACTTTTAAATTTTAAAACATATTATTATGTTCAGTGTCGTTTTGGTCGGTCACAGTCGCAGACGCAGCAACAAAGAAAAGAACATGGCCAACATTCATCCTCTATGAAAACACTATGGAAAAAGAAGAGGAATATGTATCTAATTTCTGTATAAAAATACTTATGAAAATCATATCATGTATAACCATCTAATAGGAGGTAGCTTCATCAAAGCGTTGCTGCATTAGAGAGTTTATTTGTCCCCAATATAAAATTTAAAAGGCAACAAAATAAATCCATTGTTGACCAAAAGTCTTACTTCCTCTCATGGGATTACACAAAATCACAAACAGCTCGTGTAGAGTCAATTGGAAAACTTGTTTTTGGTTTTAAGGGAATAATTTCAAAACAGAAGCAGTACCAAGAAGTCGAGAAAGAAACTAGTGGGAGAGGCAGAGATTCTGAACAATACCAATAAATCCAAAACGCATAGGGCCAAATCAGTGGAGGGATCGATCACATACCTTATTCCTGTCTATGAACATCAACTTCCAGCATGAAATATGAGTATCTGATACAATATTTAATTCTATGCCAAACGTTTTCCTTCCTGTCAACATTCTAAAAGGGAAACCCAAAATGAAAGAGAGGAAAAGCAGATTTTAAGAATCGGTTCATAAATTTACACAAATCGCAAGGATTTGTATAGAAAATCCAAGCCAAAGGAAAAAATAAAAGTTTCATTGAAAAGATTGGAAAAAATGTCAAAAAAAACATGAAGTTTCAAAATGAATCCAAAACGACACATAACAACCTCTTAACCTTTGAGCCACAAAGACATATTGGTATTATCTCAACAGCGCATATATATATATATATATATATATATATATATATATACAATTGTGGTTCAAATTTTCATCTTTTTTTTATTTAAACCATGAACTTTCGAAATATTCATATTTTTTGAATAAAAAATATTTATTTTGGATTAAAATATTCATATTTATAGGATACCATTTTTTGGTTTTGTTATTTTAATATTTTGTTGATGGGGATCTTATAAGAAAAATAAAAAATTGGATTAACTAATCCAAAACATGTATATATAAAATGAATTAAAAATAAAAAAAACTAATAATAACCATTGAGTTATAATAACAGTTTTTTGGTTTTGTTATTAAAATGTATTTTGGTGGAGGTTTTGTTAAAAATAACAACACAAAAAATGTTGATTAATTAAAAAATTGTAACTATATAAATAAATATTCAAAATTAATAAAAAACAAAAAAAAACAAAAAAAAACAAAAAAAAACATGAACTTTCGACATTTTTTTGAAATGCTATTTAAATCCAAAAATTTGAATATTTTGACAGTTCATGTTTATATAAAAAATGTGAATATTTTGAAAGTTTATGTTTTAAATCCACAAGATGTGAATATCTTAAAAGTTCATGCTTTAAATAAAAAAAATGTAAATAATTGAATCCACAATTAAATATATATGCGCTGTTGAGATAATGCCATTATGTCCTTGTGGCTCAATGGTTAAGAGGTTGTTATGTGGCTTAGAGGTCTGCTGTTTGAATCCTATTGTGTACAAATGTTTTGTTTTTTTTTGTTTTTTTACAAAACGACGTCGTTTTGATTTAACAGAAAATACTAACGGAATTTTAACCCGCGATCGTCACTTGTTAACGGAAATTTAACGGCATGTCCGAAATGGCCAAGTCAACGAAACTTAGCTATTTTATCGAAAAGTCAAACTAAACTTTATGATTTAAACGACATTTGAAAGTTCATGCTTTTTTGGTCTACTTTTAGAAAGTTCATACTTTTTTGACATTTTTCCCTGAAAAGATTAGTAAAAAGTGAACATTTAGTCTCGACTGAGAATGATATAATCGTTCAGTTCACATTTAAGTATATGTCAATTTAAAAAAGTTAAGATATAAGTGGAAGAGTTGGATCGTGGATTGCATTGATTTGCAAGAGGAGATGAAACGAATAGGTCAAATATTAAGATTTCAATTTTCGAAGTTGTTTTCGTTTTTTTTTCAAGAAGAGCACTGAGTTGGAATGCTTTTAGAAATAGTTTTGAGAGATGCCACGTGGCATACTAAGAAGCAAGTTTAGTAAAGCTGATGTGGACAACCTATTGAGCCTCAACCTCCTTTTATTAGTACTAGAGGCTATTACGCGCTACACGTGGGTCTATTTTTATGAATTTTCTAATATATTTTGTATTTATTAATTTTATATATAGCTAGAGTTTTGTGTAATATTTCATTTTGGTTTATTTTAATTATATATGTTTTTTATAATTGTAGAAATTTGTTTTTAATATAAAGTAAGGATTTGAAGTATAATTTTGTTTAAAGCATATTGAAATATGATGTATCATTTTTAGTATAGAGTTAGGATCGATGTCTTGTAATGTTTGTATATGTAATTTTTAATAAAATGTTATCTACCTTTATGGCTTGAAATATGTCTTGCAGGTTATTTCCACTTGATTGCATTAGAAATTTAGGATCAACAACCACCATTTGACAATCATCTTCATAGGGAAATTTTGTTCCACTTATAGGTGCATTTTCATGTCCAACACTTACCAACCATGCAAAACTTCCTTTTGAATCTTTCGCTCTTATATTTTGTTTTAAAGCAAAAACTTTGCATGTATTTCACAAGTATGATTGTATTATTCAAATATCCACATCATCACCGTTGTTACAAAACTCTACATTATTTTTGAAAGTGTAACTGATACTCACGACTCCTTTGTTTTCTTGATGAGATTTATATGTTTCTCGAAATAGAAATGAAGACTAATCTGAGAATTTCATCTCCAACACCTCCAACAATTTGAATATATGAAAACCTACTCAAGTGAGTATATTAGATCCTAATATCCTACTCGTTGAATCCATGTATTCCTATGTTAAAGTGTGTAAAAGGTAAAATAAATACTTTTAAGAATTTGCAAATGTTAATGTAATTTAAGGATCAATAAATTTGTACTTCTTTTTTGATCCAAAACATTCATATGTCTAGTTCTTTCTAACAATTAAGGTATTGTTTTAAGTATCGATGCATTTTTCAACAGCAAATGTGGCAACATTTTTTTTTAAAAAAAGTTATACAAATTTATGTACAACACCAATGCAATTTTTTTACAGTATTATTAAAAGAATCAGTAACACACTCAACTCTTTCAACGTTTAGATATGCTCAATTAAATTTTTTTGCTCCACAACATTTTGCCGACTCATAATGAATATATATTACCTAGAGGAATAAGAGCTTGAATACAATTGTTTTAAAGGCAATGCGAGTTTTTATGGCCAAAAGAAATTTGAAAGGCCGGATGAAAATAAGAGGAGCATCATAGAATTAAGTTTGGATCTATGAGTAGGCAACCCATCTGGACAGAACCCCACAACAGCCTTTATGGTATCGTTGAGGAAAAAGTGTAGCACAAATATTCTATCTATCTGATGGAACAAAGCGTTCAGAGAGATATAGATGGTTTTATGTAAGATTGTTGATTGCAAGCCCAGTCACTTAAGCATGGGAAGCATGACCATATCAACATGAGAGCCAACTTATCAATATGGACCATTCCAAAAAAGTTTGGCTAGGTTGCGTAAGTTGTTGCATAATCTGTTCTCGGTATTCACAATGAAGAAATAAATAATCCCTAATCTCAAGATCGATACTACAGAGGCAACAAAAATCTTCAACATTTATTCCAAACAAATTTAGACCTTATCATATTTGGAGGCAACAACAATCATCATATTTTAAAAGCTCCCAGACAAACTGATTCTGTTTTATTCCATTGCTCACACTGAACCTTCATTCTTCTAATCTGAGCTTCCATGAGGTCCATGCACCTTTCGGTTTCCACTATTTTCTCTGTTTCACTCTTAGACTATGCAACTCAATTTCCTTCTCCACTAAATTCCCTTTCACCTCCATTAAATCTGAATCAAGCTTTGCAAAGTCATCTTCTTTATTCTTAGCAATTAACTGTTTCCAAAAAACCTTCAGATTTGGTTGTCTTCAGTTCTTCTGCTAACTTGGATACGCTCTGTGAATATCTTGGTTTAACCTCCTCTGTTTGTTAGTATAATAGTTTCTTCTGTTTCTTATTTCTTCCAAAAAGTTTAAATAACATATACAAATCAAAGAAATACATTGATTCTATTATTCACAAATATAGTTATTGTTATTCAGTATAGAGGATGAAATATATATCAAATAACAGAATCATTGAATAGCTAACTTTGAACGATAACAAAGAACTAAGTATCAACATTGATTCTACTAATTTGGTTCATTATAATCACAATTTTGGTTTTACTGCATTTTAGTTTTACTGGTGAGAATCATTTTGCTCTCTCATTCTCTCCAGCAGATTTCTTACCAATGACACAATTGAGAAATAACCAAAAGATGCATTAAAATTTAATTAGTTACAGAAAGATTTAGATCTACGTTCAGTATGTCTCTCCGGCAAGTTTCTTACCCAATGGCACAATGGAGAAATAACCAAAAGATGCAATTACATTTCATTATTTATGGAAAGATTCAGATCTACGTTGAGTATGCCTTTAGCAATGAATTATGGGATCTGACCTTTGAGAACTCATATGAAAGCTCTTTAATCAAGCTGACATATATCTCTTGTGGAAGTAGAGGAAAACACAACTCCACTCATCAATCTATCAACAACATGGTTGAATACACGTTTGGATGAACTGAGATAAAAAAAGAGAGTGGGTGATATGTCAACAGAAACTCTAATAGTTGGTATCTTCGTAAACATCATCTAATACAACTATAACAAAATTGTAAAGAGCAACAAAATAAGTAAATAAATACAAGTTGTTGTTAGCAAGGGGCAACGTCAGCGGAATGAGATGATGTGTCTAAGTCACAAAGCTACTTAGTTTGTTGCAACATTGAGATGATGAGCATAAAACGATATCCAGAAAGAAATATAACACACAGTTAGATACATACTAATAAATTATTTGTTTCAAACAGTTTATAGAACACCCTAATCAAACAACTAAACACAAAACTAAGCAAATCAAGAAGCAAAACAGAAATAAAACATAATAAATGAGATATAAAATTATGAAAGTAAACAGTTTAAGTTCAAAGTTTTCAGTAATATATATGATTTAGGGTATTGAATAAAGTTAGAAGTATTATTATAAGCAATATAATTATGAATAAAACATTTTCTTATTATTATTTATTCATTAATAAGTAATTAATTAATGATTTATTTATATATTAAAATCATTATTTTGAGTAATTTATACTATTTAATTATTTATTTGGGTGATGATTTTCCTTTCAAGTCTTTTTGGTATATACCAATTTTCTGTTAAATCTCATTGAGAAAACGAAAAAGTCATGATAAATAATTAAGTAATATTTTTTTTAGTAAAAATCTATATTGTATAAATAGGGATTCAGAAATATTATGCGACCAATTTTCTTTATTTTGAATGTCGATTTAAAAAAAAATTATTAACTAATGTCTTAATTAATTATTATGAAAATATGAAGTTATGAATATATATATATATATATATACATATATTATTTATTAATAAGCAATTAAATCATAATTTAGTTATGGATCCCTATTTGAGATCCATAATAGTTTAAATAGTAAATTTTGTTTTCTCAATGACATATTTATTTAATTAGTAAATATTTCATTGAAAAAATGAAAGAGTCATGAGGCATAATTATACTTGCAATAGTTAAGTAAATATTTTTATTAAACATTGATACTATGTAAATCAGGATTTAGAAATATTAGGTGACTTTTTTTCTTTATTTTAAAGACCAATGTTGTTAAATATATATAAAAAATAATGTCTTAACTAATTATTATGAAAATATGAAGTTATGAAAATATTGTTTTATTAATATTCACCAATAAGCAATTAAGTTGTAATTTCTTTATACTTATATACAAAACTTATAATTTTGAGTAATTTCTATTCTTTGGTTACTTATTTTGGTGATGATTTTCCTTTTTATTGTTTTGACAGAAATAAAATTTTCCTTTATTAGTTTTTGGTAGCAAGCAAAATTTCCTTTTTTAGTTTTTGGCAAATCATCATCATAATTTATGTTAAATGTTGATGTGGACCAATAGCATCGGGTTTTTTAAATCCTATGTGGACGACCTAAGAACACTATAGCTTCAACTTTTTATTAATTTGTCTAACATATTTATTAATTTATTTAATTTTATATGTAGCTAGAGTATTGTTAATATTTCATTTTTGTTTTACTTAAATTTTTTTTTTTATAATTGTAGAAAAATAAATTTAATATAAAATGAGGATTTGAAAAATAATTTTGTTCAAAGCATATTGAAATATGATGTACCATTTTTAATATCGAGTTACGGTTGTTGTCTTTTTAATGCTTGGATATGTTATTTTTGATAAACTATTCTCAACGTTTATGGCTTGAAATATGTCTTGCAGAGTATTTCCACTTGATTGCATTAGAAATTTAGGATGAACAACCACCATTTGACCATCATTTTCATAGCCAAATTTTATTCTATTTATGGGTGGATTTTCATGTCCAACACTTAACAACCATGCTGCAAAACTTCCTTCTGAATATTTTGGTCTTATATTTTGTTTTAGAGCAAAAACTTTGCAAGAATCCCATAAGTATGATTATATTATTGAAATCGCCACATCGTCACCATTGTTACAAAACTCTACATTATTTTTGCAAGTGTAATTGATTTTTGTGACTCCTTTACTTTCTCGATGAGATTTATATGTTTCTCGAAATAGAAATGAAGACTAGTCTGAGAATTACTTCTCCAACACCTCCAATAACTTGAATATATGAAAGCTTATTCAGGCGAACATATTAGAAACTTTAGAATAAAGAACTCAAGAATAGCAAGAATATTAAGAATCGTCATGTTAAGATACAACTGCTATTCTTTTAGCTATCCTAGAGATGAAAATAATAAATAAATAAATGGTTACAACATATGATGCCAGTAAACTCTCTCCTGAATGATGTTGGACAGTCGTTGAACAATGTATTCCTATGTTAAAGTGTGTAAAAGGTAAAACAAATAATTTTTTTAAGATTTTTGAATTATCGAACCATTTTTTCCCAAGTTGGTGGAAAACTCAATAAGGTAATGAAACATCATGGAAGATTTTGCATATGTTAATGTAATTCATGGATCAATAAATTTGTACTTCTTCCTATGTTTAGTTCTTTCTAACAATTAAGGTATTGTTTTAAATATCGATGCATTTTCAACAGAAAATGTGGCAACGTTAATATGTATATATATATATATAGATATATATAGTTATACAGATTTATGTACAACACCAATGCAATTTTTTTTACAGTATTATTAAAAAAATCAGTAACACAGCAAACTCTTTCAGCGTTTAGATATTTCAAATTAAATTGTTCTCTCCATAACATTTTGCCACATCATAGTGAATATATATTACCTAAAGGAATAAAAGTTTGGATACAATTTCTGTAAAGTTAATAAGAGTTTTTATGGCCAAAATAAATTTAAAAAGCAGAGTGAAATAACAGAAGCAACATAGAATAGAGTTTGGATATATGAATAGGTGAACCATCTGGACATAAGCCCACGACAGCCTTTATGATATCGTTGATGAAGAAGTGTAGCACAAATATTCTTATCTATCTGATGGAAGAGCTTTCAGAAAAATATAGATGTTATGTAAGATTGTTGATTTCAAGGCCAGTCACTTGAGCATTGGGGAAGCATGATCAAATCAAGATGAGAGCCAACTTATCCATATGGACATTCCAAAAATGTTCGGCTAGGTTGCCTAAACTGATGCACAACCTATTATCAGGATTTGCAATGAATCCCTAATCTCAGGATCTATGCTACAGAGGCAACAACAATCTTCAACATTCATTCCAAACAAATTTAGACCAGGAACAACCGGAGCTGGAGGTCTTAAAAGCTCACAGGCAAACTGATTCCAATTTATTTCATTTCTCACACTGAACCTTCCATCTTCTAATCTGAGCTTCCATGACGTCCATGCACATTTTGGTTTCTACTATTTTCTTCGTTTCACTCTTAGACTATTCAGCTCAATTTCATTCTCCATTAAATCCCTCTCACCTCCATTAAATTCGAATCAAGTTTCATGAAGTCATCTTATTTATTCTTATTAATTAACTGTTTGCATAAACTTTCAATTTCAGATTTAGTTGTCTTCAGTTCTGCTACTAACTTGAACACTCTCTGTGAATATCTTTGGTTTAACCTCCTCTGTTTGTAGTAAGAGTTTCTCTTGTTTCTTATTTCTTCCACAAAGTTTAAATAACATCTACAAATCAAAGAAACACATTGATTATGTTATTGAATAAAATAATGATTGTTATTCAGTATAGGGATGAAGAATATATCAAATAACATAATCATTGAATAGCTAGTTGTAAACGATAACATAGAACTAAATAAATACATCGATTATACTAATTTGATTCATTTATAATCACACCAAAATTTGAATAATAATATTTATTCATAATTTCTCTATATACTAAAATCATTATTTGGAGTAATTTATATTATTTTATTATTTATTTGGGTAATGATTTTTCTTTTAAGTTTTTTGGAAGATATCAATATAATACTAAATCTCACTAAGAAAGAAATAATTTTACTTGCAATAATTAAAAGAATATTTTTAGTAAAAATCTGTATTATATAAATAGGGATTTATAAATATTATGTGACTAATGTTTTTTATTTTAAAGACCAATGTTTAAAAAAAAAAAGTTAACTAATGTCTTAATTAATTATTAAGAAAATATAAAGTTATAAAGGTATGAATATATATATTTTTATCATTCATTAATAAGTAATTAATTCATAATTTCCTTATATATGAACGTGATTTTGAGTGATTTTTATAATTTTGTTGCTTATTTTAGTGAAAATTTTCCTTTTAAGTTTTTGGCAGAAATCAATTTTTCCTCTTTTAGTTTATTGGCAGAAACCAAAATTTTCTTTTTGTATTTTTTGGCAAATTATCATCATAATTTATGTTAAATGATGACGTGGACCAATAGTATCAGGTTTTTTAAATCCTATGTGAACGGTCTAAGAGCGCTATAGCTTCAACTTTTATATAGTATAGACTAGGTTTTTTACCTGCGCTTCTTAATATGTTTTTGTATTTATTCAATTTTATATGTAGCTAGAGTATTGTATAATGTTTTATTTTGGTTTATATGTTTATATTTTTTATTTATACTTTTGGAAACTAAATTTAATATAGAATGAAGATTTGAAGATTATTTTTGTTTAAAACATCCTTTTTAATATAAAATTAGGATTGTTGTCTTTCTAATGCTTGCATGAATACTTTTTGATAAAATGTTATCTGCCTTTATGGCTTAAAATATATTTTTCAGAGGATTTCCACTTAATTTCATTAAAAATTTAGGATCAATAACCACCGTCTGACAATCATATTCATTGACATCTTTTGTTTCACTTATTGGTTCATTTCCATCTCCAGCACTTACCAAGCATGCTGCAAAACTTCATTATGATTCTTCGAGTCTCATGTTTTTTCCATAGCAAAGAATTCGCAAGAATTTCACAAGTATGATTGTCTTATTGAAATCTCCACATTGTCGCCGTTGTTACAAAATATTACATTATTTTTGCTAGTGTAATTGATTCTCATAACTCATTTGCTTTCTCGATGAGATTTAGCTGATTTCTGAAACGAAAATTAAGACTAATCTGAGAAACCTATATAGGTGAAAACCTATTAAGGTGAGCATATTAAACAGTTTAGAAGAAAGAACTCAAGAATATCAAGAATCATAAAGTGAGCATATTAAACATATTTAACATATGTATTTCTATGTTAAAGTGAGTAAAATAAAAAATAACTGATCTTTAAGATTTACGAACTATTGAACCATTTTTTCCAAGTTGGTGGCAAAAAAAATAAGGGTAATGAAAAGACATGGAATATTTTGCATATCAGCAAGGGAAATTCAAGGTCATACCAGCAAGGAAAAATTAAGGTGATGAGCATGTTAAACCAAACAATTAAGTTCATGTACCAGCTGGACTTGCAGGAAGATTGACATTATTTAATTCTTCTATAAAATTAAACCATCAACATTATTATTATTGTGTTTTATCATATTAAATTTTGTAAAAAGTGTACCTAAACTCTAAATCATATTTTTATTTTTATCAATATGAATGCCACATGTATTCTAGTTTAGGCCAAAACCCTAAACCTACGCTTGGGTATATTAATTTTTTTTTTTTTGTAACAATCATATGTGATTTCTAATATTTATAAAAATATTTTTTTCTTTATAAGAGATGATAATTATTATTATTGGAAGTATGTATATGATATTTATGCTTTCAATATACTTTTCTCATGTTATATTTTTTTAATAGACTGTTTCTTTTGAATTATTTTTAGTTTACTCTCTTTTTTTCTTTTCTTTTAAAATTCTAAATATATATATATACATATAATTTTAATTTTTCATATATATATATTTTTTTTGAAATTTAACTTGATTTATCTTTGTAAGATTTTCTCTTCATTTATGTAATTATGTGGTTAGATTGGTTCCTAAAGTTTACAAATAGCGAGTAAGATAAATATTTGAAGTTGTTTTTTTCAAACTTTTCTTATTTTTCTAGTTTCTTATTTTTTCCATTTTTCAGCAACAAATAGACATATACATAATACAATTGATTATTTCTTTTTCCGGTGATGATCTTTTTCTTAAACCGCATTTATTCATCTTAACATTTTATTTGTAAATGATCATTCCGATAATTAAATCAAATTAGTTTTTATGCTAGTCTAGCTGCTACTTAGACTGTATATTGTTTGACATGCTCATGACATTGGTTTTCCCTTTCCGATATGCAAACTCTTCTGTAACTTTTCATTGTCATTACTGTCATTGGTAACAACTTAGGAAAAATGGTTTAATAGTTCAAAAATTATAAAGAGTAGTTGCTTTTGCTTTTACTCACTTTAACATAGGAGTAATACATGAGTTCCACGACTGCCCCAACATCATTCAGAAGAGTTTACTGGTGTCATCTGTTGTGATCATTATTAAATTGTTGCTTATTTTGGCGATGGATTTGTTTTTTATGATTCTAACAGTTATCGATTTTTATAAAAACATTGTAAGTTTTTGGCATATTATCGTGAGAATTTATATTAAATTATGAAATGGACTAAAAGCATCGGGTCTCTAAAATCTCATATTTTAATACATAGTTTAAAATTACGGAAGAAAAGTTTCCAATATGCTTTCTAAGAAAAATCTTTTGTAATTTTAATAGGCACAAAGTAAAAAGATTCTCTTTTTTGTTTGAACAACTTCAAAAACTAAGGTTTCCTTAGCACTCCCAACCTAAAAGAATAAATCTTTACATTTTAACTACAACCATCTTAAAAACACTATAACTTCAAATTTTATATAATATATATACTAAAATCCAAACGCTAAACCCTAAACCATATACCCCAAACCCTAAACCCTAAAAAAATTGGAGATTAATTTCTCATATTAATATTTTATGCTTCAGAAAAAGTTAAACCTTATTGAGAATGCAAATGAATCATGAAAATTATGTACACTTTCAATATTCATGTAAATTGTTTTAACAAAAATCTATATCTATATCTTTTTTTAAATTGTTTTGTAAGAAAATATATTTTTAAAATGATTCATTAATAAGAAATTAAGGCATAATTGTTTTATAAACTAAACTCATTATTTTAAGTAAATCTAATATATTTATTTGCTAATTTGGTAGATTTCAACTTTTCCTTTTTTGGCAGGTTATCGTCAAAAATTTATGTTAAAATTTAACGTGAACCAATAATATCAAGTTTTTTAAATCATATGTGGATGGTCTCAGAAACTTATAGCTTCAATATATATTATACACACACAAAAAACGAAAATACATATATACACACACTAAACATATATTGATTATTATCAACGTTAGTTTTAAGAAATTTTCCTTTTTAATTTTAATAAAGTAATTTAGTATATACATTTACATTTTTACATTATTTTAGGTAATATTACAATTTAATAATACATAAGTTTTTAAAAAATAGATATTGTTAATATATATGCTGACATGTAATATATTTATTGACGTGGACCAATAGTATCGGCTTTTTTAAATCCTATGTGGATGGCCTAGGAGCGCTATAGCTTCAACTTTTATACAATATAGACTAGGTTTTTACCCACGCTACGCGTGGGTCTATTTTTATTAATTTGTCAAATATATTTTGTATTTAATTAATTTTCTATGTAGCTAGAGTATTGTGTAATATTTCATTTTAGTTTATTTTAATTATATATTTTTTTATATTTTTAAAAATATTAATATAGAATGAACATTTGAAGATAAGTTTGGTTCAAAATATCATTTTAATATAGAGTTATGATTGTTGTCTTTCTACTGTTTGAAATATGTTTTGCAGATGATTTCCACTTGATTGCATTAAGAATGTAGGATCAACGACCACCAAGTGACAATCATCTCCATTGGCATTTTTTGTTTCACATATTGGTGCATTTCCATGTCCAACATTTAGTAACCATGCTGTAAACCTTCCTTCTGATTCTCCAAGTCTTATGTTTTGTTTCAGAGTATAGACTTTGAAAGAATCGCACAAGTATAACTGTCTTATTGAAATCTCCATATTATCGCTACTGTGACAAAACTTTACATTATTATTTTTAGTGTAATTGATTCTCGTGACTCTTTTGCTTTCTTGATGTGGTTTATCTATTTCCTTAAACAGAAAGATTAATCTGAAAATTTTAACTCCAACAACTGTAATAGATGAAAACCTATTGAAGTGAGAATATTAGACAGTTTAGAATAAAGAATTCAAGAATATCAAGAATATTAAGAATCATCATGTTCGGATACAACTCTTCTTCTTTTGGCTACTCTGCAAATGGAAAAAGTTAATAGATAACTGGTTAATGCAAGAGTAAATTCTTCTGAATGGTGTTGGACAGTCGTTGAATATATGTATTCCTATGTTAAAATGAGTAAAGAAAATTACTCTTTAAGATTCCTGAACTATTAAACAACTTTTTCTCAAGTTGGTGCCGAAAACAGTAAAGATAATGAAATATCATGGAAGATTTTGCATATCGGCAAAAAAGGGTCAAGGTCATATCAGAAAGGCAAGGTTAAGATCATGAAAATGTCAAACCCAAAAATTAAGTCCATGTACCAGCTGGAATTGCTGGAAAATTAATTTCATTTAATTATTCTATAAACATAAATCATCAACATTATTAGGCTATTACTGTGTGTTTATCATATTAAAATTTTTTTAAATTGTAAACCTAAAATCTTAACCCTAAACAATAAATCTCAAACCCTAAATTCGATCTAAACTCTAAATTTTGGAGATTAAATTCTCATATTAGTCTTTTCTGCTTCAGAAAATAGTTAAATCTTATTGATAAAGCAAAAGAATCATGAGAATTACTTATACTTGCAATAATCATACACTATTTAAAAAGGGATTCATAAACATTATACGACAAATTCCTTTATTTTAAAAGCTTTTTATTTTACTTTAAATATTTTCTTAATTAAATTTTAGGAAATGAAGTTCTGATTTTTTTTAAAAATTATTCATTAATAAGGAATTAAGGAATAATTATACTTAACTCACTATTTTGAGTAATTCTATTACTTTGGTTCTTATTTTGGCAAAGATTTTTCTTTTAAGTTTTTGGCAAACATTGATTTTTTCGTTTTTAGTTTTTAGTAGGTTATCATCATGTTTTATGTTAAAAGCTGATGTTGACCATTAAGAACTTATGTTTTCAATCCGACTCACGTTAGCGTCAATTCTCAATAATATAACTAATTATGTAGTTTTCCAAATTGTTTTTTAATAAATAACTATTGAAATTTATTTACTAAATTGACCTAAAAATAAAAGAAAAAGAGGAGACACCAATTTAGTTAACTCACACTTGTGAATTTTTAATCCAAAGCTGTGATATTGAAAATTTTAATTTTTAATCCCATGAAAAATTAGTTTAATAGAAATTTGCACTTCCAAGCATATTATTATTTTTGACGTTGATGATGTCTATTAGTGGCTCATATATAGTCTCACGGTCTATACACAAAAATCTCTCTAGCATGTGGTCTGTTGAATTTGTATATCACTTCTTATTTGTTTTCCTCCCAAATAAGGAATGAGATCTCCTGCCGGTATTTATTACAACATTAAAAGAAACATAGAAGACTGCGATTTTAGTTAATTTGAACATCTGATTCAATTCAAACATGTGATATTTGAAATTAAACTTTCCAATGAAATATTAATTTCATAGAAATTGCACTTTCCACCATATGTCCAAAACTCATATAATTTTTCTAATTTAAAATTATCACAATGACTATTAGTGGCTCATATATACTCTCATGATTTAAATAAAAATTTGAGATTTACCAAATTCTCTTGAAGAAATGTGAATTCACTGCTCGTGCGCCACCAAAGGAAGGCGTGTCTGAGGTGAATCATGATCAATGGATGAAAAAAAAGAAAAAAAAAAAGCAAAGGCGGAAGACACAACTATTTGAGATTACCACACAACTTGTTCTTAGTTAAAAACCAGCAAGCTCTAAGATCAGAACCATTGCTTCTTTTCTTATAAAGATTTGTCCAATTCAAGACTTCTATTCAATTCAAGAAAGTCATCCTCTACACACAACCAATAATAATTTATATATGTGCATACATCAACACATACTGAAACAGTGAAACCTTTAAAACTAAAACCCTAATGCTTCCAAATTGGAGAATTACTTTCTCCACAAGTAACATGAGCGCGGCCACATATATATAGCTAATAAAAAACTGTGCTTGTCATTGATCTATCTTCTCCCAAACCAAAGTTTTAACTCAAGCAACATCAAATCATCCATATCATTAAACAATCCATATCAAATACAGATCTTGTGATTCATAAGAGATATGAAAAAGCACAAACATCTATAATAAACCAATCGTGGATCTTTCTTCTTCAAACTCAAATGATATCAGATGATCTATACATCATATATACATGTTCATCGGATTATGCATGATGATTTCACAAAACAGACATGAGGTCACTGATATAAACCATAGATATAATTTTCTTAAATGACCGTAATATTTTTCTAGGTAGGATATCGATTTCAGTTTATATGAAAACCAAAAGTCACTATTCATAACATTATAAGAGTTAGTTTTAAAATCTATATTTTCCCTTTTTACGCATTATCCAATAAGAAAACTTCCTTTTAATCAAAAATATAATATCAAATTTAACAAATACGATCTTATTAAATATTAGACAAAAATAGTAAACCAAAAATATGTAAAATTTTAATATAGAAATTTATAAAAATTAAAAAAATAATGTTAATTAATGACATGGCAAATCATGATTAGATGTTTTAAATCCCACATGGAACTTTTATATAGTGATTTAAAAACCTATTAAATAATATTTTAATTGATTATTAGAAAATATGAAGTTATCAAAATATTTTTCTTTCATTATTCATCAATAAAAAATTAATTCATAATTCCTTTATACTTATACGAAACTCGTAATTTTAAGTAATTTCTAGTATTTTAATGATGATTTTCCTTTATTTTTTTGGGCAGAAAGAAATTTCTTATTTTAGTTTTTGGCAGAAACCGAATTTTCTTTTTTTAATTTTTTGTTAAATTATTCAGACTTTATGTTAAATATTGACATGGACCAATCATATTGGGTTTTTAAAATCCTACGTGGATGCCCTAAGAGCACTACAGCTTCAACTTTTATATAGTATAGACTAGGTTTTTACCTATGCTACGCGTGGGTCTATTTTAATTAATATTTCTAATATATTTTTTATTTGTTAAGTTTATATATAGCTAAAGTTTTGTGTAATATTTCATTTTGGTTTATTTTAATTGTATAGGTTTTTTATAATTGTAGAAAATTAAATTTAATATAAAATGAGGATTTGAAGTATAATTTTGTTTAACACACTTAACTCTTTCAACGTTTAGATATTCTCAATTATATTTTTCGCTCCACAAAATTTTGCCATCTCATAATGAATATATATTACCTAGAGGAATAAGAGCTTGGATACAATTGTTGTAAAGGAAATGAGAGTTTTTATGGCCAAAAGAAATTTACAAGGCCGGATGAAAATAGGTGGAGCATCATAGAATTAAGTTTGGATCTATGAGTTGGTGACCCATCTGGACAGAACCCCACAACAGCCTTTATGGTATCGTTGAGGAAAAACTGTAGTACAAATATTCTTATCCATCTGATGGAACAAAGCTTTCAGAGAGATATAGATGATGTTATGTAAGATTGTTGATTGCAAGCCCATTCACTTGAGCATGGGAAGCATGAACATATCAAGATGAGAGCCAACTTATCAATATGGACCATTCCAAAAAAATTTGGTTAGGTTGCCTAACTTGTTGCATAATATGTTCTCAGTATTCACAATGAAGAAATAAATAATCCCTAATCTCAAGATCGATACTACAGAGGCAACAAAAATCTTCACCATTTATTCCAAACAAATTTAGACCTTATCATATTTGGAGGCAACAACAATCATCATATTTTAAAAGCTCCCAGGCAAACTGATTATGCTTTCTTTCATTGCTCACACTGAACCTTCCCTCTTCTAATCTGAGCTTCCATGAGGTCCATGCACCTTGTGGTTTCCACTATTTTCTCTGTTTCACTTTTAGACTATGTAACTCAATTTCCTTCTCCACTAAATTCCCTCTCACCTCCATTAAATATGAATCAAGCTTTGCAAATTCATCTTCTTTATTCTTATCAATTAACTTTTTGCATAAACCTTCGATTTCAGATTTGGTTATCTTCAGTTCTTCTGCTAACTTGGATATGCTATGTGAATATCTTGGTTTAACCTCTTCTGTTTGTTAGTAAGAGCTACTTATGCAATGTGCTATGTATAATAGTTTCTTGATTTTCTTATTTCTTTCACAAAGTTTAAATAACATCTACAAATAAAAGAAACACATTGATTCTGTTATTCAGTAAAATAGTTATTGTTATTCAGTATAGAGGATGAAGAATATATCAAATAACAGAATCATTGAATAGCTAACTTTGAACGATAAAAAAGAACTAAGTAACAACATTGATTCTACTAATTTGGTTCATTATAATCACACCAAATATTGGTATTACTGCATTTTAGTTTTACTGGTGAGAATCATTTTGCTCTCTCAATCTTTCCAGCAGATTTCTTACAAATTACACAATTGAGAAATAACCAAAAGATGCATTAAAATTCAATTAGTTACTGAAAGATTTAGATCTATGTCCAGTATGTCTCTCCGGCAAGTTTCTTACCAATGACAGAATAGAGAAATAACCAAAAGATGCAATTAAATTTCATTATTTATGGAAAGATTCAGATCTACGTTGAGTATGCTTTTAGCAATGAATTATGGGATCTGACCTTTGAGAACTCATATGAAGGCTCTTTAATCAAGTTGACATATATCTTTTGTGGAAGTAGGGGAAAACACAACTCCACTCATCAATCTATCAGCAGAGTGATTGAATACACGTTTGGATGATATGTCAATAGAAACTCTAATAGTTGGTCTCTTCGTAAACATCATCTAATACAACTATAACAAAATTGTAAAGAGCAACAAAATAAGTAAATAAATACCAGTTGTTTTTAGCAAGGGGCAACGTCAGTGGAATAAGATGATGAGTCTAAGTCACAGGGCTACTTAGTTTGCTGCAACATTGAGATGATTAGCATAAAACGATATCTAGAAAGAAATATAACACACAGTTAGATACATACTAATAAATTATTTGTTTCAAATAGTTTATAGAACACATTAATCAAACAAATAAACACAAAACTAAGCAAATCAAGAAGCAAAACATAAATCAAACATAATAAATGAGATATAGAATTATGAAAGTAAAAAGTTTAAGTTCAAAGTTTTCAGTAATATAAACGATTTAGGGTATTGAATAAAATTAGAAGTATTATTATAAGCAATATTATTAGGAAATAAAAAAAATTCTGATTATTATTATTGATTAATAAGTAATTAATTCATGATTTATTTATATACTAAAATTATTATTTTGAGTAATTTATAATATTTAATTGTTTATTTAGGTGATGATTTTCCTTTTAAGTTTTTTTGGTATATATCAGTTTTATGTTAAATCTCATTGAGGAAACAAAAAAGTCATGATAAATAATTACATTTGCAATAATTAAGTAATTGTTTTTAGTAAAAATCTATATTGTATAAATAGAGATTCAGAAATATTATGCGACCAATTTCTTTTTTTTTGAATATCAATTTATAAAAAATTATTAACTAATGTATTAATTAATTATTATGATAATATGAAGTTATTAATATATATATATATATATATTATTTATTAGTAAGTAATTAATTCTTAATTCCATTATGGATTCCTATTTGAGATCCATAATAGTTTAAATATTAAATTTTTTTTTCTCAATGACATATTTATTTAATTAGTAAGTATTTCATTGAAAAAATGAAAGAGTCATGAGACATAATTATACTTGCAATAATTAAGTAAAGGTTTTTTAGTAAACATTGATACTATATAAATCAGGATTTAGAAATATTATGCGACATTTTTTCTTTATTTAAAAAATCTATACTGTATAATTCAGAATTTAGAAATATTATGCAACCAATTTTTTTTATTTTAAAGACCAATGTTGTTAAAAATCTATATAAAATAATGTTTTAACTAATTATTATGAAAATATTTTTTATTAATATTCACCAATAAGCAATTAAGTCATAATTTCCTTATACTTATATACGAAACTTATAATTTTGACTAATTTATATTCTTCTGTTACTTATTTTAGTGAATATTTTTCTTTTAAGTTTTTGGCAGATATCAGTTTTTCCCTTTTTATTTTTTTGGAAGGAACCAACTTTTTCCTTTTTCAGTTTTTGGCAAATTAATGTCATAATTTATGTTAAATATTAACGTGAACCAATAGCATCAGATTTTTTAAATCGTATGTGGACGGTCTAAGAGTGTTATAGCTTCAACTGTTATATAGTATAGACTAGGTCATTTACCCGCGCGTAGCTAGATTTCTAAATGTATTTTTATTAATTTGTTTAATATATAGATTTCTAAATTTATTTAGTTTTATATGTAGCTAGAGTATTGTATCATATTTTATTTTGGTTTATTTTAAGCATTTATGTTTTTATTTATACTTTTAGAAAATAAATTTAATATAGAATGAACATTTAAAGATTAGTTTGGTTTGAAAGATAATTTTTAATATAGTGTTAGGACTGTTATCTTTCTCATGCTTGAAATATTTTTTGCAGATGATTTTCACTTGATTGCATTAAGAATTTATGATAAAAAAATTACCAAGTGACCATCATCTTCATTGGCATTTTTTGTTTCACTTATTGGTGCATCTTCATGTCCAACACTTAGTAACCATGCTGCAAAACTTCCTTTTGATTCTTCGAGTCTATATGTTTTGTTTCTGAGCGAAGACGTTGAAAGAATCCCACAAATAGAACTGTCTTATTGAAATTTTCATATTATCGCTACTGTTACAAAACTTTACATTATTACTTTTAGTGTGATTAATTCTCGTGACTCTTTTGCTTTCTTGATGAGGTTTATCTATTTCCTAAAACATAAATTAAGACTAATCTGAGAATTTTATCTCCAGCAACTGTAATAGATGAAAACCTATTTAGGGGGGCATATTAGACATTTTAGAATAAAGAACTCAAGAATATTAACAATCATCATATTCGGCTACAACTCTTCTTCTTTTGGCTACTCTGCAAATCAAAAAATTAATAAATAACTGGTTAATGCAAGAGCAAACTCTTCTGAATGATGTTGGACAGTCGTTGAATTTATGTATTCCTATATTATTAAAGTGAGTAGAAAAAAAAACAACAACTCTTTAAGATTTCCGAACTATTGAACCATTTTTTCTCAAGTTGGTGCCAAAAACAGTTAAGATAATGAAATGTCATGGAAAATTTTGTATATCGGCAAAAGAAGGTTAAGGTCATACCAGCAAGGAAAGGTTAAGATCATGAACATGTCAAACCAAAAAATTAAGTACATGTACCAGCTGGAATTACAGGAAAATTAATTTCATTTAATTATTCTATAATCATAAATCATCAACATAATTAGGACATTACTGTGAGTTTATCATATTAAATTATGTAAAAATTGTGTACCTAAACTCTAAACCCAAAACAATAAATCTCAAACCCCAAAAGTCTAAACTCTAAATCTTGGAGATTAATTTCTCATATTAGTCTTTTCTGCTTTAGTAAACAGTTAAATCTTATTGAGAAAGTGATGGAATCATAAGAATTATTTACACTTGCAATAATCATGTAAATATTTAATAGAAAAAATATACACTATTTAAATAGGGATTCAGAAATATTATACGACAAATTGCTTTGTTTTAAAAGCTGGTGATTTAATTTTCTTTTTAATTTATTTTAAATATTTTCTTAACTAAATTTTCGGAAAATATGAAGTTATGAAAAAAAGAAAATATATTTTTCAAAAATTATTCATTAATAAGAAATTAAGGCATAATTATACTAAACTCATTATTCTGAGTAATTCTTTTAAGTTTTTGGCAAACATCAATTTTTCCGTTTTTAGTTTTTGGTAGGTTATCATCAAATTTTATGTTAAAAGTTGATGTGAACCAATAAGAACGTATGTTTTGAATCCAACTAATGTTAACGCCAAATTTTTTATTAATATAACTAATTGTGTAGTTTTCCAAATTGTTTTTCTTTAAGAAACAATTGAAATTTATTTACTAAGTCAACCTAAAAGTGAAAGAAAAATAGGAGACCCCAATTTAATTAACTCGCACTTGTGAATTTTTAATCCAAAATTGTGATATTGGAAATTTTAATTTCCCATGGAAAATTAGTTTAATAGAAATTTGCAATTTCAAGCATATTATAAATTTTGAAGTTGATGATGTCTATTAGTGGCTCATATATAATCTCTTGGTCTAAACACAAAAATCTCTCTAGCATGTGGTCTGTTGACTTTTTATGTCAATTCTTATTTGTTTTCCTCCCGAAAAATGAATGGGATCTCCTTGCCGGTTTTTATTACAACAATAAAAAAAACATAGGAGACTATGATTTTAGTTAATATAAACTAATTTTTTTTATTAATTTAACTAATTGTGTAGTTTTCCAAATTGTTTTTCTTTAAGAAACTATTAAAATTTATTTACTAAATCGACCTAAAAGTTAAAAAAAAAATAGGAGATGCCAATTTGAATAACTCGCACTTGTGAATTTTTAATCCAAAATTGTGATATTGGAAATTTTAATTTCCCATGGAAAATTAGTTTAATAGAAATTTGCACTTTCAAGCATATTATAAATTTTGAAGCTGATGATGTCTATTAGTGGCTCATATATAGTCTCTTGGTCTAAACACAAAAATCTCTCTAGCATGTGGTCTGTTGACTTTTTATGTCAATTCTTATTGGTTTTCCTCCCAAAAAATGAATGGGATCTCCTTGCCGGTTCTTATTACAACAATAAAAGAATCATAGGAAACCATGATTTTAGTTAATATGAATATATGAATATTCAATTCAAACATGTGATATTTGAAATTTAACTTTCCAATGAAATATCAGTTTTATAAAAGTTGCACTTTCCACCGTATATCCAAAACTCTTATAAGCTTTTCTAATTTTAAATAATGATAATGACTATTAGTGGCTCATATATACTCTCATGATCTAAATAGAAAATTGAGGTTTACCAAAATCTCTTGAAGAAACGTGAATTCACTGCTCGTGTGCCATCGAAAGAAGGTGTGTCTGGTGGTGAATCATGATCAACAGATGAATCAAATGGAAAAAAAAAACAAAAACAAAGGCGGAAGACACAACTATATGAGATTACCACACAACTTGTTCTTAGTTAAGAACCAGCAAGCTCCAAGACCATACACCGTTGCTTCTTTTCTTATTAAAATTTCTCCAATTCAAGACTTCTATTCAATTCAAGAATGCCCTCCACACTACATACAACCAAGAATAATTTATATATGTTCATACATCCACACATACTGAAAAAATGATACCTTTAAAATTAAAACCCTAAAGCTTCCAAATTGGAGAATTACTTTCTCCACAAGTAACATGAGCATGGCCACATATATAGCTAATAAACAAGTGTGCTTGTCGTTGATCTATCTTCTCCTAACCCAAACCTTTAACTCAAAGAACATCAAATCATCCATATCATCAACCACAGATCTTGTGATTCATAAGAGAGATGAAAAAGCACAAACATATATAATAAACCAATTGTGGATCTTTCTTCTTCAAACTCAAAAAATATCAGATGGTCTATACATCATATATACATGTTCATCGGATTCTGCATGATGATTTCACAAAATAGACATGAGATCACTGATATAAACCATAGATATAATTTTCTTAAATGACAGCATTATTAATCTAGGTAGGATATCGATTTCAGTTTCTATGAAAACCTAATGCCATTTATAAGATTATAAGAGGCAGTTTTTAAATCTCTATTTTCCTTTTTTAGGCATTACTAAGAAAATTTCCTTTTAATCAAAAATGTAATATTAAATTTAACAAATATGATCTGATCAAATATTAGAAAAATATAATAAACCAAAATATTATATTTTAATGAACCAAAATGTAATATTTTAATATAATAAACCAAAATGTAATATTTTAATATTAGAAAATTTCCTTTTAAATAAAGAAACTAACAAAAGTTAAAAATTAATGTTAATTAATGACATGGTAAATCATGATTGAATGTTTTAAATCCCACATGGAACTTTTATATAGTATGGATTTAAAAAAATATTAAAATAATATCTAAATTAATTATTAAGAAAATATGAACTTATGAAAATATTTTCTTTCATTATTCATCAATAAACAATTAAGTCTCCCTTATACTTATACAAAACTCATAATTTTGAAGTAATTTTCATTATCTTGTCGCTTATTTTGGTGATGATTTTCCTTTTAGTTTTGTGGCAGAATTTTTTTTTTCCTCTTTTACTTTTTGGCAAAAACATAATTTTCCTTTTTTACTTTTTTACTTTTTGGAAAATCATCGTCATAAAATATGTTAAATGCTGACATGCACCGATCAAATCGGGTTTTCTAAATCCTATGTGGACGGCCTAAGAGCACTATAGCTTCAACTTTTATATAATATAGACTGGGTCTTTTACCCGCGCGGATCTATTTTTAATGATTTCTTTGATATATATTTTGTATTTATTCAATTTTATATGTACCTTGAGTATTGTATATTATTTTATTTGGGCTTATCTTAATCATATATATATTTTTATACTTTTAGAAAAATAAAATTTAATATAGAATGAAGATTTGAATATTATTGAAATTGATGTATCATTTTTAATATAGAGTTATGATTTCTGTCTTTGTAATGCTTGCATATGTACTGTTGATCAATGTCATCTGTCTTTATGGCTTGAAATGTCTTGCATATTATTTCTGTTTGATTGTATTAGAATTTTAGGATCAACGACAACCATCTAACCATCACCTTCATTGGCATATTTTGTTTCACTTATAGGTGCATTTCATTTCCTAAAACTTAGCAACCATGCTGCAAAACATCCTTTTGAATCTTTATGTCTTATGTTTTGTTTCAAAGCGAAGACTTTGTAAGATCCCGCAAATATGATTGTCTTATTGAAATTTCCACATCGTCACCACTGTTATAAAACTTTACATTATTTTTGCAAGTTTAATTGAATTATCGCGACTCTTTTGGTTTCATGAGATTTTATCTGTTTACTGAAAAAAAGTTAAGACTAATCTAAAACTTTCACCTCCAACACGTCCAAAATATTACGAATCATCATGTTTAGATAAAACTGATCTTCTTTTAGCTACCATGGAGATGTAAATAAAACATAAATAAATGGTTACAACATATGATGCCAGTAAACTCTTCTTAATGGTGTTGGTCAATCGTTGAATCCATGTATTCATATATTAAAGTGTGTAAAAGCAAATACACATATTCTTTAAGAGTTCTGAATTATTGAACAATTTTTTCTCATGTCGGTGGGAAAAAAAACAAGGGTAATGAAATGTCATGAAAGATTTTGCATATTTCTATGTACTTTAAGAATCAATATATTTGTACGTTTCTTTTGATCAAAAACATTCATATGTTAAGTTCTTTCTAACAATTAAGGTATTGTTTTAAGTATCGGTGCACTTTTCAACATCAAATGTGGCAACGTTTAAAATATATATATATATATATATATATATAGTTATACAAATTTATGTACAATACCAATGCGATTTTTCTTACATCATTATTAAGAGAATCAGTAACACAACAAAATCCTTCAACATTTAGACAGTCTCATTTAAATTATTTTCTCCTCAATATTTTGTCGTCTCATAGTGAATATATATATATATATATATATATATATATATATATATATATATATTACCTAAAAGAATTGGAGTTTGGATACAATTATTTTAAAGGCATTGAGAGCAGGATGAAAATAAGAAGAGCAACATATAATTGATTTTGGATCTATGAGTAGGTGAACCAGCTGGGCAGCAGCCTAGAACAGCCTTTGGGGTATCGTTGAGAGGAAAATGTAGCACGAATATTCTATTTTTCTGACGGAACAAAGCTTTCGGATATATAGGGATGATGTTATGTAAGATTGTTGATTGCATGGCCAGTTACTTGAGCATTGGGGATGCATGACCAGATCAAGATGAGAGCCAATTTATCAACATGGACCATTCCAAAAATTTCAGCTAGGCTGCCCAAGCCGATGCATAACCTTTTCACAGTATTCGCAATTAAGAAAAAAAAGATCCCTAATGTCAGGATTGATACTACGGAACAAACAATAATCTTCAACATTCATTCCAAACAAATTTAGACCAAGAACAATTGGAGTTGAAGGTCTTAAAAGCTCATAGGCAAACTGATTCTGCGTCCATGCACGTTTGCAGTTTCCATTTTTTTCTCTGTTTTGCTCTTTCGACTCTGCAGCTCCATTAAATCCCTCTCACCTCCATTAATCCAAATCAAGCTTCATGAAGTCATATTCTTTATTCTTATCAATTAACTGTTTGCATAAACCTTTGATTTCACATTTAGTTATTTTTAATTCTTCTGCTAACTTGGACTCTCTTTGTAAATATCTTGGTTTAACCTCTTTTTGTTAGTAAGAGCGTCTTATGCAATTTACCTTGTTTTAACCTTTTTTGTTAGTAAGAGTGTCTTATGCAATGTGCTCTGTATAATAGTTTCTTATGTTTCTTATTTCTTCCAAAAAGTTAAAACAACATCTACAAACAAACAAAAAAACACATCGAATTTGTTATTCAGTCAAGTGGTGATTATTTTTTCAAGACAGAGGATGAAGAACATATCAAATAACATAATCATCGAATAGCTATTTGTAAATGATAATATAGAATTATGTAACTACATATCGATTTCTACTAATTTGGTTCATTATAAGGATATTAAATCCAAAAAATAGACCTTTTTGAAAATTTATTTCCAAAGAGGGACCCTACTGCTTTTTAAAATCATTTCTAACAGACCCTGTTTGAAAATAAATTTTCAAAAGGGTCCATTTTAGACAATTCCCCTCATTATAATTACATAAAATTTTGGTTTTTCTACATTTGTGTTTTACCAGTGAAACTTTGTAAAACTTATGTATTATTAAACCTCTCCAGCAGGTTTCTTACCATTGGCACAATTGAAAAATTACCAAAATATGCATTGAAAGAACAATAAACCTATATTGGATCTTAAAAGTTCATTATTTTACGGAAATATTTAGATCTACTTTTTTTTAACGAAAAGGTTTAGATATACTTTGAGTACGCCTTTAGCAATGAATTATGGAAGATGACCTTCGAACACTCATTTGAAGGCTCTTTTATCAAGCTATCATATATCTCTTGTGGAAGTAGAGGAAAACACGACTCCACTCATCAATATATCGACAGGGTAATTCAATAGACATTTGGATAAAAACAAAGAATTGGGTGATATTTCAACATAAAGTGTAAAAGTCCGTCTCTCCGTAAACAACATCAAATACAACTATAACAAAATCGTTAAGAGCAACAAACAAAGTAAATAAATACCAATCGTTGTGAGGAATGAGTTGCTGTGTCTAATTCAATGATGTACTTAGATTGCTGCAACATTGAGATGATGTCCAGAAAGAAATATAACACATAATTATATACATGCTGGTGAATTATTTGTTTCAAAAAAATTATGGAACACACTAATCAAACAACCAAACACAAAACTAAGCAAATCAAGAACACAGAGAAAATCAAACATAAGAACTGAGATATAGAATTATGAAATTAAATGGTTTTATGTTCAAGGTTTTCAGTATTATAAACGATTTAGAGTTTTGAATAGGATTAAAAGTATTAATGAGCAATATAGTTAGGAAAGAAAATAAATTATTATTATTATTATTTTTTATCAATAAGCAATTCATGTAGTTATAATTCCCTTATATACTAAACTCATTATTTTAAGTAATTTATATCATTTTATTGCGTATTTGGGCGATAATTTCAGTTTTAGGTTTTTGGCAGATGTCAATTTTATGCTAAATTTCATTAAGAAAATGAAAGAATCATGAGAACCGATTAAACTTGTAATAATTAAGTAAATGGTTTTTAGAAAATATGAAGTTATGAAAATGAAAATATATATTTTTAATAATTTATTAATAATTAACTAAGACATAGTTTTCTTATTATGGTGGTGAATTTCCTTTTAAGTTTTTAACATAAGTAAATTTGTACTCTTTTTATTTTTGGCAGAAATCAGCTTTTCCCTTTTTAGTTTTTGGTAGAAACCAAATTTTCCTTTTTTTTTTAGTTTTTGAAAAATCATCGTCATAATTTATGTTAAATGTTGATATGGACCAATATTAAATCCTTTGTGCATGGCGTAAGAATGTTATAGCTTCAATTTTTATATAGTATAGATTAATCAGCTTTCTCTTTTCTCATAAATAAATTGTTATTATTGTTATAGGAGATGTTTAAACTTAAAATAAATTTCAACTACCTTTTGGTCGATGAGGAGCAGTTTGAGACCCATAAGTAAGCCGCCCTTTTTGGGATTTCTTGTTTCCCAAAAGTGAATGACCCTGACAACAAATTCCTTGTTAGCAAAACCTTTTTTCAGATCATCAAAAACCACACAAGGAAGTAGTCTAGGCTAAGAGGAAGAAGTTGAAGGTGCCATATTGGTTTTGCCTATAAACTTTGATGTGATCTTCGCAGAATACAGTGTTTGAATGTTCAATTGTAGGTTGTGAATAGTTTTATTTATAGGCAAAACTACTATTTTGAAATCTAGAAACTTTCTTATTTTCTTTAACAGGACTTTTCCGTTTCTTAGTTACCTTTTTCCTCTTCGTGTAAACTCAAATTTTGGCAAACTCTCATTCTTTTCTTAGACTAATAACACTAAGAACAACATTAACTTATTGTATTGTGTTTGTAGTTGTTAATTTCTCAAGAAGTCAAACTTTTCTTACACCATTAACATTTACTAATTTCTTTTTTCTGCAATCGTAAGTAACATTAACTTATATTTGCTTGTTTTTGCATTATTTATTTAAGGTAATATTACAATTTATTATACAATACTGGATGTTTTAGTTTTAGTAAGGTAATATATTATAAAAAATATAATTTATGTTTTTTACATTATTTTAGGTAATATTATAATTTAATAATACATAAGTTTTACAAAATTAGATATTGTTAATATATATGCTGACATGGACCAATAGTATTGGGTTTTTTAAATCCTATGTGGACATCTTAAGAGTGCTATTGCTTCAACTTTTATATAGTATAGACTAGGTCTTTTATCCACGCTACGCGCGGGTCTATTTTAATTGATTTACTTAAAATATTTTTGTTTTTATTTCAATTTTATATGTAGCTAGAGTATTGTATAATATTTTATTTTTGTTTATATGTTTTTATTTATAATTTTGAAAACTAAATTTAATAGAGAATGAACATTTGAAGATTATTTTTGTTTAAAACATCTTTTTAATATAAATTTGGGATTGTTTTTTTGTACTTTTTGATAAAATGTTATCTGCTTTATGGCTTGAAATATATTTTGCAGATGATTTCCACTTAATTGCATTTTAAATTTAGGATCAACAACCACCGTCTGACAATCATATTCATTGACTTATTTTGTTTCACTTATTGGTTCATTTCCATCTCCATCACTTAGCAACCATGCTGCAAAACTTCATTCTGATTCCTCGAGTTTTATGTTTTCTTCAGAGCAAAGAATTTGCAAGAATTCCACAAGTATGATTGTCTTATTGAAAATCTCCACATCGTCGCCATTGTTACAAAATGTTACATTATTTTTGCCAGTGTAATTGATTCTCATAACTCATTTGCTTTCTCGATGAGATTTAGCTGATTTCTGAAACGGAAATTAAGATTAATCTGAGAAACCTATTAAGGTGAGCATATTAAATAGTTTAAGAAGAAAGAACACAAGAATATCAAGAATCATCATGTACATATACAACTGCTCTTCTTTTAGCTACATTGATGATCGTAAAATTTATTAAATAAATGGTTACGACAGATGATGCAAGTAAACCCTTCTGAATGATCTTGAACAGTTGTTCAATTCATGTATTTCTATGTTATAGTGACTAAAGAAACAAATAACTGATCTTTAAGATTTACGAACTATTGAACCATTTTTTCCAAGTTGGTGGCAAAAAGAATAAGTGTAATGAAAAGGCATGAAATATTTTGCATATCAGGAAGGGAAATTCAAGGTCATACCAGCAAGGAAAAACTAAGGTGATGAGCATGTTAAACCAAAAGATTATGTTCATGTACCAGCTGGACTTGCAGGAAGATTAACATTATTTAATTATTCTATAAAATTAAACCATAAACATGATTATTATTATTGTGTTTTATCATATTAAATTTTGTAAAAAGGTGTATGTACCTAAACTTTAAATCCTATTTTTATTTTTTTATCAATACAAATGCCACCTGTATTTCTAGTTTAGGCATAAACCATAAACCTACGCTTAGGTATTTTAATACTTTTTTGTAAAAATCATATATGATTTATAAAACTTATCGAAATATTATTTTTCTTTATAAGAGATGATAATAATTATTATTGGAAGTATGTATATGATATTTCATGCGTTCAATAGACTTTTATCATGTTATATTTTCTTAATAGGATTTTTCTTTTGATATATTTTTGGTTTACTTTCTTTTTTTCTTTTCTTTTAAAATTGTAAATATATTTACATATAATTTTAATTTTTCATATATTTTTTTTGAAATTTAAATTGATTTATATTGTAATATTTTCTCTTCATTTATGTAATTATGTTGTTAGCTTGGTTCCTAAAGTTTACAAATAGCCAGTAAGATAAATATTTTAAGTTTTTTTTTTTGTCAAAATTTTCTTATATTTTTAGTTTCTTATTTTTTCCATTTTTCAACAACAAATAGACATGTACATAATATAAATTATTATTTCTTTTCTCGGTGATGATCTTTTTCTTAAACAGCATTTATTCATCTTAACATTTTATTTGTAAATGACGATTCAGATAATTAAATCAACTTAGTTTTTATGCTAGTCTAGCTGCTACTTAGACTGTATTGTTTGACATGCTCATGACATTGGTTTTCCCTTACCGATATGCAAACTCTTCTATCACTTTTCATTGCCCTTACTGTCACTAGTAACAACTTAAGAAAAATGGTTTAATAGTTCAAAAATTATAAAGAGTAGTTGTTTTTGCTTTTACTCACTTTAACATAGGAGTAATACATGATTTCTACAACTGCCCTACGATCATTCAGAAGAGTTTACTGGTGTCATCTGTTGTGATTATTTATAATTTGTTGCTTATTTTGACGATAGATTTGTTTTTTTAAGATTCTAGCAGTTATCGATTTTTCTAAAAAAAGTGTAAGTTTTTGGCATATTATCTTGAGAATTTATATTAAATTATGAAATACACTAACAACATCAGGTCTCTAAAATCTCATATTTTAATACATAGCTGAAAAATACGGAAGAAAAGTTTTGAATCTGCTTCCTAACAAAAATCTTTTGTAATCTTAATAGGCACAAAGTGAAAAGATATTTTTTTTTGTTCGAACAACTTCAAAAACTAAGGTTTCCTTAGCTCTCCCAACCTAAAGGAATAAATCTTTACATTTTAACTATAACCATCTTAAAAACACTATAACTTCAACTTTTATATAGTATATATACTAAACTCCAAACTCTAAACCCTAAATCATATACCCCAAATCCTAAACCCTAAAATTTGGAGATTAATTTGTCATATTAACCTTTTATGCTTCAGAAAAAGTTAAACCTTATTGAGAATGCAAATGAATCATGAAAAAATTATTTACACTTGCAATATTCATGTAAAATGTTTTAACAAAAATCTATATCTATGTCTTTAAAAAAAGAAATTGTAAGAAAATATATTTTTAAAATGATTCATTAATAAGAAATTAAGGCATAATTTTCTTATATACTAAACTCATTGTTTTAAGTAAATCTAATACATTTCTTTGCTAATTTGGTAGATTTCAACTTTTCCTTTTTTAGTTTTTTGGCAGGTTATCGTCAAAATTTATGTTAAAAGTTCACGTGAACCAATAATATCAAGTTTTTTAAATCATATGTGGATGGTCTCAATAGCTTCAATATTATACACACACAAAAAAACGAAAATACATATATACACACACTAAACATATATTGATTATTATCAACGTTAGTTTTAAGAAATTTTCCTTTTTATATTTAATAAGGATTTAGTATATAGATTTACGTTTTTATATTATTTTAGGTAATATTATCATTTAATAATACATAAGTTTAACAAAATTAAATCTTTTTCATTTGTATATGCTGACATGTTATATTTTTTGACGTGGACCAATCATATCAGGTTTTTTAAAATTCTATGTGGACAGCCTCAAAGCACTATAACTTCAACTTTTAGAAATTTTCCTTTTTAATTTTATTAAGGTAATTTAGTATATACATTTACATTTTTACATTATTTTAGGTACTATTACAATTTAATAATACATAAGTTTAACAAAATTAGATATTGTTAATATATATATATTGATGTGTAATATATTTGTTGATGTGGACTAATCAAATCGATTTTTTTAAATCCCATGTGAACAGTCTAAGAGCGCTATAGCTTCAATTTTTATATAATATAGACTAGGGGCTATCCCGCGATACGGCGGACATTAAAATTTAACTAATCCTAATTATTTATTAGATTTATACAAAATATATTTTCCAAAAAATGATTTGGTTATTTGGTTTAATATAGTTGTTTTGAAATAACTAAAAAGTATCATAGACTAAATTAGGATTGTTATATTGGTATCTTTTGAGAGCAAGCTACATTGTTTATACCAAACATTGTTATCTGTAAAATATAACACAATGAGAATTTATAAGCTATGACAACTAAGATATCTTATAAACATAAGACGTATTGACTTTTTAGACTTTAACTTTTGCATTTCTGTTGTAAATACTCATTTCCCTTCTTTGTCTAAATAACTCGTGCCCTATTAGAGCATGTACATCAATAAGATATTCTTTTGGGTATCTCAACAATAAAATAATAATAGTTTTTATATTTTTATTGTTTAGTTAAACTTTTATTGATTTAAAAAATATAAATTAATTAATAACTGACAAATGGACAAAACGATGGATAATATTGTATCTCAGAGTATCTCAAGTGAGAAAAATCTTGCTTCTTTCTTTTTTTTATTATTTTTTTCTATTATTTTAATATAAAGTATCTGTATGAGATACTCTACTGGGAATGCTTTTAGTTTCTCTGTTTTTAAATATAAGTTTAGAAAAAGAGAAATATTTTTCCAGTTCTTTCTCTGAAAAAATGTATTAGCTTTAACTTGTCATTCTATTTTCTCCCGCCACTACAGAAACCTACCCTTAATTTGATAATCTTCCTCCGTATTGTCCTCTTACTCCTTCTCAACCATCTTTATTGCTTTCAATCAAAATAATTATCCATGTAACTTCTCCCTCCGTCCATTTCCCCTCTCACATCTTTCAGAGTTTTCCCAGCTTTTATCAATCTTTGAATATTTGTCTCTTCTACATATTTTTGATCTATTAGTTTAATTTCGCTTGTGATTTGTTTTTTCATTTTTTGAATATTTTTCGTCAACGTGTTTTTTTTTTCACTTACCAATCATCGGTTGTCCTCTTTCATCTCCTTCACCCTCAATCTCTTATCACCACACCCATTTTATAAGGTTTTTATTCTTTATGTTTAGGAAAAAAAAGTTCACTATTTCTTTGTTTTCTCTAGGTTTTAGTATTTTGTCTTCTTCTAAATCTAACTGTCCTAACATAATTGTGCATCAAACGAATTAAGGATAAAGGGATAGTATTCAATATGAAGGATTTCTTAGAAAATCATGATAAGACATAACGCAAAAAGGAATCATTTGATTTAGAAAGGCCAAAAGCATGTTTACTATTTTGACGAAACTAAAGAAACAAAAATGTTTGACACCCAAACTTGTACAAAGACAGTTTGAAATGATTAAGCATTATAAAGACAATATCAAAGGATTTGCATTGCAAACTACGTATGATTTTGGTGTTTGTTAAAATCATTATCCCTTTTCTCTATAAGTCTATAGAGTTTTTATTCAAGTGTGTACATGAAACACTAACCAGAAGAAAAGTCCTTATCCTTTTTAGCCTCTTTAGCCTTCTTCTGCTTATTCTTCTTTTCAGATTTCTCCTCTTTCATCTTCAGACTCTCCAAGCTATCCTCACCTTTACTTTCTTCTCCATCCTCTTTATCTTCTTCTTCGCCTTCAATTATCTCATCTTCAGTCGTTATCACAATCATTGCTTTCTCAAGCTTGTTTCTTCGACTTCAAGCCTTTCTATATTTCTCTAATCTAGCAGTATCATACTGCACTTGATTTTGTCAAGTCGTTAGTCTTCCCTCTCTGTTTTTGTCATGATCTTTGATGGAATTATCTAGTGTGGAAACAGCATCAACACAAGTTTTGTAAGCAAGTTCCTTATCTTTGATTTGGGATCTTGCTTCTTCATGTTTTTTTACTGCTTCACAAAGCTATATATAGAAAACGTAGAGAGGATAGAAAACATAAATATGTGCTTCAAATACCATGAAAAAGTAACAGAATTTACAATGTAGCTTGAAAGATATAGATAGAAAAGATGGAGATATAAACCTTGTGAAGTTGTGATGCTCATTCTGTTCAGCCCTCTTCTGAGATAAGCACAACTCAAACGTTTTAAGCCCCAACTGTGCATTAACGTCTGTGAATTTCTTTTGAAGAGGCTGAAGCTCTTTGATCTGTGATATCAACATAAACCAGCAATTTACATTTAAAATATTGAAAATATGCCTAGCACAACTGTTAAGTTCCAAAATATATTTAGTTCTATCGCGGAATAATAGCTTAAGGGGTTTACCTGTGCGTCAATTTCAGCCAACCATTTTTGGTGTCCTTGAAATTTTGATTCCGCTTCTGCCTGGTCATGCCTGCAGTTGCCTAAGGAGATCACCTCCACCCCTCAGGAAATTTTATAAATATGAGCAAAATGATTTTAACCTTGACTTTTATGCATTTCATTACCACATCTGTAAGAAATAAAGGAGATGACTCTCACTACTTATCTAAGCAGTCCAAGAACGAAATACCTACTTGCGACTCCCACCAGTAAGAAGACCACTTGGGTGGAAATATCACCTTCAAGTGTGACACTTGGAGTACGAATATTCCGATTAAAAGCAACCTGGAGAAAAAGCAAGGGCATATCCAAGACTAAACTCTAGAGGCAAAATCAATAAATTAAACCTATCAAATAGTAGCGTAAACAATGGGAAAGAAATCAAGGTAGATGATGACTTATAACCCAACAAAAGTGAACAACTTTAGAATAGTCTATCAGTTGCGATTACAAGAAAAAAAAAGATTAAGACAATCAAAATACATGCACAGACCCCATACTCCATGTATACAGTCAAAACTAAGTTGACATCATCTCAATAGAAAGAGAAGCTGAGGTCACTGCCAACATGTAATACTAAATGGTTGGGAACGACTTACTTCATTTGCTGCATCATTTGTTTGCAAACATATGTGGAGCCAAAAACACACTCCATGGCATTCTGCAAAACACCAATGATTCACATAAATATGAGCTTGAACTTGGAAATTCAACACTTATAGCTCATACATGAGATAAAAATTATCATTAATGGAGCATTATGAATTCTTGATAACTTGAAAATAGAAGATTATGTATCAGATTCGTGTTACTATAAGCAGGTGGGTACCTTTAATTCATCATATAACGGATTAAACAAAGTGCCAGTTCTGCTATTATCCTTTACAACTTGAAAATATAATAGAAAATTAGCAACGTGAATGAAAAAAAAGATATTAAATTTGAAAGTACCAAACAAATGATCAACATACCAATCTAGCTGTCACTTGCTGCACTCTAGGCTGGAAAAGTGGAGTTAGTGAAACATTTGTTTTTGGTATAAGAGTTGATGCGATAAAAAAGGACTGAAGTAATGATAAGAGTTGATGTTCTCTAATTTCTGAGATGATCCTGCAAAAACAATTGAGCGAGTTAGTAAAATCTAGTTCTTACATGGAAAATTTAAAATGTTTGTTTAGTCATTAGTTATCTAAATGCAAACGTGCATTTTCCCATAAAGTGGAAAAGAGGGAAACTCGCATAAGATATGAATCAAAACAGTTAAAGTAGCCATTGACCATGGTCTCACAACTGGTCTAACGCAAGGCACTGTTGTGGGGGGGGGGGGGGGGGGGGTTTAGTGGACAGGTGTCCAAAGGAAGGTGGGCGACATGTCAAATCCAGTGCTAGGATAGGTGTTTATTTTGAAGGTGTCAGAGCATCTCTAATATATTATTCTATTTTTTCCTTAAAAATAAAGTTGAATTATAGTCCAATTCTATTCTATTTTGCAATTGAAAATGAAGTAATAAGTAAACAAATGGAATGATGAATAAAATTACTCCATATTTGGAGTAATCTCATTTTTACTCCATTATGGAGTTGAAAATGGAGTAGGGTTGGAGCAAATTCACCTCCAAAATAAAATATATAGTGAAAAATGGAATAGGGTTAGAGATGGTCTTACGTGGCACTGTTGTGGGGGGGGGGGGTGGGGGGGGGGGGTTTAGTGGACAGGTGTCCAAAGGAAGGTGGGCGACATGTCAAATCCAGTGCTAGGATAGGTGTTTATTTTGAAGGTGTCAGAGCATCTCTAATATATTATTCTATTTTTTCCTTAAAAATAAAGTTGAATTATAGTCCAATTCTATTCTATTTTGCAATTGAAAATGAAGTAATAAGTAAACAAATGGAATGATGAATAAAATTACTCCATATTTGGAGTAATCTCATTTTTACTCCATTATGGAGTTGAAAATGGAGTAGGGTTGGAGCAAATTCTCCTCCAAAATAAAATATATAGTGAAAAATGGAATAGGGTTAGAGATGGTCTTACGTGGCACTGTTGTAGCTCTTTTTAAAACTTTATTTTTGATGATGTGGAGGCATGGAAAACCCGAAAACCCTACTTTTATATATAAAAGATAGAAGAAATAGTTTTGAAAGATGTCACGTGGCATACTAAGAAGCAAGTTCAGTAAAGCTGATGTGGACACCCTATTGAGCCTCAAACACCTTTTTTATTAGTATAAATTTTAATAAGAATTTTTCAGTATTTCATTTAAAATATAAGAATTACATAACCAATCATATGTGTAAAACATAAGCTACAACAGTTAGTGGAAGACTAAACCCACACTAATCATACCAAAAAATAGTTGGCTTGAACAAGCTATACTAAAACTAAAATCAATCATCTATACAGAGAATTGAACCTTTTCATTATCAAAAAGATCTATTAGCCAATCCGGGAAACTCAGAGCCATATATGACTGCGAAAAGACCTGAGATAAAGCACTCAGAGCAATGAGACCAGCTCCTCTAGTAGATGAAGCTTTCTCAAAATACAGTTGCCAACCATTAACCTGCTCCAACGCCAGTAGCAATCGGTCTGATTGATGTGTGAAAGCTGGCCAATCCTTAGGTTTGTTAACTGTTTTAATGAGAGATAAAGCTTGAGAAGCGAAAAACACATTTGAAAAATGTAAGGTAACCATGCTTTCTGGACCACAGCAGACTTTGCATCAAGACCTCCTCCTTTGAGTGCATATTTGTGAAAGATCTCCTACTGTGCAGCACGAAACCACGTTCATCTCTAAGAACCCAAGTGCATTCTTCTAGCTTTTTATTCTTAGCCCAAAAACCACCAATGTTACATTTTAAAAACCCCGGGATGGGAGGTTTCCAAATCTCCTCTCTCCTTTCTTCCTCATCTGTTGGCTCGAGTTCGAGCTCTTCATTTACCAGTTGTGCCGAGAACCATGAATCCCTATCTTATTTCATTTTTGCAACAGATTCTAAAGGACCAAAACTTCTCGCATCATATATGAATGTGTTTCTGTTTTTCCATATTCTCCACAAAATCCAAGGAAACATAGATCTTACCTCAGTAGGGAAATTCACATTTTGGCTCGTGTTGAGAAGGTAATGGACATTTGAGAAGAGAGACAAGTCACTGAAACCTTCTTCTGGCGATGGAAATTGAGTAAGGGCCCATAACTGTCTAGCTCTGGAGCATGTAAAAAGCACATGATTCACTGATTCACCCTCCAGTCCACACACTTGACATCTGGAATCTGTTTTCATGCCTCTGGCAGCTATTAAATCAACTACCTGAAGAGCACCACTTAAAGCTCTCCATAAGAAAAGTTTGATTTTAGGAGCTGTTTTCAAAACCCAAATCCTATTTTTAACTCCTTGTAGGAACTCTGTATTGTTAACCTTAGAGAATTATCAGTAGCCTGATTTTACCTGATATACTCCACTTCTTTTATGCTCCCAACACCAAAAATCTTCTCTTGTAGAGCAAACTTGAGCTGTAAAATACGGGAGACATCTTCAGGAATGAAAAGCTCTTGTAGAGTTGTTATATTCCAACGGTTGTTAGGAAAATTAATAAGATCCTTCACAGTAAGCATAAGATCCATGGTTCTCTGCTTGTTAAAAGGTGCTCTCCACCCATCATTTTTTATCCACGAATCAGTCCAAACCGAGATGGATCTTCCATTGCCAATCTTTTTCCTCAGTCCCTTTATCAACAGCTCTCTCCCATGAAGAATAATTCTTCAAGCAAAAGAAGGTCTGTCTCCAAGTTCGGCTTCCATATACTCTCTCACTTCGAAATATCTGCTTTGTAAATAGTCTGGCCAGTAGAAATTTGGGTTCTTTCAACATTCTCCATGCTTGCTTTGCTAATAATGCATGGTTTAAACCTTGGATATCACGGAATCCCAAACCTCCATTTTCTTTTGAGAGACAGAGCTTTTCCCTACTGACCCAGTGAGTTTTCCTTTTGTGTTCGAAAGAGTTCTACCAAAATTTAGAAATTGCACTCGTGAGGTTGTCAGCTGTGGCTTTAGGTAATTTAAAACAGAACATGGCATAGAAAGACATCGCCATAGCCACTGCTTTAATGAGAACTTATTTTACTCCTAGAGATAATGTTCTTGCAAACCGTCCAAACAGCCTTGACTTGAGTCTGTCTTTTATGTAAGCCAACATCTCAATCTTAGACCCACTAAAACATTCAGGTAAGCCTAAATAAGTCCCAGCACCACCCTCTGCAATTATGCCCAGTAAGTTTTGTAGCGGGATCTTCTTTTCCTCTTCTTTTTTAGATACTGGTTTTGTCAGCTCTGAGTTTATATGGTTCTTTACTCTTGGCACAAAATCTAAGAAAATATATTGAAAACTTTCCGGATTTGAGCATGTGAAAAGATCATTAAATTATGCCACTGCTACTTCTCCTTTTGATGCTTCTGATCTTTGAGAGTTTCCGTTTTTATCCTTCAGTTTCTCAATCATTTTCTTTCCTCTATTTACTTTGACTGAAGCACAAATTTTTTTTGTGTTCTTGTCTCCTCCTTTAACCCATTTTTCCTGTGACTTTTGACGCCAATATTCTTCTTCCTCTCTATACGCTTTGCAAAACCGATACTTAAGATCTTTTAGTTTCATCGTATCAGGGAGACTGGCCAATTGTTCTTCTTCTAGTAGATCTTGGAGAGAGGTGATACAGTCACTCGAGTTTGTTGTGTTCTCCCTTTTCCATTTGCTTAAAGCTTTTCTACAACCTCTTAGCTTGTCTGCTACCTTCAGGCCAGAAACATTGAAACATGACCTATTTGTAGGTCTGTTCCAAACAAAAGAGATGGCCTCTTTTACATCCGGTTGATTCAAAAATATTTTCTCAAACCTAAAGCTTCCCTGTATACTTCCTTTTGATGCCATAAGACTAACCAGCACAGGCCTATGATCTGATCCTCTCTTAGCCAAAAAGGTTTGATTAGAACCCGGGAAACTATTAAACCAATTCTTATTACCAAAACATCTATCCAACTTTGACTGAATCCACATATCTTATCTCATACCTCTCCAAGTAAAACAATTCCTTTTACTTGGCAATTCCAGTAATTCACAACCGGATATCATGTCCTTGAAGGGTTTAAAAGAAGGGTCACCTCTTTGAGGGACTCTAAGCTTTTCACTGTTGTTTAAAATGTCATTAAAGTCACCTACAACACACCAACTTTCTTTTCGTAAAATCCCAAGCCTTGTGAGTCTTTCCCAAACATGAGCTCTTCCCTTGACAGTCGGGTCCCCATATACACAAGTCGTAAAAAGCTCCAACCCGCCAAACTGAACCTAAAGATCAACAAGATTCTTATCTACAAACAGAAAGTCAATAGTTACACTTTTCTTCCAAAACAGAGCAAGTCCACCACTAAGTCCAATGGGATTCACATTATATACATAATTATTTCCTAACCATTCTTGCAAATCCACCAACACATTTCTACAGTTTTTAGTCTCCATTAAAAACAAAATCTCAGGGAAATATTCTTTTTGCATTTCTTGAGTCTCGGAATCGTCAAGTCTTAAGACCATCCCAATCCTTGGCAATTCCATCTGATGATGTGTATTAAACATTGGACGGTCCCTCATTTGGGACCACCTCATTTTTTTTGTGCCGAGCGACTTTTGATGGAATTTTAGCCTCATCCGCAGCCTTTCTTTTGGTTGTGCAACACTCTTCTTTACCGCAGTCTTTTGTGCTTTAGTGACAGCCTTATTTCTTTGAATTTTAGAAGGCCTCTTCCTCTTATATTTATTAATCAAAATAGTCCTGGAAGAACTAGCTTAGAATATGCCAGTTCTGTTAACCGTAGAACTATCTTGACAATCGGTTGTAAAGCTCTCGAGGCTGCCACCAAGTCTTTCAAAAACACCCCTTTGTCTGTGACTGTACTGATCCTCTTCCAAAGGTAAGGACATACATGTTCTGATAGCATCTCCCAATAACTTACCAGCGCTTTGAGTCCCTCTTGCATGCGTTGCAGGCATGCCATAATCAAAGACTAGACCTTTCCATTTGTTGATATCAGAAGATACAATTGGAGCTGATTCTAATATGAGCATAGTCTTCTGTCCAATAGGGTCATTTTTTCAATGCTTCTAGTGATGCTTTGATTCTTTCAGCCCGAGCAACCTTCTCAGCCCCTTCAGCAATCAGAAGATATTGTCTCATACCATCAGCCACTGATTTTGAAATATTTGGTTTCCCAATAATCGGATTAACATCTATCTGATGGTCTTCAACAATCCCAAAAAGCGGATCCGATTCAACTATCAGTTTCTTTTCCGAACCTCCCTTTCTCCTCGCTTTTGCAGCTCCTCTTGTTCTTTCGATTGCTTTCTTTTAAGAGCTATAGGACAAGTCAGATGATCGTGCGTTAATCTCTGACAAGCATAACACCTCTTTTGTACCCTTTCAAAATCATACAGAATAGTCACAGCTCCTGCATTCTTCAGAAGGTTGACTACCTTAGCTCTTTGAAGAGGCTTTGAAACATCAAATTTCATTTTCACCCTCACAAGGTCTTGCCTCTGTGATTTCGTAGTGTCCAAAACCAATTCCTCAACATGTCCGACCAATTTACCAAACCAAGTGATATCTGGGATATTATAGTGGTGACCGGAATGTTTCTTATTTGGACCCACACCAATATCTGTTGGAGATAATCTGGTGGAGGATGTTCAACCCATCGTTCGAGCACTAAGGTCCATTCGTTGTATGTGTGCACTCCTTTCTCCAGAACAGCTTTAAGATCTTGTTCGTACTAGAAAATAAACTGAAATTTCTCTTTTGATAATGCAATTTCCCTTACCCGATCATAAATCTACCATTTCCTTGGCATATCCAGAACAATATTAGCAACCTTCTGACATTCTGGATTAAGAACTCTTCCAATAATACTCATCACGTTATTCTCACACGAAACAGTACTCATGCATATCTGGCATCGAAAAGGGCTCATCTTCTTCATCAAGAGATAAAGCCATAAGCACTCTATCAATGCTCGAAGACATGTCGATCTGACGAACTTAGATTCTGACTTGAGTCTTGTCGGCGGCACTAAACCTCTGTAGTGTATAAGACCTAATGTAAGAACCCTAATTTTCCTCACACAAAAACATGTACTGTATGATAAAAAAAAGGCCCAGACACACTGAAAACACACTTTAATCGAATAGATTTACTTAGGAGAGTAAGTAATCTCAGTCAAAGCTCTTCTTCGACAAAGTCAAAAGAGTTTATTAGAGTAAGAGAGTACTAAGCCCAAATAAGGGAATCCATGGATAATCCAATGAGAGATCATGAGTGGAGATATATAAATATATTATGAATTTATATTTCTGTCCCGTTTGATTTCTAATCAGGACTACAAAAATTGTCTTACATTAGGAATGTATTTCCTTATGCGACATGAATTTAGGAACGGGTATAGGATATAATAGGACATGACGAAATGAAACGGAAGCAGATATACGCCTATCTCTAAATATTTGTATTTGTTTTAAATGGGTTTTAATCATTTAAACCATTTTTATCCGGTTTGATAGTTTATGAGTTTAATAGAATCTAATTGAGTCTGACCATTACTCCCATTTAGTTTGATCTTGGTCCGACCGCTGGATCATTTCAAATTTTAAAATCCTGGTGAAACAATTATTATTTTAAATATTCAAACATTAATAAACATTTTTGTATAAGTTTGGGTTATAAATATTATATCAAATAAATTTGTTTACAAATATAACCGCAGCATGTATGTGCTGTGTGAATCTAGTCTTAAGCTATATATGTGTATTCAAATATGTTAGAAACTATATAGTCAACTACCATATGCTTTTTTCTGTCAACAATTATATATGAATTAAAACGGTTCAATGATCCAAACCGCCGGTACAGAGTTTACATGAATAATAAAATGTGGATAAAGTCTTGCACTCCGTGCCAACTTATCCGCTTTTGAATTTAAATTACGAAAAATAAAAGAAAGATAAAAAAAGAGAACATATTTTTTATTCTCGAGATCTTTAAAGTACGTCGCGAAAGCAGGCTAATCTGCCGGTGTAGCCACCATCTTCACTAGCTCGGAGGAGTCTGTTGCAAATGCTACTTCTGTCTTCTGGTTCAAATCCAGGATGGCCCAGCTGCGCCAAGGAAAAGAATATAAGAAGGATCTGACTCCTGGTTTTGTTATAAGAATGGGCATTGCCCAAATAAGCACTTCTAATTCCACGTGCAAAGGAGAAAGGCATTGATGAGTGTTACATGCCCCCATAATTGTGTCTTTCGCTTCTTCCTTAAAGCATAACCAACCTAAACCAGAGAATTTATCTGTCTCTTTCCATGAACCATCTATATAACAATGGTACCCCTTAAACTCTGAATGATGTGAGTCTCGTGTAACCACTTTATCCTGAGAGTTTTGATTCAACTTATTATTTTCTGTGACTTGTGCCGATTTCCAAGCAAAAGCCTCTGATTCTGCTAATTTAAAACTTTCTTGTGGGTTTCTATCAATATTTTGATATACCTTGTCATTTATTGCTTTCCATATATACCACAAAATTCATGGAAAACTTTCATCCTTATTTATTTCAGGAACTCTCCAAAATAAATGATCTATATTTGAAAACTCAAAGTCCCTAGATATTGTCCCAATACCAATGGTATTTTTGATAATGCCCAAACCTGAACTGCTGGTGGACATTAAAAAAAGTATGATTTATTGTTTCATCTTCTTCACACCTATCACACTGTATGTCATTTCTTATTCCTCTTCTTCCAAAATTTGTACTAACCGATAGAAAAACCATCAAAATCTGCCATATAAAATGACGTAATTTTGGAGGACATTCTAATTTCCATGAATTAGCTTGTAGTGAGCGAATTTCCGGACCACAGTAAAGATCTCTTATACCAAATGAAGGGTAGTTATGTTCTGTCTCATAACCTGATTTTACCGTATCTTTTCCTGTTTTTGTGAAAAGCCAACCATATGAATCCCCTTTAAATGTTCTACTAATTGTTACACCACAAATCAATGAAAGAACTAAAGGATCAGTGATTTCATTTGATAAATAAATGTCCCACACCCTATTTATCCGGTCAATTAATTGATCAATCGTCAAATTAGGATAATTTTGTTGTCCTTTACATATTGATAGGCTCGGGAAAATAGCTGGTATCCATGGATCATTCCAAACTGAAATGGAATGCCCATAACCAACTCTTTTAATTAGTCGTTTTTAAACCAGAGGGTCTAGCTGAAACAATACTTCTCCACCCATATGATGGAGAGTATGACTTGATTGGATCAAGCGGATTTGTTTTCCGATAGTATCTTCCTTTAAAAAATTTGGCGAACAGTGAGTCAGGGTATTCCATTAAACGCCATAGCTGTTTTGCTAAAAGTGCCAAATTAAATTCCTCTATCGTCCGAAAACTAATTTCTCCTTCTTTCTTACTTTTACACAATTTTTTTCAATCTCATCCAATGTAACCCCTTTTGTGTACCATTCAAACTCCACCAAAATCTAGCTACAGCACTAGTTAGCTTAGTAGTGATTGCTTTTGGTAGCCTAAAAGATGACATCACATAAGTTGGTACAGCTGCTGCCACCGATTTAATTATGACTTCTTTTCTACCTTTTGATAGAAATTTGGCCGACCATCCATTAATTCTATCTTGTAGTCTCTCTTGGATAAAGGAAATTTTTTTACATTTGGATCCACCCATACTTTCTGGGAGACCTAAGTAAGCTCCCATTCAACAATAGTTGAAATTCTTAAAATCTGTTTCATCTCTTTTATGACCAAATTGGATCAAGGATTTAGAATAATTAATTTGTTGACCGGAAACATATTCATATTGTTTGAGGACCCTCAAGATGACTTCACATTGTTCCTTTTTTGCTTCACAAAAAAACAAGCTATCATCCGCAAAAAGAAGATGAGAAACTGATGGACTTGTTCTAGCAATGTTTAGTCCCAACAGGGCTTTATCCATTTTTTCTTCCGAATATTTGCAATCAATACTTCCGTACAAAGTATAAATAAATAAGGTGATAGTAGATGTCCTTGTCGAAGTCCTCTATTGGGAACTATTTTTCGTTGTGGTTGACCATTAATTAAGGCATGATATTGTACAGATTTGATAGATCACATCATCCATGTAATCCATTTTTCTGCAAATCCAAATTTACAGAGAAGTTTTTCAACGAATATCCATTCTGCACGATCATAAGCCTACTCATATCAGTTTTTATTGACATATACTTGTGTAGATCATATGCTATAATATATAGATTATAAATTAAAGGTTGACCAAATTTTCAACAAAAATAAAAATAATGCCAATTACATTTATAGAGGGATATATATATATATATATATATATATATATATGTATAAAGTGTTTCAGTTATATTTCATTCGCATAAATGAAATAAAATAGTTTCATCATGCAAATGTTTATTTTTTGCATTCTTATGTTTGGTTGTTCTCTTGATCCCAAGTATGCAAGAAAAATGTGTGATTATTATTGTAGCAAAAATAAACACAAGAACTCACATCCCAAGTATGCAATTTTTGAACTAGCACTTTGTAAAAATTGTAGCAAAAATAATTAAAGTAGCAAAAATTGTAGCACTTTCTTTTGATGTGAGTTCAGTGGTCGAACCTCACTTGAAGCATTTTAAACCTGGTAAATCTTTTCCCAGGGTCCGCCATATGAACGATAAACACATAAAACACTACACTTGCGAAATAGAGTTATTTGGCAATGGAAAAACTCTTTAATATTATGGAGCATTTGGAAATACAAAAACTCTGTTTGGTTCTCTGCGAAACAGAGTGATTTTCGTACCATCATCAACAAGGCTTACGAATAAGAAGCTCAATGGTAATGTAGAGAGAATTTGGACCAGACCTGTAGGGAATTGGTTCAAATGCAACGCCCATGCCTCTTGGATTCCTTCAAATTTCATGGTTCGATATCGTGACAAGAGATTGAAGAAGAGCGGTGACAGCAAGGCTCATCAACCTCTGTTTTAGTTTGTTTGATTTGCTATGTTTTTGGTTCCATACTCTGGTTTCTTGGGTGTCAATATTAATGCAAACAATGACAAAAAAAATAAATGAAAACTGAAACCCAATTTACAATTACAAATAATATACTCATTGTAAAAACTAAAATCCAAATTTAAATAGATCATTTCGTGAATGAATCAACTAAATTATTTTATTTTGTTTTCAGGTGTAATAAACTAATAATTCTCTTTATTTAAACAACTTCTTTTTTCGAAGAAAACAAATAAATAAAATGAACTGTTTGTAATTTTAATATATGGAAAATTCCATAAAAATACACAAACTATTTTTCAATTTCCATAATAATACACAAACTATTAGAGCTTCCAGAAAAATACACAAATTAATTTATTTGCCCATATTAATTCACAAACTTACAACTTTGCTTCCAGTTTCAACTTTTGTCTTATCGCCCATTAACAGCCCGTTCAGATAACGTTAAATATCTGTTTAAAAATTAACCATGGGTTAAGTCTTAACTCAACTCACACATGTTTTATTATTATAAGAAACAAAAAATCCCCAAATTCACGTTTAACCCTAATTATACCATGTGAGAAGAAAGAGAGCTCCATGTTAATCACAAAGCTGAGAGAATAAAGACAATAAAACTACAGATCTATTCAGAGTTGTTTCTTGAAGTGAAAGCGAGAACATGAAACTCAAACACACAAATTACAGATTGCAAGGAGAGAGAAATGTTGATTTGTCAATTTGTTATCATCTCATGGGTTGTGTCCACGCAGTTGTCGTTAATGGCTTTAACAACAAAATAATTGTTTGAGTTTTTAATTTGTGTTTCTTTGGTTATTGTACGTGTTTTTATTGTGTTGTTGTTGTTCTTATTTTTCTTGTTTCATAATGAAGTTTTCTGCTTTTTTGCTTCATCACTTTTTTAGTTATTACAGTAAGGAGAAGAAAGCAACAAATTCGATCAACACAAACTAAGAAACACAAGTTTAGGATTTAGAAGCATAAAATAAGTTTAAGAAAAACACAAGCATAAGTTTTAATTGTAAAAAAAAACGAATAAGCACTGATGTAACTAAACGTTATTCTCATGGTAGTCCTTGGGCTGAAGGATGTGTCGAAGGCCTTTGGTTTGAACCACCAAGTTCCACAGCTTTGTTTCCTCGAACATCGAAAACCCTATTAGTAAATGGGCTAATGTAACATCCAAAACCTCTAGGTATGGTCTCCTTTCTAACAGCTTTTTTTGCTGGACCAAGAGGACGACCATGCCCACGCCCATTAGTGGATTGCAATGCTGATGGTTCTGGAGCACTTGAGTAAGCTGGACATGTCACATTATCAATAGATGCTGGAGTAGAAGACTGGGACTGAGTTTGTTTTCGTTTCTTTGATGGTCTAGTGTTTCCATCAACCTACAAAAAAAAGCATTAGAGTTGCCATTTTTAATAAGAAAAAAAAACAAGTTGAAGACATAAAACAATTGGGAGAGAAAGAGACTCACAGGGGCCTTTCTGGGTCTACCACGCCCTCTTTTCGGGCCTTCCATCACTTTTCTTGGATTTTTGCAAGTCCCACAGTTATGACCAGTCTGCCCACAGTTACTGCATGTTACGATTCTGCCACCACGAGATGATTTACCTGGTTTTGTTGGCGATCCATGAGCAGCTTTAACCCTCTTTTTCTTTGGACGCCTTGGCATTTTCCTAAAACCTGGCACTCCAATGGGTTCTTTACCTGTTTTTTCCCAATATATCTCACCGTTAACTGGGCTTTGTTGTCCTTGTAAGTATCTATCCAATTAGTTATCTTGTAGTAGTCATCAACATAACTGCAACAAAATCCAAACAACAAATAATGGCAATCATATACTTGGAAATGAGAAGAAAAATTGTAACTAATGAAAGATATATACTTACTTATTTGGATCACGATTAATGTCATTGATCACACGAATGGCGTGGTTGCACGGTACACCTGAGAGATCCCACATTTGACAGACACAATGACGGAGGCGGAGACTGACCTTGTAGCTACAACCAAATAAAACAACTTCATACAGATTGTCACTACTTGTAATGATAACACACTTCTCTAAATTTTCTTCTATTCTTTCTGTAATCTTTGGACTAAACTGCATCGACCATGTTTTGGCATTCTGAAATCTACGAGAAATGCGCTTCATTGCCTGTCTCCTAATAGCCTCTAGCATGTTAATCATTGGCAACTCACGTGCTCCCTTGATTGTTCTGTTGAAACTTTCAGATAAGTTGTTAGTAACATCAGCACATTTGGCATTATTTGAGAAGAAAGCTCGACTCCATGTTTTTGGTTCTGCTTTCATCAATGCATCATGAGCCGTAGCATCAAATAAACGTAACTCCTTCATGTGCACGTTGTACTCTCCAACTGAGTAGCTGTAAGCAACATTCCAGAAATATGGCTTGTAATCAAGATCAGTATATATCTTCTTCCAGTTAGCATAGACGTGCCTTGCACATATCCTATGTTCTGCATTTGGTAGCACTTTTGCAACAGCATTAAGTAAACCCTGAAAGTAAATACACAAATACTCACAATCATTTTCACGACAGCAAAGCAAAAGAAACTAATAAAAAAAGGAAAAAATAATACTTTTTGCTTATCTGATATTATCGTAAAATGATCTCCAGATTCTAACCCTAGATCAGACTTCAACTTTTGAACGAACCATTCCCATATCTCGTTATTCTCTCCACGGACTACAGCCCATGCGATAGGATAAATCCTATTATTGGCGTCCCTACCAACAGCTGAGAGAATCTCTCCCTTTAACTCCCACTTCAAGAAAGCACCATCTAATCCAATTATTGGGCGACAACATATTTTCCAAGTGTTTCTGAGAGGTTCAAAGCAAACATAAAACCTCTCAAATACCTGCTTCTCATCTTTCATAACAGTCCCAATTTCTACTTTTGTACCCTTATGAGATAGCAACAACTCCTTTTCGTAATCCCACAGTTTAGCAAACTGTTGCTTCTGAGTTTCCAACACCATATCCAAAGCTAGGCCTCTTGCATTCCTGCACTTGAATATTGAGACAGAAATGTTGTACATATGCATCAACTCGTCTTTAATATCTGAACTCCTTATATCAGGTCTTCTTCTTGCTTCTTCTCTAAACAACTTTGCAATGGTGTTCTGCTTCAACATTCTTGCTTTTCCTGTTGGAAGATGGTTATGTTTTCCATTATAAAATTTAACCATCCACTTGCGTATAGATTTTTCAACGGCGCAATAAATCTTCCAAAGACAATTCTCATGAGTGCACACAGCTGCTTGCTTTGTATTTTCCCATCTATTCAACTTCACATCATACTGTGTCTTTAGTACATACCGAAGCAATTGCTCTTTGAACTCGTCTCCGCTGTGAAAGGTTTGCATAACCCATAAATAAGGGGGTTTGTCATACTGATAAGGATCACTGGTTTTCTTTCTTTTTCGTCTTTCATCTTTCTTGTTCCAGTTATCCCACTCATCATCGGTTTCAATAGGCAAATCAGGATACTCATCAGCGCTAATAGGTCTCTCATCATCACTCTCACTCTCAGCTTCATTCTCATGCACAATGACTTGATTAACTCCAGCACTAATTATCTTGTGTAGTGGCTCACTTAATAATTTCTCAAACCATGCATCCTCAGCCCCTTCACCTAAAATTTGATCTTCACCCTCAGAGTGTATATCTTTACCTTCAGGATCTTCCTCATGTTCACTATCATCTTTCTCACTTTCTGAATCTTCTATGTTCTCACGTTCACTGTTTTCTTCCTCATTAATCCTTTCACCATCTCCTTCCACTTTATCATTACCAAAACAATCTCCTACAGCAGATTCTACATGAGGCTCATTACAAGAATTCCCGAGAGGATAACATAGTATAGAGTTATCATGCTTAATGTACACATCAACTATTTTAACTTCTTTGGCTTCTGCGCACATCTTTAAGATCTCACTATCTTTTTCCTTGTATATTGATCGTACCGCTGACATGTCTTCACTAGGCAGTTTGTACCAAACCTTTTCCACATCATTTAGAAATCCTTTATTTTTGGTGAAGTTTTGAAATGTTGACCATGTCAAAAAATCGGGATCAATCAACATTTCAGCTACAGTGAATCCACCCGAATAATAGCTGAACTTCTTATCCTCATACGACATTAGACCCCCATATGTCATATTCATCTTCAATGCGTCTCTGCATTATAGAAGACAACACATTGTGAAAAGACAAAAAAGAAAATGACTCTAAAATCACAAGCAAATTGAAAAAGTCTTTGAACAGATTATAAGCATCCCCAAATATGAGATTCTATGAGAATGAGTATAAAATCCGATTGATTGAATTATTTGCTGATTTCAGTTGTTAAAATGTTTGCGTATATATTCAACAAACACACAACATTCTAATTTTCTTTTCTAACATTTGTAAACTGTATATGAAAACAAAAGCATTAAATCAAATCAATATGGACAAAGTAAAGCCATCAATAGATCAAATCACCAATTAGATTCAATTCTCTGCTTCAACGTTGGCTGAAAGTTCCCAACTTGCTATTTATTTTTTCATAAATATTAAAATTCTCAGCTTTGCTAATAGCATGAAGTAAAACCATTAATTAATCATATCACCAATGAGATCTTCACAACAGGTTCCTCAAAAAAATTCCATTTAGAGAACTATTCAGAATCGTAATTTTGTTCCAACTAAACATAGAGAGAGAGAGAGAGAGAGATACCTCATCTTCGTTGTCTCTGTCTCGACGAGCTCGTGTTCGATTTCTCCGACCAAACTCCTCTCCCTTCTGCCTACGAAGAAATCTTGTTTTCTTTCTCAGCCTTAGACGAGATCTGCCTTGCTCACTCTCTCGTGATCCAGTTGTTGGGTTTCATTTTGGGGATTTAGGGGTTTTAAGTATTAAAGGGGTTTTTTCACTTGGGGATATTTTCGCGGTATAAATCTTGAACCAAAGATATTCCCTCTAATAACACACGTTTGAGTTGAGTTAACACTTAACCCAAGGGTTAAATTTTAAACAACATATTAACGTCATTTACAATTCCATTTACGGACATTTCATATATGATGAAAATTGGGCATATATTTATGAGTCTGTGAATTAATATGGGCAAATAAATTAGTTTATGTATTTTTCTAGAAGCTCTAATAGTTTGTGTATTATTATGAAAATTGAAAAATAGTTTGTATTTTTTTGGAATTTTCCCTTAATATATCTTTCTTTCAACATGTATACAAAATACGGCTTATGATACCGTATTAGGAAAATGTTTACTCTTTCAGTCTTGAGTTTAACTACTCCTAACCAAATTACGTTTAACATATAGAAGAAGAAAAAAGAATTAGATTAATTAATCATTCCCTTCTTTTATAAATACAACTCTCGTCACTCGCACTAATCTCTTTTACTGCCTCTCCCTAAAATCGTTGCAACGATTGTTGAGTCAAGACTCACGAAAGATTACTAAAGAATCTTCTTTCTTGCTATCCAAGGAAACAACTGAAACGTCTCTCTCAGACGACGATCCAAAATCTCCCACGGGTAAGAATCGAGCTCGTACGAATCAAGAACCACGAGAAATCCCTAAAGGTTCATGTTTCTTGCCATCCAATGAAACAGATAAGAAGATAATTATGAGCCAAGAAATGAGCAGCAATGAAGAATTCCCGAAGAGAGTAAGTAGACTGTTACTAAAGAAGTCTGTTTCTCCGATGAACAATGTTGAAGAACCCTTGAAGAGTGGATATGGCTCGTTCTGGGAAAACCCAAATTACTTCGAGAGTCATAACAATGGTAACCTATTCATGAATCCTTTTGGTTACATGCTCGGAGGTTCTTTCATCATAACTTAGATATAAGATATGCCTAGAAACGAACATTTTTTCTCTGTGTAACTTTACTTCTTCTGTGCTGCAGGTTCTCTTGATTCTGACCCTATACAGATGATGCCTATCTCTGGAGTTGTCAGACCTAGAACGGAACAAGAAACGTCTCTCTCCGGAGATCCAATATCTCCGACGGAGAAGAATCAAGAAACGGGAGAGACTCCTGAAGATTCATCCGAGGAAACAAAGAAGAAGAGTGAGACGCGTATGAGCCAAGAAATAAGCAGTGATGAAGAAACGTTGGAGAGTCTACATAGCTTGTTCTTGGAAAGTGATGATGACACTGGTTCTTTCGTCACAACTTATATGATATGTTTTTTTTTTTCTCTGTAGCCAACTTGAGAATAAGATATGTTTTTTTGTTTGTGTGTGATAAAGATAGAATAAGATATGTTGTACAGAAAAAATGCATGATTTCAAATGTTAAAACAATCAAATTTCGTTATTACCATAACCATATATTATCTTTGTATACGTTGAAGAAGATAGTGAGAAGCAAAAAAAAAATGAAGACACTTCATATTAATAATATTTTCCTCTACAATTTTGTCTAAAAATGATTAAAAAAAAGTAACTAAAGTCAACTTCTATACATATATATTAATAAATATATAATAATCCCAACATTATTAATATTTATTTTGATTCGAATGTGTAATATAATCTAAGAGTTTTTGCTAAAAGAAATAAATTCTTTACAATCTAAGTTTTTTCTTTCTTTCAACAAATACATTTTCTTGTTCGAAACAGCACGATATAGCCGCTGTTAGTAACTATTAACTTCTAATAAAATAAAAAAATAAATCAAATTACATTAACAATATCGAAAGAAAAAAGAAAAAAATACAAAAATACAAAAATTAATTAGAGAAGTCTATAATATATAGACATAGGACTCTCGTCAACCGCGCTTTCACTAAACACTCTTTCTCAAATTGTTTCTACGATAAATCTCATCGAAATCAGTAAAGAGTCTTATTTCTTGTAATCCAAGTAAACGGAGATGTCTCTCTCCGAAGACGATCCTATATCTCCGACAGAGAAGTATCAAGAACCACGAGAGATCCCTCAAGATTCATCTTTCTTGCCGTCCAAGAAATCAGAGAAGAAGAGTATGAGCCAAGAACCGCATCATGAGACGTCTCTCTCCTCTGTTTCTCCGATGAACACAACACATAAAGAAGCCTTTAAGAATCGACATGGCTCGTTCTCGGGAGACCCAAATGACTTCGAGAGTCATAACATCACTGGAAACCTATTGAATCCTCTGGTGCATTGGCTCGTTCTCTTGATTTTCGAGGCTCACAAAATGAAGAAGCCTTGAAGAGTCGACATGGCTCGTTCTTGGAAAATAGAAACCTGCTAAATCCTTTTGGTAACATACTTGGAAGTTCTCTCGATTCTGTGGGCTCACAAAGGTATCTTGACTCAGTACAGATGATGACTAACAGTGGATTTGTCAACAAGAACAATGTTAAGCTAAAATAGCGATAGATTGTTTAACAGCTCGATAAATGGTTCAGGTGCATGTTTCACCAATTCTATCAGAAATTTGCAGCATGCTAATGGTAAGTAAAGTCTTACTCTGCTTGTGACGTCTTGTGGTTTGCATCAAAATAGTTAATTTTATTGTATTTTACCGCCTCAGGTGAAGGATACCAAAGTAACTTTATTCTTGGTTCTGGAGGAAACATTGCATCAATGAGCTCACAAAGAGATAATATTAGCCAGAAAATGATGAGGCCTATCTCTGGATTTATCAACAGAAGCAGTAATAACGATAGGAACAATGGCCAATCTTACAATAGTGGTGGATTTACTACTTCGCCCGAGATGCTGCTTTTGCACAACCCTGAAAGTCAAATGGGTGTTAGCAGAAAGCAGCAAAAGATTTCTAAAGAGTCCAACAAATCAACATACGGTTGTGTTGGGATGAATGCAAAAACCGTAGATTCAGGAACATCGTTCAAGAATTATAGCAGAAATTCACAGCAGGCTTATGACAAGTATTCAGAAATGCAAAGTAAAAGTCTTTATGTCTCCTCACTACTCAGCTTGTGGCTTCTTGAAAAATTGTGCATGTCCATCATAATAGTTATTTTTACAGCTGTAGGTGAAATATATGACACAAACAATGTTGACGTTTCCGGATACCAAAGCAAATCTTTTCTTGGTTCTGGAGGGAACAATGCATCCATAAGCTCACAAGGAGGTAGTGGACAGCATGTGATGATACCTATCCCTGTAGAGAACAATACATCCATTAACAGTGATCAAGAAGCCTTAACGAGTCTTATTGAATCGTTTTGGGAAAACCCATATTACCACGAAAGTGATAACATCACTATGAACAATGGAAACCTATTGATGAATCCTTCTTGTGGAATGCCCGGAGGTAGTTTCATCACAACTTACATATAAGATATGTCCAGAAACCAATATTATTTTCTAAGAGTAACTTTATTTATTCTGTGTTGCAGCTGTTCTTGATTCTGAAGGCTCACAAACAGATCTTGACCCGGTACAGATGTTGCCTACCTCTGCAGATGTCAAGAACAACAATGACCAGTCTGACTTGGGTAAGTAAAGTCTACCTTTTTCGGCTTTTGAATTCTTGTCATTGCGCCTTGTCTATCAGAATAGTTAAATCTGTGATATTTTACAGCTTCAGGTGAAGGATATGGCACAAACCTTTTAAGATACCAAAGTAACATTCCTTTTGGGAGCATTGAATCTATGATGAAGGCAAAAAGAGATAAAGAGGCGATTCATATGATCCCTACACCTACTTCTGCCAACAGAGATCAATGGCCCATCAAGAAGATACTGACCAGGAGCGATCTTTCTAGTAATAACCGACTTACCCTGCAAAAAAGCATCTTTGGGGAATACCTTGAGGAATACCTTGAGAAACATCTATGATACACAGAGTTTTAATCCTAAATAAATTACTGCAAGTGCACAACAAATGTTGTAGTAATATAGGGATCGAATCCACAAGGACCAAAGTTACATTGCAATTCTTTGAGAATGAAAGTAAGGTAAGACAATAATATGGTTATTGGTTGTGATGTGAAATAAAAATAGCAAATAAAAACTGTGTAAACTATGAATTAAAAAGAGTTAGGTCAAGGGATATTCTCGGGAATTCAGAGATCAAGAATCATACAATTATTCAGGGATTATATAAGCACACTTTCAACTTAAACATCAATGTATAACTAATCCATTGTCGTGATATCAATTACTTTATCTAGCAACCTAAGTGTCTAAACTGTTGTTTGAACTTAGAATTGTAAACAAGCATTAATGAGCATGTTCAATATGTTCACGGATCGCCTTAGCATCAGCTTTCGTTGGCTAAGGACCATCCACTCATCTATGTTCTTTTCAAGCAACCTGTAACACTTTTGATGAATAGATTTAAACCTAAGATCAGAAATTAGGTAGCTAATCTAATTCCAGCAATGAGATCTACAATAGATGAAGATATAATAAGATGATTCCCTATCTATGCCCAATTCATTAATTCATAAATTCATTTGAAAACCCTAAACCTAACTATGGATCTGGAGGCGGATCGATCGTTCTGGAATTGCTCGATCGATCTGAAACGGTGCGTAAATTTGGCAGCAGGTGTGGATCGATCGATCCAAGGTTGGATCGATTGATATGGGGTCGGCAAGGTCGATCTGGAGGTGCTCGATTGATCTGAAATGGTCCGCAAATTCTACAGGGGCATGGATCGATCGATCCAAGTATGGCTCGATCGATCTGAAGTAGAAACGATCGATCCGCCTGTCGTTGATCGATCTGGCTGGACTTCTTTCACGAATATCGCCATAACTTTTGATCTCACCGTTGGATTAACTTCAAACCACTTCCATATGAATGCTAACTCCCGTGGCTATCTTTTGGCAAATATTCATGAACATCGGTTCATGGGAAGTCTTTCATCGAATGGTACTTCTGAGGTTTCAGCATGATCCTTCATCTCCAAATCCAACTTTTCATCCCAAAACCGCTTAAAACCTGTAAAGACTCGATAGAAGAATAAAAGACTCTGAAGAAGCATGTAAATAAGTAAAAGACTTTAAAAATCATGGTTAGAATGTGTAAAAACTGGAATAAATCAATTCCCACAGACTTACTCCTTTGCTTGCCCTCAAGCAAACAAAGAAATCTAAACCGGGGAAGAGGTTTGAAAATCGCGGAAACTCTCCTATGATCAGAGACAATGTTCGAGATAGGTACCCTACAGACGTGTTAATACAAAAATTCTCAGTTAAAATTTTCACTATAAACCCATAACATTCTCAACTCTGATCCGTCCATCTCAAACCTGCAAGAGACCTTGGCTTTCACTTTAGTCAACTCCTTACATTCATTAAAAACTGGCGTGAAATTTCTCAAGAGAAGACATCACTCGGGGTAGACGGCGCTTGGTATAAAAAGGGCATTTGGTGTTTAAGTGGAGTTAAAGTGTTTAGGGCATACCATGATTGAAGTGCAGCTATGTCACAGGGCTGCGAGAGAGTATAAACCCACTGATGTTCACAGTTTCCAACCACTTCTTCATCACACCTTCCTTTTACTTCTTTTCTTCTTGGTTCCCTCAGACTTAGATATTTGTGGGGCCTTTGAGTCTTTTCACAGCTTCATAACTTTTTCTCTTCTTCTTGCTTGGATTACCTGTGCTATGAGACAATTTTCGTAGCTATTTCCTTTCCAGATCGTTTTTTTTTTTTTTTTTTTTGGAAAAGGATAAGATGAAAGGGGAAACACTACGAAAATGTACAAGTCTCAAGCACAAGATGAGTACCTTTTCTTATCTTTCCAAGGCAAGATAACATATAAACCAATTTGCAACCATCTCTTCTTTAGTTCCTTGCATCTTCCATCTTCTGTGGTTGGAGAGTTGTGTCGGAAATTTTTCTCTCGCATTTCTGCGCATATCTGCCTACAAGCATGAGAAAGAAAAGAGTGGTGAAGGTCTGAAGAGAAATATATGGTATAAAGGTAAAACCACTAAAAATGAGTGGCCATTCAGGATCAGCAAAGGGTGGTAAAGTGAATAAGAAGTCCTGAATGTGCTGCTCGTTTCCCCGATATAATGTCTCTCATGAGAAATATTTAAATTCATGATTATGGTCCAAGTAAAGTGGAGTTGACGTCCGGTCTAACCGCGTTCTCTGTAAGATGAAACACTAGGAAGAAAGTCCTGCAGTGAGTGTCTAGGTGAGAATCCTGCAAAACTTGTCTTTAATGGATGAATCAAAACATATAAAAAGCCAAATTCATCATATCATGGGGTCATAATTTCCTACAAACTTGACTCGATAAAACCAAAAATTCGAATAGAAAAAACATCAAACTGACTCAAGAAGTTTTGCCTTCCACCAAGCGAAATTCAAAGAAATTCAAGAGAAAGGTTAAACAAATTCAAAGAAATGAAAAAAATCAAATAAAAGAGAACTTACCAGTGGGTTGCCTCCCACCAAGCGCTTGTTTAATGTCATGAGCCTGACAGTGATGACGCCTAAGCGTTATGAGAATCCACAAAAAGATCAGGGTGCGGTGGAGGTGGTTTGAGACACAGACTTCTTGTTGTTTGATCATGTATAGTCAGCTCCAGAACCTTGATCATCATGTCATCTACAACTGCTTGGCCTTTTCCCTTAAAATCCGGAGTGATGATGGCTCTAACTTTAGAGAAAGGTCTTGACATACCTTTGTACTTTAGTTTATACTCAATGATGTCACCAACACATCTCAGCGGTGTCAAAGTTACATGAGAACTTGACTGCATTATCTCACTCTTTGGCTTATCTCTCTTTTTAACCTTCTGAGATTTCTTTACAAAAGAATGAGTGTCTCCATCTAGGACTTCATTAACCTCAATCTTATTGTCAAGTGTTGCGGTTTACATGACATCTAGCTTCCTCTCCTCAATTGCAATGTAAGAGCCATAGTTTATATCATTCTTTGAGACTGCATCATAGAAGATATTTTTGCTGATGTTGGAAAGACAAACCCTTTTATTAGGTAGATCAACAAGGGCACCAGTTGTAGCAAAGAAATATCTTCCAAAAATCAAGGACATATATGAATCATTGCTCATCTCAACAACTTGAAAATCAGTAGGCATCAAGCAATTCCTAATCTGCACTTGAAGATCTTTAATGCATCCCTGCAGAGTCTCTATGGAAGCATTTGCAAACCTTATAGACATCTGAGAAGGTTCTAGATTTGCAATTCCCAAGGATTCTGCAATGCCCCTTGACATGAGGTTCACAGTGGATCCGGAATCACATATAGTCTTCAAAATCTACTCCAAAGATGGAGCATGGAACAACAAACTTCCCTGGATCTTCTAGCTTAGGCAATTTCCTCATTGGAAGAGCTTGAATATTACCTCAGTCAAAAGCTGCATTTTTGACTTGAGAATCCGGAGTTGGTAATGGGATTGATCGATCTAACTCGGTCACAGAAGTCGATGCATCTTCGACCTTTCACTCAATCTTCTTTACAGTACTATGCGACCTAATCTCAGATGTAGAATAAGCTCGTGAATCTAGAAAATCAACTCGACAAGTCAGGTCCTCAAGTTTATAACTAAACTCATTATTCATGATATCCATCTTGTTTTCAAGAACGGTGATCTTCTCATTCACTTCTTGTGCATTCTTCTTCTGCCCATCTAAAATCTGCCTCATCATTAGCTCAAGTGTACCTTCTTGGGGCGGGGGAGCTTGATGTTCTCTAACCCCATTAGGTGCTTGATTCCCAACATAATTAACACCCACATTCCTAGAATTTTGCTCACCCTTAGCCGGAAGAACTCCATGTTGTCTTTTCATTGCTTCAACAGTCTGAGCAACTTGGTTATCTAGCAGTTTCAAATGAGTTGAGACACTTTCAAACTTGGTATTAAGATCAACATACATATTACCCATCTTTGTATTGATCTCATTAGTAGACTTTTGTTGGTTCAAGAGGAGCTGCTGCATAAGACCCTTAAGCTCAGTTTGAGAGTTATCTTCAGAGTTAGAAGTGGTTTGGAAGTTGTTCAATGGTTGTTTATGTTGAAATCCACCTTGAATCTGTTCTGACTCTGACCAACCACCTGTTGTGGGTAAACTTGGTCTTGAGGGTTCTCAACATTCGTACTTATGTATAAAAGATTAGGGTGACTTCTGTAGTTCTGGTTGAATACCTTGTTCTGCGCAAAACCCTGTCCATTCACATAGCTCACTTCTTGCAATTCATCAACAATATCCGAGAGACAAACTGCATCTGATCCATCTTCACAAAACTGAACACCTCTCTGATTTGCCTTCAACAATAAACTCACATTGGCACTCAGTTCATCAATTTTCTAAGAATCCACACTGCTGACTCCTCTAGACCGATCATATTCATGACAGCGATTACTGGAACTTGCAGCCAAGTTCTCAATCAGTTTGTTGGCTCCAGCTATACTCTGAGTCATGAAATCTCCATTACTTGCAGCATTGAGTGCATTCTTGTGGTCTCAGTCAACACCATCATAGAAGATTTGAAAAATCTGCTCATCAGAATAAGAATGGTGAGGACATTCTCTGCAGTACTCCTTGAACCTCTCCCAAGCTTCACAAAAAGATTCCCCTGAATGTTGCTTAAAAGTGGTGATCCTACTCCTCAATGAAGCTATCTTAGCTTTGGTGTAGAAATAATCCAAGAAGGCATCTTTAGCTTCTGTCCAACCATTCAATGAATTTGCAGGTAGGGATCTAAGCCATCTGTGTGCTTTATCAGCCAAAGAGAAATGGAAGAGCTTGCATTTGATGTAGTCTGCAGGCACTCCATTTGACTTAGTAGTACTGCAAATCTCCTCAAAGTTCCCTATATGATCCATAGGGTTCTCAGCTGGTAAACCATGGAACAAGTGCTGCTTCACCAATGCAATCAGCTGATATTTGATCTCATAGTCTTGTCTCGCAATCGCTGGTGGAACTATAGCAGATCTGTTATGGTAGAAAGTGTGAGGAGTATCAGTATCCCCAATGCCATGTCGCTGCTGAATCTCTTGGTGATGTTGCTGCTGCAGTATCAACTGATCCAATTGTTGCTTCATGTTCAGAATTTAAGCTTGGGCATCAGCCATTGCTTGATTGTTGATATTCTCGCCCATAGTGGCTGGTTTCGACTTCTTTTTCTTAGTTCGGTTGTAAGTACGTTCTGTCCTTGCTAGCTCTTGATTAGTGAGTTGTAGGAGATTGTGAGAACCTTGACTTCTCCTCTGCATACACCTCCAACACACAAACAAGGAAAGAAAACTTAATTAGTAAATCTTAGACTAAACTTCAATCCTAAAACAGAAGGTAACGCAATTGGTCCCCGACAACGGCGCCAAAAACTTGATACACAGATTTTTAACCCTAAATAAACTACTGCAAGTGCACAGCGAATGTTGTAGTAATATAGGGATCGAATCCACAAGGACCAAGGTTACACTGCAATTCTTTGAGAATGAAATTAAGCTAAGACAATAATATGGTTGTTGGTTGTGATGTGAAATAAAAATAGCAAATAAAAACTGTGTAAACTATGAATTAAATGGAGCTAGGTCAAGGGATATTCTTGAGAATTCAGAGATCAAGAATCAGGCAATTATTCAGGGATTATATAAGCACACTCTCAACTCAAACATCAATGTATAACTAATCTACTGTCGTGGTATCAATTACTTTATCTAGCAACCTAAGTGTCTAAACTGTCGTTTGAACTTAGAATTGTAAACAAGCATTAAAGAGCAGGTTCAATATGTTCACAGATCGCCTTAGCATGAGCTTTTGTTGGCTAAGGACAATCTGCTCATCTATGTTCTTTTCAAGCAACCTATAACACTTTTGATGAATAGATTTAAACCTAAGATCAGAAATTAGGTAGCTAATCTAATTCCAGCAATGAGATCAACAATAGATGAAGATATAATAAGATGATTCCCTATCTATGCTCAATTCATTAATTCCTTTGAAAACCCTAAACCTAACTATGGATCATCTCAGACATGGAAGCAGAGAAATCACAAAGAGAATAAGAAGAACTCATAATCAATAGAGTAGAAATCTAAAAGGGTTTAGAAATCTTCTCAAGAGATGTAGAGTCAGAGATTCCTCTCCCAAAGCAATAAGTCTGAATAGAAAATAAAGTGTAGTCTAAGCAATGGCTGAAAAACGAAAATATAAGTCTAAAACCGTTCTGAGTCGAAACTAAACCGAAATAGGAAAATAAACCGAAATTCCTTTTTCTTCGTTTTGGAGAAAATAAGGCTGGATCGATCTATACAGGTGTGGATTGATCGATCTGGAGTTGCTCGATCGATCTGAAACGGTGCGTAAATTTGGCAGCAGATGTGGATCGATCGATCCAACCTTGGATCGATCGATATGGGATTGGCAAGGTCGATCTGGAGGTGCTCAATCGATCTGAAACGATCCACAAATTCTTCAGGGGTGTGGATCAATCGATCCAAGTATGGATCGCTTGATCTGAAGTAGAAACGATCGATCCGCCTGTCGTTAATCGATCTGGCTGGACTGCTTTCACAAATATCGCCATAACTTTTGATCTCACCATTGGATTGACTTCAAAACATTCCAAATGAAAGCTAATTCCCGTGGCTATCTTGTGTCAAAAATTCATTGACATCGGTTCATAGGAAGTCTTTGATCGAATGGTAAACTTCTGAGATTTCAGCATGATCCTTCATCCCCAAATCCGTCTTTTCATCTCAAAACAGCTTAAAACCTGTAAAGACTCGATAGAGGACTAAAAGACTGAAGAAGCATGTAAATAAGTAAAAAACTCTAAAAATTATGGTTAGAATGTGTAAAAACAGGAATATATCAATCTCCTTGAAGCAAAGTTCAAAGAGTTGGTCTCATCGAAACACGAAATCTCTATTACTGTGTATGACCTTGATGAGCATACAATGCATGACATGCTTCTGGCACTCTGGCCCAAAAATTATCTTCTATTGGGTGAATGGCGAAAAGATTTTATCGAAAGGAGAAGCTTGAGAGCAGGACAAGAGATTGGACTCTTCTTGGATTCTTCTGATTCTAGGCTTCATTTTAGAGTGCTTAATCTTGAAAACTCAAAAGTTCCTGCAAAGGATAAGAAGAAGCCATTAGTTCAGTAATCTCCGTGAGAGGTCAAAGGTACATAGAGTTTCTTGCATTTGTGATCACAGTTAGAAATTGAAGAGGAAGTTTTTAACTTTGTCAAACAGTGATTTGTGTTGCCTATGGTAATTTTTCTGTAGCCAACTTGAAAACTAGTTAATCAAAAATGTACCAACATTGCTATAAATGGTTTACAAGTTCATCCCTAAAAACAATGAAAATGTTTTCTCCAAATGGGTTTAGAAAAATTCAACCTTTTCCACTTTGATACACCTTAACCTTGGATCAATATAGCTTCACATTAGTTATAAACATTTTTTCCAAACATATATACACAGTAACATATAGAAGTTTGGATCAACCTGAAGATTGTAAAATCTCATTAAATCCATATATAGTAACTTTTAGCAGTAACTGATAAAACCAAATGTGTTTTACAAAATCACTCATTCGAAACTAAATTACTTGAATTTTACATTCCAAAACACAGAGCCCAAAAGCTTCAAAATTGAACATATATACTATTAATCGGAGAGCAAAGATTTCTATAAAGCCTCAAATTGAATTATTATTACGTAAATTGCCACTCAATATTCAACTTTCTAAAATGAATTCTGAAATCAGAGAGGACAAATATGTCTTAAAAATATATCAATTTTGATATCAATTGTATATCCTATAGTACATTTAATCAATTCAAAAAATATATTGAATAAATCCAAAGAAGATCCTACCCGATTTTAAAAATACGCAGATTTTTATAATTAATTTTGTATTTACTGAGATTTTCACAGATTTTATAGTTAAGGTAATAAATATCTAAACAACAAATATTTTAATCCAGATTTTTAAGGGTCTATCAATTAACACAAATACGTTGTGATCGATCCACGGAGAAACAAGAACAACACACAAGGAATGCAAATCTCAGTTTAATCTAAGTTGTAAAATATTTATTGGTTTGTAACAAAATTTCAATTAAAATAAAGCAGGAAATACATAAAACAGTTTTAAATTCAAATAAAGGGGAAAACCCCCGAGATAAAGGTAAATGGCAAATGCATAAGGTGATCGATTGCTAAATAGTGTAGCATACTCTACTCAACGAGCTAATACTTTGGTCTTAGATCTCTAATATTGACTAATTTACTTCAATGACACTAATCTCTTCCTTAATAACCTAATCATCAAAAACTTCCGCTAGCGATCAAGTAATCAAAGAACTTTAATTTTTTTTTTGTCACTCAAATCCATTCATGCTTAAAGGATTATAAATAGAAAAACATTATCGAACATCACCCAATATGCACGCCTAATGGCTAAACACAAAGCAAGAACACTAATACAACTAGAGGATAGAGACACAAACTGATACCAGTTTGATAATGCGTTAACACGTAAGTCAGAGGGTATGAAAGTTCTCGATGCCAAGGAGAAAACAGGTTTCACGACACAAAGTACTGTTAACATAAGGGTCGTCACTTCAACAACAACTGCATAATGTGACTTTGGATAAACAACCAAACCGACGGTTCTTGAGACTGACAGTTTAACAGCTGAACATGAAACATCTCTCAAACAAAGAGAAAGTGGTGGAATGATTCTCTCCCCTAGAAGGGAGGACATTGATAACAAATCTCTCTCCTTAATCCATGAAAGTGAGTAGCTAAAACCCTTATGGTCGAATGGTGATAACCTCAATCCGACGTTCAACATAACTAGTGCTGTTGAAAGCACTTCCAGATATTTGAACTTGGACTGCTGAAGACACATCAGAGCGGTGGATTGCAAGTAGCCCTGTCAAGCTGGTCAAACCCGCGACCCGTCCTGCTGCAGGTTCTATTAATTTTCAATCCGCATCAACCCGCAACCCGCAATTTGCCAAACAAAAATAGTTTACCTGCATCTACTGCACTTAAATTTGCGGGTAACCGCAATAATTTAAATAATATAAAAAATAATAATTTTGTAATAATTTTAGTTAAAAGATAATAGTTCTTAATAATATTTTAGTATTAAAAAAATATAAATTCCTATTTTTAAAAACAACTAAATTTTTTGGAAAAATATATATTATTTTTATTATATTTTAAAAATTTTAACTATTAAAATTTATAAACTATTAATATATATTTTTTAAAATTCCGGTATCCGCAAACCCACTTTACAAAATATGTAAATCTGCAACCGCCCCGCCTGAAATGTTTCAACCTGCACCTACACCCGTGATTTTTTTAAAAAGTTTGACCCGCACCCGCCCCGCTGCGAGTCTAACGGGGCTGGACGCGGGTTATGACTCAAATTGACAGGGCTAATTTGGAGTCGGATAATCTTTGTACCAATGTCTAAACAAATCGCGAAAGGAGTCCTCGGCCTATCATCTCGTTGTGTCGGCTCGGTGAAACAAGAGAATTAAGCAACTTAGTAAAAGAAAAGGACCTAGGCCTAGTGAGTGAAAAAGTTGGGCCACCAACTCTAAATATGGGCCAAGAGTGGAAAAAATTTGGGCCGAAAAAGGACAAATCCATTAACCAAAATCCTAGGCTCCATTTGACTTGTACGATGACGCTTTGACTGTGGCTTAGAAGCAGCAGCGAGTAGCTGGTCAGAACTGAAATAAACATCACCGGAGGTTGTGGAGTCTGAGTAGTCAAGGCCAGAGCCTTGTCGTACCACCTGTAAAGAGAGATCCGGAGGGCTAACTTCAACGTTACCGGTGTTAACCGGTGGAAGAAAGAAGCCAACTCCAACAGCTTTTGGATCCAGCGAATTGAGATACACCAGGAAAAGAAAATGCCAAAGAAGACATTGGGTGTCATCTGAGGACAATCCTCTAGATCTAGACAAGGGAGAATACAAAGACCATTTAAATCGTCAACACTAGGCACAATCTTCAAAGGAATCAGGTTGATGGATCTTTGGGATTTACCAAAGAGGTGATCAGATCCGGAGGATTCACGTTGCAGCTTTAATAGGAGGATATTATTGAGATCAAGAAGGCTTTCCATGCAAAATAAGGGCATGCATATCTTGGTGTGTGTACGGACTGTACGGATCCGTACAGACCCGGATTTTGCACGGTCCGGTTTAGAAGAAAATATTATTTCTGGTTCTATGTAAAGTTCGGGTTAAATATAATTTTCCAGAAAAGTCAACATATGATGTAATCTATTTTGTTTTCTTGTTCTTTTAGGGCTTCCTTACCTTATGACTATAAAAGGGAGGAGCCTCTCATTGTATATGATAACCTAGTTTCTGCCTCTTTGGCTTAAGAATGGATCTGCCTATTTCCACAACATTCTCGCTTCATTTCTTCATCTAAATTCATATTCACTTCCGTAATTCTCATATGGTATCAGAGTATGGTTACTAATACATACTCTTCATATTATTCTAGTTAATCTCTATTTGGTTCTAAAGCTTCAATCCCTAAATCTCTTATTCTTTGGGTAGATCTATTATTTTTCTTCTTCTTTGCTTCTCATCAGATCTTGTCTAATATGGTGTTGTTCTTGGTCTGTCTTCATCAATCAGTTAATTGATTCAGTCTATTCATCAGACCTGTTTCTCAAGATCTCGGTAATTTATTCATCAATCAGCAAACATGTTTGAGTCATGGATTCTTCAAAACAAGTTGCTATTCCGGTTGTCCTCGAGGGAGTGAACTTTTGTTATGGGCTAGAACCACCAAGACAGCTCTGTGTGGTCGTGGATTTTGGAGCCACATTGAAACCCAACAAGATTTAAAAGGAACTTTGAATGGAGATGGAAAAGAAATTGCTGAGTCCTCAATCTCTGATGATGGCAAATGGTTTCAAGAAGATCAAAGTGTGCTTGGTTTACTCTAAAACTCACTTGATGCTCCAATACTTGAAGCTTACTCCTATTGTGGAACAGCTAAGGACTTGTGGGACACTCTAAAAAATATTTATGGGAATGTGTCTAATCTTACTCGTGTGTTTGAAGTGAAGAAATCGATGAATAGTCTCAGCCAAGAAGACTGGAGTTCACCAAGCACTTTGGCAAGTTTAGATCACATTGGGCAGAATTGGAAATGCTTAGACCTTTCTCCGTTGCTCCATTGGTGCTTAAGGAAAGAGGTGAACAAGACAAGGTCTTTGGGCTTCTTCTCACACTGAACCCAATAAACAACGATCTAATCAAGCATTTTCTTAGAGGAGAGAAGCTACAAAGCTTAGAAGAAGTATGTTTCCAAGTGCAACGTGAGCAAGGTTTGGTGGGACTCTTTAGTAGGAAAGGCGAGATGGTCATGGCTCACAAGATTTCATACAAGCATGAGGACAGAAAGACCTTGATCTATGATCATTGCAAGAAGAAAGGACACATCAAAGACAAATGCTGGATCCTTCAACAAAGACAAATGTTGGATCCTTCATTAAAGTGCAAGCAAACTACTCCCAAGAAGTCACAAGTGATCAAGCTCAAGCGGGTCCATCTAAGCAAGAAGAGGAGCTGGCTATGGTTGCTTACACCAATGATGTTGTGAGGAAGTCAGACTTGGAGGCTCTTATCAAGTCTATCGCCGCTCTTACCAATAAGGAATCCGCTACCACTCACTTAGCCTCTTTACCAAATTCACCAAGTAAAACATTGATTATTGATTCTGGTGCTTCTCATCACATGATTAGTAACCCCAAACTCATTAATAATGTTAAACCTGCTAGTTGAAATGTGATAATTGCAAATGGTGATATGATTCCTGTAAGAGGAATATAGGCGATTTAAAACTTATGATAAGAGCTCTAAAGCTTTATTTGTGCCATAATTTACCTCTAATCTTGTATCAGTAAAAAGGGCAACTCTCGATCTTACTTGTTATGCTATCTTTGGTCCTAATTGCTTTCACTTTCAGGATATTGAGAGTGGAACAATTATTGGAGAAGGAAACACCAAGAGAGACTTATATGTTCTTGATGATTCTTCTACCAAATCTTCATCTCTTTTGTTTAAATCTGTTATGCATTTAATTAAAATAAAATGTGGCATGATATACTTGGTCACCCACATGCTCGTGCTTTAGAAATTATGTTACCCCATGTTGTCTTTGATCATGATAGTTGTGAAGCATGTATTCTAGGAAAGCATTGTAAAACTGTTTTTCCTAAGTCATCAACTATATATGAGAAATGCTTTGATCTTGTCCATTCAGATATATGGACTACTCCATGTTTATGTAGGGACAATAATAAATATTATGTTACATTCATTGATGAGAAATCGAAATACACATGGATCACACTACTTGCATCTAAGGATAAAAGTATTTGATGTATTTTTTAATTTTCAGTCATATGTAACTAATCAGTTTAATGCCAAGATCAAAGTACTTAGGTCTGACAATGGTGGGGAGTATACAAGCCACAAGTTCAAATAGCATTTAGTAAAGCATGGGATTTTACATCAAACAAGCTGCCCATATATTCCACAACAAAATGGTGTAGCTGAGAGGAAGAATATACATCTTATGGAAGTTGCAAGGTCTACGATGTTTCATACCAAGGTCCCAATAAGATTTTAGAGTGATGCACTCATGGCAGCTTGTTATCTCATCAATAGGATACCAACAAGGATCCTAAATAATAGAGCTCCATTTGAGGTGTTGAACCAAACAAAACCCTCCATTGATCACTTACGAGTTTTTGGGTGTGTTTGTTTTATACTAAGACCAGGTGAACTAAGGGATAAGCTAGAAGCTAAGAGCACAAAATGCATGTTTCTTGGATACTCAACTACTCAAAAGGCTACAAGTGCTACAACTTCTCAAGAAACCGAACCATTGTGTCATTGAGCATCAAGGGTATTTCGACAAGAAAGATTGGGAGAGTTTAAAAGATTTGGCAAGATATCCATCAGATATGGCTGCTAGTCTCCAACATCTCCTAAGTTATCTTGGTAATCCTCCTCCAAGGGAAGGCCATTCATATACTACCGGAACCAATCAACAAGGGTTGGAGACTCCAGAAGCACAACCTAATACTGATATTTGGAACACTCATACGACTCCAAACAACATGGAAGAAACCAAAACTATTCAGATGGAACCAATCCCACTTGACATGGAACAAGACCAAGATCAAGATGAGAAAGTTGTTACCTAAGAAATGGTTCAAGGGAATCAAGACCATGAAGTGGGGCGAGAAGAAGAGAATTTGCTTCCTCTTAGGAGAAGCATACGTTAAAAGTCTACTAAAGTCTACTACATCAATCAAGGGAATCAAGACCATAAAGTAGAGCAAGAAGCAGAGACATTGCCTCCTCTTAGGAGAAGCACATGTCAAAAGACAACTAGAGTCTACTACAACAATCAAGCTGTTGTACATCCAATACAAGTTGTTTGTTCACTTGACCTGTTGCCGACTACTCATCAAGCTTTCCTTGGAAAAATTGATGCTCAATGGATCCCACAGAGTTATGAAGAAGCCAAAGAAAGCAAAGAATGGCTTGCAGCGGTTGATGATGAGGCTGGTGCTATGGAAAGGAAACATACATGGGATGAATCAGATCTGCCTCCAGACCGGAAAGAAGGCTGTTAGCTCAAGATGGATCTTTACTATCAAGTATTTGAGCAATGGAGGTATTGAGAGGTACAAAGCTAGATTGGTTGCAAGAGGTTTCACATAAACCTATGGAGATGACTACACATAAACTTTTGCTCCAGTAGCTAAGCTTCATACTGTTAGAGTTGTTCTTTCCTTAGCAACAAATCTGGATTAGGAGCTATGGCAAATGGATGTGAAGAATGCTATCTTACAAAGAGAACATGAGGAAGAAGTTTACATGACTCCACCATCAGGCCTTGAAGACTCCATTGCTCCAGGAAAAGTGCTAAGACTTAGAAAAGCTATCGATGGGCTGAAGCAATCCCCAAGAGCTTGGTACCACAAGTTGAGCTCCACACTCAAAGAAAGAGGATTCAATTGGTCTGAAGCTGATCATACCCTATTCACTCTTCAAAGTTCAAAAGGAATCATTGTGATCTTAATCTATGTGGATGACCTTATCATTTCCGGCAATGATAAGGAAGGTATTCAAGAAGCTAAAACTTATCTTAAAACTATTTTTGATATCAAAGATCTTGGAGAATTGAAATATTTCCTAGAGATTGAAGTATGCCGTTCTCCGGAAGGCTTATTTCTTTCACAAAGGAAATATACGCTTGATTTATTGAGTTTGACAGGTAAAATAGGGGCAAAGCCAGCCAAAACTCCACTTGAAGATGGCTACAAGGTCAAGCTAAAGGGGAAGAAAAATGACAAGAATGATGGAGAAGAAAAAGATTCACTAGACAAACCATATGCCGATCATCTCCAATACCGGAGATTAGTGGGTAAGCTTATTTATTTGACTCTTACTAGACCTGATTTGTGCTTTTCTGTGAATCAGGTGAGTCAATACATGCAAAAACCTACAATATATCATTGGAACATGGTGGAGAGGATACTTTGATATCTCAAAGGGAGTCCGGGGCAAGGCATATGGATGGGAAAGAATGGGAATACCGAGATTGTTGGTTATTGTGATGCAGATTATGCTGGTGACATAAATGATAGGAAGTCAACCACCGGATATTGCACATTCATTGGAGGGAATTTGGTGACATGAAAGTCTAAGAAGCAGAAAGTAGTGTCATGTTCAAGTGCTGAATCCGAATATAGAGCAATGAGGAAGGTCATGGATGAACTGACTTGGCTCAAAGCGCTACTCAACGATCTAGGCATTGAAACCACAAGACCCATCATGATGTATTACGACAATCAAGCTGCTATACACATTTCTAGCAACTCAGTGTTCCATGAGAGGACAAAACACATAGAGGTTGACTGCCACAAAGTTCGAGAGAAGATCGAAGAAGGAGTAACTCTACCGTGTTATACAATGAGTGAAGACCAACTCGTGGATATCTTCACAAAAGCCGCAAGTCTCAAGGTTTGCAACCACATCTATAGCAAAATCGGGCTTGTGGATCCAACTCACCCGTGATCATATCCCATACTCATAGACGTTATGCTCTTTTCCTCATCATAGATTTTTTCCCAAGTAGTTTTTTCTATGATGAGGTTTTTACCGAGGTAATGCTATGTAGGTCCAAGTTTAGCCTTTGCTCAGCGACAGCTAAGCTTGAGGGGGAGTATTGAGATCAAGAAGGCATTTCGTGCAAAATAAGAGCGTTCAAATCTTGGGGTGTGTATGGACGGTACGAATCCGTATAGACCCGGATTTTGCAAGGTCCCGGTTTAGAAGAAAATATTATTTCCGGTTCTGTGCAAAGTTCAGGTTAAATATAATTTCCTAGAAAAGTCAACATATGATGTAATCTATTTTGTCTTCTTGTTCTTTTAGGGCTTCGTCACCTTATGACTATAAAAGGGAGGAGCCTCTCATTGTATGTGATAACCTAGTTTCTGCCTATTTGGCTTAAGAATGGATCTGCCTATTTTCACAATATTTTCTCTTTAATTCTTCATTTAAATTCATATTCACTTCCATAATTCTCATAGATAGATTCAGAGAATGCCAACAGAAACGGAAGAGAAAGGTGACTAAGGCCGGAGCCCAAGGTAAAACAAGAAAAACATAGCCAAAGAATAAGAAGATCTTTGAAACTAAGGAGCAACTAGCAAAAAATCAGAGGAAAAAGGCCCGACGCCGGTGAGGCATAGCTCATCCAGCGTCGAGGAATGGTGGGTGTGGAAGCTTCTCAATAATCGGGCCTGAGAGCTTTTGTTTCGAAGAAAATTTAGATATCAAAGAACATTAATTACAATCCTAATTAACCATCAAACATCCTAGTCAACTACCTTTCATAGGTAAGAAATGTGGGGCTCATGATATTTTGGTTCGGGAGTTTCACCGAACACCTTGTGGGTGTAAACATTATTTAATCCTAAACTAGCATGATCAAGGCTAATCTAGTTTAAATAACACCTATCAAGTAAGAATTTAAATAGTTACAAGCCTAAAATCTACTAATCAACAATAAATCATCCTAAATCTAGACCTCCCAAGAGCCCTAAAAATATTACTCACTAATCAATATGAACACACAAAACAATATGGCTGATCTTTGGTTTATCATGATTCTAAGTTGAATAGATGAAATATTTTAAAATAAAACAAAATTTGATAGATTAAATATAGAAAGATTCATACAAGTTCTTGAAGAAATGCTCAAAAGAGGCTAAGAGATTATCTAAAAATCATAACATTCCCTTCTAATTAGTTTGAAGGCTATTTATAGTAAAAGACAAATAACTGGTTTAACATAAAATCAATTTGGTTCAACCATGTTTGGCAACTAAATCAAGGAACATTGATTGGTAATTGGTGACGTTATGCCGCGTGAACCGGTCACTGGAAACTAGCAGTGTGCTCTGGCTGCTAGACTTGGATGCTGGAATCAGGGCCGGCTCCGAGAATTTTGGGGGCCGCAAACAAAATAAAAAAAACGGAGGCTTCAAGAAATGTAACCAAACATAACATAGTTAAAAAAAAAAAATAGTAACAGAACAGCTAAGAAGATGTTACCATGAAGAACAAAAAAAGAGAAGCAAAAAACATCAATATAGAAAGTTGAAAAACAGTAAATATCGTATAAGAATTTTTTTTTAATTCGAATTGGATTTTTAATTCACTTATTTCCATATTATCTTCCTTTTTATTCTAATATTTAATTTCATAATATTCAAAATATGTATATATATATATAAACAAAAATTTAGTGGAGACCCCACAAAAATGGGGGCCTTAGGCCAATGTTTCTTTTGCCTACTTTCTCCGCCGGCCCTGGCTGGAATTTAGCTGTTGCACCATACCGCTCAAGCTGGCTGCTGAAGCTTCTTGACACGGCAGGCCCTGAGCTTAAGCTATACAAACTTAGACTTACGGTTTTAATAGTAATATATTTTTTTCAGGCCAATAAATATGTAAAACTTCTTAGTAGGCTGATAGTAAAAGCACATGGTAAGGTGTTAGAGGTGTAGGGATCTCTTTCCTTATATTGCAAATCCGGCTTTTAATTTTTGTTGCTTTTGGCCTCATAATTTTTTTGTTACATAAGGCTGTTATGTATGCTCTCCATTCTGCCAGGCAGTTTTTTTTTTCATTTCTCCAGCCAGCACATGAGATCACAATCGGTTAGATAAGGCCACTGAAACTCAAAAGTTTTGGAGTTAATATTTTATTATTATCAATTTAGTGACGTTTTAAAAATTCTTTTGGATTTTTTGGTACATTAAGGAATTCCTAGCAAATGGCTTGTTATTCTTGCGATGGGCAGAAAGTAATTCTAAATAAACTTCAGCAAATATAATACCAATGAACCTGACAAATTTTGTCACTTGAAATCTCAGAAAACAAAACAAAAAGTCATATGATATTGTGTCTTCAAGGAAGCTTAGGAGATTCATTTCTAGACCAATCTGAATGAAACTAGGTGACGTGATTTCTTACTATCAAGAGATTCAATGTTAGGATTGAGTTTTCAACATGTAGAAATATAATGTCTTTTGTATGTAAACCAATCAATAACTGAGTAGATTTGATTCTTGGTTATGTATAAACAGAAATAATCTCACCATAAAAACGAGTCTCATGTAACAGACTCATTAAGAAGAAGTAACAAACTTTTCTGATCAGATCTCTTCCTCTTCACTCTCTCTTTCTTTCAATAACATGGTATCAGAGCTTTTGCTATGCTATTCTTCCTAAAATCACTGAAACGATTGATTATTCTCATCAATCAAGCTTAGATTATTCATCGTTTTGTCAAACTTCTGCTCAGTTTTACTTTATTTTTCTGATTCTCAAGCTTTAAATCTATTTGGTACATTTTTCCGGCCGATAAATGTGTGAAAATTCTTAGTTGGCTGGTAGTAAAAGCACATAGTAAGGTGTTAGAGGTGTCGGAAAATTCATGCATGAACTTATCCCATGTGTTAAATTCATACCCAAACTATACTTCAGTCCCAAAATATACTTTAGCTATTAAATTTTTTGAATTCGATATGGCGATGACATGGACAAAGATGAACATTTTTTGGTTGAAATTAATAATCCAACTCATGAACTTTGACTCTCAAAACTTAGACTCAATAACATTTATGCTATGCCATTCATTGTTGTATATTGCTAACACACAAATATTATAGCTTTGTATAGTTGTTAATGTATGCATACTATTCTAAGAGAATATATTCAATCAAACATTTAAATTGATTTTTGTTCATAATAATAATTCCTACTATTGAATCATAGTTAAAACAACAACAACAACAAGAAGAAGAAAAAAACACTATAAGGTGGTGTACTGAACTAATTTAGTTGAGACATTTTAATTGTCTTAGTTTTTACATGATTTTCATGAATTTAGGTGAATTAGAGAACCTATTATGATTAGTTATGAAATTTTTACATAATCTCATTGAAAAACTACAAGTTTGGATATTTTTATTTTTGACGCTGTTGTTTGTGTGAGGCTTCTGTTTCGGTTTGTGCTGAGCATTACGTCACTATCAGAGAAGACAGACACCCAACGAATAAAATAAAAATAAAGGAGAAGAAAAGAAAATATGAAAGATAATGGAGAAAGAGGAAAAAGGATAGCGTGAAACCCAAAGGAGTTGAAAACACGAAGAGAACGAAGAACTCAGGAGAAGATCTTGGCAGAGAAAAGACAGAAGAAGAGGAGAAAGGAATGGCAGTTTCATGTTGGGGTTCAGATGGTTTATTTATGTCCGAATAGTAAAATGTAAAACCATATATATGGTGAATCTAGATAGAGCTCATGTCGGTGATGCCAAAGTAGCCACCATTGCTGTTGTCTTTGTTAAGCTGTTGCCGTGGTGAGATTTTCTTCATGCAAAAGAAACCAATGAACCTGACAAATTTTCTCACCTTAAATCTCAGAAAACAAAAAAAAACAGTCATGTGATGCAGTGTCTTCAAGGAAGCTTACGAGATTCATTTGTAGACCGATCTGAATGAAACTAGGTGACGTGATTTCTTACTATCAATAGACTCAATGTTAGGATTGAGTTTTCAACATGTAGAAATATCATGTGTTTTGTATGTAAACCGGTCAATAACAGAGTAGATTCGATTTTTGGTTATGTATAAACTGAAATACTCTCACCGTAAAGAGAGTCTCATATAACAGACTCAATAAGAAAAAGTAACAAACTTTTCTGATCAGATCTCTTCCTCTTCACTCTCTCTCTTTCACTAACATGGTATCAGAGCTTTTACTACGATATTCTTCACAAAATCACTGAATCGATTGATTATTCTCATCAATCAAGCTCAGATTCTTCTTCATTTTCTCAAACTTCTGCTCAATTTTACTTTGTCTTGGCGATTCTCAAGCTGTTAATATCTTCTGTACATTTTTCCGGCCAATAAATGTGTGAAACTTCTTAGTTGGCTGCTAGTAAAAGCACATAGTATGGTTTTAGAGGTGTAGGGATCTCTTCCCTTATACTGCAAATCCGGCCATTGTTTTTTTTTGTTGCTTCTGGACATATAATTCTCAAGGCCGATCCTTCTCTTGGGTTACATAAGACTGCTATGTATGCTCTGAATTCTGCACACGAGACCTTAATCGGTTATATAAGGCCGCTGAAACTCAAAGATTTTGGTTTTAATATTTTATTATTATTATTTTAGTGACATTTTAAAAATTCTTTTGGACTTTTTGGTACGTTAAGGAATTTCTCTCTCGCAAATGGCTTGTTATTCTTGCCGCGGGCAGAAAGTAATTCTAAATAAACTTGAACAAATATGATATCAAAACTATTTTAGAACTATAAACGTCAATTTTAAAGTACCAACGTAACCAAACAAGAGTATATCAGGATTGATCGCCTTGCTCGTAAGCATCTAACCAGTAATTGACCATCAAAAGATACAATAGACTTTAGATTAAAAGAAACTGAACTGTGTATAGTAAAATAGTTTGAATAGATGTATAGTAAAATAGTTTTTATTCATTTGATTCGTTTCTCAAGAAAGTTTAAGAACAACAATAGGAAATTCATCTTCTAAAAGTATAGAAACATAAATCGATGCACTCATGCACATATTGCTAATTCATTAGGTGAGCACCAACTTTTAACCACCGATTGCAACAACATTGAACATTTTGATATGAAACAATAAAACATGCCCCACTGCTGAATCCTTTTTGTTGACAAGTTTTTTGGCATTCATAAGCTCCGAATTTAGGTCGCACACAAGGAATACCTATGCAGTTCCCTGGATCTGCACATATACAATCCACACATCAATATTACGATTCTAGCGATTGCATATATCAATATTAAAATAGAAATAGGTTATCCAAGTTCTTAAAATCATGTATATATTTAAACATCTATCCAAGTCTATCACACACATGAATATGATTCTTACCATTTTATCTATTTTTCATTTCATTTTCTAAAATTTTTGGTGACAAGAATAGTGCATAATATTTATAGTCATAAAAATTAAATAAATATAAATTTTAAATGGAAGCATGAAAAAATCAAATAAAGTTAACTTAACAAAATAAAATTATTAAATTAAATGAATCTAACAAAACCATCTTTAAAAAAGATTAGAAAAATGTTTTCCAACTATTAATATAAAAAATGATCAAAATAATATATATTTTTGTAAGAAACAACAAACCTCCGTAGGCAGAAACTTCATTCTTGGCCGATGAAATTGCCAATATTACTACAAGAAACAAAGTCAAGAAAGATTTTGTGATGCTCATCATTTTTATTACTATTATATTGAATAAATAGACCCGTTTTCTAAAGTTATAGTTCTTGAGAAAGAGCTAGTTCTAGGTATACTTTGTCAAGTACATTTCAAAATTTTCTTGATTTTTTAAAATTATTTTTGCCGTGTATGGATCTTCTATTTTTGTTAATAACATTTTCGTTTGGGTCAAAGATATCTGATCATAAGTGCGTTAAATTTGTCTTGATTTTTTAATTATTTTTACAGTAAATGGATCTTCCATTTTTGCTAGTAACATTTGTTAGAGTCTGTTATCCCTTTAAAAAAAGAGAGAAAGATATCTGAAATTTCTTTACACAATGCATGATTCAAACACTTTTATATTCACTAAATAAATATCCGCGCTACACTGCGGTTATTTTAAATAAATTATTTATATTTAGTTTTACTGAAATATTTTTTATGAACAACTGAGTTTTTTTAAAATAAACTGAGTTGTATTTAACTATCGTAAATTATTTTAATATTTGTTTAGATTAATGAGTAATTTGTTAAAATTGTATTTGATTTGATTTTATAGTCTAATATTCTCCGTGTGAATGTGCGATATATTTTGATAAAAAAAACACATATTAAAGGAAATAATGTTATTATTAATTCATTTGCTTTGAATATCTAGCATAACATATAAGGTATCATTAGTTTTTCTCCTTAGTGTTAATGTTTCCTTTAAACTTTTTCATAGAGCCAATGTTTTCCCTGGTTTTTTGTTATTTATTTTCTTTATTTAATGATAAATTAGTATATTAGATATCATGTGATCTTTTTTAAATATAGCAAAATAAAACTATTAGGAAAATATTTAATGGTTTATTTGTAAAACTATTAGAAAACAGTTAATGATTTATATTTCATTAAAAACTCCTTTTTTTATCAAAAAAGTTTTAAAATTATGTGTACAAATATATTTTCAACGCTATAAGAAAGTTTTAAAACATTCAAGAAATAACAAACAAACCCTAGTGGATATTTTATGAAAAAAATTCATCTCCTACTTTGTATCAATGACATAAAAGTGAAACATATTATAAACTTTTGGACCACAAAATAAGTTTTACATCCACATTTTTTATTTACATTCCATATAAAGTGTAGCTCTTATCCGATAATCCTCTTCTCTTCTCCTTCTTCACTTATTGTTCTCTCAACAATTTCTATTACTCATGCTTCCTTATTTGTATCTAACATATCAAACAATTTTTTGCCATGTTTTTTAATTTAGTTTTTATTCACTGGAAAATATTCATTAACAATTCTAAAATAATCATTTATGAGAAGATATTCTTAGAGTTGATAATCATAGATGTAAAATATTGAAAAACTCTAAATTTTCAAAACAATTTGAGGATACCATAATCAAAAACCCTTTTCCCTAATCTAAAAATCCTAATTCTCAAATCCCTGTCTCAGAATTTCACAATTTTTTTTTTTTAAACTCAGATTGAAAGAAATCGAAGCTCTGCACTTTCAATCCAATATAAAAACAAATTAGCTTAAGAAAACCTAAACAAATACTAATCAACGACATGAGACTCGATCATGTCGGCTAAAAAATCAGGTAATCAACATATGTATTTTTATTCATGGTACAAAAAAAAATATTATAGAGTATGTATAAAAAATGATTTAAATTTGTTTATAAATTTTTTTATTGAGTTATTCATGGTAAAAAAATAAATATTATAAGACGTGTATAGTAAAATGATATGGTTAGTTTAGAATTTTTTTTATTATTTATTCATGGTAAAAATATATCATGATTATTATTTTATGTGTATAATTAAAAAGATTTGACTGGTTTATGCAGTTCTTTTTTTCATTAATTAGTTTGGAATAAAAAATCTGATATGTTTACTTATGTGTACAAATAAAATGATTTAATTGGAAGCTCAATTTTTTTTTATTGACATGTCAACACCAGAATCTATAAAAAATCTGATGTGTCAACACCAGGAGAAGTATCTACCTTATTATAATGTTGTTTTTATTTGGCATGAATTCCAGAAAATAATATATTTATGGTTAAAAATATTTGACCTTTTTCTTCTTTTTCGTTGACTGCAGCAAATCAAAATTACTTACACATTGAGAAAAGTCGGCCAGTTCATGTTCTCATTTTCTTTATGTGTTAACTTCATATCCAAACTATATTTTAGTACAAAAATATATCTGAATTATTAAATTTTTTGAATTCGATACATAAATTTATAAAATTGTGCGAATATATATATTCTGCATAACACCATTAAGACGATGTTAACTCTAGATGAAGTTGCAAGGAAAGTCAGAAAATTCATTCATGAACTTACCCCATGTATTAAATTCATACCTAAACTATAATTTAGTGTGAAAATAAACTTGAACTGATAAATTTTTTGAATTCGATATGGCAATGACATGGACAAAGATGAAATTTTGTTGTTGAAATTAATATTCAAACTCATGAACTTTGACTCTCAAAAATTATACTCAATAACATTTATGCTATGACATATTGTTGTATATTGTCAACACACAAATATATATAGCTTTGTATAGTTGTTAACGTATGCATACTATTCTAAGGGAATATATTAAATCAAACATTAACAATGATTTTTGTTCATAATAATAATTCGTACTACTGAATCCTAGTTAAAACAACAACAACAACAACAGAAAAAACACTATAAGGTGGTGTACTGAACAAATTTAGTTGAAACTATTTTAATTTATCTTGGTTTTTCTATGATTTTCATGAATTTAGGTGAATTAGAGAACTTATTATGAATAATTATTAATTTTTGTACATAATCTCTTTAAAAACTTACAAATTTGGATATTTGTATTTCTGACGCTGTTGTTTGCAGAGGCTTCTGCTGCTGGTTGTGCTGAGCATTACGTCACTATCGTAGAAGACAGACACCAACGAATAAGATAAAAGAATGGAGAAAGAGGAAAGAGGATAGCGCGAAACCAAAAGGAGTTGAAAAAACGAAGAGAAAGAAGAAATCAGGAGAAGATGTTGACAGAGAGAAGACTGAAGAAGAGGAGAAAGGAATGGCAGTTAAATTTTGGGGTTTAGAGGGTTTATTTCTGTCCAAAGATTAAAATGAATATAAATGGTGAATCTAGATTGACCTCATGTCGGCGATCCAAAGTAGCCACCATTCCTGTTGTCATTGTTAAGCTGTAGCCGTGCTAAGATTTCCTTCATGCACAAGAAAACCAATGAACCTGACAAATTTTGGTCACCTGGAATCTCCGAAGACAAAAAAAAAAGTCATATGATGCAGTGTCTTCAAGGAAGCTCAGGAGATTCATTCGTAGACCGATCTGAATGAAACTAGGTAACGTGATTTTTTACTATTAAGAGATTCAATGTTAGGATTGAGTTTACAACATGTAGAAATATAATGTGTTTTGTATGTAAACCGGTCAATAACTGAGTAGATTCGATTCTTAGTTATGTATAAACTGAAATACTTTCACCATAAAAGAGAGTCTCATGTAACAGACTCATTACCAAGAAGTAACAAACTTTTCTTATCAGATCTCTTCCTCTTCACTCTTTCTCTTTCACTAACATGGTATTAGAGCTTTTGCTACGCTATTCTTTGCAAAACCACTGAATCGATTGATTATTCTCATCAATCAAGCTCAGATTCTTCTTCATTTTCTCAAACTTCAGCTTAATTTTACTTCATTTTTTCGATTCTCAAGCTTTAGATCTCTTTGGTACATATTTTCCAGCTGATAAATGTGTGAAACTTCTTAGTTGGCTGGTAGTAAAAGCACATAGTAAGGTTTTAGAGGTGTAGGGATCTCTTCCCTTATACTGCAAATCCGGCCATTGGTTTTTTTGTTGATTTTGGTTTTATGATTCTCAAGGCCGATCCTTCTCTTGGGTTACATAAGACTGCTATGTATGCTCTCCTATCTGCCAGGCATTTTTTTTTCATTTCTCTAGGCAGCACACGAGACCACAATCGGTTATATAAGACCGCTGAAACTCAAAACTTTTTGGTGTTAATATTTTATTATTGTTAATTTAGTGACGTTTTAAAAATTGTCTTGAAGTTTTTGGTACGTTAAGAAATTTTTCTCTTACAAATGGCTTGTTATTCTTGCCATGGGGGGGGGCTGAAAGTAATTCTAAATAAACTTGAACAAATATGATATCAAAACTATTTTAGAACTATAAACGTCAAGTTTAAAGTACCAACGTAACCAACTAAGAGTCTATCAGGATTGATCGCCTTGCTCGTAAGCATCTAACCAGTAATTGACCATCAAAAGATACAATAGGCATTAATTTAAATGAAACTGAACTGTGGCTTACATGTTACTATTTTTTGAATAAATGTATAGTAAAATAGGCTTTATTCATTTGATTCGTTTCTCAAGAAAGTTTAAGAACAACACTAGGAAATTCATCTTCTAAAAGTATAGAAACATAAATCGATGCACTCATGCACATATTGCTAATTCATTAGGTGAGCACAAACTTTTACCACCGATTGCAACAACATTGAACATTTTGATATGAAACAATAAAACATGCCCCACTGCTGAATCCTTTGTATTGACAAGTTTTTTGGCATTCATACGCTCAGAATTTAGGTCGTACACATGGAATACCTATGCAGTTCCCTGGGTCTGCACATATACAATCCACACATCAATATTAAGATTCTAGCGATTGCATATATCAATATTAATATAGAATTAGGTTATCCAAGGCCAGGAGAGATCACTTTTTACACCATCTTTCTCAAAGGAGAGGTATGTTTCACCATCCCTTATTTCCGTGTGTTTGGGGAATCTTTATTCAGAGGAGTCTCTCGCTGCTGTATCCATGGTCTTAGCAATAGATGAATTTGTTGTTGGTATACCATTGGTGCTTAGTGTTTGTATTAGCGCTCTTTCACGTCTTAACAATATTGGTGTCAAGGTTAGAGGACTACGTGACATCAATTGCGTTTTTAGTGTTAAGAGAGCTTCTATTTATCTAGCTACCTACGGTTGTTATGGTATGTGTTTAGCTTGGTTACCAGCGACTTGGTTGGTCTCCATGATGTGTACGACTTATTGTGTAACCAAGACCTCTTTTAGAATCCTCCCACTTTCCTCCACTTTGGAGAGAACCGCTCCACCATCTTACTCTGCTACAGAGTTCGTATTTCAAAGCTCAAAGGTCTTGAAGAAAGAACGAGCTAGTTGTTTCGTCCAATCGCCGTTAATGGCAGAAGAACATGTTCTTATCCATGATGATTACGGTCACTCTATCTTAAGTTTGTGTTGTTCTGTAATTTATGTTGAAAATGGGTACTCTTTGGCAAAGAGCCCTCCACTTGTAACTTATGATTTCAAATAATGGTAGAGAATCAGTTGTGACAAAAAAAAAATATATATATTTAAACACCTATCCAAGTCTATCACACACATGAATATGATTATTACCATTTTATCTCTTTTCATTTCATTTTTAAAAAATGTTGGCTAGAAGAATAGTGCATAATATTTATAGTCATAAAAATTAAATAAATATAAATTTTACATGTAAGCATGAAAGATCTAATAAAATTAACATAACAAAAGAAAATTGTTAAATTAAATGAATCTATTAAAACCATCTTTAAAAAAGATAAGAAAAATGTTTTCCAACTATTAATATAAAAATGATCAAAATAATATATATTATTGTAAGAAACAACGTATCTGATTATAAGTGTATTCTCAAATTTTCTTGATTTTTTAATTATTTTTACAGTAAATGGATCTTCTATTTTAGCTAGTAACATTTTTGTTAGGGTCAGATATCCCTTTAAAGAAGGATAGAAAGATAACAGAATTTTCTTTACACAATACATGATTCAAACACTTCTATATTCATTTTTATTTGACATGAATTCTTGGAAATAATTTATTTATAGCTAAAAATATTTGGCCTTTTTTTTTGTGTTTTCGTTGACTGCAGCAAATCAAGACTACTTACACATTGGGAAAAGCCGGTCAATTCATGTTCTCATTTTCTCTGTGTTAACTTTACACCCGAACTATATTTTAGTGCAAAAATATATACCCAAACTATACTTCTGTGTGAAAATATAATTAAACTATTAAATTTTTTTAATTCGATATGGCGATGACATGGACAAAGATGAATTTTTTTTGTTGAAATTAAGATTTAAACTCATGAACTTTAACTTTCAAAACTTAGATTCAATAACATTTATGGTATGACATTCATTGCTGTATATTGTCAACACACAAATATATATAGTTTTGTATAGCTGTTAACATATGCATACTCAGGGACGGAACCAGCTAATATTAACTATGGGTGCAAAAACGTTGTTAGGAAGAATCAAACCTCCCACCTCATAGACTTACTGGGTGACCTATTAACCAAATTGCCATTTCATTATATTATCTTATGTAAGAAGTTTAATTCTTATATTATTACCATGGGAATATATTCAATCAAACATTTAAAATGATTTTTGTTCATAATAATAATTCCTACTATTGAATCATAGTTACAACAACAACAACAACAAAAACATTATAAGGTGGTGTGCTGAACTAATTTAGTTGAAAATATTTTAATTTATCTTAGTTCTTATATGATTTTCATGAATTTAGGTGAATTAAAGAAACTATTATGATTAGTTATTAAATTTGTACATAATCTCATTTAAAACCTACAAATTTAGATATTTGTATTTTTGAAGCTGCTGTTTGTGTGAGGCTTCTGCTGCAGGTTGTGCTGAGCATTACAGTCACTATTAGAGAAGACAGACAACCAACAAATAAGATAAAGAGAAAGAAGAAGAAAAGAGAATATGAAACATAATGGAGAAAGAGGAAAGATGACAGCTCGAAGATCAGGCAAAGATATTGACAGAGAGAAGACAGAAGAAGAGGAGAAAGGAATGGCAGTTTCATGTTGGGGTTTAGAGGGTTTATTTCTTTCCAAAGATTAAAATGTAAAATCATATAAATGGTGAATCTAGATAGAGCTCATGTCGGTGATGCCAAAGTAGCCACCATTGCTGTTGTCTTTGTTAAGCTGTAGCCGTGGTGAGATTTCTATCATGCACAAGAAACTAATGGACCTGACAAATTTTGTCACCTGAAATCTCAGAAAACAAAAAAAAACAGTCATATGATGCAGTGTCTTAAAGGAAGCTTAGGAGATTCATTCGTAGACCAATCTGAATGAAACTAGGTGACGTGATTTCTTACTATCATGAGATTCAATGTTAAGATTGAGTTTGAAATATAATGTGTTTTGTATGTAAACCGGTCAATAACTGAGTAGATTTGATTCTTGGTTATGTATAAACTGAAATACTTTCACCATAAAATAGAGTCTCATGTAAAAGATTCAATAAGAAGAAATAACAAACTTTTCTGATCAGATCTCTTTGTCTTCACTCTTTCTCTTTCACTAACATGGTATCAGAGCTTTTGCTACGCTTTTCTTTGCAAAATCACTGAATCGATTGATTATTCTCATCTATAAAGGTCAGATGCTTCTTCATTTTCTCAAACTTCAGCTCAATTTTACTTCATTTTGCCGATTCTCAAGCTTTAAATCTCTTTGGTACATTTTTCTGACTGATAAATGTGTGAAACTTCTTAGTTGGCTGGTAGTAAAAGGACATAGTAAGGTGTTAGAGATGTAGGGATCTCTTCCCTTATACTGCAAACCCGGCCATTGTTTTTTATTTGATATTGGTCTTATAATTCTCAAGGCCAATCCTTCTCTTGGGTTACATAAGACTGCTATGTATGCTCTCCTATTTGCCAGGCAGTTTTTTTCATTTCTCTAGGCAGCATACGAGACTGCAATCGGTTATATAAGGCCGGTGAAACTCATAGATTTTGGTGTTAATATTTTCTTATTATTAATTTAGTGACGTTTTAAAAATTCTCTTGAACTTTTTGGTACGTAAAGGAATTTCTCTCTCGCAAATGGCTTGTTATTCTTGCCATGGGCAGAAAGTAATTTTAAATAAACTTGAACAAATATGATATCAAAAATATTTTAGAACTATAAACGTCAATTTAAAAGTACCAACGTAACCAACTAAGAGTATATCAGGATTGATCGCCTTGCTCGTAAGCATCTAACATGTAATTGACCACCAAAAGATACAATAGACATTAATTTAAAAGAAACTGAACTGTGGCTTACATGTTACTATTTTTTGAATAAATGTATAGTTAAATAGTTTTTATTCATTTGATCGTTTCTCAAGAAAGTTTAAGAACAACAATAGGATATTCATCTTCTAAAAGTATAGAAACATAAATCGATGCAGTCATGCACATATTGCTAATTCATTAGGTGAGCACCAACTTTTACCACCGATTGCAACAACATTGAACATTTTGATATGAAACAATAAAACATGCCCCACTGCTGAATCCTTTTTGTTGACAAGTTTTTTGGAATTCATAAGCTCCGAAATTAGGTCGCACACATGGAATACCTATGCAGTTCCCTGGATCTGTACATCTACAATCCACACATCAATATTAAGATTCTAGCGATTGCATATATCAATATTAAAATAGAATTAGGTTATACAAATTCTTAATAAAATCATGTATATATTTAAACACCTATCCAGGTCTATCACACACATGAATATGATTATTACCCTTTTATCTACTTTTCATTTCATTTTCTAAAACTTTTGGCTACAAGAATAGTGCATAATATTTATAGTCATAAAAATTAAATTATTAAATCAAATGAATCTAACAAAACCATCTTTAAAAAAGATTAGAAAAATGTTTTCCAACTATTAATATAAAAATGATCAAAATAATATATATTTTTATAAGAAACAACATACCTCCGTAGGCTGAAACTTCATTCTTGGCCGATGAAATTGCCAATATTACTAAAAGAAACAAAGTCAAGAAAGATTTTGTGATGCTAATCATTTTTATTAGTATTATATTGAATAAATAGACACGTTTTGTAATGTTATAGTTCTTGAGAAAGAGTTAGTATTATTTATATAGGTATACTTTGTCAAGTACATTCTCAAATTTGTCTTGATTTTTTTAAATTACTTTTTTCGTGTATGGATCTTCCATTTTTGTTAATACCATTTTCATTTGGGTCAAAGATATCTGATTATAAGTGCATTCTCAAATTTTCTTGATTTTTTAATTATTTTTACAATAAATGGATCTTCCATTTTAGCTAGTAACATTTTTGTTAGGGTCCGATATCCCTTTAAAAAAGGATAGAAAGATAACAGAATTTTTTTACACAATACATGATTCAAACACTTCTATATTCATTTTTATTTGGCATGAATTCCTGGAAATAATTTATTCATGGCACAAAATATTTGGCCTTTTTCTTTTTTTTGTTTCGTTGACTGCAAGACTACTTACACATTGCAAAAAGCCGGTCAATTCATGTTCTCATTTTCTCTATATGTTAACCTTATACCCGAACTATATTTAAGTGCAAAAATTTATGTGAATTATTAAATTTTCTGAATTTGATACATACATTTATAAAATTATGCGAATATATATATTTTGCATAACATCGTTAAGTTGACATTAACTTTTGATGAAGTAGCAAAGAAAGTTATAAAATTTATACCCAAACTATATTTCAGTACGAAAATATAATTGAACTATTAAACTTTTTGAATTCGATATGGCGATGACATAGAAAAAGATGAATTCTTTTTGTTGAAATTAATATTTAAACTCATGAACTTTAACTTTTAAAACTTAAACTTAATAACATTTATGGTATGACATTCATTGTTGTATATTGTCAACACACAAATATATATAGTTTTGTATAGTTGTTAACGTATGCATACTCAGGGGCGGGACCAGCTAATATTACCTATGGGTGCAAAAATGTTGTTAGGAAGAATCAAACCTCCCACCTCATAGACTTAGTGGGTGAACTATAAACCAAATTACCATTTTCATTATATTATCCTATGTAAAAAGTTTAATTCTTATATTATTACCATGGGAATATATTCAATCAAACATTTAAAATGATTTTTGTTCATAATAATAATTCCTCCTATTGAATCATAGTTAAAACAACAACAACAAAAACACTATAAGGTGGTGTACTGAATTAATTTAGTTGAAAATATTTAATTTATCTTAGTTTTTATATGATTTTCCTGAATTTAGGTGAGTTAAAGAAACTATTATGATTAGTTATTAAATATCTTATTTAAAACCTACAAATTTGGATATTTGTATTTTTGACGCTGCTGTTTGTGTGAGGCTTTTGCTGCTGGTTGTGCTAAGCATTACGTCACTATCAGAGAAGACAGACACCCAACAAATAAGATAAAGAGAACAAAAAAAGAGTATATGAAAGATAATGAAGAAAAAGGAAAGAGGACAGCGTGAAACTCAAAAGAGTTGAAAAAACGAAGAGAAAGAAGAACTCAGGCGAAGATCTTGGCATAGAGAAGACAGAAGAAGAGGAGAAAGGAATGGCAGTTTCATGTTGGGGTTTAGAGGGTTTATTTCTATCCAAAGATTAAAATGTAAAATCATACAAATGGTGAATATAGATAGAACTCATGTCGGCGATGCCAAAGTAGCCACCATTCCTGTTGTCATTGTTAAGCTGTAGCTGTGGTAAGATTTCCTGCATGCACAAGAAAACCAATGAACCTGACAAATTTTGTCACCTGGAATCTCTGAAAACAAAAAAAACAGTCATATGATGCAGTGTCTTAAAGGAAGCTCAGGAGATTCATTCGTAGACCAATCTGAATGAAACTAGGTGCCATGATTTTTTACTCTCAAGAGATTCAATGTTAGGATTGAGTTTTCAATATGTTGAAATATAATGTGTTTTGTATGTAAATCGGTCAATAACTGAGTAGATTCGGTTCTTAGTTATGTATAGACTGAAATACTTTCACCATAAAACAGAGTCTCATGTAACAGATTCATTACCAAGAAGTAACAAACTTTTCTTATCAGATCTCTTCCTCTTCACTTTTTCTCTTTCACTAACATGGTATTAGAGCTTTTGCTACACTATTCTTCGCAAAATCACTGAATCGATTGATTATTCTCATCAATCAAGGTCAGATTCTTCTTCATTTTCTCAAACTTCTGCTCAATTTTACTTCATTTTTTTGATTCTCAAGCTTTAAATCTCTTTGGTACATATTTTCCGGCCGATAAATGTGTGAAACTTCTTTGCTGGCTGGTAGTAAAAGCACATAGTAAGGTGTTAGAGGTGTAGGGATCTCTTCCCTTATACTGCAAATCCGGCCATTGTTTTTTTTTTGAGAAATTCTCTCAAATAGCACTAAATAAAGTTTTTGTTCCACAAATAGCATTTTTTTTTGGAACAAAAATAGTATTTTTATAAAAGACAAAGTTTTAAATTTTTTGTTTGGGTTAAGTAATGTACAATTTAGGATATAGTTTGTTTGGGATGGAAGGTATAATTTAGGGTTTAAGACTTAGAGTTTAGGGTTTTTAAACCCTAAACCCTAAATCCTAAACCCTAAAAATATGAGGTTAGAAAATTTTGTGCTATATAAAGAAAATAATGTTTAGTAAAAATGCTATTTTTGTCCAAAAAAAAGTGTTATTTGTGGAACAAAAACTTTTTTTAATGCTATTTATGAGAATTACCCTTTTTTTTTTTTTTGGTTTTATGATTCTCAAGGCCGATCCTTCTCTTGGTTACATAAGACTACTATGTATGCTCTCCTGTCTGCCAGGCAGTTATTTTTCATTTCTCCAGCCAGCACACGAGACCGCAATCGGTTACAGAAGCCCGCTGAAACTTAAAAATTTTGGAGTTCATATTTTATAATTATTAGTTTAGTGACTTTTTAAAAATTCTTTTCGACATTTGGTACGTTAAGGAATTCCTAGCAAATGGCTTGTTATTCTTGCCATGGGCAGAAAGTAATTTTAACTAAACTTGAACAAATATAATATCAAAAATATTTTAGAACTATAAACGTTAATTTAAAAGTACCAACGTGACCAAATAAGAGTACATCAGGATTGATCGCCTTGCTCGTAAGCATCTAATCAGTAATTGACCATCAAAATAAACAATAGAGAAATTTAAAAGAAACTGACTGTGGCTTACATGTTACTATTTGTTTGAATAGAAGTATACTAAAATAGTTTGTATTCATTTGATTCGTTTCTCAAGAAAGTTTAAGAACAACACTAGGAAATTCATCTCCTAAAAGTATAGAAACATAAATCGATGCACTCATGCACATATTGCTAATTCATTAGGTGAACTCCAACTTTTACCACCGATTGCAACAACATTGAACATTTTGATATGAAACAATAAAACATGCCCCACTGCTGAATCCTTTTTGTTGACAAGTTTTTTGGCATTCATAAGCTCCGAATTTAGGTCGCACACATAGAATACCTATGCAGTTCCCTGGGTTTGCAGATATACACTCCACACATCAATATTATGATTCTAGCTATTGCATATATCAATATTAAAATAGAAATAGGTTATCCAAGTTCTTAAAATCATGTATATATTTAAACACCTATCCTAGTCTATCACACACTGACACACATGAATATGACTATTACCATTTTATCTATTTTTCATTTCATTTTATAAGATTTTTGGCTACAAGAATAGAGATTAATTTTTTTTATAACATTTACTAAAAACAATTCAACATAAGAAAAAATGCTGCATACAATTTTATTCATAAAAATGAAATAAATACATATTTTACATGGAAGCATGAAAAGAGCAAATAAAATTAACTTAGCAAAAGAAAAAGATTAAATGAAAGTAACAAAACCATCTTTAAAAAAGATTAGGAAAATGTTTTCCAACTATTAATATAAAAATCATCAAAATAATATATATTTTTGTAAGAAACAATATACCTCCGTCGGCCAAAACTTCATTCTTGGAAGATGAAATTGCCAATATTACTACAAGAGAAAAAGTCAAGAAAGTTTTTGTTATGCTCATCATTTTTATTACTATTATATTGATGAAATAGACACGTTTTGTAATGTTATAATTTTTGAGAAAGAGCTAGTTCTATTTATATAGGTACTAGATTAGGACCTGTCCGATAGGCGGGTTTCTTAATTTTAAAATAAATAAAATTTAAGCTAAATTATTAAAATAAAAATTAGGAAAACAGTAGAAATCATGTATATTATAATTTTATTATTAGTATATTAAAAATATATATCACATTTATTAGTTTGGTTTCATCTTGTCTTTTGTTGAGATATGTATTTTAAAAATATTATTAACCAAAAAACCAAACCAAATCAGACCCGACAAAAATTCGAAAGGATCCTAAACTTCTCTATCTGGATAACTGAACCCAAACTAAACCAAAAACTGAATGAATACCTGAAATATTCAAAATACAACTATATATCCAAAACTATTAATAATATATAAACTTGGTATAACTGAATTATAAACCATACAACTATAAACAAAAAAATATTAATTATTTAGAGATCAAAATAATCAACATACGCAAAATGCAAAAAAGATTCGAAAGTTCTAAGTAATATTTGTGAAATTTTAACCAAAATTTAGTCAAATGTAACTAATTTTAATATTTATTTTATATTTCGTGTATGCAAACTTGACTCAACTGAATATGAAACCAAACTAAACCGACTGGATGGTAGCCTTCTAAACGCAAAAGCCCGAGAGACATAAACCAACCCTAACGCCCGGACGTAGTATGAGATGTAAAAAAGATCCAGTGACCGGCAGCTATGTTCTTACTCATATCTAGGTGAGACGTTGTTATATCAAAATCTTCATTGTCCAATGTGATATCCTCTTGTTGAGATCGTATCTCGATTCTCAAAATAATATTTTTTCCCTCTCCCAGCTTCACTTTGCTAGAATATTTCAGTATTCATTGTCTCATGGCGTTTTTCGACAACATCTTCTAACTCCACCTTTATGTCACCTACTGCCAATTTTATTCTTATCTTGGGTCTTGGATACCTTAAGATGTTTGGTTATCACGGCTTGATTTCTTTTCCGTTTTTGGATTCTTATCCACTATTATTTTCAATCTCAACAGAAGTATCACTGACTTGTTCCCTCACCTAGCTATATCCATATAAGTGTATGAGATATGGATCCGCTTGAGCATATCTCCCAAAATGTATTTCCGCCTCTTTTTCGAGTGATTTCCTTTGCGAAAGAACAATTTTTGCTTTCTTCCTTGGCGAGAAATATTTTACACACCTTTTCTCCTCTATGGAGAAAATATTTACTTAAATTTGATGTTCAAAGGAGGTGTCGTTTAATTTTTTTCATAAACCAAGAATATCATGCATTTTCCTAACTAATTTCTTATCTTATGTCAACTATATACAGTATAACTATCTTATTATCTCATGACAACAAAAAAAACGGAAACAAATCAAAAAAAAAAATCAACACTTCCTGGGAAATAACATTTGCTGTTTTCATCTCCTCCATGGCCAGTTCTAGCGAGAAATCGGCTGCTAAAGCTAATTTACTGTGTAAGCAAAATCTGGAGGATGATCCGGAGACCAAACTAATTCCAAAGAAGCATGAGGAAAACTGAGGAAAAGGTAACCTAACTAAGATGGTTCGGATTCTTCACACTGTATTCTAATGGATACTACTAATAGGGATGTTAATATAACAGGAGACAACGAACGAATCTGATGATAATTCCCAGCAGATCGAGTTGTTGGAGGTTCATGAGATATTAACTTTATGGATTAGTAAATTTCTTTAAAAAATTTTATAATTACTTTTTTATTTTTATAACCTTAAAATTTCCTTTCTAAATTGAAAACTTATCCAAATATTATTTTTGTATTAGATACTGTTTTTAATATGTTTATTATTGAAAATTAATATGTTTATTTAATGGTTATTAACTTTTTTTTTATATATTTGTATTTCTTTTAAACTTGCCGAAACTTTAATTTTCCTTTTTTATCATTAATTTTTTATTTATTAGTTATTGACTTTACTTTAATAATTGTATGACTTTTTAAACTTGCAATAAACTTTAAATTTCCTATTAGATCATTTCCTAAAATTTATTTGGCACTTAACAAATTAGAATAATGAATAAGATTGTACTATATAATCAGATTAGATATATTAACAATGTTTAGTTTTCCTTATTTCCTTTTAAATATATTTCTTAATTTTAATTATTGATTAGAAAAATTAGCAAATTCTTGTTTAACTTTTTTGTTCCTTAAGATAGGGGTTTAGCAGTTTTGTATTTGTTTTAAATTTATATCTTAATTTTAATTTTTGATTAGATAAATTCATAAATTCTTTTTTTCCTTGTAAATTATTTCTTAATTTTAGTTATTGATGAGATAAATTTAAAAACAAAAATTGGTTTCCATTTTCCTTTAAAACTATTTATATATTTTAGTTAGTTTTATTTTCGTTTTTGGCTTTAAATTATATATTAATTTTAGTTATTGATTAGATAAATTAACAAATTCTTAGTTTCCTTTTAAATTTATTTCTATATTTTGGTTAGATTCTTTTTTGTTATTTGATTTGTTTTAAAATTATTTCTTAATAATTATTGATTAGATAAATTAACAAATTCTTGGTTTCCTTTTTTTTCTTTTTATATAATTTTTTTTTTCATTTCTTGTTTGTTTTAAAATTATTTTAAAATTTTAGTTAATGATTAGATAAATTAACAAATTCTTGATTTCCTTTTTTTCTTTTTTTACTTATGTATTTTCTTAATAATTTATTTTATTAATTTGACATGTGGCAAGATCTAAATGATTAATGACATATGTCAAGATCTCGTGAGTTAGAATTTTGACATGTGTCGGCTTCTGGTGAATGCAACCCAAGTTTATATAATAAAATACTTTGTCAAGTACATTCTCAAATTTGTCTTGATTTTTTAAAATTATTTTTTCCGTGTATGGATCTTCCATTTTTGTTAATAATATTTTTGTTTGCGTCAAAGATATCTGACTATAAGTGCATTCTCAAACTTTTCTTTCATTTTTAGTTATTTTTATAGTAAATGGATCTTCCATTTTTGCTAGTAACATTTTTGTTTAGGTACAATATCCCTTTAAACAAAAAAAAAAGAGAAAGATATCTGAATTCTTTATATGCAATGCATGATTCAAACAATATTCTTTTTTGTTTGGCATAAATTCATGGAAATAATATATTTATGGTTAAAATATTTGGCTTTTTTCTTCTTTTTCGTTGACAGCAAATCAAGTTTACTTCATAGTGGTACACATTGGGAAAAGTCAGCCAATTTATGCTCTCATTTTCTCTATTTATTAATTTCATACCCGAAATATATTTTAGTGTGAAAATTTATATGAATTATTAAAAAATTTGAATTTGATACATGAGTTTATAAAATTGTTCGAATATATACATTTTGCATATCACTGTCAACCCAACGTTAACTCTAGATGATATGGCGAAAAGAGTCGGCAAATTCATAAATAAACTTATCTTATTTGTTAAATTTATATACAAATTATACTTCAGTGCGAAAATATACTTGAACTACTAAAAATTTTGAATTCGATATGGCGATGACATGGACAAAGATGAAATTTTTTTTGTCTAAACTAATATTCAAAATCTGGAACTGTGACTCTCAAAAGTTAGACTCATTAACATTTATGCGATGACAATCATTGTTGTATATTGTCAACACACAAGTATATATAGCTTTGTGTAGTTGTGAACGTATGTATACTGTTCTAAGGGGATATATTCAATCAAACATTTAAAATGACTTGTTAATAATAATAATTCCTACTATTGAATCATAGTTAAAACAACAACAACAAAAAATTATAAGGTGGTGTATTGAACTAATTTAGTTGAAACTATTTTAGTTTATCTTAGTTTTTATTTGATGTTAATGAATTTAGGTGAATTAGAGAACCTATTATGATTAGTTATTAATTTTTTACATAATGTCATTTAAAACCTACAAATTAGGATATTTGTATTTTTGACGCTGTTGTTTGTGTGAGGCTGCTGCTGGTTGTACTGATCATTCTGTCACTATCGGAGAAGACAGACATGCAACGAATAAGATAAAAAGAAAAAAGAAGAGAAGTGAATATGAAAGATAATGGAGAAAGAGGATAGAGGATAGAGGATAGAGGGAAACCCAAAGAGTTGAAAAAACAAAAAGAGAGAAGAACTCAGGAGAAGATGGAAGAAGAGGAGAAAGGACTAACAGTTTCATGTTGGGGTTTAGAGGGTTTGTTTCTGTCCAAAGATGAAAATGTAAAATCATATAAATGGTGAATCTAGATAGAGCTCATGTCGGCAATGCCAGAGTAGCATTCTCAAAAAAAATTTGATTTTTTAATTATTTTTACAGTAACTAGATCTTCCATTTTTGCTAGTATCATTTTTGTTTGAATCCAATATCTGACAATATATCCGTACAAAAATGAAGAAGAAAAAAAAGATATATATCTGACATTTTTATATACAATGCATGATTAAAACACTTCTATATTCATATTTTTATATGGCATGAAATCTTTTTTTTTTGTTACACAATTACTTCGTTCACATGATAGAGACGCTTCATTGGATATAATTCAAAAGCATACAAAGGTGCTAGATAAGTAAACCCAGTAAATAATAAAGATAGATACACAAAATTTAAGAAGCTTGATAAATTATCAGGAGAGATATGAAGATCCATTAAGAAAGGCGAACTCGTTGAAAAAGCAATCTTCAATCCAAATTCATCAACAGACATTAGTCTAACTTTGACAGTGAGACTGGAAGCTAGCCACATTATCACTTTAACTTGTGACGTTGAAAAAACTTGTGTACCTTCGATTCTCATAGACATAAGATCGGTTGCATCTTGAGGTACCATATAGACCGCTACATAAGATGACAAAACGGTGAAAGAAGTGGGACAATCTCTCAGCTTGGAGAGCAAAAAAGGTTCTTCTCTGATCGAGAGAGAAATTGGCGCAAAATTTCTCTCCCAAAGGGAGAAAGTTGGTAATAATGCTCTCTCCTTACACGAGGAAGAAGAGACAATAGGACCTTTCACGTCTGAATGATTCAGATTACCGCTAAATAGAATGGAACGAGACACCAGCGTTGAAACAAAACTCATGGGAATAGGATCACTTATATAACGTTCAATACCAGTTTGATGGAGCTTAATCCTATGTCGTATGGTGTAAAGATGATTGGACAAACCTTAAATTGAAAGAGCCACATATGCAAGACTCGAATGGCATCCTCAACCGCTCTCTTCCTTGTATCGGGTCTTCAACTTAAGGCCCATCACACAAAGGACTAGAGCTGACTTGAGTTTAATGGATAATGAAGCTGAGCTACTAATTCAACTAATGGGCCAAGAGGGGAAAATAATTTGGCCGAACCTAAGCAAGCCCAAATTCAAAAACCCTCATTCCCAACTTGCAACGGTGATGAGACTCTCTTTATAGCTGGTGGCCAGCGGCAGTTCAAAGAGCCGGAGGCTCTTAGATGTCGCCGGACAGATCGGAGGAACCATCTCCATCTATGGTCGATTGAGGCTAACATCTTCTTCAAAATTTGGATCAAGCTTCAGCACAACAACAGTGAGGGTTCTACATCAAATACCTGAGAGTAGATCAGGTCCGGAAGTACCACGTCGCGACAGAATTAAAGATGGGTATTTGAAGCAAGGCGACAGGACTGAATCCGAAAGAGAAGATTATCAAAGGTAGTAGCAAAAATTGGAGAAAAAAAGAGCACATACAACAAGAGCCATGATAGGTGAGCTTAGAAACCAGAGAAATTAGAGGAAAATATCCAGACGCCGGCGAGTAACCCCTCCACCAGCGTCAAGAAATGGTGAGACCAAAGGTTTCTCGATGCTTCTGCCTGAGAGAGTTTTGAAGATTTTAAGGGTTTTAGTGTTATTCACTCTCTATTTGGCATGAATTCATGAAACAATATATTTATGGTTAAATTATTTGGCTTTTTTCTTCCTTTTTGTTGACTGCAGCTAATCAAAATTACTTCAAAGTATGGGGAAAGTCGGCCAATAGATTATTAAATTTTCTCTATGGGGGTTAAATTCATACCCAAGCTATATTTCAGTGTGAAAATATATCTGACTTATTAATAAAATTTGAATTTGATACCTCAACTTATAAAATTGTGCGAATATATAAATTTTTTTAACAGTGTTAACCATACGTTAACTCTCAATGACGTGGTGAGGCTACAGTTCATGGTCCATTGTTTGAGGAGAGGTTTGTTATGAGACAAACCAATGTCCCACATCGGAAGATTAGAAAATATATGTCTAATATATAAGTCAAGTCAATCACCAATTAGTATGAGATTTTTTGGGAAGGAGCCCAAAAAGCAAATCCGTGAGGGCTTTGTCACTTAGGCCCAAAGCAGACAATGTCATACTAATGAGGGACTTAACTTAGGCTTGCAGAAGCCCAACAATTAATAGCAGAGTCCAGGTTGAAAGTTGTGGACCTATGGAAGTGGGTGTTTGTGGGTGGGAGCAGTATGTTCGATGTGGAAGGAGCCCTCAGTGTGACACGATTAAAAGAGTGCCTCAAAAAAACCATGCGAATAAGAGTTGCCAGTGCATAGGTGACAAGGTTTTGCTGGAGGAGAGGCTACGGTTCATGGTCCATTCGTTGAGGGGAGGTTTGTTGTGAGGCAAACCAATGTCCCACATCGGAAGATTAGAAAATATATGTCTAATATATAAGTCTAGTCAAGCACCAATTAGTATGAGGTCTTTTGGGAAGGAGTCCAAAAGGAAATTCGTGCGGGTTTTGCCACATAAGCCCAGAACGGACAATATCATACTACTAGGGACTTGACTTGGGCTTCCAAAAGCCCAACAACTGGTATCAGATGCTAGGTCAAAAACTGTGGACCTAGGGAACTGGGTGTGGGGTGTATATTTGTTGTGGGAGGATTCCTCAATATGACACGATTAAAAGAGTGCGTCAATAGAACCAAGCGAGTAAAGGGTGTCGGGAACTAGGTGCCAAAGTTTCGCTAGAGGGGAGGCTACGGTTTGTGGTCCATTGTTTCAGGGGAGGTTTGTTGTGAGACAACCAATGTCCCACATCGGAAGATTAGAAAATAAGTTTCTAATATACAAGTCAAATCAATCACCAATTAGTATGAGGCATTTTGGGAAGGAGCCCAAAAGCAAATCCCTGCGGGCTTTACCACTTAAGGCCAAAGCGGACAATATCATAATAATGAGAGACTTGACTTGGGGGCTTGCAGAAGCCCAATAATTGGTATCAGAGCTTAGGTCAAAAACTGTGGACCTAGGGAAGTGGGTGTGGGCTGTATATTTAGCGTGGGAGGATTCCTCAATGTGACACGATTAAAAGAATGCCTCAAGAGAACCAAGAGAATAAGGGGTGTCGGGGTCGCTGGAGGGTAGGCTACGGTTCATGGTCCAATATTTTGAGGGGAGGTTTGTTGTGAGACAAACCAATGTCCCACATCGGATGATTAGAAAATAAGTTTCTAATATATAAGTCAAGTCAATAACCAATTAGTATGAGGCTTTTTGGGAAGGAGCCCAAAAAATTAAATCCTTGCGGGCTTTGTTACTTAGACCTAAAGCGGACGATATCATACTAATGAGGGACTTGACTTGGACTTGCAGAAGCCCAACACAACCTATTCTACAGAGCGAAAATATACTTGAACTATTTAAACTTTTGAATTCTATATGGCGTTGACGTGGATATAGATGAAAAAATGTGTTAAAATTAATATTCAAACTGATGAACTTTAACTCTCAAAACCTAGACTCAGTACCATTTATGCTATGACAATCATTGTTAAATATTGTCAACACACAAATATATATAGCTTGGTATATTTGTTATCGTATGCATACTATTCTAAGGGGACATATTCAATCAAGCATTTAAAATATTTTTTGTTAATAATAATAATAATAATTCCTACTACTGAATCATAGTTAAAACTACCAAAAATAAAAACAAAAAAAAAACTATAAGTTGGTGAATTTATCTGAGATTTTATTTATGATTTTTATGAATTTAGATGAATTAGAGAACTATGATTTGTTATTAAATTTTTACATAATCTTATTTAAACCCTTAAAATTTGGATCTTTGTATTTGTGACACTGTTGTTGGTGTGAGGCTGCTGCTGGTGGTGGTTGTGCTGAGCATTACGTCTCTATCAGAGAAGACAGACACCCAAGGAATAAGATAAGAGAATATGAAAGATAATGGAGAAAGAGGAGGGAAAATAGAGCAAAACCCAAAAGAGTTGTAAAAGAAGAGAAAGAAGAACTCATGAGAAGATCTTGGGAGACAGAAGATGGAAGAAGAAGAGAAAGGAATGACAGTTTCATGTTGGGGTTTAGAGGGTTTGTTTCTGTCGAAAGATTAAAATGTAAAATCATTTAAATGGTGAATCTAGATAGAACTTATGTCGATGAGGCCAAGGGAGCCACCATTTCTGTTATCTTTGTTAAGCTGTAGCCGTGGTGAGATTTTCTTCATGCACAAGAAACCAATGAACCTGACAAATTTTGTCACCTGAAATCTCATACAGAAACAAATAAAACAGTCAGATGATGCAGCGTCTTCAAGGAGGCTTAGGAGATTCATTCGAAGACCGATCTGAATGAAACTAGATAGGTTACATGATTTCTTACTATCAAGAGATTCAAGGTTAGGATTGAGTTTTCAAAATATAGAAATATAATCTGATTTGTATTTAAACCAGTCAATAACCGAGTATATTAGATTCTAGGTTATGTATTAACCGAATACTCTCACTATAAAAGAGTGTCTCATGTAACATACTCATTAAGAAGAAGTTCCGATCAGATCTCTTCCTCTTCACTCTCTCTCTCTCTTTCTTTCACTAACAAGGTATTAGAGCGTTTGCTATGCTATAATTTGCAAAATCACTGAATCGGTATATTATTCTCATCAATCGAGCTGAGATTCTTCTTCATTTTTTCAAACGTCAGCTCAATTTTACTTTATTTTGCCGATTCTCGAGCTTTAAATCTCTCATGTCAATACAATGGTTTTCGTTAGAAAATTACACTGTTGCACGGTTAGATCGAGCTCAACTGCACAAGATTCACCTTGACTTGATGAATCAGATCATACTTCACAACAGAATTTCATCAATTTTTCAATCAGTTATGTGGAAAGCATTCATTCACCGTTCATTCTTAAGAATGGCGACAATCCTGGCAAAGCGATAATATCAGAGTATTAGATGGAACAAACTTTGCCTCCTGGAAAATTGCAACGTCAATCGCCTTAGATTCTAAGAATAAAATAGCTTTTGTTGATGGATCTTTGCCGAGACCTTTAGAATTGCATGTTAGCTTCGGAATATGGTCTAGATCCAATGTGTTGGTCAAATTTTGGATACTTTCATCAGTTTCAAATCAGATTTATCAAAACATTTTGAGGTTTAATGATGCGTCTGAGATTTGAAATAATTTGATGATGAGATTTCATATCACTAGTTTGTCTCGATCTTATGCATTGACTCAACAAATAGGGACTCTTCAACACAACACAATAAGTCTATCTGAGTATTTTACCACATTGAAGACTATTTGGGATGATCTTGATGGAGCAGATTGTACTATAATGTGTCACAATTGTAAGTGCTGCAATGCAATTGATACGAAGACAGAACATTCAAGGATCATAAAGATTTTGGCTGGATTGAATGATTCTTATGCTGGAATTCGCTGTCAAATCAGTATGAAGAAACCAGTACCAGCTCTTGGTGAAATATATAATCTTCTGGATCAAGATCACAGTCAACAAAATTTTGATTCTACTTCAAATGTTTCTCCAGTTTCAAGTCTTCAATGTGACTACACTAGATCATTTTTCTGTTAATGCTGCTCAGTCTTATCAAAATAATCCAAGGCAAGACAAGATATTGTGTCATCATTGTGGATACACAGGCCACACCATTGACAAATGTTACAAGATTCACGGGTATCCACCAGGGTTCAAGCATAAGACAAAAATCAATATACATCAAGATAAACCTCCAAAACATGTAGTTAGTTGCAAGTCTCTTATTTGTAGACAATGATGTACCTACTGGAAAATGCTTAAGTTTTGACATATTTAGTCTTGTTAGAGGAATGTCAAGATGTTATTGCATATTTCAGTACACAACTTTAAATGCCATCAGCTTTACCAGTTATTGTACCTTCTACATCAACTAGTAATATTAATTGTCTAATTTCGAATGGTATATTATTCTTCTTCTCGAAACTTTATTTTGTTGGAATATTGACAATTTCTTGGAATATGATGTTGTCTCTAACATGAATTATTGATAGGGGAATAACAAATTATGGTTTCCATGATATAAATTTTTTCATATCTATCTCTCATGATTTAACTTCATCAGTAAATGACAAAATTGAGGAATGGCAAAATATCAGATTAAATGACAAAATAACACTCACAAAAATTGTTTCGAATAAGATGATTAAAAAAATAATTTATAAAAAAAAAATCATAAAAGTTAATAAGCACAAGAAAAAACAAAACAAAACAAAACAGGAGCGATAATAATTCAATACTTCACAAAAGCCATATCATAGAAATAATCAACAAAAAGTCTACCGACTCCCCGCCGACGTGAGGGTAACGATTATTTGTTCTTTAAACATGAACCTATGTTTTTGAACTAGCCGTTGACCCGTGTATTTTTCCTGTGGCAGTTCATGAATACCAAAATAATGTATTAGCAAATTATAAACATATATCTTTTCACAAAATAATTTTATAAACATGAACTCCTTTATTAAAAGAATTATAAATATGGAATCAACTATGTATACTTTTATATTGCAGTTTTGTAGCATACGATAAATCGGGTATATTTTAGACTGTAGATTTACGACTAGAACCTAACTCAACAATATACGACTTAAATGATCCGATTAACTCCATGAATGCTAACCCGACATAAAAAAAAAAAAAAAAAAGTTTAGTTTAAGAACCGAAGGGGTCTAAGATTCAATTTACAACACAAAGACCCTCTGATAAGCCATCAGCTCTGATTTCTACAATGTGCCGTGTGACTTTGGTCCAAACAGAAATCAAACTCATTATTAAAAAAAATGGTTGTGAAAGTAACATGATCTTCATAGATATACAAAGTTTTACTATACAAGATATGAATACATTTATCGTAATTTTACTTCTAATTTATATTTTAATTTATTTTAAAAAACTATTTGATTGCATATGATTATAATAAATAAAATTAAATATTTTCTAAAATGATTTTAGAATATATCAAATTATTTATATATTCCTAAAAACATTATTAAATGATAAACACATATTGTAGTAGGAGGATATATATGTATATACATATCACATATCATAATATTATATTTTCAATACTTAAATTTCATTTAAATAACTTTTTTAAGTTTTTAATAAAATAAATTATTTGATTTCAAGTCAAAGTACTTCCCAATTAGTTTAACTTGGAGAAAAATTTTGGTTTTGATTTTTGTTTTTACTTTTATTTGATAGATTATAAATTCATTTCTATTAGTTATAAAATTTATGTATTAAATACTATTCACGGCTTTATTATATTAAAATTAATAAATATTTCTTAAGAATATTTTTATATTAAAATGAATGAAAAAAATATTAAAGTATTGAAAATATTTTAACTATTTCTAGTTCAATTTTGATTGTAAAAGCATCTCCAACCTATTTTTCTATTTCTTTACTCTAAAATAGAGGAACACAAAAATAGAGTTGACTTTTACTTCAACCTATTTCTCTATTTTCTACTCTAAAAATAATATTCCAATTATCATTTTTTCTACTTAATCATTATTTCTAAAAATATATATTATTTATTAAAAGTTTAAATTTGACCCACTTATTTTATTTTAACCCAAAACCTAATAAAAATTATGATATCATTGAAATGAAAATGTGCAGAAGTAAAATTACTTAGACAACATTAAAACAAATTAACAACGCAACAAAATAATATAATTAAAAAATAATAATTAGTGTTCTTCCACAAACGATAAATTAATATATATTAAAGTATGAAATGAGCTAATATGTTTTACTAATATAAATGTTTATAACCTAATTTAAATAAATTATAAAGATTTAACTAAAGAAGTAACAAAAATGGTTAATAATATTGTTCTAAATATAAAACAAAAAATAAAAAAATTAATGGAATATATTTTAAATAAAAAGTTTTAACTATATACTAGGGCAAATGTATAGTATTACTCTATATTTGGAGTAATATTATTCATTACTCGAATTTAGAATGAGATATAGAGTGGAAGTTGAACAAGTTTTACTCTATAATAATTTATAAATAAATATAAAGTAAGGTTGGAGATGCTCTAAATATAAAGTAGACAAAACTATTTAGACATTTTTTGGTTTAAAAGATATAAGTAAAAAATTTAAATATTTTCTCCTTTAATAAAAAAATTGTATTTATTATTATTTTTAGTGGCATATGTTATATTTGTGTTTTCATTTGTGACATATTATAATATTATGACATTTATAAAGTTATTATTAATATTTTGTTTTCAAATATTACCTAGTTCAATACTTTGAGCTTTCTTTCTTTCGTGCCTCCGATAAAGAAAGTATATAACACATACGATCACAACAACCGCTAATGCGCTGCCCACACCTGCTCCAACTTTACTGCTCTTACGTTTCTTTTTCTTTTCTTTTTTATTGCTTTTATCTTTCTTCTTCTTAGAACCTGTAATTTAAACAGGTTTCTAAATCATATCAAAAAGCTTGCGAATACCATATTCTTTTTTTGTAAAATTGCGAATACCCTTTAAAAAATAAAATAAATAAACTTTAGTTTAGAATATCTGTTCAAAAATAATAAAATGATGAAATTTTTAGTTTAGAAAACAGTTTACTCTTGATCACGACCACTTTTGAGCCATCAACTAGAGCTTGAAGACTTCGATGTTTTGCTAGATCTCCAACAACGATCAGCGACGATCCTTGATCACTCGTAATTATAACATATGATTCATCATCTTGTCTAAACAAAGCAAAACAGCAAATATATATTTATAAACTAGATAATTAGTCGCACTTAATAACATTATTTCAAGAATTGCCTTCATTATTGAATGCTTTTATAAGACAATTTGTTTCTTTGATATTATATTACTGTCTTACTATATTTTTTTTTTTTGATAGAAGAACAAACACATCTTATACTATTAAAACTAAAGTACAAATTCAAGGTTATTCTTGTTTCCAAACACCAATTAGTTATTTATATATCCAACCACTTCCATATTTAGTTTGTCTATTGTTCTCTTTCTAAATAAACAATTAGTTAATTATCTACAATATTTTACTTATCTAATATCTTTCTATAATCATTTTCTTATTTAATATTGTGACTTTAATAGTATAAATTATGATTCTCCAATCATATTTATTTGATATTATTTTCAAATTATTTTAAATTATTATATAAAACATACGATTAATAAAATTTTAGATTTTTTTATGCATATGTTATGATTTAAATTTTTATAAATGGGTATATATTAACTCAATCACTAAGGAAACAATGCGTGTTCAATATCTCACATTGGCAGAGATGTCAAACGGATAAGTGACATACGGGTTAAGTACAAGTAAATCCGACATAAGGTGGGTATGAACATACAATTTTATGCACATTAATAGCGAGCATCATGAACAAGCTCATAGTGGACCGCGGATATATCGAACTTTTTCCGCGAATTGATGGATAGGCCGTAAACTACCAAATTTTAATCAAAAAAAATTATATATATATATATATAAATTAATAATTGTATATAGTTGATGAAATTTAATCTATGATATATTTGAAAATATAAAGAATTTTATGTATAAAATTATAACATTTACTCAAATAAAGAGAATAATAAAAGAAAATCTTTTAATATTTTTTTAAAAAATTTAAATTATTTAAATTATAATAATCAAATATTCGGGTAATTCTAACATATTGGACAGTGGGGAAGAGTTGGACAAAATAACTACTTACACAAATTTAAAATAAATATATAAGCTAACTAACCAACCATACTAACATTTTATAATTTAATGAAATTTAAATTATATATAAGAAAGAAAAAGTTAGAAAAACGAAACAAACAAAATTTAAAAATTTATAAATTATGTGAAAACTGACCACAAAATATTCAACAGTAAAATATAAACATTTGTTACAATGATTAAAAAAACAATGACCCGCGGTATACCGCGGGTTCTACTCTAGTTTTTTTTGTTATAATGTTAAATTGTGTATCATTTTAAATTTTTTGACAAAAGTTTACATAGGTAACAAGAAGATGAAAAGACCAAAACTATAGAGAAAACTAACTAACAACATGACCAACAAAGAGAGGGATCAAATGATACAACAGAATCTCGTTTATGATGTTTATAAAGTTAAGTTATATGCTGAAACTCTCGTTTAAAGTGCAACATATTTTTTTTAACAGTCATAACAAGAAGATAATTTAGTTTGTCTTTCTTTTTTGGTTTACAGAATTATTTTAGTTTAGGAAATCATACCGTGTATTTTTATATAATCTAAACAATATCTTTAAAACTGGATCAAAATCGAGTATTTAACTTATCTTACCATTTCTATTTATATTTTTGCGATTAGTAATATATATTTTGTAATTATTTACAAAATAATATCATATTTTGAAAATAACTGTAAAAGTGAATGTGATGTTTACACAAATATTTCTCAACAAAATTTACTTAATAAATGGATAGTAATTGCAGGTGAAAAAGGTGTTCTTACTTTGAGACAGCATCTCTGGTGGAAAGAGAATATCCGCAGGTTACAAAGAGAAAAGCGAGTACGAGGACCAAGATGAGAGGAAGATTTGAAGCCATTAGAGTCGTTGCCTTGTGTTTTGCCAATGTAGAAATAAGAAAGTAGACTTCGAAATATATAGTAAATTCTCTATACATATGTATATTTGCATCTGCTCGCTTGTTTAGTTCTTTATCAGTCCACTTGAAATTATATACTGGATCATAGTTGGATGTGCTTAGTGAACAGATTGTGGCTGTCTTTTTTATTTTACTTTTAAGTATAGGCTGTCTTCGGATCACGATTTGTGTTCAAACCCGGTCAACTAAAAGAAAGTCAAACAGGGTTTGATTGACCTATTACCGAAATAAAGAGAATCAGAAAAAGGTTGGACGTCGTCCCATCTTGTATAATCAAAATGGATGAATCGTAATAAATCCGGAGATTGAATTTTCCATTGAATAGGGATTTAGTTTCAAGGGAAAGTAACTATAAAAGCAAATGAATAAGGTCAAGAGGGAGGGGGAGGGGGATAAATGATAAATCACTAGAAACTATCTTGTACCTATAGGTCCTATACTTTCGACCATCACTAAAATCATTGTATTTCTTCTAATGTTATTTAGGTTATATTTATGTTAGTATCCACACTACACGTGGTTATTTTTTTGTTATTTTTTTAAAGTTTGTATTAGTCTGTATTATCAATGTACATAGACGTATTTTTGCTTTAGTTTGTTGAGAAATGATCTTTAATGGCACTACTTCAAGTTTTTTAGACACAAATAGCACAGAAAAAATTATTGTGCCATTTTTAGACAAACATGTTCTTAATTTAAAATGTGCCAATTTTCTTTTTTCCTTCCAGCGATCTTCACCTTTGGTCATGGTGACGACGGATGTCGGCGATATCCTCCTGTCTTCTTCCTCTGCGAGCTCACTTTTGGAATATCTCGTTTGGGCTATGGTGTTGTTGCCAGCCAGAGATTGATTCTCCTCACTTCGATAGAGAAAACTCTCTCCCATGGTTTCCTCCCAGTTCGAATTCGGCTCTGAGGTTTGTTCGAGATATGGCCATTTCGATAAATATGCCTCTATGGAGATTAGCTGAGACTAACAAATCGAGCGCTCAAATCCTTAGCTTTCGTCATTACATTGTTAATTACAATCGCTCAAAATCTGTCTATAATGAGATTACAGAAATAAGTTTGAAAATTTCTTCTTTCTGGGTTTTATTGTTCTTGTGTTATGCTCAGTTTAATTAGGGAAATAAATATCCATTTGGTATAGATTATTGTTACTGTATCGTTCGATTAGGTTTAGAGGAACTTAAAAGACGCCAAATTTGAGTGTCAATCTATATGCTCTGTTTTCACACAGACATTGCTATGATTTGTATTCTGAAATACGTCTCTGTTTATTTATTTTGTATAGGTGCAATGGATCGCTCAGAAGAACCAAATTGGTGTCTCGATATGTCAAACGAGATGGACTGCATTAACCTGGTTTCTATGTTTGATGAGGCAGCGGATTCAGAAGAGATCCATTGCCAAAGGATATCCATTGTTGTTCTTCTCCTTCTTTTGAGACGCCTGTTGATCAAGTAGTTCAGATTTGCACATGGAATACGAGTAACTCTCTAACCAACTCTGGTCTAGCATCATGAGAGCTTGTGAAACCATGGCTCGAACAAATCATGGGGATGATGGTAACCAGTCCAAGAGTAGAGAACCGGGTCAAGTTGAGCAGAGTACTTACTTACTGAATTCAGAACCTCCTCCTACGGTAGATATGATGGAGGAAGACACCACTTCTGTTACTACCCTAAGAGTTTCTGTATCATCAGAAGCACCTCCTGATGTTATGATTGAAACTCATGATGACATCAATGGCTTGGTTGATGAACCTGTGACACCGGCAAAGCAACTGTCAACCTTGCTTGATGTGAGTAATAACGATAAAGCTTATTTGGCAAAGTCTGTGTCTTTTGTTGCTTCTGGAGCCTGTCGTACTGTAGCTTCTTCAGTCAGAAAAAAATATCCTGACGCACGAAACAAGCTTGATAGCTCTATAATCAGTGCCAAGTCCTCGCAAGAGCAGTCATTCGATGGGCAGACTTTTAATGGAACACAAGAAACCTGCACCGACAATGCATTGGAGTTGAATGTTGTGGAAGTAGGACAGGTTTCGCTGCATATTGCTGGGACTTTAAACACAGAATTAAGTTCTGATGATGTATGCGTTGCACCTGCAGAACAGTTACAGGATTTCGAAGCTACAACAACTGTTGAAAACCAGACCAGAGTAGTTGATAATAATGTCAGATCCATTGGGGTCAAAAGGAAACCGAGTCAAGACAAAGCATCTTCACGTCCTTCCTAATTTTTTAAAAACTTTTAGGAACAATGCTTCTTAATTTAGGAAGGTCATCATAACTTGTATGCTAATCTACTAATTGATTAAATAAAAAATTTAAGAAGTGTTTTTAAACTTTTAGGAAGATCTTCCTATTTCTTAAAAAAATTTTAGGAACAATGTTTCAAATTTAGAAATGTCATTCTAAATCATATGTTAATCTACTACTTGAACAAACAAAAAATTTAGGAAGTTTTTCTAAACTTTTTGGAAGACTTTTCTATTTGTTTTAGAATTTTTAGGAAAAATTCTTCTAAATTTAAGAACATCATCCAAAATAGAATGTTAATCTATTATTTGATCAAATAAAAAGTTAGGAAGTATTTCTAAACTTTTAGGAAGACTTTCCTAATTTTTTAGAACTTTTAGGAACAATGCTTCTTAATTTAGGAACGCCATTCTAATTACTCGTATGTTAATCTACTAATTGATCAAATAAAAAATTTAGAAAGTATTTCTAAATTTTTAGGAAGACCTTCCTAATTTTATAGAATTTTTAGGAACAATGGTTCTTAATTTAGGAACGTCATCCTTACTCGAACGTTAATCTACTAATTGATCAAATAAAAAATTTATGAAGTGTTTCAATAGTTTTAGGAAGACTTTCCTAATTTTTTAGAAATTTTAGGAACAAAGTTTCTAAATTTAGAAACGTCATCCTTAATCGTATTTTAATGTACTACTTGATCAAATTAAAGAAATTTGTCTTACTTAAAGAATACAAGGAGAAATGGGATTTAACTCGACATGTTTTAAAGCCTAAAGGGAATGGAAATGGACATTTCATTTGTTTTAGGAAACATTTCATTTGTTTTTAGGAAGCATTTTTTTTTGGGGAACCCTTCCTAATATTTTATATTGACATGTTATGAAGTATTTCATTGTTTTAGGAATCATGTCACTACTTTAGAAAGCATGTCATTGTTTTAGGAAGCATTTCACTGTTGTAGGAAACACTTTCTAATACTTTATATTGACATGTTAGGAAGCATTTCATTTGTTTTAGAAAGTATTTCTTTGTTTTTAGGAAGTATTTCATTTGTTTTAGGAAGCATTTCATTTGTTTTAGAAAGTATTTCTTTGTTTTTAGGAAGTATTTCATTTGTTTTAGGAAGCATTTCATTTGTTTTAGGAAGCATTTCGTTTGTTTTAGGAAGCATTTCTTTGTTTTTAGGAAACATTTCTTTGGTTCTAGGAAGCATTTTTCTATTGTTTTAAGAACATTTTTCCTAATATACCTAATATATTGTATTACCAATTTAAAAACCCAAATTTATTTGGTTCTTGTTGTTTGATGTTTATCAGAACCTTTTTGCTTCAAATTTTGTTTATCATTTTTCCCCATTAATCAAAATCTACAATGTATATGTTTCATGACTTATCATAAATTCATAATAAACATGCTAGTAAGAATATAATTGTTTTAGGAGTTCTTCTTAAATATGTATAAATGTTTCCTGAAAGTATTTTTACTTCCAGAAAGCAAATAGAAAGCAAATAGACAAGGTTCCTAAAAAAGATAAATGGTTCCTAAATTTTTTCTAATACAATCCATTGTCAGCTGGTGCTGCTCCTCAGCTCCCATCCATGCTCTCATCTTACAACCTTCCAAACAATTTTGCTTCTAACGACTCTTCCAAGCTGTTTTAGGAAGCTTTACAATTTTTTTAGGCTGCAAAGAACAAGAGAAGGCCAAACAATAGTGAACCTCAATAGCTTCGTCCTTGTCTCTTAGGCTCTGATCTTTCTCAGGTGCAGCTTTTCTTAGTGTTATGACCTCTTTCTGCAGCAAATCATATAAAACGGCTGGGACACTTTCATTATTTGTTGACTTGTCATCTGTTTCTTGCCCTTTTATTGAGCTAAGTAATTCGCCTCTGTTAGTTCCAAGACAGGTGGTTCAAAGGAAATTTGATCCCTGTCCATTTGTTAGCACTTTGCTTATATCCAATGATCTGGTGTACCCATCAAATGATCTAGATGTTCCTTTAGCATGCTTCAATATAGTGCTCGCACTAGCAGTCAATGATATCAACTGAGAACTTGGTGTTCTTTTGGTCAAAGAATCATTTGGCTTAAATTTTGGACTTGTTTCAGCTCCACCAACGGATTGTCTTCCAGAAGGCTCGTTACTCGAACTTCTACCCAGATGTGCCTCTGTTGCTGCTGCTTGTAGGTCCTTTTAAACTCTCGTCTAACACTCTAAGCCACAGTAGAAATTCTCCTAAAAATAAGTAAAATCAGCTTCCAAAGTAAGGCCATACAAACAAAAGGAAGGTTAAAGATGTCATATAGCTATGATTCTACCTTCAGCTGAGCTTCAGATTTTGCAGCTCGGTCAGCTATGGCAATTTTTTCACGTAGATGTTGCATTTCTCCCTGACCAAACAGAAAGGAAATGGCAATAGTTTTTACTTAAAAAAGAAGATTCCAGTTGCAATAAGAAAGGATTACGACAAGAAATAGCAAGTATAGATTCCAAATCATACCAATGGCAGTACTTACATAACATGTATGTGCAAACAAACGAAACTGAAATGAGCCAGTATAACTTTGGAATGGATGATGGTCTGCCCACTAGCAAAACTGAGAATACTGGCTTCCCAATGACCAGACTGTGTCTCACCATTCCTGAAAGTATACATACTGGGCCATTGCCTTCTTCCTTCATGCCAAGCTCCTTCATACTTATGCCAGTTTTCAAATTGATACACTCCAAAACCATGCATCTTGTCTGCAAAATACTCCCCAGCATATGCATCACCATTTCTGCAACATCACCGTAACTTCAGGTTAATATATAGTTTTGAGTTTTAACTACACTTGAACATGAAATGCTTCATAAAATTACCTAGATCAATGCAAATGCCAGTAATATAATAGCATGAACTTTGATGTTCACTATTCTTGCTTAAAAGGTGAAGATAACCACACAAGCAGGAAACACAACCCAATTATTCATCAAACATCAGCAATCGAAAATCAAAAAAGCCTTTCAGTGGTCCTCCAGATTCACAATTGATCAAAAGGTGAAGAACGCCCACACTAAAAAAGAAACACAAACTCATGACCCTCAAAAAACAATAGAACTCAAAAATCAGAAACAAAATCAGACGAGCAACATAGACTGGGACCTATACACCACCAATAGTCAATTCACAACTCATTCGAGCACTACAATCTAAATAAAAGTTAGAGAAATTCCCTTAAATGGCACTAAATATAGTTTTTTGTTTCATAAATAACATTTTTTTATTTAGGAAAAAATAGTATTTTTATAAAAGATAAAATTAAAATTTTTTGTTTGAGTTAAGTATTGTACAATTTAGGGTATAGTATGTTTGGGGTGGAAGGTATGGTTTAGGGTGGAAGGTATGGTTTAGGGTGGAAGGTATGGTTTAGGGTGGAAGGTATGGTTTAGGGTTTAAGGCTTAGATTTTAGAATTTTTAAACCCTAAACCCTAAATCCTAAACCATAAAAATATGAAATTAGAAGATTTTGTGCTATAGAAGGAAAATAATCTTTAATAAAAATGTTATTTTTGTCCTAAATAAAAAAGGGTGCTATTTGTGGAACAAAAACTTCATTTAATGCTATTTTTGAGAATTGCTCTAAAATTATCTAGAAACCCAATTTGAAAAACTGACCTTGAATAGATCCTGTATCTGATTAAAATTCTATTCACATGCAAAATTATCACTAGTTTTACCAAAAACAAGCTTCAATCCATTGAAAATTCTCACTGTAATTATTGCCAGAGACGACGATGAAGATAATTCCGGTGGTTTCTCTTTGATTTGTCGTCGGAGATGTTGGATAATGTCATCGGAGAAGTTTCAGCAATAGATCGAGATCGTGAAGTTTGGAGAATGCTATTTTTGGAAGTTTTGTGTTTTTTAAGAAACAGGGTAAAATTGTGTTTTGGTATTTAATGAATGCTAGATTTGTCTAAATATTAGAGTGTGTGCTATTTTTGTCCCAAAAACTGTATTTGTGTTATTTATGCGAATTTGCCCTAGTTTGTTTTGTGTTAATTTTTTTATGGACAAGTCTCAAAAATAGCACTAAATAAAGTTTATGTTCCATCAATAGCACTCATTTTCATTTTGGACAAAAATAACATTTTAACTAAAGATTATTAGATTATTTTTCTTATATAGCACAAAATTTCCTAACTTCATGCTTTTAGGGTTTAGGGTTTAAAAACCCTAAACTCTAAGCCATAAACCCTAAATCATACCTTCCACCCCAAACAAACTATACCCTAAATTAAACAATACTTAACCCAAACAAAAAGTTTAAAATTTTGTATTTTATAAATATGTTATTTTTATCCAAAATGAAAATGAAGTGTTATTTGTGGAACAAAAACTTCATTTCGTGCTATTTTAGGGAATTTTCTTTTTTTAATTAGTCTATGAGCTTTCTTTAAATAACTCAGTAGAGACTAATAGACAAGAAACTCGGTTATAAGAAATATATCGATATCAATTTCTTATTAGGAAGAAACTCAATAATTAAGATTCCTTAATTTCAGTTTGACAGAAGAACATACTCTTGAGACTGAATATTTCTATCTACGTAAAGCTCACAACAACTAATCACTCTATGATTATTGTTTGACCACTCAGAGATTCTCACCAAGAACCGTAGAGTTTATGAACTCTCTAGTTTATTAGGAACACCTTCTCTCAATCTCGACAGCTGCAAACACGTTATGCAATCTCCTGTCTTTTATATATATGGTAATCATTTCGATTCCCGAAGATCCTTGTTTTCTTATAATGGTATTTTCAAATCTTCTCTTGCATGGATTTGAAGATATCTTCCTTGAGCATTTGGTAACGCCAACTATCATCTAACTATTCACCGTTGCTTTAATTGGAAATTCCATCGATTCAATGAGCAAATGCCAATACGTCATCTTGATTTCCAAGCTCATTCCCCAAGGCTTTCTGTTCTCTTGTGCCACACATCTCCTAAGATTGTGTGACGTGTTTGCAGCCGTCGAGACAAAACAAAAAAAGGGTCATGAAACAGCGCAAGTAAAGTCTTTGAAATTTATGAGTGCACACTGCACACTGAGACAAAAATCATAGCAGTACAAGTAACAGACTGTAGAAATCGTATAGAGAAATCAAGTACTTGCAAACTTATATATATTGCATATCCTTAACCATATATTGCGCCATATATTGCAGACGTAGGGTTTCAATTTTATTAAACAAACCATTATAGTTGAATGGATGTTGAATTATTAGGTATAAGAGAAAATAATGGGGAGTATTGAAAATGCAAAAGGTGTTAAATAAAATACAATAATAGACCTCTGAATGTTAAAATTTATCCATTCAAACCATCAAGATAACAAAAAAGTACTTAATGAAACATGTAGAAAATATGTCCGGCTATGATTTATCATATACAAGAAGCAAATGGAGTAGCCTGCAAGAGTTTACGAAGATAATGTTGCATGATCCAAAAAAAAGAAAAGACTTTATCAAGAGCGACTAAACAAAACATAGCTCCCCAAAATTTTCTCTTACAGTCAAGAGCTCATCGAGAAGAATCAAGAAGTTGATATTCAGTACCTCCGTTCAAGTGACATGCATCAGATCTCTTTACAAATGTGCTTCCTACTATAAAATTCAAAAAAGCATATTCATAACATCGAATTGTGTCATCTACAATATCTATAAAGAGAAGAGATTTTGCATATCTTTTGCAGTGAGAGATTGCACTCACTCAATTCTTTTGACTTATCATGGTCTCAATAGATTTTTTTATGAAATTCTTTTTAATGCCAATATGTTACTAGTAATAGATACTGAAACGAGAGTGTTAAGAAAACATTTAACATGTATGATTATCCATCATATGACAACACACAATACACTTGTCAAATTTCACATCCTCAGCATCATGAATATGGTATTCTCTCATTCTTCCCCTTCTAATATAAATATGTGAATATTGTAAATGATTCAATGCAATAATAGTAACAAAAAGAAAAAATAATACACGTTTCTCCCACTTTCACCTTCCCACTCTAACGTTCTTTTCAAAAACTCGCTAGGCGTTAGTTGGGTGGCCGGAAGTAGGCCTACCGATTAATGGAAAATCAGGGATTAAACAGAAATTAATTAAGAATTAGTTTAGAGATATTTTGAACTATAAATATATATATTTATATATATATATATATATATATATATGTAAATGAAATATTTTAAAAGAGATCATCTATGGCCCAGTGGTTATTTGACCTGTTTCCATCTTATAGGTCGTGAGTTCTACTCTAGTAGAGTGCGTTAGAAGGCAGCTATTTTTTGATTTCTTTCATCACAAAAACTTCAGATCTAACACATATCAATCCATTTTAAACTTGAAAAGCACCCAAAAAAGATTTGCGTAAATGGCTGATTACATGAAATCGTGGTGGTGCTCAGCCAATCAGCATTTAATCACCGTCTAGGTGGACTAGACGGCCCCGTTTTAGAATCTGGTATATGTGCTTTAAGTTATAGTTTATAATAAAAAAAAAATATATATATATATTAAATATTTTGTATATTATATATATATTTTTTTTGTTTTTGTTGTCAAACCCCATTATATTAAGTTATTAGTTAAAACTCTCTGTTAGGAAGAGCTAGAAGCAAACCGATGAGCTTACATGGGAAATAGGAACCACAGGTTAATGGAGTCCTCATGATCCACATTACCTGGAAAAAATAAAAATACGATAAAAAACAACTACAAGACATAAGTTTAAGACAATACTCTAGAAGACGAAATCTACAAACTTTTGAAAAAGCGGAACGCGCCACAGAGATATGCCACTCAAAGTGGTGCAAGGCTAATTGATGCAAGACGGTCGACCTTCGGTAGAAACAATATAACACAAAATACGAAAGTATTCATTGTATTTTGATTGACCATACTTGTGCCATAAATGCCAAAACACTCAATCCTTGAAAAAAAGAGACACTAGTGGGGTGAGAGGAAAATCTCGCAAACCCCGAAACAGACGGGGGCTTAATTTCTGAAGGCAAAGGAGCAGATCCTAGAGCTCCTACTGCCACGGGGATATGCCACTTGAAGTGGTGCAAAGCTAACTGATGCAAGATGGTCGTCATTCGGGAGAAACAATACCACACAAAATACAAAAGTATCCATTGTATTTTGATAGTCAATACTTGCACAATAAATGTCGAAACACTCAATCTTTGAAAAGAGAAGACATTAGTAGGACGAGAGAGAAATTTTGCGAACCCCGAGACGAACGGGGGCTTGGTTGCTAAAGGCTGAGGAGAAATTCCTTGAACTCCTACTGCCGTGTATGCAAACAACTTAGCATATTTCTTCTTGAAAAAAAAATACACCGTAATTCTCATCATATTGAAAGAAATGTTAGGAGAGAGAATCATCTTAAGAGATGTACTTCGTGAGAATAACTGAGCCTTCAAGCATCGGTTTGGTGTTGAGACTAGATTCACACCATGAGAACATGGGAATGCCGTAAGGATTTTTTCAATCGTCAGGGCAAGTTGGAACTGACATAGAGCCTCACCATCAACCACCGAAATCGATTTCTCCAGTCCTCTTGGGTGGTCGAAAAGGTATATTGAACAGAAAAACCAAGTCAGAGGCAACAAAAAAATGACGAGAGAGAAAACCATCGTTAGACACCAACATGTTACCTTGAATCTCTCCATATTGGAATATTGTGAAGAGCACGATTCCTTCCAAATTATTAATCTTGGTGAAAGTAATTGCTTCCAACATGAGAAAAATAACATATTACTCTCCACAATAGAGGACGTGTAACTAAGAGGAATCTCGAGGTCTACATAATTTCTTTTGAAATTCCAGCAATAGTCGTGCAATGCAAATACAACGTCTCCATCTTAGAACAAAATATACTAAGGCATGGGAGTTTGTTTGGTTTTAACAGACCGAAAAACATAAACTGAGCCACATACAATTTAAGTTTTTCCAAGCTCATCAGGCCCATTAATATCAAACTAAACTCTGGCCTATAACCCAGGGAATGTGACTCTGATGTAAAAACTAGGACTTCTGAATATGGCCCAATTCAAACTGGCCCATTAAATGTGCACCACAAAAATGGCCCATTGTCTCTGGTGTCTGGGAACGAGAAACACGAATCACAAGTTTCCATAAGCTGCATATGCACACCAGCGAAGGTCTCCGGTTAGCTACATGAAACAAGTATTTTCGCTAGGATGCAAAGAGTGAAAACAATCAACCTAAGCAAGCAGACAGAGAATACCAGTTTTTCAATCAGTTGTAAGTATAGAAAAATGTCGAACCAATGAATGAATAGAATTATGCAAAAAGGATGAGATCAATGACAAACAAGTCAAGCCAAATATAAAAGATTGATTATTATCTAACAATCTAAATGAAACTATAACCAAATCTTAAGTGAACCTAGAGCTACCAAAGTCTGTCACACTTTAGTAAGTCATCAAAATTACAAGAAAACTAAGTTAAACTAACCACTAGACCTAAGCAGTCGAGTAGGGTGGTCGAGTAGGGTGGTCGAGTGCTACAATAAAAATTGAGAAACACTAAATTGAACGATTACTAAAACGACTTAAGCTATTGGAAAATAATAGAGACCTCAAGGATGGAGTCATATGCTTGTAAACACTCTAAACTACTATGGGTATCAATAAAACTTCACCACATGACATCCTTAGACAATAGACATCATTTCCAGCTCAATCCATGGGTCGTGGTAGAGATCCTCAAGATCAACACCACTCGACCCAATCTAGAGGAGTGGTAGAGGATCAGGCTTTAAGGTTCAGTCTATTAAAGTCAAAGAGGATTCAATACCCCTAAACCAGTAACTGACAAGGTTCCAATAAAACCCGAAAAGACATCCGAAAAGACATCATACTCTCTCGACCAGGTCATCATCCTTCTTCAGATCCTAATCCTTCATCAGAGGAGATCGCTTAACTTTATTTTATAAGAAGTCATTAGCATGACGTAGGTCCCTGGCTAAGTTATCATGTGTAGCTAAGTATGATCTGCGTTCTGCTGTCAGTTAAGAATCTCCTCCTCTCTTTGTTCAGATGGGCCCAACGCCCCCTCCTTACGAATGGTTACGGAACTAGAGCGATTCTCTTTTTCTTTGCAAGAATAAGTCTGAGCCTGATGACATTCCTGCTTTCCTTGCTGTGACCCCTACTATGACTCATCTCAGTTACTCTTCATCACAGGACAACAAGTAAGTAAGCTGAGTCTTGACATAAATCAACATCTGATGCATCAGCCCTTATGCTATTGTATTATAGTCCCTGGAAAAAGCAGATCTAATGACTCAAGACATTGGTCATGCTCATGACTCATCTAAGATCATGTTCTCCTTGAATAGGGGAGAACAAGCATTAAAATCACTCACCCAAGAGGGAATCAAAACCTAATGATGATCAATCAATCGAACCCATAGCAATAGAGAGTGAAACTAGCCTACTCCATCCCTAAAAACCCTAAACGGACTACTTACTCATCAGGATCATCACTTGGGTCTGAAACCCAGAAAAGCCTAAGTTAGACATATGTGATAGCTGATGATCCGATGAGAAAGATTGTAGAGGAAAGTTAAGACAAACACTGATTTTATAAAAAAATATGCAAGTTAATAAAATCTCAGAAAATGAAGAACAAGATGAAGAACTAGAGAGAGAAACTAAGCTAAACTAGGTTAAACTAATAAAATCGGCCACCCTTGATATTAGGTTAATCAGGAGCTTTTATCTTGATTGGGCATACGAGTGGCTGGTGAGTGCTCACTCGAGTGGGCCGTCGAGTCATCTGTCTTCTCTGCAAATCCTCACTCGAGTCCATAAAGCTTCACTACACATCCTCTTTAGTCCAGAAGCTTGATCCAAGCTTCACTTCATATGCCCAAAGTCCAAGTATGCTCCAAACAGCTCCATAAGCATCCGATAAGACCCCAAATATGCACGATACATGCAATGCTTATGCAAAAACTCTAAACAACATATATGAGAGATAAATGTATAAAATGGTATGAACAAGGGCTTAAATCTATACTAAGACATGATAAAAAGATGGTCAAAACGTGCTAAATACAGTGTTATCACTACACCAAGAAGAGAGAAGCTGATTCTTGATAACACCACTTTTATGCATGTTTTTACCACCTTTTTATCATGCCTTAGAGTAGATTTCATCCATTTTTTATACCATTTCTTGCATTTATGCTCCATTTAGGATGTTTCATATTTCTGTATAGGCATTGCATGCATTTTGCATATTTGGGGTCTTATCAGGTACATATGGACCATATGGACCACACTTGGATTTTGGCTCATGAAGTGAAGACGTGTAGCAAGCCTTGTGAAGTCGAGTGAAGATTGCAGAGAAAAAGGATGGCTCACTCGACCAGACCACTCGAGTGAAGCACTCTCAAAGCCGTTGCAGATGACAGGCTCACTCGACCAGAGCACTCTGACCCCAGCCATGATCACCATGTGTGAGTAGTAGATTTGGGATTTTTGGGGATGGATTAGGTTAGCTTCTCTCTGTTTTGTTATTGCTTAGATAGTTTGATCATCACTCAGTTTTGACTCCCTCTTGGGTGAGTGATTTTAATGCTTGTTTTCCCCTGATCAAAGAAAACATGATCTTAGATGGTCTCATGAGCACGAACCATGCCTTGAGCCATTGGAAAGACGTTTTCCGGGGTTTAGAGTAGAATAGTGTGAGGGTGGATGCATCATACATTGATTTATGTCAAGACTCCACCTATTCAGTTGTTATAAACTCTTTTCAACTTTAATAGGCTGATTCTTCATGCTTGATCCGACTCCTCACACTATGCTGACTGGGTTGGATCTTGGGGCTCTCTACCACGAACCATGGATTGAGCTGGTTATGAAGTCTGTTGTCTAGAGTAGTCCTGTGATGAGATTGCTAGTTGATAGCTGCAATGGAACAGAGTGTTTGCGATCATGTGGTTTCCATCCTTAGAGTCCCTGTTTTTCTCATAGTTTCACAGCTTGCTTAGTATTAGTTCACTGTAGTTTTCCTCTGTTTTTACTGTAGCACTCGACCTCACCACTCGATCAGTGTGGTTGAGTAGTTTTAGTATTGTGACTTTTCCTGCTTAGTTTCATGATGTGCTAAAGTGTGACAGACTTTGGTACCTCTAGTATCAATTAGGGTTTTTAGTAGATTTCTTATTTAAACTGATAGTACCACACCCTTTTGATAATCAGATGAATAACTTGCTTTATTTATCAACTGATTGCTATAGACCACTCTTGATTGGTTCGGCATTGTTACTTCACTCATTATCCACTTACCACTATACTACAATTGATAAGCTTTGTATTTTGTCTCTCTAAGCTTAGGTTGATTGCATTTCTGTCTTTCTTTGCTTAGGGTAGGCAAAATCACTGTTTCAATTTGGTACTGTTGCCAGTTTTGAGTGTTTTTGTCTACACAATTAGTTGTTTAAGGCTTACTAGATCAAGTCTGTTACTTTCGAGATTTGAGTACTGATTTGGTTTTGAAAATTTGTCTGTTTTGCATCAGGTACTGTAGCACTCGACCCCCACTCGACCTTACCACTCGAGTACTTGATCGAGTCACTACTCTCTGAATGCAAACACGTTCTCAAGGCAGCCAAAACCTAATCCAGTATTTGGATCACATTCACCGTATCAATATACGTACTCGTCCACCTACACCTGCACCTGCTACCACCATTCCTACACAACCAGTTCTAGAGACACCTACAGTCATGGCAGAACAAGTTCCTCAGCCTAGGGTGATTGGAGCAGGAGACGCTCCAAACACTCACTCTTAGAGACAGGGAATTGTAGCCCCTCCAGTCAACAGCAATAACTTCAAGATCAAGACGGGTTTGATCTCCATGGTCCAAAACCACAAATTCCATGGACTTCCTATGGAAAACCCGCTTGCTCATTTGGACCAATTTGATAGACTGTGCGAACTCACCAAGATCAATGGCATCTCAGAAGACAGCTTTAAGCTACGCATCTTTTCTTTTTCTCTTGGTGATAAGGCTTCCCACTGGGAACGAGCACTGCTTCAGGGTTCTATAACCACCTAGGATGACTGCAAGAAGGCTTTCCTGCTGAAATTTTTCTCTATGTCAAGGACTGCAAAGTTCAAGAATGAGATCTCCAGCTTCACTCAGCGGTCAAATGAGAGTTTCTCTGAAGCATGGGAGAGGTTTAAGGAGTACACGACGTAGTGTCCTCACCATGGTTTCACCAAGGAGTCTTTGCACTGTATGCTCTACAGAGGGGTAAGCCCGAAGATCAGAATGCTATTGGATACAGCTAGTAATGGAAATTTCCTCAATAGAGATGTTGTCACTGGCTGGGAGCTAGTAGAGAACCTTGCAATCTCTGATGGAAACTACAGTGAGGATTTCGACAGATCAGTCAGAGGCCCATCTTCGTCTTCTGATAAGACCAAGCAGGAAATCCAGTCTCTTAGTGAGAAGCTTGACAAGTTAATCCTGGCTCAGCAAAAATCTGTGAACTTTGTTAGTGAAGTTTCTACTACTCAAGCTTAGGAGGGTGACGATGATCAGGTTGAAGAGATCCTGTATATATAGAATCAAGCTGGCTTCAACAGAGGTTACATTAACTATAGGAACAATCCGAATCTATCCTATAGGAATACCAACGTAGCCAACCCTCAGGATCAAGTCTACCCTACTTAGAACTCAGGCCAAAACAAGCCTTTTGTGCCACAAGCTCCAGCTAATCCACCTGGATTTGCTCCAAGGCCACCTCAGCCAGCTGATGGTGACCTTAAGCCTCTACTACTCCAACTTCTTCAAGGCCAGAATACTGCTACTCAAGAGACGTCAAAGAGATTCACTGAACTCAGAACCCATATTGATTGCTCTTATGATGATTTGAACCATAAGATTGAGGTTCTCAACAGCAGACTGAAGTTTGTTGAGTCCAGTGCTACTTCAGCGTCTACTAAGACCACATGCCAACTTCCTGGCAAAGCTGTGCAGAACCTTAAGAAACCTGAAACTCTCTATGCAGTGAGCACAGCACCAGCTCTCCATCTTCTTCCTTTCAAGAAGAGATTCTCCAACATCACTGAGGACAGTGATACTCAAGTTAGGGGGGGGGGGGGAAATCTTTCGATCTGCTGCTAAAATTGGCTCGAGCACTGTAGCACTCGACCACACCACTCGAGTGAGTGGTCGAGTAGGCACTCCTGAGACTGCAGAAGAGAAGCGCATACTGGATTTGCATGCGATGATGACAAGTTCTTTCCCAGAACGGTTCAAGGCTGAGATTGAGAAGGAGTATGCTATTAGGCTTGAAGAAGAGCTATTAGAGCTTGAAGCTAAAATGATTGGGGATGAAGCTGTGAAGTCACTTGAACCCTTTGAGAGTGGTTTGAGAAAAAGAGCCTTGAAGAAAATTCAAGATAAGAGAGCAGCAGCTGCTAAGGCCTATGAGTACAAGATGATCACTCAGCAGAAAGTGGTAGTCCAAAAGAAGCTGACGGATCCTAGATCTTTCACGATACCCTGCACCATCAGAAACAAGACTTTCCAGAATTCTCTCTGTGATCTGGGAGCTTCAGTCAGCATAATGCCATTGTCTGTGGCAGGAAAGCTGGGATATCACAAATTTCTGCCTAGCACCAGGTATCTAATCCTAGCTGACAGGACCATCAGATTTCCCCATGGCTTGCTAGAGAATGTCCCAGTGAGAGTAGGAAACATGGAGATCCCTACTGACTTCATAGTGATGAAGATGGAAATGAGCCAATGGATCCCCTCATACTAGGCAGACCATTCTTGGCATCTTCTGGAGCTGTTATAGACACCAAAAATAGTGAAATAGTTCTTTAAACTGGTAATGACTTGGTGATGCGTTTTGACACCTCTTCCGGCTTGAAGAACCCTGATTTTGAGAGACAACTTTTCTACATAGAAGAAGCTGAGGGTAATGAAAAAACAAACTTTGGAAAATTTGAACAGTACTCTTAGACACCATCAAGACCTCCAGGGTTCACAGTCACCATGGGTAGTCACTCTGACAGAGCAGTGCAGAAGGTTGATACGTTTGTAGCAGAAGGTGACTTTGATGAAGACATCACATGATACACTCGACCACTCCACTCGAGTGCTAGGTCGAGTGACCACTCGAGTCACCACCAGAGAGCACAGCCGACCACTACGAAACCACCTGGTTCGATTTGGTACTCGGACCAGGAATATTTTTGTACAGGGAAGAGCAACTCAACATACCCACTCACAACACCAGCATCAGACCAGAGCACTATCCTTGCTCTACAAGGTGTTGTTGTTGAGTTGGCCGAGAAAGTGGATAGGCTTGAGAAAGAAGTTCTGAAGCTCAAAGAAACTCAACCACCCCCACCTGAGATGGGAAGAAGGAGGCCTAAGCCACCAGGAATGAGTGATAGCTTCTATCACGCTATCATGGCATCAACCTTCATTGTGGAGAAGCCAAGTCCAGAGGGATCAACACTGTCTCTCAAAGACCAGAAAAGTTTCGAGAGTCCAGGGGGGTCAACACAGTCTCTCAAAGACCTTCCACCTGCCTAAAAGAGTGAGAGTCAAGCTAAGTGACTTTAAACAAGCTCACTTGGGAGGAATTCCCATGTTTATCATTGTATATACTAGCTTGATTTTCTTATGTCTTTTGAATTTTGTTATTTTTAATCCGTTTCCTTAGTGTTTTAAGTTTCAGGAGAGGATAGGAGCAATATAAGTCAAAATGGAGTTTCAAAAGGGTCAGCCAAAAATCCCAAAAGTCACTCGACCACACCACCCGACCCCATGGTCGAGTGGCCAGGTTTTGTCTGAAATCTCAACTTTTAATCTAGATCTTTTATTTGAAATCACTCCACCTTTTAATTCCCCATTTTCATGATTTGCTTTATCTCTCTAAGCGCATAACTCTCCAACTTCTCTCTAAAATTTTTTCACTCAAATCTTTAAATTTTTAACCGAATTTCAATCATGTCTCCCTACTCTAGCAATCCCGAAACCAACTTGTAAGTTTTTAAACCCTTTGAACCCGTTTTTGCGAAAATCCGGATTCGAAAATTTTTGAAATTTTTCGAATTTTTTTTTTTGGCTTGCATGTAGTTAAAATCGGCTAATTAGAGTAGTGTAAGGAATCAGAATGAGTATGCAATGAATTTCTATGGGTTAATTTGCTTGCAATCGAAATTGTGTTCTCAGTATTGCACTTGAAATTTTTGAAATTTTTTTTGTAACCTTAGGAAAAATTTTGGTTTATCTATTGATTGTTCGATAATTGGAGATCCCACATTGATCATCATGATTGAAATTGAACAAGTTTTAGAAATTTTTGAAATCATGCATATATAAAAATCGCTTTGAAACTTGATGATTTTGGAAAAAATTTAAACCTAAGTGTTTAGATCTTTGCTAGGCCTGAAATTGGATGCATATTATTGTTAAATTAGTTACTTGATCAAAGGACTCGAGTGGGTCAAGTCGGGCAAAATTTTATTTGGAAAAATTTGCCCACTCGACCACACCACTCGAGTGTCTGGGTAGAGTGACCCAAATTTTTGCTAAATTTTCGATTTTTTATTTTGTTACAGGAGCACCGGCACAACAAGGACAAGGGCAACAAGAAGCCACACCGCAGCACGAGCCGCTCGACCATCTGGGTCACGGCAAGACAAAGCCAAGGGAAAGAGAGTTCAAGAAGAGGAATCAATGAGAAGGAACAGTGAGGAAGATGGTTTTAAGAGTTCAGAGGAAATCCAGGCTGAAACCTCTAAGGAAGCTAAGCTAATCTCCATCCTGGAGAGGGTGAAGTTCCTTGGGACTAGGTATCCAGATCTCCCTACAATGCATGCTCTGGGAATTTGCAGAGAGGTGGGGAAGCTCTATGACTCTGCTGACCTAGTGGGACTCACCCACAGCCCTAGGGATGGTTTCAAGACTGAGACTTGCCATTTCTTGGCAACAGTAGATCTCCACCTCTATGAGACGAGAGGCATGGCTAGTACAGCGGAGATGGGGCATGTGAGCTTCAGAGTCAGAGGAATATACTATCAGCTGCCCCTGAGTGTGGTCGACATCCTGTTTGATTTCCGCAGAGGAACAGGGCAAGCTCAAGATTTTGATAAGAAAGAGCTGAATGAGTTGTGGTTAGCGCTTGGAGGAAGGGAGCACTATCAGTCTGCTAGAGCTAAGAGCAGTGAGATCAGGCACCTCGCAGTGAGATACCTCCACAGGACTCTCACAAACACGATGTTTGCGAAGAAGGCCACATGGCCAGTGAATGAGAGTGAGTTGAAGATGTTGGACAAGGCTCTTTGCGACTATCTCATCTACTCATCAGAGGAGAACTGGGCCAATGGGATAGAGATGCAAGGAGATAGAGCCTACACAGGGAACTCCATCGTTTTGGTGAGACACCACATGACCTACAGAGCTGCTGCTGTCAAGAATGACAAGATGCTGAACAAGGCAGAGCTCACTGTGGGAGGGATTGTTACCCCATTTTTAGAGGCTGCTGGAGTCGAGCTTAGATCAGAGCCCACACCAGACACTCTGATGGACTTGGATCACATGAAAGACATTCAGACTATTGGTGCAAAGGTTGGGGAGAAGTACATCTAAAACTTCTCACATCCCAGGAGCAGCAAAGCGAAGATTTTGCTACCTTATAGAGGTCTAGCCAAGCTCTATGCAGAAGATGGTGACTGCAGTATCTTCTTTGTACCACCAGTCAGAGATCTCTACTTCTCTGATGAGGGAGTTAGATTCCAAGAAGATGAGACGTTTCAAGACTTCATGGGGAGTGTGCAAGCTCCAGAGAGGTTTTATTTTGAGGAGACAGAGTGTAGAAGCCTCAAAGAGTCTAATCATAAGATCTCCACATTTCAGAAGTGGTGCAAGTGGCAGGATAAACAATTCAGCAAATTCAAGAGTGGAATGAATGCCACAATGAAAGGGCTCACCAGTCGCTTGGCTGCAGTTGAGAGGAAGTTGAGTGCTGGCTCATCTAGAAGGACTTCAGTTGAGCAGAAGGAGAGAAAGAGGCGCCCAGATCACCCTATAGAGGATCTAGAGCATTTGTTCCCAGACGAAGCCACTCGACCACCTAGGTCGAGTGAGCCACTCGAGGGCTATCAGGGTTCCGACCCAAGTGCACCAGTCGGTCTGTACCCATGCTATGATCAGGGCGCAGAGCTTCCACCTTACCCGGGGTACTATCAGAGCGAACCACTCGACCACGCTGGGTTGAGTGCACGATATATGCAAGAACCACTCGACTGCTGGGTCGAGTAGACCATTCAAGTCTCACCCTGCAGCTGACCCTCCCACCACAGTTCCAGCATACACTCAGGAGAGCATGGAGGCTAACACAGATGCCTTCTTACAAGAATGAGGTACCACGCCACTTCTTTATCATTGTTTATACCATTGCATATTTTCTTCCTTTTTGTTTTAGTCTCTCAAATCATCTCTTGAATTCATTTTACACAAAGGACTGTGTAATTTAAGTTTGGGGGAGGGTTTGAGAGACGTATTTGACATAGTTCCTTATTTTCTTATTCAAATTTGCATCATCTATGTGCATTGAAAAACCTTAAAAATTTGAAAATTTTCAGAGAACCATTTTACAAAAACAGAGTGTCATGTAGTTGCATTATCATTTTAGGATTGAGTTTTTAGAATTTCGCTTAGGATTGTACATATGCATAGGGGATGATGATGAGTCAAACCGTAAAAATCTTAAGAACCAAACATATAATTTCAATGCCACAATTATAAGTTGTCTAATGCATTCGCCTAAGCTTGAAAATTAAGGTTGCACCTTGCTTGAAATTTAGATTTAGCACTCTCACTTGGTTGAAGCTTACTGTGATTTGTCAAACTATCCTTATCAATTAGAACTTAATTTGAAAAATTTAATTATCATGATATGCTCTAAAACTTTAACTCATGGATACCTCAAAATACTTGGATTCTCTTTCACCTTTTACCACTCTTGCTAATCCAAGTAGCTGTCTCCACCATTGAGACAGTTTCACAAAAACCTAACCTAAAACTTCATTTCGGACCATACATTATTCTTGAGTGAAGTGAGGCCTATTTCCGGATTGAATTAGAGAGAAAGTGTTAGGTGTTGTCGACAGGAGTAGCCTCTCATGTAGTCACTGGTTCGCAATTTTTGAACCAGATTTAGGCTAGGAGTTTGAATAAGTTGATGTTTGAGTCTGGGAAAAGAAAAAAAAAGAGGAAAAGAGTTTGCTAAAAAATCATAAGCCTTTGGAGAGGATAGGTTCAAAAAAAAAACAAAATGAGTCTAGTAAAGGATTTGGAAGAAAAGGATAAAAGTTGGCTCAGTAAAAGAAACAGAACAAAAATCATATATTAGCCACTCGACCAGGCCACTCGAGTGAGTGGTCGAGTCATAGCTTAGTGAAAAATAAAAAAAATCCCAAATCCGCTAGAAGTAAAAAGTAAAGTATATTTTCCTTAGAAGAAAACAGAAAATCAGTCCTTAAGCCAAAAAAAAAAATGAAAAAGAAAAGCTTTTAAGCACAAGTGTAGAACTAGGATGAAGTTTCTGGGATTTTAGAGTTAGGAGAGTCATTTGGTTTTTCATGGGTAGATGATAGTCTGCTCCTGTATGCACCAATTGGCTCTACCTTTAGCATTCTCTTATAATTCAATCCATTTCATTGAGAGATCCTGATACATGCGCTTAAAACCAGAGGAAGAAGAGATCATTTTTATCTCTTAAAACTTGTCCCTCAACCAAATGAGTTACAGTTATAGCATATCATGATTCACCAGTTCCTGCTTAATCAATGTTAAAAGGATAGTTTGCTTTGAATGTTTGCTTGTGGCTGAGTCTTACTGTTGAATTTGATGTGATGAGTATGGCTAAAGCTTTTAAGTAGAACTTTTGTGAAATGCATTCTAGAACTAATAACTGTGACATTGACATTAGAGGTTTGTTTAGTTTGCTTAGGTTCTGAGTCCCCACTTGTCACACTACTCCTTTCATCTTATCCTTTCTATTTGCTTGAGAGCAAGTAAAGGGTAAGTTTGGGGGAGTTGATAACACCACTTTTATACATGTTTTTACCACCTTTTTATCATGCCTTTGAGTAGATTTCATCCATTGTTTATACCATTTCTTGCATTTACGCTCCATTTAGGATGTTTCACATTTCTGTATAGGCATTGCATGCATTTTGCATATTTGGGGTCTTATCAGATACATATGGAGCATATGGAGCACACTTGGATTTTGGCTCATGAAGTGAAGACGTGTAGCAAGCCTTGTGAAGTCGAGTGAAGATTGCAGAGAAGAGGGATGGCTCACTCGACCAGAGCGCTCGAGTGAAGCACTCTCAAAGCCGTTGCAGATGACAGGCTCACTCGACCAGAGCACTCGAGTAAAGCACTCTTAGACAGCACTCTCAGACAGGCTCACTCGACCAGACCACTCGAGTGAAGCACTCTCAGACGATCAGTCTCGACCTCAGCATCACCGCCTGCCCACTCGACCAGTCCACTCGAGTGAAGCACTCTCGGACTACCTCACTCGACTACCCCACTCGACTGCTAGGTCGAGTAGGCACTCTCTGATTTTTTTCCTTAAAACTCTAAAATGTAATAAGCGCTGGAGACTATTTATAAAAGCGCCTCATTAAACTTAATTAGGGAGAATCGAATAACGCCGGTCTGGCTTAGTAATTTTTAGGTTTTCTCTCATTTCTTCTTTGTCTTGTTCTTGGTGTGCTTAATAGTTTTCTCATTTTCCAGCAACCTTGTATCTTTGATTACTTTTGAATAAATCAGTATTTGTTTTTTATTTCTTCTCCACCCTTGCTCACTAGATCAAAGGCTATAACATATGAAAAACTCAAGCTTTTCTGGGTTTCGGACCCCAACCATGATCACCATGTGTGAATAGTAGATTTGGGATTTTTGGGGATGGATTAGGTTAGCTTTTCTCTGTTTTGTTATTGCTTAGATAGTTTGATCATCACTCAGTTTTGACTCTCTCTTGGGTGAGTGATTTTAATGCTTGTTTTCCCCTGATCAAGGAAAACATGATCTTAGATGGTCTCACTAGCACGAACCATGCCTTGAGCCATTGGAAAGACTTTTTCCGGGGTTTAGAGTACAATAGCGTGAGGGTGGATGCATCAGACATTGATTTATGTCAGGACTCCACCTATTCAGTTGTTATAAACTCTTTTCGACTTTAATAGGCTGATTCTTCATGCTTGATCCGACTCCTCACACTATGCTGACTGGGTTGGATCTTGGGGCTCTCTACCACGAACCATGGATTGAGCTGGTTATGAAGTCTGTTGTCTAGAGTAGTCCTGTGATGAGATTGCTAGTTGATAGCTGCAATGGAACAGAGTGTTTGCGATCTTGTGATTTCCATCCCTAGAATCCCTGTTTTTCCCATAGTTTCATAGCTTGCTTAGTATTGGTTCACTGTAGTTTTCCTTTATTTTTACTGTAGCACTCGACCTCACCACTCGATCAGTGTGGTCGAGTACTTTTAGTACTGTGACTTTTCCTGCTTAGTTTCATGATGTGCTAAAGTGTAACAGATTTTAGTACCTCTAATATCAATCAAGGTTTTTAGTAGATTTCTTATTTAAACTGATAGTACCACATCCTTTTGATAATCACTTGAATAGTTTACTTTATTTATTAATTGATTGTTGTAGATCAATATTGATTGGTTCGACATTGTTACTTCACTCATTATCCACTTATCACTATACTATAATTGATAAACTTTGTATTTTGTCTCTCTAGGTTTAAGTTAATTGCATTGCTGTACTTCTTTGGTTGGGCAAAATCACTGTTTCAATTCTCTGAGAGCTCTTCAGCGTGGGGAGTTACCTGTGGTGGGATTCCGAGAAGGTTTGCTAGCGCATAACCGGCGAAGCTCTGAGGAGATAGAATTTTCGAACAGATCCGACGAAGCTCTGAAAGCACAAGAACTTGACAATTTAAGAAGATATACTTCAGGCTCATTGGCGAGTAAGAGAGGGGTGATAATGGTGATGAGTAACGCTTCACTACGGTGAAGGAGATTTCATAGGCGGTGGTTTACACAGAAAGATCTGGAACGCTTCTTTGGGTCTGTTCTACAAACAGGGGTCAAGGGAGAAGTGAGAGGCGGTGGTCGGCGGAAAATCTTGGAATATCGCCAGAAAAACTCAGAGCAAACTCCGAAAGTCTCATCAAAGCCAATGGTCTTGTGGGCGAAGGGTGAGAATGTGGATAGATCAGAGGAATCCAAAGGGTGGACGGTGGTTTTGATGAATCCGGCAGATATGGCGACTCCGGAGGCTCTGGTGGGATCAACTGTGTCGGAAAGACTTGAGCACAGGGGATCACCTCGTGCTTGCCTTCCAATCCCCAGATCTGTATTCTTAACCACAATTGGTTATCGAGCAACAACTTCGAAGCACACCAGAACGGTGGAACTGTCAAGGAGAGTGGCGAGTGGTGGAGGAGGAAGAGACTCTTTGATTTGAAACCAACCATAGACTGGGCCATCGACCTGAATAACCAAACCAGAGAACAATAAGATGAGAATTAAAGGAGCAGGAGAAACTGCAGCAACAATGGGCAGGACGCCGGCAAGCCAAAGCTCCACCCACGTTGGAGGAGAACGGTGGGTGGCGATGAGTCTCGATAACGACGACAGAGAGAAATCAAAATTAGAAAGTTAGAAAGAGAAGCGTTGTAAACACCTAATTTTATATATTATATTTTTAGTTGTCTTAAGTTATAAATCTTCTTATATAAATTTAGGTTACATTCACCGGATATCAAAATTCTAATTTACAGATATTGTCACGTGTTAAATTATAAAAAATATATTAAAAAAACTTTAATCGGAAAATATATCAAATCATCAAGTAAAATTTATAAATCCCAACAAAAAAAACGAAAAAAATAAAGTTTCTTTTTAAAAGTAAAAAAGAAAATCGCAAAAATATTAAATTATCTAATCAATAACTAAATTTTAAAATACATTTAAAAAAAAGTGCTGTTTAAAAAAACAAGGAAACAAAGAAATCATAAATTATTAATTTAACTAATCAATAATTAAAATTAAGAAATATATTTAAACCAAATACCAAAACAGAAATTTGTTAATTTATCTAATCAATAACTAAAATTAACAATATATTAAAAAAAATACAAAAACAAAATATCAAATTCATAAATACATTTATTAAAAGTATACATACATAAAGATATAATTTTAAAAGGAAAAAAGAAACCAAGTTTTTGTTAATTTATTTAATCAATAACTAAAATTAAGAAATAATTTTAAAACATATCCAAAATAACTAAAATTAACAATATATTAAAAAAAATACAAAAAAAAAATAGAACAAATACAGATTTTGCCAAATATCAAATTCATAAATACATTTATTAAAAATATACATACAGAAATATATAATTTTAAAAGGAAAAAAGAAAAAAATTATTTGTTAATTTCTCTAATCAATAACTAAAATTAAGAAATAAATTTAAAACAAATCCAAAAATGAAATAGAACAAATAATTTTTAAAACAAAAAAAGGAATCCAAGAATTTATTAATTTATCTAATTAATTATTAAATTGAGAAATAATTTCAAACAAATCTAAGCCACAAATAAAACTAACTAAAATATAGAAATAATTTTAAATTGAAAAAAAGAAACCAATAATTTTTTAATTTATCTAATCAATAACTAAAATCAAGATATATTTTTACAAAAAATAAAAAATAGAAAATAAAACCTAAATCATATCTTAAGGGGGAAAAGTTAAACAAGAATATGTTAATTTATCTAATCAATATTGAAAATTAAGAACTAAATTAAAAAGAAAAAAAGTAAACAAAAAAATGTTAATTTATCACGTTTTAGATAAATTTTAGGAGATGCTCTAATATGCTGAATGTTTGGAGTATAAATGATATTTAAGACCGACTGTTAAACAGTTTTATCGGTTTCTCAATAATATTTACATATAATTGACATAAGATAAGAATTTCATTAGAAAAAGCATGATATTCTTGGTTTATTAAAAGAACAAAAACTCTCTTGGACATGAAAATTGAAGGAAATATTTTCTCCATAGAGGAGAAAAAGTGTGTAAATGATTTCTCCCAATGGAAAAAAGCAAAAGTTTTAAATGATTTTAAGAATATATTTTAAACAAATACCAAAACAAATTTTTTTAATCTAAATTAGTTTATTTGCAATGTTAGTTTTCTAGGTTTCATAGTTTTGTACTAAATTACTAATGTTGTTATTATCTATTTTTTATTTATTTTATAATATTAATTATATATGGATATTTGTATGATATAATGTCTATTATTTTAATATAAAAGTTTTGACTTCTTTTAATTTATATGGAGTATACATGAGGTTAGAGTAAGATTATAATATGATTAAAAATTGAGTTAAATTGTATAGAAAAATCAAGTGTGTTTGAAGAAAAACTGATTTAAGAAAGAGAAAATAACCTAAACCTTTCATATATTTGGGTTAATTTTAATTATTTTAGTTATTTGATATAAAAATAATTGATATTTTTGGGTTTATAATTATTGGGTGTGTTATATCAAGTCTAAATATCATTAATACTTTTGGATATATAATTGTATTTCAAATATTTTGGGCATCTATTCGGTTCTCGGTTCGGTTCTATTCATGTTTGGTCTTTTGGATTGAGAAGTTTAGGATCCATTTCATTTTTTTGGATTAGTAATTCATTTCGGATTGGATTTGGTTTAGTTTTTTGGGTTTCTAATATTGTGTTCACGCTATTTAACATAGTAGTAAAAAAAAAAATAACAAGTGGGAACAAAGAGCTTATAGACATTATATAGATTTTAAATATTTTTCTAAGAAAATGTTGATATAGAAAGTTAACTAATTTATTCACGTAAAAAACTAAAATTTTGTAAATAACTATTTTCTCTAATAAAGCATGGTTTCTATTTCTTTTCCTAAAATAGTTTAAAATATCTTATTAATAACAAATATTTAGTTGAATAAAAATAATTTATTTAAATTTAAAACTCATTCATCAGGCGAGTCCTAATCTAGTCATGTGGACCCATGCTCAAGCCTCTTTCACAAATTTTTTTTTTTTTGTTCTTTTTCTTTTAAAGGTATTTTTGAAGTATGGCTTGGATCCTCATCCTCACCAAATACATATGTTATCATTAGCCAGAAACATGCATGTGTTGACCAATCATAATGGATCAACCGTAATAGCTTGGCCATATGATCGGACTACAACATCCAGCCATCCAAAGCACCTTATGAAGCCCCAGTGTTGTTCCAGAAGAAGCGGGAGCCTACGTCCGAAAGTGAAGGTCCAACGACAATCACCGAACGCCCCTACGAAAAGTTTTTGATTGATGAGTTCTCACCTTCTCTCATGGAGTAGGTAGATGAGAGATCTAACCACTATTCTTGTCTTTGGACTTGCTGGATCTATCTTTTTTTATTTGTTTTATTTCTCTTTGTTTTTCTTTCTTTTCTTGTTATTGACATGTACTCTAAATTCTTTATATAATAAAGCACATGTCATCAATATCACCAGACCAATTAAATAGTGTCACATAGATTTATTTTAAAATTTTTTGCCACATAGATATCTTTTATTAAGCATAAATTAAAAAATGAAACAAAATTTCTTTATAATTTCCATCATTCCTTTTTTCTTATCTCACCATTCTCCCATATTTTTTTATTTTTAACTTCCCTCTCTTCTACTTATATAGAAATCAAATCATTTTATTAGTTTCAATCTTAACATATTTCTTTTTTTCATTCAAATCAGATTATGAAAACATCATCACTCTTCTTTCTCATTCAAGATCAATTCTGCTTGAAGATAAACATGAAAAGAAACAAGATTGCTAATATTGATGATAGAGCACGAGAACAAGACTAATTCCATTTTAAAATTCATCATGAGAGCTATTTTTAAGGTACATTTATGTGAGTTTTGTTTTCATGTTGAAACTGTAATATATTTAAAAATATTCCAGTTCATTTATGTTCTCCTTCAGATTCTTAAATGTTAAACTTTAATCTATTGATTGAATCTTTAATCTAATTAACCAATAATTGGTTTGTTACTTTTTATCATAGAACAAATACATTAACCAATAACTACACTAAAATAAAATAAAATATTTATCAAATGATTTCCCCGTACGATAGTAGGGGCTTAATACTAGTATTCTAATAATACTCCCTCCATTTTGAATTAAATGTTGTTTTAGACTTAATTTTTTGTTTAGGATTAAGTATCGTTTTAAATTTTCAAGATAAATATTTAGTAAAAATTCTAGTTATATCTCTATTGTTTTAATGCATTGACCAATAAGAAAATTTATAAAATATATTAATAGAAAATTAACTGGTTTTTAATTTACATAAAATTATTCAAAACGACACTTAATTCTAAATAGAGAGAGTATAAAACTATGTAAAACTAAATATATAATGTTGACAAAAAAAAAGGTACTCCTTATAATATGTGACAACAAAAAGTATACTCTCTATACTCCCTATATTTCTACACATATTAAAAAAAACATAAAAACATTGAATACATATGCATCGGTTTTTGTGATTAATTATTTTCTATAACCCTAAGCCAATAGTATTTAACTATTTTTCTTAAATTTACAATTAAACATCAATAACTAATAAAGCATCTATAAAAACCCTTCAAATTTGCTTTTTTTAAACAAATTTTTCTATAAATAGAATTAATAAGGAACAGCCCTGACTATATGATATCTTGTTTTTTTAGCACTTTGAAGCATTGTTTCAAGCATTGGTTTCATGCATTTTGCATCGCATACTAGTGTTTAGATGCAAATTTTGCATCATCTGCATATGCATCATATCCTTAGGTATTTGGAATCAAATGAGCAAGAAGAGTGATCATTTGGATGCAAATAAGAGAAATGCTGTTTTAGAACTTTTCCAAAGTGTCTCAAAGTTTAACACATATGAAGGTATTCCGTTGCAATTAAGCTCCTGAGATCTTAATAAAACTTATAGAAAATCGCATTAGCTTTATACTGAAGGTGATTTAAAGCTAATCCGAGCTGTTCCAGAGATATGAATGATTTAGTGATTGCGACCACCTGTAGCGACCATGTCACGTCGCGAGGAGATTGAAAATTCGTCCAGGGAAATGTATCGACCAGCTTTTTTGAGTTGGCCTGGTCATGAAATCAGCTTCGGATCCTTAGATTTTATGTTGAATTTTCTATTTTAGTTGATTTTTCTCCTTCCTTAATTTCCTTTTGACTATAAATACCCCCCTCCCCCTAGATTAGTGGAATTTAGGCTTGTAACCCTTAGATTCCATGCTTATTAGGTGATTATAATGCTAGATTAGGCAAGATATTATTAGTCTAGATGTTTTGAATTTTCATGTCCACAATGTGTTTGTTAAAATGCTAGTTTCAAATATTTCAAAAGCTATTCATTCCTTGCCTATGAGAATAATTGATAAGGATGCTTAGTGGTTTGTTTAGCTTGTGCCTAATGCTCAATGATCATTTTGGTAGCCTATGAAAATAATTAATTATTAAATGATCATTGAAGAGACTAATACCATGAAAGTGGATTACTTGACCTTAGTTCTCTAATGCCAATGGTTTATCTCTAAGAGGGAGAGTCAAACTCGATAGTTAGAAGTCAATCACCCATTTCATCTATCATTCCCGGAGTTAACTTTTCTTTTGTTTGATTTCAAAATCTTATTTCCCGCTTTCTTTTAGTTTCTTTTAGTTTACAAAAAACAAATTCTCTTTTGCTTTAGATTAAGTTAGAATCTTTGTAATCTTAGGGGGGTGTATTGGAATGAGTATTTATAATGATTTGAGTTTAAATGACAAATCATGTGTTATTGAAACATGAATTTTAAAATATCTCTTAAAATCCAGTGTTGTTGAATTAATGATTTTAAATTATATACTCAAATCCACTGTTACTGAAAACATGAATAGGATTTGATTTAAAAGTTTCAGGTGTAATTTGAGGGGATTTCTTAGTTAAAAATACAAATATCCAAATCCCATGGTTTTATGTAAGATTTCAGAAAATTTAATAACAAAATTTCTAATTCACCAAAATTTCACCAAATCATCTCAAATTTCATTAAAACTCAAATCTCTCTAAATATTCAGTTCAATACACCCCTTAGTGTGTTAAATATATTGTCTCTTGTGGATAACCTTAGGGGATGTATTGGAATGAATATTTGATGTGATTTGAGTTTTAATGAAATTTGAGATGATTAGGTTGAATTTTGGTAAATAACAAATTGTATTATTATTTTTTTTGAAATCTCACCTAAAACCATGAGATTTAGATATTTGTAGTTTTAACTAAGATTTCCCATGAAATTTCACCTGAAACTTTCAAATTCAAATCCCAAAATGTTTTCAATAACAGGAGATTTAATTTTACATTTTTAAATCACTAATCCAATAACACTGGATTTGAAAAGATATTTTGAAATTCATGTTTTAATAACACATGTTTTATCCTTTTAACTCAAATATCTGCAAATGTCAAGTTGAACACACCTCCTTAGACTCTAAAAAGTCTTATATCACTTTAGGAAGCCCACAAGCCCATAAATTTAAATGGGCAATTAGTTAATTATATGTTTAATTTTATTTTTTAATAACTGATGAAAGTCACTACCTCTAAGTTTCTTAAAGACGACTTTATCACTATGCTACAAAGACCTTCTGATAAAATGATGGCCAAACAAATAGATAATCTTGCGACAGCTGCAAGCCTATGCTTGGCCCGCTTGGCCTCAGGTCGATTATGTGGATATATGTTAGATGACTAGGGGAAGTATGTGATCGAGGGCTTTGAGTACTTTACCGTTGACGGCTTAGTCTCGAACTTCCTGTGAAAGGTTTCTGGTGCTTTGGATCTAGGTAATTTCGAAATCTACTATTTGATTTTCCCCTTGTCTTAAGCAATGGAAATGGGAAGAACATCAAGATCATCATCACTTCTTCTAACTCCAGTTGCCTCTACGTTTCTGTTGAGTGGATGAACTGAAATTTTTATCTTAATTATGCTTCCACGTGTTTACTTTCTTTCGCCATGGCCCATGGAACCATTGTTAAGTTCTATAATCTTTTGATTGTAAACCTCAACCATTTTCATTTTAATGAAATATTAACATTTTGGCAAAAAAAAAAAACTGTATTTTTGTTCTCCTCTTCTTCCTTATTTCTCCTTCTCATCTTCTTCCATCTTAAAATTTTATAGAGACTAGATAATTTATATTCAAGTGTGGAAGCGATTTAAATGATAAATAAATAATGAGACGACACAAAATTTAACGAAGTATCGGTTGGTTCTCTTTCAAACCAACCACTAGTCCTCGGCTGTAACAAGAGTTTATTAGATCACTTTAAGAAAACAATACAAGATAGACTTAGAGCTACACCAAGATCTAATTCATCTATCTAAACAAACATGATCTAAGAGATAACATGTAAATTCAGTTTACTCCCCCTTAATCATGGCTGTTTTCTTCTTGCAGAAGTTTTTGCTTTGTGTTCTCCACACCAGCAGCAATCTCTTCTCAAGACGAATCTCTCTCAAACTCCACAGAAACACAAGTTTCACACAAGCATATATAAACTCTATTTTCTGGTTTCTCTGTTTTTGATAGTAGTCTTGTGTACAGAAGAATGAAGACCTCTTCTGCTTTTATAGAAAAACCAAGTAACGATCCTTTTAGCATGCAGCGTATCTACAATTAATCCTCAGCATATTTGCAATTAAACCTGCATCATATCTTCCCCTTTCTCAAGCAACTTGACAAATAAATCATTAGAAAATAATATGATAAGGAAAGTATAAGAACCACTTAATCAAGACTTTCTATTATACTCAATATTACAATCATCAATTAAAAAGAAATCATAACTATCTCAGCTTACGATTTTAAAATCTTAGAATTCAATATCGTACAATCTCCCCCTTTTTGACATATCAACATAGAACATAAGATCATCATATCCTATTAAGCAATGTACCACGTGATCTCCCCCTATATGATCTATTTGATAGTCAAAACTAATATATAAAAAGATAGAAATAACTCCCTTGAAAGGCACATGACCCATCTCCTAACTTTGCTATCCTCTGTTTTTCATGGGTCTGTTTTAACAGTTCCTGCACCAACATAATACTCTTTCTCGGGGGTAAACCAATATAATACATAAATTTAATAAAATTTAAATTAAACACAAAAATAAACAATCACGCTAAGAATAATATATCATGTTTCTAGAGGAATATAATCAGCATACAAATCACTTTTTCTTACACATATCAATCTAAAATTTTGAGGTTTAAAGGATAAGGATTGAAGATACCTGTAGCAACGAGGTCTAATGTGACCTATCTCACCGCAATGGTGACATATAGGACGAAATTTATGATTAACTTGCTTACTTTGGGGTTGTCTTGGCATGTTCTCCACATTACCACCTGAAATAAAAACAGTTTTAGAGCTTGATTCATTACCTTTGTAGCCAAGACCTTGGGGCTGATGTCCCACTCTTCCAACAGTTAAAATGTGATCAAGCTTGCAGTTCCAGTATTCAACATCTTTACTCTTTTTCTGATTTCTTCAAGATCACGTTGTGTTGCAAGTAGTTCTTCGTCTTTCTTTTGAAGTTGCACTTTCAAGTTTTTAATCTGTAAGTTGAGCTCTTTCTTCTCCTTGATTAAACCAACATTTTGACTGCCAGTGGTGACGAAATTCTGCAGCAGCTCTTCATAAGTGGGCATATCCTCATCATCTGAAGCGTCTTCATTCGTTTCTGTTTCGTCGGGCTCTGTTTTGACAGACTCAGTTCCGACAGACTCTTCTATTTTAGCAACAAAGAAAATCACGTTGTGGTGTGAGACATCTTCTTCATCACTCTCTGTTTCTAACTCACTCAGAGTCGTTTTGAAAGACTTCTCTTTACCCTTCTGAAGATTTGCACAGTCAGCTTTAAGATGTCCATATCCTTGACACTCAAAGCATTTCATGCCCCTTTTATCTTTGCCACGATTCTCCTTTTTGTCAAATCTGTTACTGGAATTTGGAGAATGCATGTCTTTCCTCAACAAATCCAGTTGCTTCATATATCTTTCAATCTTCTTCGTGAGCATCATTGCAGACTCGTTATCATCACCACTTTTTTTTCGATGGAGACAAACACAAGATTCCTTGTTCTTTCGGCGAGACTTCTGTTCTGATCTTGCATCGCCATTTCTATTTCATACGCCTGAAGAGATCCAATAAGTTCCTCAAGCTTCATCTTTGAAACATCATTAGACTCCATCATTGCAGTTTTCTTTGGAGCAAACTTGTCCGGCAGAGACGTCAAGACTTTCATGACAACGTCAAACTCCATATATGTTTTTCTAAGAGCATGAGCTTCATTTGAAATGTCTCTTAATTCTTTGTAGAACTCAGCAATAGAACTGTCAGGCTGCATTAACAAACTATCAAATCTAGATTTAAGCATAATCAACTTTGTTTGCTTAACCTTAGATGTGCCCTCATAGGTGGTTTCCAGCGCCTCCCAAACTTCTTTTGCTGTTTTGTAAGAAGAGATCATCTGAAACTGGCCAACATCAATGGCGTTGTAAATGGCGTTCAAGGATTTAGCATTGCTGGTGTCTTTCTTGAGTTCTTCTGGCGTCCAAAGAGATCACTCTTTTGGAGATATGTTCCCTTGAGCATCAGCAATCACCGGATCTTTGTATCCAATTAAGACGGAGTTCCACACATTGCCATCAACGGAGCTGATGAATGACTGCATTCTGATCTTCCAATAACTGTAGTTTGAAACATCTAGGAAGGGAGGACGTGTCATAGAGCTTCCTTCTCGTGGAGGCTCCATCTAGTCTCTCAAACAAGATCGAATCACTGCAAAAGTTTAAGAACTTGATTAATGACCCTGCTCTGATACCAAATGAAATTTTATAGAGACTAGATAATTTATATTCAAGTGCGGAAGCGATTTAAATGATAAATAAATAATGAGACGACACAAGATTTAACGAAGTATCGGTTGGTTCTCTTTCAAACCAACCACTAGTCCTCGGCTGTAACAAGAGTTTATTAGATCACTTTAAGAAAACAATAGAAGATCGACTTAGAGCTACACCAGTATCTAATTCATCTATCTAAACAAACATGATCTAAGAGATAAAATGTAAATTCAGTTTACTCCCCCTTAATCATGGTTGTCTTCTTCTTGCAGAAGTCTTTGTTTTGTGTTCCCCACACCAGCAGCAATCTCTTCTCAAGGCGAATCTCTCTAAACTCCACAGCAACACAAGTTTCACACAAGCATATATAAACTCTGTTTTCTGGTTTCTCTATTTTTGACAGTAATCTTGTGTACAGACAGAAGAATGAAGACTTCTTCTGCTTTTATAGAAAAACCAAGTAACAATCCTTTTAGCATGCAGCGTATCTACAATTAATCCTCAGCATATTTGCAATTAAACCTGCATCATATCTTCCCCTTTCTCAAGCAACTTGACAAAAGCAGACTGTCTTCATGCTCAATCAGTAGCAGAGAAGTCGTATGTTCTGCTAACGGAGGAAGGAATTCCAAGATTCAAATAAATCATTAGAAAATAATATGATAAGAAAAGTATAATAACCACTTAATCAAGACTTTCTATTATACCCAATATTACAATCATCAATTAAAAAGAAATCATAACTATCTCAGCTTACGATTTTAAAACCTTAGAATTCAATATTCTACACATCTTTTCTCTGCCCATATCGTCTCCTTATCTTCTCTTTAGTTCTTCTTTCTTTTTCTTTTCAACTCCTATGGGTCTCTCTCCCTCTCTATTCTTTCCCCTTTCTCCATTATCTTTCATCTCATCTCATCTTCTTCTTTCTTTTTGTATTCTTCGTTGGGTGTCCATATTTTCCCATAGTGACGTAATGCTTAGCACAACCAGCAGCAATACAGTCACACCAACAACGGCAATGATAGGTGGTGGCTGTGGCCAAGGGCGGATCAAGCCAAAATTATCAATGGGTGCAAAAGCTTAGTGAGAGGTTCCATGGTGTTGTATAGAGAGAGTCAGCCATCATGGTCTCCAGTGTTGCGGGAAAAGCATGCCCATCATGAAGATGTCGGACATGCAGAACCGTTCGTCGGACATAGTTTGCGTCGTAGAATTGTTGTTTGAGGAAGTTGTTCTTCGAAATTGCATATGTTCTAGGTAATTGAATATCATCATAATGATGTGACAGACGACCCAACAAAAAAAAAGTTTAAGGTGTTAAGTGGAATTTTGTAGTTTAAAATACAAATTTATAGATCTCAAGGTTTTAAATGAGATTATGTAAAATTTTAATAACAAATCATAACAACTTCTCTAATTTACCTAAATTCATCAAAATCATATAAAAACGCTACTAATTTTTTTAAAAAAATCTAAAATAGTACAATACACCACTTTATAATATATTTTTTTTGTAGTTTAGCTATGATTGAATAACCTAGGAATTATTATCTTGAAAATAATAATTTTAAATGCGTAATTGAATACATCCCTTTAGAATAATATGCATACGATAACAAAATATTTTTTTAAAGTTAAATTTTCGTAAACATGTAAACCGAACATCATGTTCAGTGTTCAGTGTCAATGTGTGCGGTTAAAGTACGGAAGTCTCCAATAGAGAATTTGAAAACAAAGGATGTTTGTCACTAAATTTGTCCATCTAGATTTGTTTTTGGAAGGCTTGATGATATAGGTTTTTATAATATTAAAAACTCTATTATACCCTCATAGCTAAAGATTTAGAAAATATGAAACAGTTTTAAAATAAAATAAATAATTACCCAGTTTTGATAAAGAAATGAAGTTTCTATTATGTGATTTATTAGTTTTCTAATAAAATCCATTAAAAAAAAAAAGAAATCATGAAGAATAATATATCCTATTCTACAAAACCTTTTTTATATTTCGATTGGATAAATATTATTTACTAAATAAATAAATATATATATATATATATATATATATATATATATATATCGATTAGATTAGGACCCGTCGGATATGCGGGTTTGTAAAATATGAATTAAATTAAATTAAGTATATGATGTTAGTGGTATATTCTAAATATTTTAATTAAAATTATATACCCAAAAGTAGTAATGATAGTTTGATTTAATATAACACAGTTATCCAACAATTATAAACCTAAAAAATCAAAATATCTGAAAGTTCTTAGTTAAATTTAGGATATTTTGACCAAATCTAACCAATTTTTTTTTATTTGTATTTGTTCTAATATTTCTTGTATCCAAACTTGATTCGAATTCAGATAGAATCAAACTCAACAAACCAAAAATTGTACTATCTGAATGAATCACATGCCTCTAAATCCAAAAAGCCAAAACATATGAATCAAACCCGAACGTCTAGTGTAAGATTTGGGAAAATGAATCTTGTAACCGGTGGCTATGCTTTCACATATAGGCGATATATTCTTCTAGCAAGATCTTTGTTTTTTCAGCTGAAGTTCTCTGATTCAAATCTTTTCTTTTTTGCACTTTCAAGATTTCTAATCTTTTGGAGTTTTAAAAAAACATTCTCTATCTCAGTCTTTCCGTCACCATCTCTCAAATTTATTAATATCTTGAGATCACATACTTTTTTTCTTTTCTAGTCATAGGATTCTCATCCACCATCATCTTCAAGTGTCAGCAAAAATTTGAACACCTTGCCCCTCTTCTCGATCCAAATTAGTAGATGTAAAACATGAACTAACACTAAAATTAGATTCTATGATTTTAATTTATGGTTTTATTGACACTTGTCATGATTAGGCGAGTTACTAACTTTGAATCATTATCTTTTATATAATAAGATGACCAAACGACACATGTCATCATCCTATTATTTATATGTTTTTCCTTTTTTGCTGGCCTGATATTTCTATTTTAATAAATATCTATTGATTATTGATTTCTTTTTTTATTAAAAATTAAAGGAACTTTTATTTTTTTTATAAAATTATATTGATTATTTTCTTGTATGATTGTATTCCTTTTAAAATTTTATTTTCTGATAACTAGTGGTTTTATTTAATTAAACATGTGTTGAAATCAGATTGTTTTAATTCATATGTGTCACAATCAGACGAATAACTTTGAATCATTTGTTTTTATATAATAAGATGCTTGGAAATTAGAATTCTGTTTCTTTTTAAAAAAAATTCCTTTCATTTTTTTATATAATAATTTATGGTTTTATTTTTATTTTTTTTCTTTACATTTTCAGATTATGAACTAATTTTAAAATTTTATTTTTTCAAATGGAAATTTGCCAAAATATAATTTTAATTTAATTAAAGACGCTTTTTTATTTAATAACTATAAAGATGAAAAATTAGAATTCTTCTTTTCCTTTTAGGATGGTATTCTTTTGTTGTATTTCTTTTTTTCCTGATTTGGTTTTATTTAATTAAGCACATGTCAAAATCTGATTGTTTTAGTTGACACATGTCACGATCTAGTGAATTTCTAACTTTGAATCATTCATATTTATATAATAAATTATTTTATTTTTAATTATAAGAAATAAAAATATATATATCGGATATATATTTCGATGAATTTCACAAAAATACTCAAAAAATATTTTATTTCCATACTTTTTATTCAATTTCCATCTTTAAATATATTTCCAAAAATTCAGAATAATTATTATAATCTAACTAGAATACATATTCTAAATGTTTTAGAACATGAACAACTGTTAGAATACATATTCTGCATTTTTAGAAGTTGAAATCTAAAATTTTAGAATATGTACTGTAAACTTTTTAGAGCATGTATAAGTTATAAAATACATAATCTAAATTTCGTACAACATGTACAACTGTTAGCATACATAATCTGAATATTAGAAAACGTATTCTAAATTTGTTAGAATGACTTTCATAAAGCTAAAAACCTACTTTAAACTGTCTAAAATCAAAAAGTTTATTTTTTAAATCTTCTTCATAGTTGTATATTTACATATTTATCTAGATTTTTTTTTAAATGGTTATTAATCTATTACCAAAGATAGTTTAGAAAATTTGATAATTTTAAAAAAAAGGTTTAGATGGACAAAAATATAATTAGAGCTCCTTTATTTTCAAATTCCCCATTATTATATGTACCTTTTTGAAATCATTTTGAATTGCTGTCAATAAAAAAGAAGAGAAAAGCTAAATAACTTTAACCATAAATACATTATTTCCATGAATTCATGCAAATAAAAATGAATATTATAGAAGTGTTTGAATCATGCATTGTACATAAAAATGTCAGATATCTTTCTATTTTTTATGTTAAAGGATATTATGTCAGATATTTTTGACCCAAACTAAAATGTTAGTAGCAAAAATGGAAGATTCATTAACTGTTAAAACAATTAAAAGATCAAGAAAATTTTGAGAATGTACTTTTAGTCAGATCTTTGATCCAAACTAAAAATGTTATTAGCAAAAGTGGAAGATCCATTTACTGTAAAAGTAACAACAAAATCAAGACAATTTTGAGAATGTACTTGACAAATTATCCCTATATAAATAGAACTACCTCTTCCCAAGAACTATAAGTCTATAACAATATAATTTATAAAACATCTCTATTTCTTCAATATAAATATTAATAAAAATGATGAGCATCACAAAAACTTTCTTGACTTTTGTTCTTGTAGTAATATTGGCAATTTCATCGTCCAAAAATGAAGTTTTGGCCTTCGGAGGTATGTTGTTTCTTACAAATATATATTTTATTTTTTTATTATTAATAGTTGGAAAACATTTTTCGAAAAAAAATTTTAAAAGAATTTTGTGTTAGTTTCATTTAATTTAATCTTTTTCTTTTATGAAAGTTTAATTTATTTAAAATTTATATTCACTAGATAAATATCCGGGCAACGCTCGGGTTTCTTTATTTTGTTTTGTTTTAATAACATATTAGTCTATTAGATATCATGTGATCTTTTTTTAATGTAGCAAAATAAAACTATTAGAAAAATATTTAATAGTTTATCCTGCAAAAATATTAGAAAAATAGGTAAAGATTTACATTTCATAAGATAAGCTCTTATTTTTATCCAAAATTTAAATATTATGTGTACAAATATATTTAAATTTTATAAGATAGTTTAAAAACATTCAAGAAATAAGAAACAAATCGTAGAGATGTTTTATGGATAAAACTCATATTTTACTTTGTATTAGTGACATGAAAGTGAAACACGGTAGAAAAGTTTTGGACCACAATAAATTTTACAGCCACATTTGTATTCACTTTTCACATAAAAGTGTAGCTCTTCCCAAATAATCTTCTTCTCTTCTCCTTCTTCTTCTTTTTCTTCTTCTTCACCCATTGTTGTATCAACAATCTATGTTACTCATGCTTCTTTATTCGTTTCTAACATATAAAAACATTTTGTGTCATCTTTTTTTAATTAGCTTTCACTTATTGAGAAATATTCATTAACAAATTCTAAAAGTTTCATTCATGAAGAAAATTCTTAAAGTTGATAATCATGGATGTACATTATTGAATAAACACTAAATTTTCAAAATATTTTGGGGATATCATAATCAAAGACCCCTTCCCCTAATCCGAAAATCCTAATTCTCAAATTCTGCCTGAGAATTCCACAACCTTCTTTTAAAAAACTCAGATTGAACAAAATCCAAGTTCTGGACTCTTAATCCAATAAAAATAAATTAGCATAAGAAAACCTAAATTCAATGATAATCAACGACATGAGATTCGATTACGTCAGTTAAAAACTCAAGCTATCAACATATGTATTTTTATTCATGGTAATAAATAAATATTATATGGTATGTATAATTAAAATGATTTGATTTGTTTAAATTTTTTTCATTAACTTATTCATGGTAAAAAAAATATATTATAGAATATGTATAATTAAAAATGATATAATTAGGTTATAAATTTTGTTTATTAATTTATTCATAGTAAAAATAAAAATTATGAGTATTATCTTATAAGTATAATGAAAATGATTTGATTGGTTTTTACACAACTTTTTCATTAATTAATGTGGCATCAAAAATCTGATGTGTTTACTTATGTGTACAAATGAAATAATTTGAGTGGAAACTCTAGTTTTTTCATTTATTGGCATGTCAAGACACAATTAATGAAAAAGCGGATGTGGCATCTCATGAGAGACACACTGCTTTATTATAGTGTTGTTTAAATTTTTATGACTATTCATATCATGCAACATATTTTCTTTTGTTGAATTGTTTTTCGTAAATATTAAACAAAAATTGTTTAGTCTCTATTCTACTAGCCAAAAAAGCTTATAAAATGAAATGAAAAATTAGATAAAATTGGTAATAGTCATGTACATTCATGTGTGTAATGGACTTGGATAGGTGTTTAAATATATATATGATTTTAAGAACTTGGATAACAAATTTGTATCTTAACATTGGTATGTGCAATCGACAGAATCATAATATTGATATGTGGATTGTTTATGTGCAGACCCAGGGAACTGCATTGGTATTCCATGTGTGCGACCTAAGGTCGGAGCTTATGAATGCCAAATGGAATGTAAAAAACAAAATTTCAGAGGTGGGGCATGTTTTATTGTTTCATATAAAAATGTTCAATGTTGTTGCAATCCGTGATTAAAGTTGGCAATTTGTACATCGATTTATGTTTCGATACTTTGAGAAGATGAATTTCCTAGTGTTGTTCTTCAACTTTCTTGAGAAACGAATCAAATGAATAAAAACTATTTACTATACAACCGATTTATCAATAGTAACTTGTGAGCCACAGTTCAATTTCTATTAAATTAATATCTATTGTATCATTTGATGGCCAGTTAATGTCTAGTTGCTTACGTGCAAGGCGATCAAGCCCGATACAGTCTTATTTGGTTACGTACGTTCGGACGTTAAATTTGACGTACAATCACACCGGGTGAATGGTTTGGCCGCTAGCTATCATATTTAAAGTGATGGTATTGGTTAGAAATTTCGTTTATGTTAGTTGTGAACAATTTTATAGGAAAAACTAATCAACTTTGTTTTCAAAATTCTTATATTATTTGCTTTAGTTCCAATATTTGGTACATTTTCATAAAATTTTTAATCTTTGGCTATGAATGGTTACGCCGGATGAAATTGACAAAACCGTTTTCATATTGACCTATCTTTTGTTTACGATTTATAAAGTTGTAGTTTATAGTAGTGTTGATAAATGTTTTTAAAAAAAATTGCCGCGAACTAATTAGAAACTGTTTCTACAAAAAAAATACAATTTGATTCAAGATAAATTATTATCCATCCTAAAAACAAGATGGTCTAATCCATAGTCCGCTCCACCACATAACATCAGTCAAATCCAAACTATTTATGCCACTAGATCCAAACCGATAATTTTTAAATCTCTTTTCCACTATTTTGGACTTCAAACGGTAACAATCAGAGAAATTAGTTTCCAAAATAAATAAATTGTGAAATCAATCACTTTATACACGTACTATCAATATTTTAAAACTAAAATATTAATAAACTGACATGAGATTTTTACACTATTCATTAAACTGTTTCTAAAAACTCTTAACTAAAAATCTTTGGAAAATTTTGTTAAAAGTAACATAAAGTTTTGACTTTTTCCATCTATACTTTACTTTTATAAATGGTTATGTTTTCTAAAAATGCCCATAACAATAGAAAAAACACATTTTTCAAAAAGCCACTAGCTAAACATGTTTATAAAATTTAAAATAAGATTTAAAGAATAAACTTGTTAATTTTAAGCAGTTTAAAATATATATTTAGCTTGATAAAATATGTTCTAAACGTTTAGAATACGTATTCCGAGAGATAGAATATGTATTCAAGCATTTGTACATATTCTGAAAAAAAAAAATTATGTATCTTAGCATTTTTTCATGTTCTAAAACATTTAGAATATAGATTTCAGATTACATATTCTAAACATTTTAGAATTCACATTCTACAAAATTTAGAATACACATTCTAGCACTTGTACATGTTCTAAAATATTTAGAATATCTATTATAGGAATCTAAAAATTTAGAATACGCATTCTAACAATTTTACATGTTCTAAAATATTTAGATGATGTATTATAGTAAGATTAGAATACACATTCTGATTTTTTTTTTAATTTGTTAGAGATAGAAATTGAATCTAAAATTAAGGAAACTGAATATTTTTAAATATTTTTAAAATTTTTCTAATTTTTGTTTGTATTAAAATATATATATATATATATCTATATATAAAATATATTGAATAATTGATTATTTCCTAATAAATATTAGTTTATTTTTAAAAATTAACCTATTTTTAATAATTATAATCGTTTTCTTCTTTTTCCTCTTCTTTTCACGATTTCTTATGTCTTTTCTTTCTACCTTTTTTTTAAATTGCACAATTATGTTAGGTAGTTATGTAACATGTGATGAATGAAGATTGTTTGAGAGCAAGGAATGGAAACTGATTGTTGATGAGAAAAAAATGGGGAGATTACTTCATTGTTTTGTTTTGTTTTTGTTTTTTTTTTTGAAATTGGTGAAGAGAAAATATTGGTTTTGTTTTTCTTTTGTTTTTTTTTTCTTTTATTGATTTAGTTTGACATATATATTTTAGGTTTTTCACATATATATATGTATATATATATATATATTATTTGTATTAATAAACGTAAAACTCTATTTGAGATAGAGGTTTTAAAGTTTGTTAATTTTGAGAATTACATGTATAATGGCGTTTCTGTATTTTAAAATGTATATTTTACCAAAGTTGTAAAAGAAAAGGTATATATGGTCAAATTTGATCAAAAAATCATATTTTAACAAATTCCCCAAAATATTTTGTGAGAGTTTTAACAAAAGTTTCTTACATTATTTAATTATTTATTAATATTTAATTTTTTTTAGAATTCTATCTTAGATAACCTTAAGGCATCTTCAATGTATTACTCTATTTTTTTTTTTACTAAAAAGATGAAGTAACTTTGAGGACATCTCCAATCTAGCTCTATATTTGCCTCTAAACTCTATTATAGAGTAAAATTATCTCTAATCTAACTCTATATCCTACTTTATAATAGAGGAATGGAGAAGATTACTATGTATATAGAGTAACTCTATTCTTTCCTTTATTATAAAGTTAAACTTTTTAATTTATATTTTACTCATTTATGTTTTGATTATTTTTATTTTATGTCTTAATATCACTCATTTAATTAAATAAAATAAAACTAAAAAATATGTGGGTCAAATTATAAATTGAAATAATATGATAATTTATGAAAATTTGTAAGAAATAAAAAATATGAGATCAAATTGTAAATTTTAGAAATAAATTATTGTAGTAAAAAATTAGAAAAATAAGATATATTAAAAAGTATTTTTTTATATAGTAAAATATAAAATAATTTATTTTAAAGTAAAAAATAGAGAAATATATTGAGATGATAAAGTTATTTGAACCACCCGCACCTCACTTATCCAAAAAAACAGTACTAGCATTTTTGGGAAATAACAAGAAATAATTATACTATTTGGAGTCTTCTATTTGTATAGCCTAGATTTAGGTTTGTATAGATAGTTTTGGGTGTGTTTACGACCGTTGTGAATAAAACCCAAAAAATCTCCCAATCTAAAAAGACGACGACGATTACTTCCTCCGATCAGTAATGCCACCTGGCGATTGCTTCCGTTGTCACCAACCAGGCCACTGGGCCAATAACTGTCCTCTAAAAAGCCCTACTAATCCCAAAACCACCGACCCCGTCACTGTTACTTCTCCGCCGATCATTCACTGCCCCTGTAACGCCGGCGTGTGCTACATTTTGACTTCTAAAACTGTGAAAAACCCAAACAGAAGATTCTACATTTGCCCATCAGTTAAGCTCTGATTTTTTTTTTTTTTTTCTTTTCGGGGTTAAAATCCAGTTTTGAGTATTTACTAATTATCTCTGTAGGTCCAAAGTTGCGGATTCTTCAAATGGTGTGATCAAGTGAGTATTAAATCAGAGCCAATCTCAGCTAACCCTACTTGTCTTTGTGGGTCTGGACCTTGTAAAAGAGTAACAGTCATCGATGGAACAAACGCTCACCGTTCATACTTTGTTTGCTCTATTAAGAAGGTTAAAGGAACATAATTTCTTTATTAGTCTTTTAAGATTATATCAGAATCTGATTTTGATGTTTTTGTTAGAGTTTTGGGGCTTGTGGATTCTTTAAATGGGAAGATGAAGCTGAAGAAGAAGTGGGGAATGGTGGTTCTCCTTGTTCTACATTAATTAGATTTCCGTGTTTTGAATCGAGTTTAGTAGAAGAAACTGAATTGGATTCTGATGGTAATGTGAAAAGGAGTAGACTTGAAGTTGTGGTTGGTTCAGATTTGACTTCAACTTCTTCCAATGAGTTCACTCTTGGAAATGAAGTTGTTGTTGAAGTTGCAGAGACTGTTAAAGATTATGCAGATACTCTTCCAACGAATACAGTCACTATGGGAAAGAAATCAATTCCGGTTTGTTCGAGTTTCAACAACCGCAAACCGGTCTCCAATGGTAGTGTATTTGCCTGTGAAGATGGCAGAAACCAAGGTACAATCTCTGTTTTGTTTTTTTTTTGTATTATTTATTAAGTCAGTTTCTTCACTTGTGTGTACATTTTGGTAGTTATGCTTCTTGGTTTTTCGGTTTGGTTCAGATTCAGTTTGGTATTTTGCATATAGAAAAAAGTGCTAGTTAAACCATATTGAGATACGGGTGGGTTTTCAGACCGGTTACTTCGGTTCGGTTTATTATAGATCGGTTTGGTTTGTCAAGATTGAAGTCACTAAGAAACCTTGATGCTAGTTGTTGGCCTTTTAATTTGAGTGCTTATATTCTTTTATGTGTTTTTCTAGGCATTGCCCCTTCATTTGATTTGATTACAGTATATGATGATGTGGAAGAGAAAGTGCTCCCTTCACTTGCATCTCCTAAACATCTTGAACCTCAAGTTGAGGCTTTATGTAGTGATCATCCAAAAAACAGTGCTTCTTTGGAGTTTGACAGTAAAGGGAGTTATCCGTTGGAGGGCGTAACAGGTTTTTCTCAGAATGGAAAAATCAAACCTGATCATCAATATGGTGAAATTGGGGCCTCTTTTTCAGGTAGCTCGTCCTTGATGGTGGACCTGGTTGAGCAGTATAACTCAGAGAAGCTCCATTTCAAGAGTGTTTCTGTGAAACATGTTGATGCATTGACCGCTTTTACGGGTTCTTACAAGCAATTAGAGACATTACGTGGTAGAGCACATAGTCTCAGGAAAGAGCTATTTGAAGTAGAGTCAGAGGTGAAGCTTTACGAGGCCGAGTCCTCAGGATTTGTTGCAACTCTTCAAGAAGTTTCTGACGAAATGGCGAAATCGCAGAAGATAATGGCGGAGATGGCAAGGAAATTAGCTAAGGAAGTGAAAGTTTACAAGCAAAGTGATTTTGCAGCTCTGTAAAACTTATCTGCAAAGACTGTTCCTATTAAATTGTTTATACATAATATGTACAACTAAATAAATTGACTGAAGATGAGATCTCTAGTATTTGTCAGTTGATGTTCTGTAAAACTTATGAGTTATTAAGGGTTTAAGCATTTTGTGAAATTCCCAATTATCAGTTTGTTTGTATAATCCAACTTGTAGTCTTTGGTCTTTCCTTGAATCTGATGAAGAAGTTTGATGTGTTGTGGGTAGTACTGTGGCTGACAAACTTCAATATACACTCTTATACTCTCCATTAAACCGTCTCTGAGGAGTAATCAGTTTTGTGGAGATAACATTAGCCTGTGGCTGTATAACTTCCAAAACCTGACAAGAGAATAGAACATCATTGAATCCTCTTGATTCTAACATGGACAAAGCCCTTCATAGAAAGTGTTTTACTTGTTTCAAGTCCATGTGAATCTCTGCATCCTAATGCGATTAGCATTGGAATATCTCACCGTGACATTGTAATAGTAAATGAACTGATTATATTGATTTATTGCTTCATTCCATACAAAAATATATCCTCTGTAAAAACCTGGGAATGTGCTCAGTTAATGAGACTAAACCCAACCGATGTAAAATACAATCAAACGACCCAAAACAAATCAAACATTATAAACAAATAAGTATAGGTGTATGGTAAGGATTTAGTTTTTGGTCGAAAATGCTCTGCAGATGAGAATGGCTTCCTGGGTGAGTCATGAGTATCGTCGTGTAGGTTTCTTTTAAGAGATGGTAGGAAAACCGTGGCCAGGAAGGCTCGGTGGATCGCAACTTATCAGATTGGCCCATAGATTAGCTAGAGGCAGCAAATAATGCTCTTCATTCCATTCCACCGTCTTGATTCCTGCTTCACAGATCCAAGTGAAATAAGTATATTCATAATTTCAGATCATGAATAAACCCATCATTTAGGTCTAGACGATCATTCTAAATGCAAACGCTGGAATAAGCGTACCTTGTACTATCTCAGTATTTAGCCCAGAGATGTAGCAAGTGGATGATGTGGCTGAGGTAATGCTGGTGTGAAGCGTGAAAGCATCAACTTTGTCTAGATACTTGATTGATTCAAGAAGTTGATCAGTAGAATAGTCACCGTCAAGTTCTTGACGAAGCAAAGCTTCTTCTAGTCCGGAACTCAACCACAACTTCACACACTCGTCCAAAACAGCTAACACATTGGATGATGTTGGAGCTAATAAAATCCATGTTTTATATAATCTGGTTGAAGCTCTCAGAATTTTCGTTACTCTGTAAATTTCTCCCACTGAGAGAACATAACTCTTCCCTGGTTTAAACAGAACTAAGAATAAGTCAAGGTTGAAAATGGCCTCGATGCAATAGGATTTGATGTGCTAATGGTTGGTACCTTTAGGTTTAGATAAGATTTCTTCTTGAACATCATTTTTAATCACTTGCTTCCAAATGGATGCAGCATGTCGCAATTCTTGAGCACAAGCCGAAGCAATATCAAACCATGTTGAAGCGTATTTCGACTGTTGCTCTTGTGAACCCAGGTTTAGGATCTTCAGGGCCAGGGTGGCGTATGTAAGAAGTTCAATCGTTGATTTCCAGTCTTTCTCTGCCTATGGAAAACATGTTAATGTTTTCTTCAGTGTAAATATTTCATGCTAAAAGCATTTATCTCAACAGAAAGGGTGCAGAAAAGGTAAGCAGAGCTTAACTGATAACAATCTATCTGACAATAGATCTTCTGAATTAAGAGCTTGAAACTTTGGTTCCTGGAAAGCTTTGTAAAGCGCAGTAATGCTAGAGGATCTAGTTTGCAGACTTTCTAGTTTGACATCACTGTACAAAATATCATTGTTCAGCCAGTTTTGCAGATCCTAAAGAAGAAACACCAAGAATTAGCAAAAGTATGGAGGAAACCGCTACATGAAAACATCTACATCAGTTTTAGATAGCATTTGCCTTGTAAATTCATAATTTATCTGTGACTCAACAATGCTTTCTAGCAATCTCATGATTCGCCAAAGAAAAATTTAGGAATAACGTGTACAGGCCTACCTTGATTTCACCCTCACATTTATGAAATTCAAGGACTTCATCAGAATCACCAACATTGTCACGAGCTTCCTTCAAAATCCAAAAGTAGAAACGAAAATTAAAATATGGGATGTACAACGAAATTATTATCCAGGTAAAGATCCAAACACTAAAAGTCAGCTGACCTTTAGAGTCTCAAGGTGGTTCAGAGCAATGTAGTATAATTCAGTCTTCAGCTTATGAAAGACATCTTGGTAATCGTTACGCTCTATCCTAATTACTGGTTTTTCAGATGATTTAATCCCAACTTCATTCTCCACGGAACTACGTTTATATTCCCATGAATCATTATCTCCTTTCCACGACGTGGAATCTTTAACAGGCTGTGATGAACCTTGAAACTCCCAGGAATCATCATCAAACTCATCCACACCTTCTTTAACATCAGTGTTTTTTACAGCCAGAGAAGGACCTTGAAACTCCCAATTACGGCCAAAATCATCAGCACCTTCTGCTATGCCTGAATCTATTACAGTACTTTTGGGGCCCTGAAACTCCCATGAATCATCCTCACCGTTTACAAAATTTGAATCAGTAGCTGCTTTTACAGAGACAAATCCATTTCCGTCAGACTTTTCAGACAGGGTAATAGCATTCTTCTCCTCCACCTGACTGTATAAACTTGATATTAGGTCATTGATGTTAACAGTTGGACTTGGAGCTTTAGTTTTCTCTCTCGAGGAAAAATCGCTGACTGAAACTAGATTATCCTCATGAACCAAAGTGTCAGCGGTTTCCACTTCCTCATCCTGGAAAAAGGACATTGGCAAGACTCCCTTAGGCTTCGTTGTCTGCACTTCTTTTTCCTGAGTTCAGGTTAAGTACAAAATCAAGAAGATGAAAAAGCACTTCCATTAAGCTTAACAATGTATATAGAGGCTTCAACTTTGGATAACATACACGAAAATATATATTAAACGCAAATTTTAGCAGAAATTTTTAATGTATGTACCGAATTAACGTATTCAGTAGATGTAATAATGAAAGCGACAGCAAGTTCAGCCAAATTACAGATTTTAATTTGCAAAGATAAGAACCATTGAATAGGATGTCAAAAATGTACTTTTAGTAGTACATAGATGACAGATTAACCAAGCTCAAAGTAATAATACAATCAAAAGTTAAAACTATCATGCATTATCCACATTCTGAATTGATAACTCTGCAGATTGTAAGAGACATTACCTCTTTCTCATTCCCAGTTTCCAAAGATGGCTGGTCAAAAGCCCAAGAAGTTCCCTCAGAATTCACATCTCCACTGCGTGGAAAGGAAATCGAACCATTTTCCTTCTTTTGCGGCTCTTTCTCAAAGTTTGATTGAAAAGAGGTGGTTGTTTCAACTTTAGAATCAGGTTCAAAACCAAATCCAAACGCCCAGCCATTAGATTCCTGAAAACAAGCGGCTACTAAAGCTTTTACCATAAACCAATGCAAGGATTGTTTTTTTATGAAATGAGGCTTGTACCTTGTTTGTTAAATCGTTCTTTGGCGCTACTGTTTCAGCAACCTTGAACTCCCATCCGTCATTGTCCCAAGGGTCATCATCTCCATTTTCCTGATGAAAAACTGACTCTACTGCATCTACTTTACCAAAATCAAAATTTGGACCTGTTCCATTTGTAGTTGAACTCCAGACACTTGAACTTAAATTAGTTGTATTCTGAACCACAACAGATCCAGTTTTAGCCTTCTCTTGCTCCTCCTGCTTGAATACAGTGATGCAAAAGCGCATTAGAACAACATAAAGCTTCATCTTAAGACTACAAAAATTGCTTTACGAAACATTTAAAATTTCCTCACTTGATTTTTAATCGAAAAAAATAAGAAAAGGCGTAAAGATTTATTACAATTTACCTTATAGCCTCCGTCTGCGAATTGAAACATAGACTCAGCAGCCTTAAACTCCCAACCATCAGCATCATCATCACCATTTTCATCTTCAAATCTCAAATCTGAATCCAATGTAACACCAATAGTACTTGAATTCACCACAGTGCCCGTCCTCTCAGACCTTTCTGTATCTAATTTCAAAGGATTCCAGCTCAAAGACTCCAAACTCACAGCTGAATCTTCCATTTTCCCATTCATTTCAACATCTCCAAGCTTATTCTCCGGCAAATTCAGCTCATTATGTCCATTCTCTCTATACAGATTAGCGATCAAACCACTAATTCCAACACTATGATCCGTCGAATTCCCTACTCTATTCACAGATCCAGAACAACCATTTTGTGTACTGGAAAACGGATCAAATGAGAATCCAAACGACGAAACCGACGCACCTGATTCATCATCACCTTCCTCCTCTCTGAAAACAAATAGTGGCACCGGACCTCGAGAAGTACTCCACTGCTGCGCCTGACTCTTCTTCTCAGACTCGATCCGATTAGGCGTCGAATCAGCACCGTTTCGATCCGGGTCAGAAGAATTTACGAACTCTCCCCAATCATCATCTTCGCCGTTGTTTCCTGTGGATGTATCGATGGTTGGCGAAGGGGAGGAGAAGAAGAAATCTAGGCCGTTCATTCGATCCGGAAAACCAGTTTTAACGGCTGGATTTAGATGGCAGGGGCATGAAGATGATTCTGTTTATTTTTCGTCGGCAGTTTTGCTCCGCCTTGGCCTACGCTAGTTGCTGGGTGGGTGCGCAGGATAGCTTACCCCGCGCACTTGAATCTTGTAAGATTGATTCTGAATAATTTCAATGATTGCATTGTTATACTCCTACATAAAATACGTCAATTGTTATTAATAGTCTAATAGCGTATGCATGCGACCATGCGTAAAACAAATGTGAGGATCAATTTTAGCATGTTAAATATTTATATCAATTTTATAATTTTGATCGAATTATGAAGATAACACAAATAAACCAGAAAGAACCAAATAACGAAAGAACTAATCATATTAGATAATGTGTTTCTAACTAAAAATTAATTGGCAGTAAGTAGATTGATCGATATTCTTTGATACGGCCCTGCCTATCATGCTACTATGCTGAGGACCATCCGAACGAAACTAAAGTTGCCCGATCCAATGGACCACTCTAATCCCACCTTTTAGCCAGCATTTGAGGATCAGTAGACATCCAAGCATCATCCATAACCCCAAGCTTCATCACCAAACTCCACGGACCATGGGAACCAAAGAGCTCCAATCCGATTCCTTGACAGACTCTTGGACGTCGCCATTGCTTTGGGAAGCAATCTTTGAGTGTCTTCACCATTACCAAGTGTGAAGACAACTCTAAGATATTAGAGGAGTTGTACTTTTTTCCATCCTCTGGGTTTGTCCCAAATGGGTTTACCGGAGAGGTTTTAACAAGGCTAAAACTTCTAATGCATTTTTCTTTGTCCCACTTGATTCTCTCACCTGGAACTACTCTAAGATAGGTTAGGGAATCAAGGACGGAAGATCATATCCAAGAAGACTAATCAAAAGTCTTATATCTCTTACTTTTCCCCTTTTTACTATTTCATCGTTTTACTGTTTTATCTTAAATGGTGTTGTTTTACCACCTTGCTTGGCCCACATTTTAGTGCTTCCCTTATTCCCTTCCTTTGTGTGTGAGCCTATATAAAGGCTGAACCTATGATTGTAATAAGGGTAGACAAATATTGAAGTAAAACCCTTGATAGTTGTCTCTTTTTGGATTTAGTTGAGTGAGATGCTCTTGATCCATTTCTTTTGAGTTTCCTTGAGCTGGGCTCGGATCTCTTAGGCTTGTTCGTATCACAGTTCTTCCACAAGCTGTGTGGCTGGATCTCAATCCATTCCTTTCTACCATGAATCCTTGAATCGATCCACCATCTTCAAGATTCATTCCGTCCATCTCTCTACCGTGAAGCTTCTCTTGGATCCTTCATATCCATCAAGTCACAACCTCAAAGGGAGCCCGACCTGGGATCACGCCATCTTTTATATATGACTCAAGATCTCTTTCCAACTTTTGACGTGGGATATTTATTTACAATACACCCGATCGAGATGTATTACTGTTTGGTTCACATCGGCATGAGCGGCCCTGGGGTAAAGCTAGGGCTTTAGGCGCCAACTTTTATTACAACATTTATGGACATAATTTTCAATATATTAGTTGTGGCTCATATGTGTATGAGGTCACAGGTTCGAAACCTCTCTATGAACTTATTGTGATTTTTATTTAAATAGTGTTTGTTAATGGATCAATTTTTTTTCTTGCTTTAAGCCCATAACTATTACGGGTCGGTCCTGCACATATTTACTGATACAGTATATTCTCTCCTATATACTAGATGCATAATAGTTATGTTTCTTGATGTTATGTTTTATGCATCACGTTTTACCCAACATCTAAACTCCGCAAGTGCACGGTTGTGCGCGACAATATAATGGTGGGATCGATCCACATAGAGTAAAAAGCACTATAGATCCGTAGATCTGAACATATTTAGGATGAAAATATGGAAAGTTGTCACAAAAATAAAATCCAAATAAAATCTTTAATTAAGGAAAGAAATCAATTTAAAACAAATGTTGAGATTTGAGAAATCGCAGAGATTTAAATAAATAATAAAGGTATCTAACCAGATTAGCAATTAAATGATCTATATCTAGAACACAAACACTGTACCAAAATAGATCTTTTATTAAAAGCAAATATTATTCTAATAGATCTTTTAATTAAAAGCAAATATTATTCTACCATATATCCGCTAGGACCTTATGATAGCATATTTTGAGCAAGTTTGATAGAGTTCACTTGTAGATCCAGCTTCAACTCTTGGAAATCTGGAAATCAAGCCTACAAACTATAGACTCCGGGTAGAATAGCCAACGCTAGCTGTACAATAAAACCCTATGAATCATTTGATAGATTCGTCAACCTAACAAAAACATTTATTTCATAGAAGTAGAGATCTATTAACCATAATTCTAATCTATAACAATAACCTAACAAAATCGTGTCTAGGTCCCTCTGGCCGCTCAGGAAATGATCCTTATTTATAGAGTGTCTTCTAGGTTAAAAATCGGAGTTAATGTGCGATATGGAGAATATTCATGATTGGGATCGATTGATCTGACTCGGATTGATCGATCTGACTCGGATTGATCGATCTTCTTCCTCTGATCCGTGCCACCTCATAGATTCTTTTGACTGACGATCTGCTTTGGGATTGGTCGATCCTCATCATGTTTGGTCGATCCTCTTCAGGATCGATCGATCCAGGATGTCTCCAAAATCCAATGATGTGTAAAAACGTCTAAAGTTGCTCCATTTTCCCTATTGTAGCTCCAAGGAAGTGAAAATTTGAAAATACACTAAAACCAGGCAGAAGAACACAAAACCTAACTTCTAGACTCAATAAAACAAGTAAAAAATAGGAAAAACGGGTCAAAATAGACACTCATCACACCCCTAGACTTGAATCCTTTCTTGTCCTCAAGTAAGAAACAAGACAATGAAACAAAGTTTAGAAGTGGAAGTTTGAAAAATGGGAACTTACGCTTACCTTTAGAAATCCATCATGTTGATCATGTAAACCAAAAAGAAACCTTGTGAAAGGTTAATCAAACTTTAGCAGTACAACATGTACTTTACCATAAGCATAGCAAACATTACTGTACTCTAGCATCCGAGATCCAAGGGAACTTCTGAAATCTTCATTGTTGGCCCTTTAACATTCATTAATTGTTGCGTGCAGTCTCACAAAGGGAGTCAATATTGCTAAGGGCTAGTAATGGGGGGTCATTTTAAGGGTGATGGTTAGGCATGATCGATGAACTCCGGTGCAAGCCAATGCCCAAAATCACAGTGAGACGGAAACCAAAGATGGTGCACAACCTCCTAAACCTTGGATCCCAATTAAGCTTCTATATAATGATCCTAATAGAGCTGCTATTGGTGCTAAAATAAATAACAGAAACAAATAGCTAGCTAAATAAATAAAGAGTTTTATTTTGGTTCATTCAGACTTTTTTCCCTTCTCTTTCTTTTCGTTTTTTTTTTTTTTGAAAGAGAGTCTCGGGATGAGACGGGATCAATCGATCAACATAGGATCGGTCGATCCCAGAGCAGTTTTTCTGAGAAGGGGAAGTTGGAACTAGTTCTAACCATGTACATCAATCCTATTAAAAACTGCACCAATAGTCAACTCAAACTAATATAGATGAAGTACTGATACTAGAAAGCTTACTCGGAAATCTTTAGAACATTTGGTTGTACTGGCTCTCATACTCCATAGTTTTTGCACTTGGTTGCACATGCTCCTAATGTTGCGAAAGATGACTAGGGTCTAAATGAAAAAGAGTGTAAGGGTATGGAACCAAACTAAAAATGAGTTTGGCCATATAAAGCTCCAATTAGAAATCCATCATGTTGATCATGTAAACCAAAAAGAAACCTTGTGAAAGGTTAATCAAACTTTAGCAGTACAACATGTACTTTACCATAAGCATAGCAAACATTACCGTACTCTAGCATCCGAGATCCAAGGGAACTTCTGAAATCTCCATTGTTGGCCCTTTAACATTCATTAATTGTTGCATACAGTCTCACAAAGGGAGTCGAAATTGCTAAGGGCTAGTAACGGGGGGCCATTTTAAGGGTGATGGTTAGGCATGATAGATGAACTCTTGTGCAAGCCAATTCCCAAAATCATAGTGAGACGAAAACCAAAGATGGTGCACAACCTCCTGAACCTTGGATCCCAATTAAGCTTCTATATAATGATCCTAATAGAGTTGCTATTGGTGCTAAAATAAATAACAGAAACAAATAGCTAACTAAATAAATAAAGATTTTATTCTGGTTCCTTCAGACATTTTTCCCTTCTTTTTCTTTTCGTTTTTTTTTTTTTTTTTTTTTGAAAGAGAGTCTCGGGATGAGACGGGATCAATCGATCAACATAGGATCGGTCGATCCCAGAGCATTTTTTCTGAGAAGGGGAAGTTGGAACCAGTTCTAACCATGTACATTAATCCTACTAAAAACTGCACCAATAGTTAACTCAAACTAATATAGATGAAGTACTAATACTAGAAAGCTTACTCGGAAATGTTTAGAACATTTGGTTGTACCGGTTCCCATACTCTGTAGTTTTTGCACTTGGTTGCACATGCTCCTAATGTTGCGAAAGATGACTAGGGTCTGAATGAAAAAGGGTGTAAAGGTGTGGAACCAAACTAAAAATGAGCTTGGCCATCTGGAGCTCCAATAAGAATGGGATGAACTCCAGATGTATATGATCCTTTTGCGATATCGAGCCCCTAAGTGAGAAGATTAGTCCAAGTTAAAGGTCCAAGTAGATAGAGCCAACGTTGGATCATTTAGATTTCCAAAGGATAGGTTGCTTCGGGTAAAGTTGATCCACTGATGATGTTTCCAATCTTCCTGAACTAAGTCCAAAAAATGTCAAGATAAAATGGAAACCAAGAAAATTTTAAAATCCCATGTTTTGACTCAATAAAATTACTCAAGCAAAAATGAAATAGTTTTATTTTTGAAAAAGTTTGAATTTTTTTTTGGGACAAGTAAACAAAAGAAAACACAGTGTTAGTAACATATGAAAGCAGTCATCCCTTCCCCCAGACTTAAATCATTGCACCCTGCAGTGATATAAAATCAAAGAAAATGGGTGCTGCGAAACAACAGTAGAGATAATGAATTGTGAACAAGAAAGCAAACCATAAACCATGGAAGGAATATTTACGACCAAGAGGGAGCATTGCTCTGTACATGAACCGGTTTCAGCTTTTCTCGTCTCGGGGATCGATCGATCTGGGTAGGATCGATCGATCTCAGCGTACTGAAACTTCTTGAAATTTGCATCTTTTGCATTTTGCACCTGTTTTCAGTCAGCTCAACACAAAAACATAATCATATCTCATTTTGGAAAATAATAAATAAATAAAATAACCGAAGGAAAATAAAATAAAATAGTTTTATTAATTCAAAAGTAAAAATAAATTAAAAGAACATGTTAGGTTGCCTCCCAACCAACGCTTGTTTTGCAAAGTCACTAGCTTGACTTAGTTTTATTTCAATTGGGTTCTGGGTTCATTGGAGGAATGGTATCTTCCTCATCTGGTGGCTGGTTTTCTGCCCTGATCCTGGGCTTCGCAATGACAGCCCTCATCATGTAGTCCAGATTTTCTTCAGTAGTTTCAATGTTTATTTCTGCTGGAGCTTTGCCAACATCGCTTCTCGGAGTCATGTCCATTGGATGAACAACATCAACAGAGTCCACATCTTTCATAATGAAAGCTTGACCATTCATGGTGGAGACTCTGTCGACGGTATCGACGTAGAAGGTCATGAAGGTGTCTTTGAACCTAAGTTTAATCCTCCTCTTAGGGATGCTAATTGAGGCTCTAGTTGTTGCTAGAAAAGATATGCCAAGTATAACTCTTTTCCATTGTTCATCCAATGCGAGGACAATAAAGTCTACCAGCGCATATCTTCCATTAAGCTTGACAAGAATGTTTAAGAGTTTCCCTACTGGTTTTCTTGATGTACCATCAGCCATCTCAACTTCCATGGTAATTGGTTTCATGGAGAGCAACCCTAACTTCTTAGCTTGGCTGAGTGGCATCATGTTCATACTGGCTCCAGTGTCAAGTAGGCTGTTCTTAAATCCATACTGCCCTATATTGACTGTGAGACTAAACCTTCCAGGGTCCTCTAATTTTCAGGGAAGTCCATCTGGCATCTTCTTGCTACGTTCCTCTTGAAGGAAATCAGCTGTTTCTTGCATAGTTGTTCTTCCAGCAATTATATCTCTCATTGAATCCATGGTTTGAGAGGTCATTGATTTAACCTCCATGAAAGGCAATCTCACCTTCATCTCAGTGATTACCTGATCTAGCCTTTTCTGCATCCCAGGGTTTGGTTTTTCAGGTGGTTGTGGGTTATCTCTTCCAATCCCTCCTTGACTCTCATTAATTTCCATGTTCTCAGCAGAGTTCATCTCTCTAGGTGACCGCAAGGTTGATTCTCTAAACTCTTTGAATTTTTAGTTTTTTATCAAGCACTGGATCCCAAAATAGTGTCCGCGAGGATCGATCGATCTCAACCCGGATCGGTCGATCCGACCAGATTTTTAAATACTTGTTGTGAGAGAAATAAGCCTTCCGGAGATCGGCAAATTTCAATCCTTAGAAAATACTTTAGTATACCAAGACCCATAATATCAAACACAGACTTGAGAAAGGTTTTGGTGTCATTGATACCTTCGTTATCATCCCCGGATATGATAAAATCATCAACATATACTAGGACTGTGGTGATTCCTCTAGGGCTTTTTAGGATGAAGAGAGTATGGTCGGCCTCAGATCTCTTGAAGCCTCGTTCTATGAGAGTGGAGCTCAGCTTTTGGTACCATGCTCTAGGTGATTGCTTCAAGCCGTAGATAGCCTTCCGAAGCTTCAAAACTTTCTTGGCGGCAATGGTACGCTCAAGTCCTGGTGGAGGAGTCATGTAGACCTCTTCTTCAAGCTCTCCTTGTAGGAAGGCATTCTTGACGTCCATTTACCATAGTTCCCAGTCCAAATTTGTTGCCAAGGAGAGAATCACTCGAACCGTGTGGATCTTTGCTACGGGAGCAAATGTATCCGTGTAGTCCTTCCCATAGGTTTGGGTGAATCCTCTAGCCACCGGCCTTGCCTTGTACCTCTCAATATCCCCATTGCTCAAGTACTTGATCGTGAAGACCCATTTGGAACTCACAGTCTTCTTCCCGGGTGGCAAATCTGATTCATCCCATGTTCGTTTCTGATCCATGGCTCCTATCTCATCATGCACCGCTGCTAGCCATTTCTCATCTTCTTGAGCTTCCTCAAAGCTTTGGGGAACTCGGTGAGCTTCTATCTTGCTTAGGAAGGCATGATGATCCTTGGGCTAAAGGGCAAGTGAACAAACCGCTTGAATCGGATGAGCCACTGCTTGACTATTGTAGTAGACTCTAGTCTTCTTCCAGTTCTCTGGACCAAATATTGTCTGTGTGCTTCGTCTAAGGGGTGGGATTTTCATCGCTTCTTGCTCCAAATCCTGACTTAGGGTTCCCATATCAACATTCTCGGTAATGACTTCCTCGTCTTAATCTGGTTCTTGTTCCGTGTCAAGAGTGTCCATTCCTTGAGGTGTTGTCTCGTTTCCCATGTTGGTTGGAGCTTCATTCACATTCCCCATAGGTCTTTCCATACCCCTGGAGCTTCCTGGATCAGTTTGAGCTTGATTCTCGGAGCTTGTATCCGGTTGAGAAGCTCTTGGTGGTGGATTTCCAAGGTGACTCAAGAGATGTCGAAGGCTGGCAGAACGATCGTTTGGTGAATGTGCCAAGTCCTTCAGACTATCCCAATCTTTCTCCTCATAGTATCCTTGGTGCTTAATATACTTGACGTCCCGGGAGATCATTACCCGGTTTCGCTCAAAGTCATAGCACTTGTATCCTCTTTGGGTTGTAGAGTATCCGAGGAACATACATCTGGTGCATTTTGCAGCCAGTTTGTCCCTTTGTTCACCTGGTTTCAAAACAAAACACACACATCCAAACACACGTAAGTGCTCAATGGAAGGTTTGGTCTTATTGAGTACCTCAAATAGTGATTGCTCATTAAGGACCCTCGTAGGGATCCGGTTAATGAGGTAGCATGAGGCCATGACGGCATCACCCGAGAACCTTCTTGGAACATGAGTGTGGAACATCATGGATCTTGCTACCTCCATAATGTGTTGATTCTTCCTCTCGGCCACTCCATTTTGCTGTGGGGTGTAAGGGCAGCTCGTTTGTGTTGGATTTAGCGAAAGTTTAAGAAAGTTTCATGAAGGATTTAGTGAATGGATTAGTGAAGTATGAGTGAGCGAGTAAGAGAAATGGCGAGAGAACAAGTATAAAGAGAATCGCTTAGAATAGATTCATAATAATGTAGGTTTACAACCTATAAATAGTTGAACCGATTAAGGCTTTCTTACATTGAGCAAAGAGAATGAAAGAGACTTGTAGAGAGTGATATATTAAGATCCCAATGCGTGAAAGTGACTTCTCCAAGGTTTGAATAACCATGTAGAGCTTAACCTCAACATGTGATCTTCTCTCTAAAATATCTTCTAACGGCTCCATTCTCCAAACGGCTACATTCTCATAATGGGCCACAGATCATGGGCTCTCCCTTCTCTTCTCCTTACACTCGCAAATAGAAGACTCAGTCCTTTAAGAGATAGAACCAAGTCTTGATAGTTATGATCAATACTCCCCCTCAAGCTTAGCAACGGTGGAGGAGCTAAGCTTGGAACCTGTGAACCATCACCTCGTTAAAACCTTAGCATAGTAAAAAAACCACATGGGAGAAAAACATATGCCAAGGAAAAAGAGTATGATGTTTCACGGATTAGGTGAATATGATCATGGTCTTGTGAGATCCACAAGTCTAAGCTTACCATGAATGTGGTTGCAAACTTTGAGACTTGCGGCCTTAGTGAAGATGTCAGCCAATTGATCTTCACTTCTTGTTTAGCATGGAAGCGTGACTCCTTCTTCAATCTTTTCCCGGACCTTGTGACGATCAACTTCAGTGTGCTTTGTTCTCTGATGGAAGATGGAGTTAGTAGCAATGTGGATTGCGGCTTGATTATCACAATGCATAGTGATCGGATGATCTTGTTTAATTCCCAAATCTTCAAGCAATGCTTTGAGCCATGTGAGTTTATTGGTGAGTTTTCTCATGACTCTATACTCGGATTCAGCACTTGAGCAAGACACAACCTTTTGCTTCTTTATCTTACATGTAACGAGATTGCCTCCATTGAATGTGCAATAGCCGGTTGTGGATTTCCTATCCTTACTACCTCCTGCATAGTCAGCATCACAATATCATACTACCTGGGTGCTAGCATTCTTGCCCATCCATATCCCCTGACCGGGACTTCCTTTGATGTAGAAAAGAATTCTTTCTAGCATGCTCCAATGGTACTTTGTGGGTTCTTTCATGTGTTGACTCACCTGATTCACAGCAAAACATAAGTCAGGCCGTGTAAGTGTAAGGTATATGAGCTTACTTACTAGCCGGCGTTATCTTTGAACATCTTCAAATGGTTCATCTTCTTTCTTCCCCTTTCGATCGACTTTGTAGCCATCTTCTAGTGGTGTTTTGGCAGCCTTAGCACCAATTTTTCCTGTTTCTCTTAAGAGATCAAGAGCATATTTCTGTTGAGATAGGAATAGTCCTTTCAGAGACCTACAAACTTCAATGCCTAGAAAGTATTTGAGTTCACCATGGTCTTTAATATCAAAAACGGATTTAAGGAAATCTTTTGTCTCTTGAATACCTACCTTGTCATCTCCGGAGATGATTAAATCATCAACATAAATGACAATGACAACATTATCTTTGGCGCTTTGTAGAGTGAAAAGCGTATGATCAGCTTCTGTTTCCGGAACCCTTTATCCTTTAGGGTGGTACTAAGCTTGTGGTACCATGCTCTTGGGGATTGGTTGACACCATAGATAGTTTTTCTTAGCCAGAGAACCTTTCCCGGAGCAATGGTGTTCTCAAAACACGGAGGTGGTGTCATGTAGACTTCATCCTCAAGCTCCCCTTGGAGAAATGCGTTCTTGACATTCATTTGTCATAGTTCCCATGAGAGATTAGTTGCCAAGGATATAACAACTCGTATAGTACCAAGTTTAGCAACTGGTGCAAATGTTTCGGTACTATACGAGTTATTCTATCCTTGGCAACTAATCTCTCATGGGAACTATGGCAAATGGATGTCAAGAACGTATTTCTCCATACGTTTGAGTGAAGCCTCTTGCCACAAGCCTTGCTTTGTGTCACTTAATGTCACCGGTGCTGAGATACTTGATCATGAATGTTACGAACCCGAGGGTCCGGATAACCCATACACGGATAGATGGTCCGAAGACACAGCGAGAAACTCGAGCCGAGTGACCGGGAGGCAATGGAGGAATGATGCAGAGCCGTGACCAAAGAGAAACTCGATTCAGGACAAGCGGAAAGAGTGAGTGTGGGAGATGCAACACACGAGCTATGGAGAGGCTTGGGATACGGCGGAACTAACAAGATTTGAGCCCGACTTGATAGAACTAGAGACGACGGCTCGATAGAACTAAGGCGAGAAAATTCTCTAAGGGATTTGTTTATCAAAAATAGCGTAATCTAAAATGAGAGAGGTTCAACCTTTTTTAGGCGATACAAAGAAGCAAAGGAAACTCTAAAAAGTGGGATATAGACGCGAGTTACATTCGCGGTAAACAAAGTCCCGGTAAAATATATCAACTGGTAAAGTCAAAGTAACAAAGTAAAGAGATAAGAGAAGAGGTGGTTTTATTGGTGGATCCTCCTCGGGATAGATCCAGGAAGCAATGCATAGTTTATCTTATCCACGAAAGCTTCTAAGTAAACTATGCATGGAAATTACTCCCTGGGAATCAAAATGGTTACCTCGTTAAAAACCCTATCTAGAAAACCCATTTGGGACAAAACTAACCAGGGGAAAAAGAGTATAATGTCTTGACGACTTACACGGGTTGTCTTCACCTCTGGGTAATAGTGAAGATAAGCTGATCACGGTTTTCCCAACCGATCGTAGTCTTCTCGTTGCCTTGGCTTGTTAGCAGACTTGCGGGTGCGTCGCCGGGGTCATGGTCGATGAACTCGATGGTAGCTTGGGCAAACGTGTTGAACTTATGCATGCATGCTCGGGATGCGGTCTTGCTTCTCATAGTGGCACCTGGGTCAATTTGGGGCGCTACCGGGGCAACCTCACGATCGTCCAGATCATTGTCATCGTCTAGATTGGGGTCTCAGATGACTCGGGCTCCATCATTCCCTCCCTCTTCTAGAGGTTTTGTCCTCAAAACAGGATCATGGTCTGCCACAAATGGAACCAAATCAGACACATTGAAAGTAGTAGAGATGTTGGTCTCACCGGGTAATGCTAGGCAGTAGGCATTGTTGTTAATCTATTCGGTGACTTGGAAGGGTCCATCACCGCGAGAGGATAGTTTATCCTTGCGTTTGGCCGTGAACCTTTCTTGCCTAAAGTGTAACCACACCCAATCTCCAGGTTCGTAGATGACTTCCTGACGGCCCTTATTGGTAAACTTGGCCGTGCTCTCGTTCATTCTCTCGATGTTTCCCAGGACCTTCTAGTGTAACTTCTTCATGAACTCGGCTTTGGATAAACCGTTATGGTCCTTTTGTTGTTCAGGTGGTAGGGGAAGCAAATCCATAAGTGATAGTGGGTTGAAACCGTAGATAACTTCGAAAAGGGAGTGCTTAGTGGCTGAATGCACTGCTCAGTTGTAGGCAAACTCGACTAACGGTATTCACTCGACCCAGTTCCTCAAATTTTGTTTGATGGTGGCACGGAGTAGGGATCCCAAGGTTTTGTTAACCGCTTCTGTTTGGCCGTCCGTTTGGGGATGAGTGGCCGTGGAGAACAACAGCTTCGTACCAAGTTTCTTCCACACGGTTCTCCAGAAGTGGCATAGGAACTTTGGGTCGCGGTCCGACATGACGGTTCGTGGGATACCGTGTAGCCTTATGACTTCCTGGAAGAATAAACCGGCTAAGCTGGTGGTGTTGTGGAACTTGCTACACGGGATGAAATGGGCCATCTTGAAGAACCGATCTACAACGACAAAGATCATATCCTTGTGAGAGATGGTTGGGAGGCCAACGACAAAATCCGTGGATAAATCGACCCCCGAGAAAGTGGGAACCAGCAGTGGATGATACAACCCCTGAGGTTGGATGCGGGACTTGGCTCTAAGGCAAGTAATGCATTGCCTGCAGTGTTTGGCCACCAATCTCTTCATCCTTGGCCAAAAGAAATGCTCCCGCAGCACAGTCAATTTCTTCGTAATCCCATAGTGACCCACCAAGCCTCCTCCATGGGCTTCCTGTAACAACAACTCACGCAAGGATCCAGGCGGAATGCACAAATGTTTTCCCTTGCAGAGGAAACCATCGTGAAGATAGAAACTCGCATGCAACCCTTTCCCATGGTCGCGGTAGCTTTCACTGAGTTCAGGGTTGTCATGGTATTGATCCCTCATGCCTTCAAACTACAAATCCTTGGCTTCCATGACGGTGATAAATGCATATCACCGGGACAAGGCATCAGCGACAACGTTATCCTTGCCTTTCTTGTACTTGATCACGTAAGGGAAGCTTTCTATGAACTCCAACCATTTGGCATGCCATTTCTTCAAGTTCGTCTGCCCCCTTAGATGTTTCAACGTCTCGTGGTCCGAATGTATGACACATTCCTTGGCCAGCAAATAGTGTTACCATGTTTCCATGGCCCAAACCAAAGCATACAACTCTCGATCGTAGGTGGGATAGTTATGAGCGGCTCCACTCATTTTTTCACTGAAATATGCCACGGGTCTTCCTGCTTGAGTGAGGCCAGCCCCTATTCCAATTCCCGAGGCATCACACTCCACCTCAAAGGTCTTAGTGAGGACCGGTAAGACTAGTTGCGGAGCGTGAGTAAGCCTTTGCTTGAGGTCGTGGAAGGCTTGATCTTGTAGTTCTGCCTAGTGGAACTCCACATTGTTCTTGATGACCGCGGTAAGTGGTGCGGCCAACGTGCTAAAATCCTTGACAAACGTCGATAAAAACTTGCCAAACCATGGAAGCTCCGGACATGACTGATACTAACAGGGGTTGGCCATTCTTGGATGGCTTTTATCTTCTTATTATCAACTCTCAATCCATGGGCACTCACTACAAAACCCAAGAATACCAACTCGGAGGCTCCGAAGACACATTTCTTCAAGTTGGCGTATAGCTGTTCTTCTTGGAGGATCCAGAGGACTAGTTTGACGGTTTCCACATGGACGGTTAGGCTACGGCTGTAGATAAGGATGTCGTCAAAGTAGACGACCACAAACTTATTGATGAATGACTGAAGGGTGTGATTCATCAGTTTTGTACAAGCCTTGCTTGGTTTTGAACGCGGTCTTCTGTTCGTCCCCTTCCCTCATTCTCACTTGGTTGTACCCGCTCTTGAGATCTATCTTGGAGAAGATAACGGAACCACTAAACTCATCCAGCATATCATTGAGTCGTGGTATCGGATGTCCGACAATCCACATACATGCGCCAAGTCCCATCCTTCTTTGGGACGAGTAGAACCGGCACGGGACATTGGCTAAAACTCTCCCGGACATAGCCTTGCCTCATCAGTTCCATGACTTGATGCTTCAATTCCTTGTCTTCTTCCGGATTAACGCGGTAGGCGGGTCGATTGGGAAGTTGGGCTCCGGGGATTTGGTCAATCTGGTGTTCAATTCCTCGGAGAGGTTGCAAACCGGGTGGGAGGTCTTCAGGGAAAACGTCTGAGTAAGATTCCAACAATTGCTTGAGCTACCGGGGCACGGTCTTGTCTGGGGTACCTGAAACCAAAACTTTTCGATTTACCATTAGCAACACGCAACAAATCGAATCACTTAGTGAACGTCTAACTACACTAGCATTTATCAAAAAGTTTGACTTAGTGCTAGCATCCTTATTCACTTAACTTGTAACTCAGCGACTTGTGAGGGTGAGAGTGGCGTGAGGCTAATTTTTTTTGTTAAGATGAGTAAACGTGTATTGGTTGGATCGGCCAGTGTGAACTGCATCCCTATCGAACTGCCAAGGTCTACCAAGCAAGACGTGGCCAACTTCCATAAGAACAACATCACAAAGGACTAGGTCCTTGTACGGGCCGACACTAAAATCTAAGCTTATAGGGTTTGGGATGGGTGGTGGTGGTGAGCTGTTATTTCTTGACCATATAGGAACTTGCCACGTAAGTGCAAGATCCTCCATCTATGATCAAGCCACACACCTTCCCGCTTACGTTAGTGGCACTTAGGATGCGTCGGAGCATGAGCATTTCCTCTACATCGGGTTCGACGACTTCCTCCTCGAGTTCTTCTTCCTTCGCGGCTTCTTCGATCTCGTCCTCGTCTTGGGGGTAATGATCATCACGCGTTGGTTTGGACAATCCCGGGCGTAGTGGCCATGGCCTTGGCACTTGAAGCAAACGATATCCCGTGTCCGGGTAATGTTGGGAGGTATTTTTGGGTCTATGCGAGCGTCATGGGGTGTATCTGGGGCTCGGAGCTTGAAGCGGGTGTCAATTATGGCGGCCTTGGGTCGATCCGCATATCGAGGAACATTGGCCAAATAGGAATTTGGAGAAGAATTCGGTGACCAAGTTGGGGCACCTTGGTCTCGGTGCCGAGAAGCGTGGGACTCTTTTGTCTTGATCTATTTGTCTACTTGATTGGCGAGGTGGAGCATTTTTTCGAAACAATCGAAGTTTTGCCTTTCGACCTTCCGGGGCAATGCGATCTTTCAAACCATCGAGAAACTGAGCCATGAGGGTTTCCTCGGTCTCATCAAGTTGTAGCCGGTTGCGGAGATGTTCAAATTCTTCGAAATACTCTTCCACGAACTTGGAGCCTTGGGTGAGTCGTCGGAAACGCTTTTGGAGATCTCGATGAAACAAGGGTGGGACTTATCGTCTCCGCATGGCAAACTTCATGACTTCCCAAGAGGGAACGGGATCTTCCTGGTTTTGGATTCGTTCGGCCAAATCGCGATCCCACCATGTAAGTGCATATCCGGTGAGTTGGGTAGCCACATACATGACCTTTCGAGGCTCGTCATAGGCGTAACAAGCAAAGATGTGATCCATTCGGTGTTCCCAATCGAGATAGCCTTCGGGATCGACCTTCCTGGCAAACATGGGAGCCATGAGTCAGAAGTCCGGTACAGCGGAACGCTGCTGGGAGTCTTCATGACCGTCTCCGGCTCGGCAAGCTCTCATGCGACAGTTCAGAGGCTCTGGATGTGCCTCTGGGTAATCCTCGTAAGGAGGTTCTACCGATTCAGGTTGGACGGGTGCCGGAGGCACGGGTATGGGTGGAACCAGTCCCTGTAGTGGAGGTCGATCCTCCATTTCGGCCAAACGCTCCCCTGATTGAGTCAAGGACGCTTGAATGGCTGCGAGTACACGTCCCATGATACGACCCTAGCTATTGAGTACCTGTCCGAGGCAGAGCCAGCCGTGTCCAAGACCGAGATTGCACGACCCAACATTGCTGAGTACCTCAGAGCACCGGCTACAGCCCTAAGCTTACCAAAGGATGGGATCAGACAGGGAAGCCAGAGGAAGTACCGGGTGTGGCTTAGTGCCTTTGTGGAGCAAGCTTTGGAAGAGCTCCCCGATGGTGCAAGGGGAACCTGTCACGAAGCCCATGGTGACCGGGAACGATAAGGTTTTCATCCTTAGCATTCTCACCATCACCCGGTGAGACGCTCCAAGACGCCAAGGTTGTGTACTCTTTTTCCCCACTCGGGTTTTAGCCCTACGTGGTTTTACCAAGGGGTTTTTAATGAGGCATTAAGCTTGGCGCACCATACTCGGCCCCTAGTCACCTTCCCCGTGGAAATGTCCATGACACGTTGGAAAGTTACCGAGTATAGTTCTATCTTTACTGAGGTTGTTCACCATTTTACCAAACTACCTCTTATCTATATTATTCCAAGCCTATCCCAAAAAGGGCACGCTAGACCTTTGTACCGCAAAACCCTAATGAAGAGGTTGGCTATATAAGCACGAGATCCCGAGTTGTAATAGGGTTAGCCAATATTGAAATAAACACTTTTTTTTACAATCATTTTCTCAACCTCATTTGATCCGAGTTCATTCTACCATTTGAAACCCAAGGATTCTCGTAGCCGGGCTCGAATCGTTGTCCTTCGTATCGTGAGACATCTGCATCTCACGTTGCCGTTTATCGATCAATCCTTTCCATGGTGTATCCATCGTTAATCTATTATTCTTCCATCGCTCGACCATCGTCCATCCTTCCCATCGTTCATTCATCAGTCATCCATCATTCGACCCTCGTTTATCCATCCCGTGTATTCCTGGACCGAACCATCGATCCTTGGTCACGCTGGTTGGTATCATCCGGGACGTTGGTGGCGCTTAGGATGTGTCGGAGCATGAGCATTTCCCCTAGATCGGATTTGGTAACTTCCTCCTCGAGTTCTTATTCCTTTGCGGCTTCTTTGATCTCGTCCATGTCTTGGGACTCGTATTCCGCAGTCGGGGTAACAATCATCACGTGTTGGTTTGGATAATCCCGGGCGTAGTGGTTGTGGCCTTGGCACATGAAGCAAACGATATCCCGAGTGTGGGTAACGTTAAGAGGTATTTGCGGGTCTTGGTGAGCTTCCCATGGTGCATCTGGGGGTCAGGGCTTGAAGCGGGTGTCAATTACGGCGGCCTTGGGTCAATCCACATATCGGGGCACCTTGGGCTCGGAGCCGAGGAGCATGAGATGCTTTGGTCTTGATCAGTTGCTCCACTTGATTGGCGAAATGTATCATTTCTTCAAAACAATCGTAGCTTTGCCTTTCGACCTTCCAGGCAATTCGATCGTTCAAACCATCGAGAAACTGAGCCATGCGGGTTTCCTTTGTCTCATCAAGTTGTAGCCGGTCGCGAAGATGTTCGAATTCTTCGAGATATTTTTCCACGGACTTGTAGCCTTGGGTGAGTCGTCGGAAATGCTTCTGGAGATCTCAGTGAAACAAGGGCAGGACGTATCATCTCCGCATGGTTAACTTCATTACTTCCCAAGATGGAACGGGATCTTCCCTGTTTCGGATTCGTTTGGCCACATCGCGATCCCACCATTTAAGTGCATGTCCCGTGAGTTGGGCAGCCGTATACATGACCTTTCGAGGCTCGTCAGAGGCGTACCAAGCGAAGATGTGATCCATTCGGCGTTCCTAATCCAGATAGCCTTCGGGATCGACATTCTCGGCAAACGTGAGAGCATTGAGTTGAAGGTCCAGTACAGGGGGACGCTGCTAGGGGTCTTCATGACTGTCTCCGGCTTGGCGAGCTCGCATGCGACGGTTTAGAGGCTTTGGATGTGCCTCGGAGTAATCCTCGTATGGAGGTTCTACCGGTTCGGGTTGGATGGGTGCGGGAGGCACGGGTCTGGGTGACACGGGTCCCTGTGGTGGAGGTTGATCCTCCATTTGGGCCAAAAGCTCCTCTAATTGAGTCAGGGACACTTGAATGGCTGCGAGTACACCTCCCATGTCAGGTGGGGCAGGCGGATCATCCATGGTCATATTCGGATAATCCGTACGGACAAGTCCGGATGTACGGACGGCGGCGCTAGAGGGGCTGACGGTAGTTGGCCGGAGTACGGGTGCGGAGGCTGAAAGTACGGGTGGCCGAGCAAGAGTTCCGGCGGTGGTTGGCCGGAGTAATACAGTGACGTCGGGATGTATGGACGGATGGATCGTTGGTACGGATGGTGGTGAGTAAACACCAGACCGTTACCGGTGGTGGTCGGCGGTGTTGCCGGTGACTGACGGTGGTCGGAGGTGGATTCCCAGTGGTCGGAATAAACGTCCAGCCTGTGAGGGAGGCGGTTGCCGGAGGGGACCCCGCCTCTCGGGACAAGTCCACGTGATGAGTCCAAGTATCGAGTGACTCATGCGGTGGATGCAGTAAATCCCGGTCGGGCCCGGTAACTTCCTCGGATAATCACGTGGTAATCCCAACAATGTTACGTCACTTGAGACTAGACAGATAAGCTTTAATCACAATGTTTGGATTTAACCAAAATAAGACAAATGGTACGGTTACAAGCGTGTGGGTTACGAGCGGATGCAAAAGGAATTTTTAAAAATGCTCGGTAACAAGACAAAACGCAAAAAAAAAGCAACTCAATCCTACACCATTCAAATTTTAAACAACCAAATGACAACCACAAGATGAAACACGTGAATGCAAAGGACTCGTCTTCAACCTAAGCTCGGATGGATCCTAATAATGGCGAAGATGATTCTATCAACATGAACACACATAGATCCTAAGCAAATAACACGGAAACAACGAAAAGACATACGTGGATGAAAGACAAACATTCAGCGGTTCATTTTCAGTTTGCGGATGCAAAAGAGATGAGCTAAAGTCCTAGATGCAACGAGATGATTTTTATGGGTTTTTATGTTTTTAGAAGAAAACGTAAAGGATAGAAAAACACAACCTTGTAGGAAGTGTTCTCTGATACCAGCTGTTACAAACCCGAGGGTTCGGATAATTGATACAAAGATGGATGGTCCAAAGACAAGGTGAGAAACTCGAGTCGAGTGACCGGGAAGCGATAAGGGAATGAAGCGGAGCCATGACCAAAAATTGATTCAGGACAAGCCGAAGGAGTGAGTGTGGACCAAGATACGACACACGAGCTATGGAGAGGCTCGGGATACGGCAGAACCAACAAGATTTGAGCCCGGCTTAAGAGTCTTGAAGGAAACCTAGATCTAGAGACGACGGCTCGATAGAACTAAGTTGAGAAAATTCTCTAAGGGTTATGTTTATCAAAAATAGCGTAACCTAAAATGAGAGAGGTTCAGCCTTTTTATAGGCGATACAAAGAAGCAAAGGAAACCCTAATAAGTGGGGTAAAGACGCGAGTTACATTCGCGGTAAACAAAGTCCCGGTAAAACATATCAACCGGTAAAGTCAAAGTAACAAAGTAAAGAGATAAGAGAAGAGGAGGTTTTATTGGTGGGTCCTCCTTGGGATAGATCCAGGAAGCAATAATTGTTTATCTTATCCATGAAAGCTTCTAAGTAAACTATGCATGGAAATTACTCCCCGGGCATCAAAATGGTTACCTCGTTAAAAACCCTATCGAGAAAACCCATTTGGGGAAAAAGAGTATAACCTCTTGATGACTTACACGGGTTGTCTTCACCTTTGGGTAATGGTGAAGACAAGCTGATCATGGTTTTCCCAACCGGTTGTAGTCTTCTCGTTGCCTTGGCTTGTTAGCGGACTTGCGGGTGCGTCGCCGGGGTCGTGGTCGATGAACTCGATGGCAGCTTGGGCAAACATGTTGAACTTATGCCTGCATGCTCGGGATGCGGTCTTGCTTCTCGTAGTGGCAATTGGGTCGATTTGGGGCACTACCAAGGCAACCTCCCAATTGTCCGGGTCGTTGTCATCATCCGGATTGGGGTCTCGGACGTATCGGGTTTCATCAGTGAATATCCATCTTGAACTCACAGCCCTCTTCCCATTAGGCAAATCGGATTCATCCCATGTATGGTTCCTTTCCATTGCACCAATCTCATCACTAACCGCATTCTTCCACACCTCAATATCTTTTGCCTCCTCATAGTTTTATGGAATTGAATCTAGCTCAATCTTCCCAAGAAATGCTTATGTTCCATAGGCAAAAAGGCGAGAGAACACACTGCTTGTATTGGATGAGCGACGACTTGACTATGAAGTAAACGCTTGTGTTTTTCCAATATTCCTTTGGAAATCGTTGTCTTGTACTTCTACGAAGTTGTGGAGCCACCTCGTTGGAAATCTCATTCTCATGATCATCATGGATTTGTACTTCATGTTGTTCCTCTTGTGCCATGTCACTTACATCATGATCTTGTGATGTTTCCACCGGCTCCTCATTTGTATTTATTGGGACTTGTGGATCTTCTTGAGATGTTTCCTCGGAAGTTTCCTTCTCTTGAGGCTTTCCATTTCCAAGATGGTCTAGAAGAAACTTTAAACTTTCAGCTTTATCGGTTGTAGAATGAGATAGATCTTTCAAGCTTTCCCAATTCTTCTTATCAAAATACCCTTGGTTTTCCATGAACTTCACATCTCGAGAAACATAGATTCGACCATTCGCCGGATCATAACACGTGTACCCCTTTTGGGTGATAGAATATCCAATAAACATGCATCTAGTGCTCTTCACATCTAGTTTGCTTCGTTGTTCACCTGGTATTAACACAAAGCAAACACAACCAAGCACACGTAAGTGATCTAGAGAAGGTTTGGTGTTGTTAAGTACCTCAAATGGTAATGCAACTTTTAGGACCCGGGTTGGCGTTCTATTGATGAGATAGCAAGCGGTGATAACTGCATCTCCCCAATATCTCTTTGTTACGTTTGTGTGGAACATTATTGATCGTGCCACCTCCATAAGATGTCGGTTCTTCCTTTCAGCCACACCATTTTGTTGTGGCGTATATGGACAACTCGTTTGGTGCACTATTCCATGCTTAGCCAAATGTTCTCTAAACTTGTGACTCATATATTTCCCTCCATCATCCGACCTAAGTACCTTAATTATAGAATTGAATTGATTAGTAACATAGTTTTGAAAGTTTAAGAACGCATTTAACACGCGATCCTTAGATGGCAATAGAGTGATCCTAGTATATTTTGATTTTTCATCAATGAATGATACGAAATACTTGTTATTATCTCTAGATACACATGGTGAGGTCCAAACATCAGAATGTACTAAATCAAAACACTTCTCATAAATAGTTGAAGACTTAGGGAAAATAGATTTGCAATGTGTTCCAAGGATACAAGCTTCACAAAGTGAATGATCAAAAGAAACATTTGGTAACATTAGTTCCAGTGCACGAGAATGAGGGTGGCCTAATCTAGCATGCCACATAGCATTTAAACTAAACGCAACAGATGATTGAAAAGAAACAGAATTTAAATTGCTTGATGAAGCTTTCTCTAGAACATAAAGATCTCCATTTGCATTTCCTTCTTTCTGACACTCTGGATCATGTCTATGATGCTTTCAAGTCATCATTTGTCCAAGCAATGCTCATAGTCTCCCTTGGTCTTGTTTCCTTGTCATGACTCTATACTCGTCTATGTTCAATACTCCCCCGCAAGCTTAATCGTAGGGACGAAGGCTATGCTTGGATTCCTATGGATGATACCTCGGTAAAAACCCCATCATAAAGAAAACCTCATGGGAAAAACCTTATGTCGGGGAAAAGAGCATATCATCCATGGGAACTAGGAAGTAAATCAAGGACGAGTAAGGGCAACAAGCCCAAGCTTACCATACAAGTACTGGTTGATCTTGAGGCTTGTGGCTTTGGTGAAGACGTCGGCTAACTGATCCTCGCTTCTGGTATAGCATGGTTGTGTTATGCCTTCTTCTATCTTCTCTCGGACTTTGTCGCAATCCACCTCAATGTGCTTGGTCCGTTCGTGAAACACCGAGTTGCTTGCTATGTTGATCGCGGGGTGCTTTGAATCAATCCTGAAGTCCTTGAGAAGCGCTTTGAGCCATACAAGCTCATTGGTGAGTTTTCTCATTGCTCGGTATTCCGATTCGGCACTAGAGCATGACAACACCTTTTGCTTCTTTGACTTCCAAGTGACCAAGTTCCCACCGATGAACGTGCAATAGCCGGTAGTAGATCTCCTATCATTAGTGTCTCCGGCATAGTCAGCATCACAATATACCACGATCTCGGTGTTGCCATTCCTTCCCATCCAAATGCCTTGACCCGGACTGCCTTTGAGATAGCAAAGAATCCTCTCCACCATGTTCCAATGGTACAAGGTGTGGTCTTTCATATGTTGGGACACCTGATTCACAGCAAAACATAAGTCAGGTCTAGAAATGGTCAAGTATATTAGCTTACCTACGAGACAACGTTATTGGAGTGGATTAGTGTAAGGTTTGTCTAGTGGATCCTCCTTTTCTCCATCCTTCTTTTTCTTCCCCGTTCGCCTGACCTTGTAGCCATCTTCAAGTGGAGTCTTTGCCGGCTTTGATCCTAATTTTCCTGTCTCATTCAACAAATCCAAGGTGTATTTCCTTTGAGAGAGAAATAGTCCCTCCAGAGAGCGACATATCTCAATTCCTAGGAAATACTTTAGTATCCCAAGATCCTTAATATCAAAGACAGATTTTAGGAAGGTTTTAGTATCTTGTATACCTTCCTTATCATTTCCGGAAATGATAAGGTCATCAATATACACCAAGATGGCAATAATCCCCTTAGAGCTTTGTAGAGTAAATAGTGTATGGTCAGCTTCCGATCTCTTGAACCCTCGGTCTTCGAGAGTGGAGCTGAGCTTTTGATACCATGCTCTAGGAGATTGCTTGAGCCCATAGATTGCTTTCCTCAGCCTAAGAACCTTTCCGTGAGCAATGGAGCTTTCAAGACCCGGTGGAGGTGTCATGTAAACTTCCTCTTCAAGTTCTCCTTGTAGAAATGCATTCTTCACATCCATTTGCCATAATTCCCAGTCTAGGTTTGTTTCCAAGGAGAGAATCACTCTAATGGTGTGGAGTTTGGCTACCGGAGCAAATGTATCCATATAGTCGTCTCCATAAGTTTGCGTAAAGCCTCTTGCTACCAGGCGAGCTTTGTATCTCTCAATGTCTCCATTGCTCAAATATTTGATGGTGAAGACCCACTTAGAACTAACAGCTTTCTTCCCTGGTGGTAAGTCGGCCTCATCCCATGTATGATTCCTATTCATAGCTCCTACTTCATCTTCCACAGCTCCTAACCATCTCTTGTCTTCTTTGGCTTCCTCATAACTCTGTGGAGTTATGTGGAAATTAACTTGTCCAAAGTAGACTGGATGATCACTCAGCAAAAGGGCAAGCAAACATGTAGCTTGTATAGGATGGACCATGGCTTGACAATTGTAGTATACTCTTGTGTTCTTCAAATTGTCAACCCCACATCTCTGTCTAGTGCTCCTTCTCAATGTTGGGCCTGCATCAGGATCAGTTTCATGCTCAGACTCATCATCATGACTTTCCGGATCTATCTGCTCATTGGTAACATCCTCTGCATCTTCTTGATGCATGTTACTCTCAGGCTGTATAGTCTCGGTGGGAGATTGTTGAAACAAATATTTGTGAAGACTAGTCAACTCTGGAGGTGGTGGAAGAAAAGGAAATTTTGGAGAAAAGTCAACTTTGGAGACTTCTTTATTTTCTGTGGTTGTAAATTTACACACATGCTTATTTATTTGTAGCCATACGTTTTTGGCATCTCACTTGCAGATATCTGTGTATCAGACCTGAAAGGAAATAATAAGAAAAAAAAAATTATCTCCTAAAGTATTCTCTCTGGTTCGTTTCTCTTTCCCCTGTTCTTGAGAAATTCATCACAAATCCTTCACAAATTCTTTAATTTCTACATGGTATCAGAGCATTAAGCTCCTACAGAACTTGTTTCTCTCAAGCGATTGTTATGGAAAACAATAAATTCTTCACTCTACCAGTTGTTCTCAAAGGGAGCAACTATTTATTGTGGTCTAGAACCACAAAGACGGCACTGAGAAGCCGTGCTGTATGGGTTCACTGTCTAAGCTCTGAGGAGATGCCTCATAATCAAGCTGTAGCTGGTGTGGCTCAGACAGAAGGTGGCGCTGAAGCTAAAGGAGGAGAAGTAGAGTCTCCAGCCCAAATCAGCTCAAGCCAAGCAGATTCCAAGTGGATCCACGAAGATCAGTTTGTGCTAGCTGTTCTTCAGAGCTCTTTAGAGCCAAGTATCCTAGCATCTTACTCCTATGTGGAGACGGCGAAGGAGCTGTGGGACACACTCATGGGGGTGTATGGTAATGAATCCAATCTAAGTAAGATTTATGAGATCAAGAAGGCTCTCAACAATCTTCAACAAGAAGGGGAGGATTTCAAAGATCTCTTTGGTGAGTTTAGGGGGTTATGGGCGGAGCTTGATATGCTCAGGCCTCCTACTATTGATGTCAAGGAGATGATTGAGAGGAGAGAACAAGATCAAGTATTTGGTTTGCTTCTTACTCTAGATGAGTCCTACATAGGACAAGTTCATCACATTTTGAGGTTTGAGAAGTTGCCTACTCTCAACCAGGTGTGTATGATGATTCAGAAGGAGGAAGGCTCCAAAGGTCTCTTCAAAGGGACAAGTGAAGTTGCTCATGTGAGCAAGGGTAAAGAGGTTGGATTGATAGTCGACATGAAAAATATCTGCTGTGATCACTGTAGGATGAAAGGACACACCAAGGAAAGATGTTGGACTCTCTATCCGCATCTAAGGCCCAAGAACTTTAAGGTGGCGGGTCAGACATCAAGGGGAGTGGCTGGAGTTGCTATAGCTCCCCCAGATGATGTTGTAAGAAGGTCGGACTTGGATTGATGTGATCATGGAAGGGAATCAAATGCAGCTTGAACCTAGAGAGGATATATATGGTGCTGAGGAAACATTGGTTGTACCAAGTGGACCTATGACAAGAGCAAGAGCTAAGGCGTTCCGGAATTCAATCAATGGACTACTTGCTCAAGTGCAAGAGTATCAAGCATCTAAAGATCAAACAGAGAACATTGGATATCAGAATATGCTGATGACAACACCTTCTCAAATGGACTAACAAAGAGGGTGATCCATTTGTACTCTTTTTCCTAACTTTTGGTTTTGTCCCACTGGGTTTTCCAAAGGAAGGTTTTAATGAGGCAACTGGGTCACTTATTCACCTAAATCCATCAGAGAATTATCAAAGCCCAAAGAAGATCTCTTGGCCCAAAATAAAGACACCATTTCGTGGAAGCTGAAGAGAAGAAGTGCAAGAGATATTTTCCTTTGGTTTTAAAGTCTTTTAGTTTAATTTCACCAATTAATATTGCTTAGATATTTTGCTTTTCTTTTGCTATTTAAGCATATCCAAACTCTGAGTTATTCAACCAAATTTTCTTTTATCAATTTTGAGAGTGAATCTCTTCTGTTCTTTGTGAACAAATCTTAGATTGGTGTGTAATATCCAATCTGTTTTCTTGTTTCTGTTTCGGTGTGTCATATCCGAAGGATTCAAGATTGGTCTCGTCCAAGTGTGTCATATCTTGGGAGGCTACACGGTGTATCAGTGACTATCTAATGCACCAATCTTATCTTTTCAAACTCTTAAAGAGAAACTTACTAATGCACCACTCTTATCTTTACCAGATTTTATGAAAACTTTGGAGATTGAATGTGATGCATCTGGTGTAGGTATTGGAGCTGTTTTGATGCAAGAGAAGAAGCCCATTGCCTTTTTCAGTGAGAAATTTGGGGGAGCCACGCTGAACTATCCAACCTATGACAAGGAGTTATATGCTTTAGTGAGAGCTTTACAAACGTGGCAGCACTACTTGTGGCCAAACGAGTTTGCCATTCATACTGATCATGAATCTTTGAAGCACTTAAAAGGTCAGCAAAAGCTCAACAAGAGACATGCTAGGTGGGTAGAGTTTATTGAGACTTTTCCATATGTGATCAAATACAAACAAGGTAAGGAAAATGTGGTTGCAGATGCCTTATCTCGAAGGTATGTTTTGATTACTACTTTGGAAGCTAAACTGTTAGGATTTGAGCAACTTAAAAATCTTTATGAGACTGATGCTGAGTTTCAAGAGATTTACAAGTCTTGTGCTAAATTCGCTTTTGGGAAATATTTTAGGCATGAAGGGTTTTTATTCTTTGAAAATCGTTTGTGTGTGCCTAATTGCTCTGTGAGAGATTTGTTAGTCAGGGAAGCGCATGGAGGTGGTTTAATGGGACATTTTGGAATTACTAAGACTCTCAAGGTGTTGCAAGATCACTTATATTGGCCGCATATGAAGAGAGATGTTGAGAGAGTATGTGGAAGATGTGTCACTTGCAAACAAGCTAAGTCTAAGGTACAGTCCCAAGGTTTGTACACTCCTTTACCAATTCCTACTCAGCCGTGGAATGATATCTATGGATTTTGTGCTTGCATTACCTAGAACTAGGACTGGAAAGGATTCAATCTTTGTTGTTGTTGATAGGTTTTTTAAAATGGCTCACTTCATTGCTTGTCATAAAACCGATGATGCTTCTCATGTAGCTAACTTGTTCTTTAAAGAGATAGTTCGTATTCATGGCATGCCTAGAACTATTGTTAGTGATAGGGATACTAAGTTCTTGAGCTACTTTTGGAAAACACTTTGGTCTAAACTAGGAACTAAGTTATTATTTTTGACAACTTGTCATCCTCAATCTGATGGACAAACTGAAGTTGTCAATAGAACTTTGTCTACTCTCTTATGTTCCTTGATCAAAAAGAACTTGAAAACTTGGGAAGATTGTTTGCCGCATGTTGAATTTGCATATAATCGCTCAATGCATTCAGCTACAAAGTTCTCTCCATTTGAAATTGTTTATGGATTTAACCCCATTTCTCCTTTGGATCTAACCCCTTTACCTTTGAGTGAAAGAGCAAGCATAGATGGGAAAAAGAAAGCTGAACTTGTTAAACAGATCCATGAGAAAGCTCGGATGAACATAGAAGAGAAAACAAAGCTGTATGAGAAATATGCTAACAAGGGACAGCATAAGAAGATCTTTGAGGAAGGAGACCAAGTGTGGATACATCTCAGGAAAGAAAGATTTCCAGCAGAAAGGAAGTCCAAACTGCAACCAAGAATTGATGGTCCATTCAGAGTTACAAAGAGGATCAATGACAATGCTTACCAGCTTGATCTACAAGGTAAGTATAATGGGAGCTCCAGTTTCAATGTTGCTGACTTAATCCCATTTGTTGCAGATGAACAAGATTAGAGGACAAATCCTTTTCAAGAGGGAGGGGATGATGTGATCATGGAAGGGAATCAAATATAGCTTGAACCTAGAGAGGATATATATGGAGCTGAGGAAGCATTGGTTGTACCAAGTGGACCTATGACAAGAGCAAGAGCTAAGGTGTTCCAGAATTCAATCTATGGACTACTTGCTCAAGTGCAAGACTATCAAGCATCTAAGGATCAAACAGAGAACATTGGATATCAGAATATGCTGATGACAACACCTTCTCAAATGGACTAACAAAGAGGGTGATCCATTTGTACTCTTTTTCCTAAATTTTGGTTTTGTCCCACTGAGTTTTTAAAAGCTAGGTTTTTAATGAGGCAATTGGGTCACTTATTCACCTAAGTCCATGAGAGAATTATCAAAGCCCAAAGAAGATCTCTTGGCCCAAAAAAAGACACCATTTCGTGGAAGCTGAAGAGAAGAAGTGCGAGAGATATTTTCCTTTGATTTTAAAGTCTTTTAGTTTAATTTCAGCAATTAATATTGCTTAGATATTTTGCTTTTCTTTTGCTATTTAAGCATGTCCAAACTCTGAGTTATTCAACCAAATTTTCTTTTATCAATTTTGAGAGTGAATCTCTTCTGTTCTTTGTGAACAAATCTTAAATTGGTGTGTAATATCCAATCTGTTTTCTAGTTTCTGTTTTGGTGTGTTATATCCGAAGGATTCAAGATTGGTCTCGTCCAAATGTGTCATATCTTGGGAGGCTACATGGTGTATCAGAGACTATCCGCAATCTCTGTGTGACCATTCAATCCATCCATCTATCCATCAAAGTTTATATCCGATCCACCATCTCGAAAGTTCGCAATCATTGGGTAGAATCCTATCAAGTGGTATCAGAGCCACTTTCGAGTTGGTTTCTAAATCTAAATCGTTTTTATATTTCCTTTTAATCTCTTCTCTATCTTTCCTTTCTATAGATCATTCGATCTTCAGTCAAAAAAAGAAAAAAAGTCAAAAGGTGCCTGATCAACTTCAAAATTGATCAGTTTCTTGTCAGTTACGTTTTCAGTTTAAAAAAAAAAAAATTATTACGAAATCTCTTTGATTTATTTGGGAAACACGAAACCATTGATCTTGATCTATTATACTTTCGTTTCCAGATTTTTATCTATCAAATCTCTTGTTTGTTTGGGAAACATAAATCTTCTTTTCTATCTATCTTGTTTCTTTTTGTGAACTGTTGGAATTACCACTGATCTGGCTGGTACTGTTCTATAAGAACCGTTGAGGATTCATTGAGGGTTATATCATGAGAGATTTGAGTGAAACACTTAGTGAGATCAAGAGAGAAACACTTAAAAAGAGAGAAACACTTGTGAGAAATATTTCTGTGTTTTATTGCTAACCCTTTATTTTGCAGGGAAAATCATTATGTCTCATGAGGAAGATAAATCTCATGATGGAGATCAATCAGGAAATAGCACTTCCTCATGATGGAGATCAATCAGGAAATAGCAGGAGTAGGAGACGTGCATCTAAGAAGTTAGAGATGCAAGCTTTATTGGGAGAGATGAAGCGTCTGTTGCAGAAAGAGTTTGAACCGGTCCATACAAGGTTAGATAATATGGAGAATTCAATACAACAAGGACAACCAGATGCAACTAAGAAAAGGCAACAACCCTGAAGTTAGAGAAAGGAGAACGTGAGCTCGTCAAGAAAGAAGTGAAGAAGAACTGGATTATTATAGCCAAGGCAGTCATGCTTCAGTTCGAAGTTGGAGAAGGCCAAGACGTGATCAAGAAGCAAGGAGACGAGATGACAATAATCTCAGTGGTCTTAAGTCGAAGATACCACCATTTCATGGAAAGAATGATCTAGATGCTTATTTGGAGTGGGAGAAGAAGATAGAGCTTGTGTTTGATTGTCAAACCTCTCCGGATTCTAAGAAGGTTCAAGTGGCAGCAACAGAGTTTTATGATTATGCTATCAACTGGTGGGATCAAATTGTGACTTGTAGAAGGCGCCATAGAGAGCCTCAAGTTGAAACTTGGGATGAAATGAAGAATTTGATGAGGAAAAGATTTGTTCCAAGCCATTTTCACCGAGAGTTACATCAGAAGCTTAGGAGGTTGTCTCAAGGATCTAAAAGTGTGGAGGACTATTTTCAGGAGATGGAACTTTTAGTGATTAAGGCAGACATTGAAGAAGAAGCTGATACAACTATGGCAAGGTTCCTTGGAGGGTTATCTCGTGACATCCAAGACAGATTGGAGATGCAAACATATGATAGCATAGAAGAAATGCTTCATAAAGCTGTTTTGGTGGAGCAACAAATCAAGAGGAAAGGTACCTCTAAGCCATTTCGTGGAGCAGTAGCTATTTATCCTAAGTAGAGCTATAACCGAGAGGATAAGATGGATACCAAGGCTAGCATAGAGTCCAAACCAATCACTACTATTCAAGATAACAAAGGAAAGGTGGTAGCAAACTCATCTCAGAATCGGGAAGTCAGATGTTTTAAGTGTCAAGGTAGAGGGCACTATGCCAATGAATGCATCAACAAGAGGACCATGTTGTTGATGGAGAATGGAGATATTGAAACAGAAGAAGTGTTGGAAGAAAATGATTCTGTTTTGGAAGAAGAAGAGGGGCGTGTAGAGTTGCCAGTCATGGGGAGACTTTTGGTGGCAAGAAGATCATTGAGTGTTCAAGCTAAAGCTAATGAAGAAGAGCAGAGGGAAAATTTGTTTCACACAAGGTGCTTAGTGCAAGGAAAGGTCTGTAGTCTTATCATTGATGGAGGAAGTTGCACCAATGTAGCAAGTGAAACAATGGTGACAAAGTTGGGGTTGAAGGTGGAAAAGCATCCAAAGCCTTATAGTCTTCAATGGTTGAATGTGAGTAGCCAGGTATTGGTACCTATTACCATAGGCAAGTATGAAGATGAGATTCTATGTGATATATTACCTATGGAGGCGAGTCACATATTGCTTGGCAGGCCATGGCAGTTTGATCGCAAGGCTATGCATGATGGTTACACCAACATATACTTGTTTGACTTCAAGGGAAGGAAAACAATTCTTGCTCCATTAACACCACAAGAAGTTTATCAAGATCAGATCCAAATGAAACAACAAGGCAAAGCAACTGTGAGTGAACCCCTAAACACTCCACCACAAAAAGAAAAAGAGAGTTTGAGAAAAACCAAGAAAAAGGCCTGTGAGAGTAAACCCGTGAGGCAATCAAACTTCTTGGTGAGATCTAAAGTGGTTAAGAGAGTTCTTTTCTCGAAACAACCCATTCTTTTGTTTGTATACAAGGAAGTTCTTACTAACCTCAAACCGGATTTGCCGAGTAAGATTACTTCTCTTTTGCAGGATTTTGAAGAAATGTTTCCTGAGGAGAACCCTGAAGGATTGCCACCTATCCGTGGGATTGAGCATCAAATAGATTTTGTTCCAGGAGCTTCACTTCCAAACAGGCCAGCTTATAGAACCAATCCAGTGGAAACTAAGGAGTTGCAAAAACAAGTGTCTGAACTCATGGACAAAGGATACATTAGAGAGAGCATGAGTCCTTGTGCTGTACCAGTACTACTCGTACCGAAGAAGGATGGGACATGGAGGATGTGCGTTGATTATCGAGCCATCAATAAGAAAAAAAAATTATCTCCTAAAATATTCTCTCTGGTTCGTTTCTCTTTCCCCTGTTCTTGAGAAATTCATCACAAATCCTTCACAAATTCTCTAATTTCTACATGGTATCAGAGCAATAAGCTCCTACAGAACTTGTTTCTCTCAAGCGATTCTTATGGAAAACAATAAATTCGTCACTCTACCAGTTGTTCTCAAAGGGAGCAACTACTAATTGTGGTCTAGAACCACAAAGACGGCACTGAGAAGCCGTGGTGTATGGGTTCACTGTCTAAGCTCTGAGGAGATGCCTCAGAATCAAGCTGTAGTTGGTGTGGCTTAGACAGAAGGTGGCGCTGAAGCTAAAGGATGAGAAGTAGAGTCTCCAGCCCAAATCAGCTCAAGCCAAGCGGATTCCAAGTGGATCCAAGAAGATCAGTTTGTGCTAGCTGTTCTTCAGAGCTCTTTAGAGCCAAGTATCCTAGCATCTTACTCCTATGTGGAGACGGCAAAGGAGCTGTGGGATACACTCATGGGGGTGTATGGTAATGAATCCAATCTTAGTAGGATTTTTGAGATCAAGAAGGCTCTCAACAATCTTCAACAAGAAGGGAAGGATTTCAAAGATTTCTTTGGTGAGTTTAGGGGGTTATGGGCGGAGCTTGATATGCTCAGGCCTCCTACTATTGATGTCAAGGAGATGATTGAGAGGAGAGAGCAACATCAAGTATTTGGTTTGCTTCTTACTCTAGATGAGTCCTACATAGGACTAGTTCATCACATTTTGAGGTTTGAGAAGTTGCCTACTCTCAACCAGGTGTGTATGATGATTCAGAAGGAGGAAGGCTCCAAAGGTCTCTTCAAAGGGACAAGTGAAGGTTCTCATGTGAGCAAGGGTAAAGAGGTTGGATTGATAGTCGACAAGAAAAATCTCTGGTGTGATCACTGTAGAATGAAAGGACACACCAAGGAAAGATGTTGGACTCTCTATCCGCATCTAAGGCCCAAGAACTTTAAGGTGGCCGGTCAGACATCAAGGGGAGTGACTGGAGTTGCTATAGCTCCCCCAGATGATGTGGTAAGAAGGTCGGACTTGGATGCTCTCATCAAAAGCATTTCCAAGCTCACAGAATCTGGTAAGGGTTTCCTTGCATCTAGAATTCGCAAAGAAGTTATAGTAGATTCTGGTGCTTCTCATCACATGATTAGTGATAAGGAATTGTTGTCTAATGTTGAGCCACATGGTGGAAAGGTTACAATTGCTAATGGACATTCTGATGTGAAGCATGTATTCTTGGGAAATATTGTAGGACAGTGTGAAGCATGTATTCTTGGAAAACATTGTAGGACAGTTTTTCCGGATTCTTCAGCTTTGTATGATGATTGTTTTGATCTTGTACATTCTGATGTGTGGAGAGCTCCATGTGCAACTCGTGATCAATATTAGTATTTTGTTTCATTTATTGATGAGAAGTCTAAGTACACATGGATTAAACTTATGCCTTCAAAAAGTCATGTCCTAGATGCTTCCTCCAAGTTCTACAACTATGTATTGACTCAGTTTAGAACCAAGATTAAGATCTTAAGGAGTGATAATGGAGGAGAGTACACTAGTAATGCATTTAAAGAGTTTGTTGGGAAGGTTGGAATTGTGCATCAAACTTCTTGTGCTTATACTCCACAACAAAATGGAGTAGCTGAACGCAAGAATATATATCTCATGGAGGTTGCTAGGACAATGTTATTTGATAGGAGTGTGCCTAAGCAATATTGGGGAGATGCTGTGATGACAGCTTGTTACCTCATTAACCGGCTACCAACAGTTCATCTTGGAAGTGTGTCTCCTTATGAGGTATTGAACAAAGTTAAACCCCCCATTGATCATCTTCGTGTCTTTGGTTGTGTTTGCTATGTATTTGTACCAGATGCTCAGAGGAACAAGCTAGAACCAAAGAGTACAAAGTGTATATTCATTGGATACTCTTCTACACAAAAGGGGTATAAATGTTACAATCCCATCACCAAGCGTGTGCATGTCTCAAGGGAGGTTAGATTTGTTGAAGAGAAGGGTTATTTTGATAAAAAGAATTGGAATAACTTGGAAGATTTAGCCTTGCCAGAAGAGAGAGCATCAACGTTAAGGGTTATTCTTGAGGGGTTAGCTCCAGGTGGTGATTCGGTTGAACATGTTGAGAATATTGAGGTTGAAAATGAGGAGAGTGACAGTAGTGATCATATAGAGGTTGAGACAGTGGTTGATTCAGAAGGTGATGACAGTGAGATGGAATCACCAAGTATCGATTCTGCTCTAGATCCAGTGGAGACTGCTATAGTAGAGGAGTCTGAGGAGTCGAGTCCTAATGAGGAGATTGTGCCCCCATTGAGGAGAAGTACAAGGATGAAATTTCCTCCTGAGAATTGGAAGAACACAAGAGTGTATTACAATAATCAGGTGGTAGCTCATCCATTTCAGAATCATTGCACCATGGGTCAATTTCCAAAAAAGCACCAAGCGTTTCTCTCCAAGATTGATAAGCACAGAAGACCAAGCAGTTATGAAGAGGCTTGCTTATCTGATGTTTGGGTTCAAGGTATGTTGGAAGAGAAAGCGTCTATGGCCAAGAATGATACATGGATTGAGATTGAGAAGCCTAGCAAGAAGAAGCTTGTGGGCTGTAGATGGGTTTACACTATCAAATATACTAGCACTGAAGAAATAGAGAGATACAAAGCAAGATTGTTAGCCAAGGGTTACACACAAATGCATGGAGTGGATTATACTGAAACCTTTGCGCCAGTAGCTAAACTTCATTCGGTACGAGTTCTGCTCTCTATTGCAACTAATCTCTGTTGGAACATATAGCAGATGGATGTGAAAAATGCATTTCTTCTAGGAGAGTTGAAGGAAGAAATTTATATGGTTCCTCCAGAAGGTGTTAAAATAGGGGACAACAAGGTGTGCAAGCTTAAGAAAGCTATATATGGTCTCAAGCAATCACCTAGAGCTTGGTATCACAAGCTTAGTGGATGTCTTCTTGATAATGGATTTCGGAGATCCGAAGCAGACCATACGTTGTTTACAACTCAGGGGGAGAATGGTATTGTTGTGGTGCTGGTTTATGTTGATGATATTATTGTTACTGGAGATGACATTGAGGGAATCAAGAGAGCTAAGAGTTTTCTCAAGGCTTCATTTGACATCAAAGACTTGGGTGAACTTAAGTATTTCCTTGGGATTGAGGTATGTAAGTTTGAGAATGGGCTATTTTTGTCTCAGAGGAAATACACTCTTGATTTGCTGGAAGAGACAGGGAAGCTTGGTGTAAAACCGGCTAAGACTCCCATTGAGGATAGTTATAAGATTTGTCCTGAGGGGGAGCCGCTTATGCAGGTAAAGCAATATCAAAGGCTAGTTGGAAGGTTGATTTACTTGACTATCACCCAACCCGACATCTCATTTGCAGGCTCCAAGTAAGCATCATTGGGGAATTGTTGATCGCATTCTGAGATACTTGAAAGGCACACCTAGCAAAGGTATTTGGATGGGTCGCAATAACTCCCGGATATTATTGGTTATTGTGATGCTGATTGGGCAGGAGATAAAGGTGATCGGAAATCTACAACTAGGTATTGCACATTTGTTGGTGGGAACTTGGTTACTTGGAGAATTAAAAAACAGAAGGTGGTTTTAAGATCAAGTGCAGAAGCTGAGTATAGAGCTATGGCAAACACAACTGGTGAGTTGGTTTGGATTAAGGTTCTTCTCAAAGATTTAGGAATTGAATCATCTGAGCCTATAACCCTTCACTGTGATAATCAAGTTGCTATCCATATTGCTTCTAATTCAGTGTTCTATGAGAGGACAAAGCATATAGAGGTAGATTGTCACTATATAAGGGAGAAAGTTGAATCCATGATTATTCTACCAACATTTGTGAGAAGTGTTGATCAGTTAGCAGATGTCTTCACCAAAGCAACAACAAGTAAGGTATGTGATGATCTTCATGGCAAGATGGGTTTATTGGATCTCCATCAACCAATCTTGAGGGGATTGTTGAACCAAATATTAGTGAAGACTAGTCAACTCTGGAGGTGGAGGAAGAAAAGTCAACTTTGGAGAGAAATCAACTTTGGGGATTCTCTATTTTTTGTGGTTGTAAATTTACACACATGCTTATTTATTTGTAGCCATACGTTTTTGGCATCTCACTTGTAGATATATGTGAATCAGACCTGAAAGGAAATAATAAGAAAAAATAAATTATCTCCTAAAATATTCTCTCTGGTTCGTTTCTCTTTCCCCTGTTCTTGAGAAATTCATCACAAATCCTTAACAAATTCTCTAATTTCTACAGAGATTGATAAGGTGAGACGCCTGGTGAGTTCCCAGAGGTGTGATGAGGCGCTTGTGTTTCTTCTTGAGCATTTGGCGTTCCAATACCATTACTCATGGGACTCTCATTTTCGGAGATAGCTATTAATCAAGCAACAAATATCCAACAAGGAATACAAGGATAGAGGCCCAAGAAGAGAAGCCCAGAAATGACGCCCAAATTCTAATCGTCTCCAACGGCTCTATTTTGATCTCTAACGGCTCTATTACTATTCCAAACGGATAGATGAGAGTTTGAACTCCACGGAACACCTACTTATCTTTGTGTTTAAGTTTTCTATAAATATGTAACTCCTTGTAACATTTTGAAGACTACTGAGATAATAAAATATCTCAATTCTTATTCTTATTCTTACTCTAAGTTCTTAGCAATTCTTACTCATTAATCTTTGAAATCTAACATGGTATCAGAGCATTGATCCATAAATAAGATCAATCTTTTGATTTCATCTTTTTCTTTCTCTTCTATCATTATCGCCATTGTTACTGTTCAAGAAACTCCAGAAGTTTCTGTTCAAGAATCTCTCCATTCTCCAAGCCTCTTTTGCATCTTCAAAACTCTCCTCCATCATCTTCAAAGCTTCCGCAACAACCATACTCTCAAGAATTCTCCAGATCAAGAAATCAATTTTTGAAATTCAAAATTGCCCAGATTCTACTGTTCATCTTCTTCTCCAAAAGTTCTTCGTTTATTCTGGAAATACATTCTTCTAACTTCCTGAAAAACTCTGAGATTGACATATATTCATCCGAGACGAGTTTTTGTGAAGTTAGAGTGGTATATTTCTGGAAATATCTAGAAGAACTCTCTCTAAAACCAGTTCTCTTGAAGATCATTATCTTCAATCATGGAGGAGACAAAACCAACTGCAATTAAAGTCATTCTAAGAGGAGAGAACTATCTCCTATGGTCATGATCCACAAAATCAAACCTGTATGGTCGTGGCTTGTGGAATCAAGTTGAACCGGCTAAAGGAAAAGAGCTTCAAGAAGGAAATGAAGAAGCTCTGGAAAAATGGCTGCAAAAAGATCAAATGGTGCTCAGCATAATCCACAGCTCTCTGAGTGATTCAATATTTGAATCTTACTCATATTGTGAAACAGCTCAAGAACTCTGGGAAACTCTCAAGAAGGTGTATGGAGACATCACCAATCTTTCAAGAGTATTTGAAGTAAAGAAAGCTCTCAACAGCCTCACTCAAGAAGACTAAGATTTTACCAAACACTTTTGGTAAATATTATTAATCAAGCAACAAATTCCCAATAAGGAATTCAGGTCTAAGAAGAGAAGAAAGGACGCCCAAGTTGTTTTCTTCTCTAACGGCTCTATTTGTATCTCACACGGATCTGCAACTATTCCCAACGGATAGATGAGCGTGTGAACTACAAGATACGCCTAGTTATTTTTGCGTTTGAGAGTTCTATAAATATGTAACTCATTGTAACACTTTACAACTACTGAGATAAAAAAATCTCTAAGAGATAATAAAATCTCTCAACTCCCATTCTTATTCTTATTATTTCTGCATGTCTTATTCTTGTTTCTAGAAGCGTAATCTCTGAATTCTAACATGGTATCAGAGCGTTGATCCATAAACAAGATCAATCTTTTGATTTCATCATTCTCTTTCTCTACTTTTTCAAAAACACCATTGTTACAGCTCAAGAAAGTTCAGAAACTTTTCTTGAAGAATCACTCCTTCTCCTGGTCTCTTTTGCACCTACAATCTCTCCTCCTTCATATTCAAAGCTTCCGCAGCATTCAAACGCTCTATAAAGCTTCAAATCAAGAAATATTTTTCGAAAATTCAAAAATCTAACCGTTGGAATCACTGTTCAATCATCTTCTCCGAGAAAAAAAAAAAAAAAAAAAAAAATTTCTTTGGTTATTTTGGAAATATATCCTTCTAGCTTCCTTAAAAACTCTGAGATTGATATATATATTCATCCTAGACGAGTTTGTGTGAAGTTAGAGTGGTATATTTCTGGAAATTCCTCAAAGAACTTTGGGTTCAAACTATTTCTTTGGTTATTTTGGAAATACATCCTTCTAGCTTCCTTAAAAACTCTGAGATTAATATATATTCATCCTAGACGAGTTTGTGTGAAGTTAGAGTGGTATATTTCTGGAAATTCCTCAAAGAACTTTCAGTTCAAACTCTGAGATTGAAATATTCATCCTAGACAAAGTTTGTCTGAAGTTGAGCGGTAGATTATCAAGCGGCTAGTCATTACTTTCAATCATGGAGGAGACAAAACCAACCACAATAAGAGTCACCCTAAGAGGAGAAAACTATTTCCTATGGTCACGATCCACAAAATCGAACCTATATGGTCGTGGCTTGTGGAATCAAGTCGAACCAGCCAAAGGAAAAGAGCTTCAAGAAGGAGATGAAGAAGCTCGGGAAAAATGGCTACAAAAAGACCAAATGGTGCTCAGCAAAATCCACAGCTCCTTGAGTGATTCAATATTTGAATTTTACTCATATTGCGAGACAGCTCAAGAACTTTGGAAAACTCTAAAGAAGGTGTATGGAGACATCACCAATCTTTCAAGAGTATTCGAAGTGAAGAAAGATCTCAGCAACCTCACTCAAGAAGATCAAGATTTTACCAAACACTTTGGTTAATATAGGTCATTACTTGCTGAATTGGATATGCTGAGGCCAAGCACAAAAGACATCAAAATTATAGAGGAAAGAAGAGAGCAAGATCGAGTGTTTGGACTTCTCCAATCTCTCCATCCAAAATTCAATGACCTTATAAAGTACATTTTTAAAGGAGGAGAAGCTACCAAGCCTTGAGAACGTCTGCTCTCAAATCCAAAAGGAGCAAGGCTCCATAGATCTCTTCAGCAAAGGAGAGTTGCCAACGGCAAACAAAGGGTTTTACAAACCCCCATTCAGTTCCAACAAGAAAGGAACAACAAAGCAATGTGAACATTGCAAGAACATTGGCAAATTCAACCAAGGGAGAGGACACACCAAGGAGGAGTGCTTTATCCTTCATCCTCATCTCAGAGCCAGCTTCAGAGCAAGGCAACAAGTGAATGAAGCAAATGCTTCAAATTATGCTCCAGCCGCTCAACAAACTACATCACTCGGCTTGAACCCAAATGCTCCAAACGGCCATTCTAATCAAGCCTCTACCTTAGAGAACAATGGCATGATCACCATGAGCAGAGCAGACTTAGAGGCAATGATCAAGACAATGCAAATTTGCAAGGAGTCTAGTATCACCTTTCTAGCCTCTAACTCTTCAAAAACTCTTTTAGTAGATTCAGGAGCTTCTCACCATATGATTAAAGATCCCAATCTACTAAATAATATTCAAAACAGCTCTGGTCATGTTGAAATTGCTAATGGAGTTAGAGTGCCAATTAAAGGCATAGAAAATTTAAACCTCTTTGGAAATGAATCCAGTGCCTTTTACATGCCTACATTTAGCAATAATTTGGTCTCGGTAAAAAGAGCTACCACCGATCTCAATGCTTATGCTATATTTGGACCTAACAGCTTTCATTTTCAGGATATTAAAACCGGTGAAGTTTTAGGCAAGGGAAACACTAAGGGAGAGTTGTATACTCTAGCAGATCTCAAGAACCATTCTAGATGCTCCAACTCTGCTAGTTTGCCATTTATTAATTCCTGTCATGTAGCTAGTAGTTCAAATGATTTATGGCATGCTAGATTAGGTCATCCTCATTCTAGAGCTTTAAAATTAATTATGCCCAATGTAGTCTTTGATAACTCTGAGTGTGAGTCTTGTATTTTGGGAAAACATTGTAGAAGTGTTTTCCAAAACTCTTTATCAATATATGAGAATTGTTTTGATTTAGTTCACTCTGATGTTTGGACCTCACCTTGCCTATCTAGAGATAACCTAAAATACTTTTAGACATTCATAGATGAAAAATCAAAATATACATGGGTCACATTGTTACCTTCTAAAGATAGAGTATTTGAGGCATTTTTCAACTTTCAAACATATGTGACTAATCATTTCAATGCCAAAATTAAGGTGCTAAGATCGGATAATGGAGGGGAATACACAAACCACATTTTCAAAGCTCATTTGGCAAATCATGGCATTCTTCACCAAACGAGCTGTCCTTATACTCCACATCAAAATGGAGTGGCCGAAAGGAAAAATAGGCATTTGATGGAAGTAGCAAGATCAATGATGTTCCACAAAAACATGCCAAGGAGATTTTGGGGAGATGCTGTCATGACCGCATGCTACCTCATAAATAGAATTCCAACAAAAGTCTTAGATGACTTATCACCATTTGAGGTATTAAACAGAACCAAACCAAATATTAATCACTTACGTGTGTTTGGTAGTGTTTGTTTTGTCTTAGTGCCAAGGGATCAAAGGAATAAGCTAGATGCTAAAAGCACTAGAAGCGTGTTCATTGGATACTCCACTACTCAAAAAGGGTACAGATGCTATGATCCAAGCACCAAACGCATCATGACGTCTAGAGATGTAAAATTCATAGAAGATCAAAGTTATTTTGAGAAGTCGGGCTGGGAAAGTGTGAAAGACTTGGCTGACTCTACAGCAGATCGAGCAGCCTCTCTTCAACACATTTTAAGTCATATGGGTCTTCCTCAAATGAATGAAGATCAAACAGCCCCTGCAAACCATCAAGATGATCAGATTCAAGAAGAAGGGGTAAATGTTCAAAATGAGCAAGAGAATGACGAAGGAGTAAATGAACAAGGGGGAGTTAATCAAGAAACTCCACCAGAAGCTGATAGTCAGGAGAATGAATATCATGAGGAAGAAGAGGCACTAGCACCAACCTTGAGGAGAAGCACACGCCAAAGATTTGGTCTGGACCATTGGAAACAAACCAGGGTCTATTATAATCATCAAGCTGTGGTTCATCCTATCCAAGCTCAGTGTTCTCTTGCCCTCTTGCCATCAGACCATCAAGCATTCCTTGGAAAGATAGAGCAGCATTACATTCCAAAGACCTATGAAGAAGCAAAAGAAATCAAGGTCTGGATGCTATGATCCAAGCACCAAACGCATCATGACGTCTAGAGATGTAAAATTCATAGAAGATCAAAGTTATTTTGAGCAATCAGGTTGGGAAAGTGTGAAAGACTTGGCTGACTCTACAGCAGATCGAGCAGCCTCTCTTCAACATCTTTTGAGTCACATGGGTCTTCCTCCAATGAATGAAGATCAATCAGCTCCTGTAAACAATCAAAATGATCAGATTCAAGAAGAAGAGATAAATGTTCAGAATGAGCAAGAGAATGAAGAAGTAAATGAACAAGGGGGAGTTAATCAAGAAACTCCACCAGATGCTAATATTCTAGAGAATGAAGATCATGAGGAAGAAGAGGTACCAGCACCAACTTTGAGAAGAAGTACACGTCAAAGATTTGGCCCTGAACATTGGAAACAAACCAGGGTCTATTATAATCATCAAGCTGTTGCTCACCCTATACAAGCTGAGTGTTCACTTGCCCTGTTGCCATCAGACCATCAAGCATTCCTTGGAAAGATAGAGCAGCATTACATCCCAAAAACCTATGAAGAAGCAAAAGAAATCAAGGTCTGGGTGGATGCTGTAGATGCTGAGAAAGAAGCAATGGATAAAAATCACACTTGGGATGTAAGTGATCTACCTTCGGGAAAAAGGGCTGTAACATCTAGATGGATATTCACCATCAAGTATCACAGCAATGGAGAAATTGAAAGGTATAAAGCTCGCTTGGTTGCAAGAGGATTTACTCAAACTTATGGAGAAGACTATACAGACACCTTTGCACCAGTGGCTAAGCTCCATACAGTTAGAGTGCTTTTATCATTGGCAACCAACCTATCTTGGGAATTATGGCAAATGGATGTCAAAAACGCATTCCTCCAAGGAGAGCTTGAAGAAGAAGTATACATGAAGCCTCCACCAGGTCTTGAAAGCTCAATTCCTCAAGGCAAGGTTCTCAAACTCAGAAAAGCCATTTATGGCTTAAAGCAATATCCAAGAGCCCGGTACCACAAGCTAAGCTTCACATTAACAGCCAAAGGATTCAAAAGATCAGAGGCTGATCACACCTTGTTTACTTCTCAAAGTGCTCAAGGAATCATTGTTGTCTTGGTATATGTAGATGACTTGATCATTTTCGGCAATGATCAAGCATGTATTCAAGAAACCAAACTTTTCCTTAAATCTGCATTTGATATAAAAGATCTAGGTGAGCTTAAATATTTTCTAGGAATAGAGATATGTCGTTCTCCGGAAGGCTTGTTTCTATCCCAGAGAAAATATTCACTTGATTTGCTTAAAGAGACAGGAAAAATTGGTTCTAAACCAGCCAAGACACCACTTGAAGATGGCTACAGGGTCAGGAGAAAGGGGGAGAAAGAACAAGAAGATCCACTTGACAAACCATTTAAAGATCCAGCTCAATACCGGCGGCTTGTAGGTAAGTTAATTTACTTAACCATCACAAGACCTGACCTATGTTTTGCTGTGAATCAGGTGAGCCAACACATGAAAGAGCCCTTGGTGTACCACTGGAATATGGTGGAAAGAATTTTAAGATACATCAAAGGATCACCAGGGCTAGGTGTTTGGATGGGAAAGAATGATAGCACTGAAATTGTGGGCTATTGTGATGCGGATTATGCTGGAGATACAATGGATAGAAAATCCACAACCGGCTACTGCACATTCATTGGGGGGGAACTTAGTGACATGGAAATCCAAGAAGCAAAAGGTAGTATCATGCTCAAGTGCTGAAAGTGAGTATAGAGCAATGAAGAAGCTCACAAATGAGCTAGTATGGCTAAAAGCGCTTCTGAGGGATCTGGGAATTGAGAGCACAACTCCCATTACCATGCATTGTGACAATCAAACAGCAATTCACATTGCCACCAACTCAGTCTTCCATGAAAGAACCAAGCACATAGAAGTGGATTGTCACAAAGTCCGAGAAAAGATCATTGAAGGAGTAATCCTTCCATGCTACACAAAAAGTGAAGATCAGCTGGCCGACATATTCACCAAAGCTACAAGTCTCAAGATTTGCAACCACATCTACAGCAAGCTTGGACTAGTAGATCTCACTCATCCTTGATCATGCTTCTCCTTTTCCAGAGACACTACACTCTTTTCCTCCCAAGGAGTTTTTCCCACTGGGTTTGTACTTGTGAGGTTTTTAATGAGGTAGTTGTGAGGATTTGTTTCTGGAAAATCAAACTTAGTCTCCACACTCATTCCGGCTAAGTTTGAGGGGGAGTATTAATCAAGCAACATATATCCAACAAGGAATACAAGGATAGAGGCCCAAGAAGAGAAGCCCAGAAATGACGCCCAAATTCTAATCGTCTCCAACGGCTCTATTTTGATCTCCAACGGCTCTAATCGTCTCCAGCGGCTATATTACTATTCCAAATGGATAGATGAGAGTTTGAACTCCACGAAACACCTACTTATCTTTGTGTTTAAGTTTTCTATAAATATGTAACTCCTTGTAACATTTTGAAGACTACTGAGATAATAAATCTCTCAATTCTTATTCTTATTCTTACTCTAAGTTCTTATCAATTCTTACTAAGTTCTTATCAGTTCTTACTCATTAATCTTTGAAATCTAACAGTAGCCGGATGATCGTTTCTTGGCAAAGGGATCCCAAGGTGGTTGACTAAGTGCTGAAGACTTGCAGCTCTATCTGATGGTGATCTTGCAAGATCCTTCAAGCTTTACCAATCCTTCTTCTCATAGAACCCCTGGTGCTCTATGAACTTGACGTCCCTTAATACATGATATCGATTCCGGGTGGCGTCATAGAACTTGTAGCCCTTTTGGGTAGTAGAGTAGTATACGAACATGCACTTGGTGCTCTTGGCCTCTAGCTTATCTCTCAGCTCACCTGGTACCAATACAAAACAAACACATCCAAAGACTTGTAAGTGATCAATATTGGGCTTAGTTTTGTTAAGTACTTCAAAGGGAGAGATATCATTTAGGATCCGTGTAGGTATCCTATTGATGAGATAGCATGCGGCAAGAACATCATCCCCCCATAATCTTCTAGGGACATTTGAGTGGAACATCATGGATCGTGCCACTTCCATAAGATGTCTATTCTTTCTCTCGGCAATGCCATTTTGTTGTGGCGTGTATGGACAACTAGTTTGGTGAAGAATGCCATACTTTGCTAAGTGCTCCTTGAATCTATGGCTTGTGTATTCTCCTCCATTGTCTGATCTTAGTACCTTGATGTTGCCATTAAAATAATTAGTCAAATGTTTTTGAAATGTAATAAAGGCATCTATTAATCTATCTTTAGATGGTAGTAATGTAACTCAAGTATATTTCGATTTCTCATCTATAAATGTGACATAATACTTATTGTTATCTCTAGATAGACAAGGTGAGGTCCAAACATCTGAGTGAACAAGATCAAAACAATTTTCATATAAAGTTGAAGACTTAGGAAAAACGGTTTTACAATGTTTGCCAAGAATACAAGCCTCACAATTAGAATGATCAAAGGAAATACTAGGAAACATTATTTCAAGAGCTCGCGAATGTGGATGGCCTAGTCTAGCATGCCACATTGCATTGGTACTAATAGAAACAAAGCAAGATTTAAACGTAATAGGCTTAGAACAATTTGAATAAGAACTTTTAAGAACATATAAATCTCCTTTTGAATCTCCTTCTCCGAGAACCTTCCCGCTATCAATATCCTGAAAAAAAAACTGTTAGGACCAATGATAGCATAGCAATTCAAATCACAAGTTGCCCGTTTCACAGAGAAAAGATTAGATGTAAATGTGGGCATGAAGAATGCTTTAGATTTCCTATCAAATAGTCTTAACTCACCTACTCCTCTTACGGGAATCCTATCTCTATTAGCAATCATCACATTACCATTAGCCGGTTTAACATTCTCTATCAAGTTTGGATTACTAATCATATGATGAGATGCTCCGGAATCAATAATAAGTGATTTACTTTTTAAAGAGGCTAATAGAGTGATACCGGATTCCTTATGGGTAAGAGCGGCAATGGACTTGATGAGAGCATCCAAGTCTGATTTCCTCACGAATCCATCGTCATATGCCACCATAGCTAGCTCCTCTCTGGTCTTTGATGAGCTGCCTTGAGCTTGCTCACTTGCAGCTTCGGTGGTGGAGAGATTGGCCTTGAACTTAGTGGGTTTGAGATGAGGATGGAGGATCCAGCACTTGTCTTTGATATGTCCTCTCTTCTTGCAGTGATCACACACCAAGGTCTTCCTATCCTCTCCCTTGTACACTCCTTTGTTAGCCGTAGCGAGTTCCTTCACTCCACAAAAGAGTCCAAGGGATCCTTGTTCTCTTTGAATTTGGGAACACACTTCATCAAGGCTTCAAAGCTTCTCAGCTCTAAGGATGTGCTTGGTGAGGTCATTGAATGCCAGATTGAGAGTAAGAAGAAGTCCAAAGACCCGATCTTGCTCACGCCTTTCTTGGAGAGTAGTGGTATCCGCGGAGAATGGTCTAAGCATCTCCAATTCGGCCCAAAGAGATCAGAACTTCCCAAAGTGCTTGGTGAACTCAAGATCTTCTTGGCTGAGGTTGTTGATAGCTCTCTTGACTTCGAACACTCGTGTGAGGTTTGAGATGTTCGAACACTCGTGTGAGGTTTGAGATGTTGCCATACACATTCTTGAGAGTATCCCAAAGCTCCTTTGCGGTTTCACAGTAAGAATAGGCTTCAAGAATAGGAGGATCAAGCGAGTTTTGAAGAAGACCAAGAACGTTCTGATCCGCTTGGAACCATTTGCTTCCATCAGCCGTGTCTTCTTCTTTCCCTTTTGAAGAATCTTCTCCGTCTTCCTTGGTGGTGGAGCTTAGAGCTTGGGATGTTTCCACATGGCTCCACAACCCTCTTCCACAAAGTGCTGTACAGGTAGTCCTAGCCCACAGAAGATAGTTGATTCCTCGAAGGATAACCGCAATCACTATTGGTTTTGGATTATCCATAGATCCAGTTGAAGAGAGTGAAACAAGATGAAGAAGTTTAGAAGAAGAAAGGTGAAGTCTTTAGTGAGATGAAACGAAAGTTTGATTTAGAATAGAAAGTATGAAGATTGAAATGCAAAGTTTTGAAGTGAATCAAGATCTTTGCTCTGATACCATGTTAGTTTAGTTGCGGAAATGTAGAGAAAGAACAAGGATGATGATTAAATGATACATTGCCAAAAATGGCTAAAGTCTTAGGTAGCTCATAAAAGGCTGCGGCCTCTCCTTTTGTATAGAACCAATGATTAGGTCATTAAGGAGAGGCCTTAGTGACAAGATAAGTGAACAATGAACATAGGGGCAAACGGCTAGCTTGACCAATACATTGACCCACGTGTGGATAAGGAGATGATTTATATCCGGAAGAAGGATGTGACCCAAACTTTGCACAACGGCTCTTTTATTTGACCCGAGATTTGCACAATCCCTTTACTCCTTTTGATCACATTTCAGGATGATCTTCAGGTTGTACGGATTGGGTGTACGGATACGTACCATCCGTACCATGTGTACGGATCCGTACAATGTGTACGTTCACCAAACCCTAGAAGCTTCCCGCTGATCTCTTCCTTCTTTCTGACACTCTGGATCATGTCTATGATGCTTTCAAGTCATCATCAGTCCAAGCAATGCTCATAGTCTCCCTTGGTCTTGTTTCCTTGTCATGACTCTATACTCGTCTATGTTCAATAAAACTTAAGATCCTTGAGACTTAACAGAAAGAAGAAAGGAAGTTTGTGCAAAGTTCTGGTCAAAAGAGCCGTTGTGCAAACTTAGGGTCAAGCTTAGACCTTCCCGTAAGTTTCCCAAGGCCTTATCCACACATGAGTCAATGCTTGGTCAAAGGAGCCATTACTTAGATTCGAACGTTAGAGACTTACCCCTTTGGTCATTGTACTCACGGTTTCCTTTTGGGCTCCCTCCTTGATTACCTAATGATTGGTTTCATATAAAAGGAGGGAGCCGCCTTTGTAAAATCTCTTTTTTGCCAAAAATGGCTAAGGTTCTCTACATTCTCTTTGTCTCTTTCTATCATTTCCGCTTATAAACTTACACCTAAGACCATGGTTTAGATCAAAAGATGAAACTTGACCGCAAAATTCATTATGAATTATTGATGTAAAGATCATGTTTCAACCCTTGTTTGTAAAAGAAATGATGAACCTTAGTCCATTTTCTTTCTTATGAATGAAAAACATCTAATGACTTATGTTAACCATGTTTTTTGTTGTAAGGATAGTCTTTGGTCCGAGTTTCCCATCTTTGTGATAAGGATGCTCCTAAGACCATGGCTAAACCTTATCTCTCAAAAGAGAGTAAATTTCTTTATGATAAAGAATCATAAAGAGAAAATTTATTACTAACTTGTTTATCCTAGGTATGTCATGAAAGGGAAACCGCAATATGTTGTCACAAACAATTGTTGACCCTAGACTAAGAAGAAAATACCAAGGAGCAAGTAGTGAAGGAATTTTATGTAGCTTGACTCACAATCCTCTACAAAGATCATCAACAAAAAGGAAGTACACTCTATTGGTCTTATTCTATGAATAATCTTTGAGCCTTGTGAATTATGACTTCTATTTCTATAAAATTCAACCTAATTTTATATTCACTTCCTAAACCCCATGGCTGTTACTTACTGAATTTAAATTCTCTATGAAGGATTTAAACAAGGAAAGCCGGGACTATTCTTGGTGAGAAAAGTGTTATAGAAAAAGGGACATATGAAGAAGAAATGAAGTCCAGAAGTCCTTGGAGCTAGGTGGATCAAGAAAAGTGTTACTCAAGATGTGGAGAAAAGATCTACTCAAAGTATTCCCAAATCATAATAGAAAGACCAACTCGCCATATCTATTCATCAAATCATACACCAGAAAAGGATAACTCCCTAAACTCTTATTGGTTTTATTTTTATTTATTATGCTAATTGTTATGTCTTTCGTGATTAACCTTGTTACATTCATTTCCCTTATTATCTTTAATTTTGTCGTCTAAACTTCTTAAAACCCCATGTCCATTGCTTTAAAATTTTGTATCTCTTGATGAAGGTACAAAGGAGTAAGTGTCGTTGGTTCATCAAAAGTTTTCATGAGATGAAATGAAGTGATAACATGAGACGAAATGAAGTATCGAAGTGTTGGTTCATCAGAAGTTTTCTGTTCGTTGAAAGACTTCCAACGCTCAGTTATTCACGATTTTTGGACACAAGCATACTAAAAGAGCTAGGGTTCGTATGGAACCAGTTTGTAGAGTTTCTGAGTTATGGTTCGCAAGTTATGCTTGTATGAATGGAGAGTGGTCTGTCTGGTGAAAAATGGATTTCTACCTAAGAAAGGATAAGTGGAGTTTCAAGTTGCTACCAAAGAAAGGCTTCACATCAAGCTTGGGGATCAAGCAGTGAATGATTTACTACATAAACTTCACACCAAGTTTGTTGGATACAAACCGTGAAGAGGAAATGATTACTCCTGCGTTGCACTAAACGTATAGACGTTGAGGAGAAAGGAGGAGAATACTGTTATGTTGCAAGCTTCAGGTGGAGTTCCTCCACTTAAGCTTGAGGGGGAGAATTCAATATTGAAGAAGCTCAAAGGCGTTTTGTTTGCAGTTGGCAAAGTAAATTGAAGCTCAAAGGCGTTTGCTGTTGGCAAAGCAAGTTGAAGCTCAAAGGCATTTGCTGTTGGCAAAGAAAATTGAAGCTCAAAGGCTTTTGTAGATTATGAAGCATTGGTAAAGCAAGGCTATCTGGTGAAGTTCAATGGCGTTTGTAGTTGGTGAAGCTTTGGCAAAGCAAATTCAAGATCCAAGCAAAGGCATTTTTGTTGCTCACGGTGTGTGATCAAGGCAAGGTTGTCAACAAAGGTCAAGGAACAAAGAGGAGCGTGTTAAACCATCCAATTCAGTCAAGCATTGGAGACCAGATTGAAAAATCACTCGGAAGTTATATGTTATTGGAGACTTGGGTCAAATCTGTTTTATCAAGACCAAGTTTAGTGAGGAGAGGACCGGAGCCGAGAATCAAGAGGAGGGATCATCTAACTCAAGGTTAACTTGTGCATTTTATCCAAGTGTGATTTTGCACAAGGAAAATGCATGTAAGTAAACTTTAGGTCGAGATCACCAAGTTGAATTGGAAGATGGTGTAGAAATTAGAGAATTTGTGAAGGATTTGTGATGAATTTCTCAAGAACAGGGGAAAGAGAAACGAACCAGAGAGAATATTTTAGGAGATAATTTTTTTCTTATTATTTCCTTTAAGGTCTGATTCACATATATCTACAAGTGAGATGCCAAAAACGTATGGCTACAAATAAATAAGCATGTGTGTAAATTTACAACCACAAAAAATAGAGAATCCCCAAAGTTGATTTCTCTCCAAAGTTGACTTTTCTTCCTCCACCTCCAGAGTTGACTAGTCTTCACTAATATTTGGTTCAACAATCCCCTCAAGATTGGTTGATGGAGATCCAATAAACCCATCTTGCCATGAAGATCATCACATACCTTACTTGTTGTTGCTTTGGTGAAGACATCTACTAACTGATCAACACTTCTCACAAATGTTGGTAGAATAATCATGGATTCAACTTTCTCCCTTATATAGTGACAATCTACCTCTATATGCTTTGTCCTCTCATAGAACACTGAATTAGAAGCAATATGGATAGCAACTTGATTATCACAGTGAAGGGTTATAGGCTCAGATGATTCAATTCCTAAATCTTTGAGAAGAACCTTAATCCAAACCAACTCACCAGTTGTGTTTGCCATAGCTCTATACTCAGCTTCTGCACTTGATCTTGAAACCACCTTCTGTTTTTTAATTCTCCAAGTAACCAACTTCCCACCAACAAATGTGCAATACCTAGTTGTAGATTTCCGATCACCTTTATCTCCTGCCCAATCAGCATCACAATAACCAATAATATCTGTGGAGTTATTGCGACCCATCCAAATACCTTTGCTAGGTGTGCCTTTCAAGTATCTCAGAATGCGATCAACAATTCCCCAATGATGCTTACTTGGAGCCTGCATATGTTGACTTACTTGATTCACTGCAAATGAGATGTCGGGTTGGGTGATAGTCAAGTAAATCAACCTTCCAACTAGCCTTTGATATTGCTTTACCTGCATAAGCGGCTCCCCCTCAGGACAAATCTTATAACTATCCTCAATGGGAGTCTTAGCCGGTTTTACACCAAGCTTCCCTGTCTGTTCCAGCAAATCAAGAGTGTATTTCCTCTGAGACAAAAATAGCCCATTCTCAAACTTACATACCTCAATCCCAAGGAAATACTTAAGTTCACCCAAGTCTTTGATGTCAAATGAAGCCTTGAGCAAACTCTTAGCTCTCTTGATTCCCTCAATGTCACCTCCAGTAACAATAATATCATCAACATAAACCAGCACCACAACAATACCATTCTCCCCCTGAGTTGTAAACAACGTATGGTCTGCTTCGGATCTCCGAAATCCATTATCAAGAAGACATCCACTAAGCTTGTGATACCAAGCTCTAGGTGATTGCTTGAGACCATATATAGCTTTCTTAAGCTTGCACACCTTGTTGTCCCCTATGTTAACACCTTCTGGAGGAACCATATAAACTTCTTCCTTCAACTCTCCTTGAAGAAATGCATTTTTCACATCCATCTGCTATATGTTCCAACAGAGATTAGTTGCAATAGAGAGCAGAACTCGTACCGAATGAAGTTTAGCTACTGGCACAAAGGTTTCAGTATAATCCACTCCATGCATTTGTGTGTAACCCTTGGCTACCAATCTTGCTTTGTATCTCTCTATTTCTTCAGTGCTAGTATATTTGATAGTGTAAACCCATCTACAGCCCACAAGCTTCTTCTTGCTAGGCTTCTCAATCTCAATCTATGTATCATTCTTGACCATAGACGCTTTCTCTTCCAACATACCTTGAAACCAAACATCAGATAAGCAAGCCTCTTCATAACTGCTTGGTATTCTGTGCTTATCAATCTTGGAGAGAAACGCTTGGTGCTCTTTTGGAAATTGATCCATGGTGCAATGATTCTGAAATGGATGAGCTACCACCTGATTATTGTAATACACTCTTGTGTTCTTCCAATTCTCTGGAGGAAATTTCATCCTTGTACTTCTCCTCAATGGGGGCACAATCTCCTCATTAGGACTCGACTCCTCAGACTCCTATACTATAGCAGTCTCCACTGGATCTAGAGCAGAATCGATATTTGGTGATTCCATCTCACTGTCATCACCTTCTGAATCAACCACTGTCTCAACCTCTATATGATCACTACTGTCACTCTCCTCATTTTCAACCTCAATATTCTCAACATGTTCAACCGAATCACCACCTGGAGCTAACCCCTCAAGAATAACCCTTAACGTTGATGCTCTCTCTTCTGGCAAGGCTAAATCTTCCAAGTTATTCCAATTCTTTTTATCAAAATAACCCTTCTCTTCAACAAATCTAACCTCCCTTGAGACATGCACATGCTTGGTGATGGAATTGTAACATTTATACCCCTTTTGTGTAGAAGAGTATCCAATGAATATACACTTTGTACTCTTTGGTTCTAGCTTGTTCCTCTGAGCATCTGGTACAAATACATAGCAAACACAACCAAAGACACGAAGATGATCAATGGGGGGTTTAACTTTTTTCAATACCTCATAAGGAGACACACTTCCAAGATGAACTGTTGGTAGCCGGTTAATGAGGTAACAAGCTGTCATCACATCATCTCCCCAATATTGCTTAGGCACACTCCTATCAAATAACATTGTCCTAGCAACCTCCATAAGATATATATTCTTGCGTTCAGCTACTCCATTTTGTTGTGGAGTATAAGCACAAGAAGTTTGATGCACAATTCCAACCTTCCCAACAAACTCTTTAAATGCATTACTAGTGTACTCTCCTCCATTATCACTCCTTAAGATCTTAATCTTGGTTCTAAACTGAGTCAATACATAGTTGTAGAACTTGGAGGAAACATCTAGGACATGACTTTTTGAAGGCATAAGTTTAATCCATGTGTACTTAGACTTCTCATCAATAAATGAAACAAAATACTAATATTGATCACGAGTTGCACATGGAGCTCTCCACACATCAGAATGTACAAGATCAAAACAATCATCATACAAAGCTGAAGAATCCGGAAAAACTGTCCTACAATGTTTCCCAAGAATACATGCTTCACACTGTCCTACAATATTTCCCAAGAATACATGCTTCACATCAGAATGTCCATTAGCAATTGTAACCTTTCCACCATGTGGCTCAACATTAGACAACAATTCCTTATCACTAATCATGTGATGAGAAGCACCAGAATCTACTATAACTTCTTCGCGAATTCTAGATGCAAGGAAACCCTTACCAGATTCTGTGAGCTTGGAAATGCTTTTGATGAGAGCATCCAAGTCCGACCTTCTTACCACATCATCTGGGGGAGCTATAGCAACTCCAGTCACTCCCCTTGATGTCTGACCGGCCACCTTAAAGTTCTTGGGCCTTAGATGCGGATAGAGAGTCCAACATCTTTCCTTGGTGTGTCCTTTCATTCTACAGTGATCACACCAGAGATTTTTCTTGTCGACTATCAATCCAACCTCTTTACCCTTGCTCACATGAGAACCTTCACTTGTCCCTTTGAAGAGACCTTTGGAGCCTTCCTCCTTCTGAATCATCATACACACCTGGTTGAGAGTAGGCAACTTCTCAAACCTCAAAATGTGATGAACTAGTCCTATGTAGGACTCATCTAGAGTAAGAAGCAAACCAAATACTTGATGTTGCTCTCTCCTCTCAATCATCTCCTTGACATCAATAGTAGGAGGCCTGAGCATATCAAGCTCCGGCCATAACCCCCTAAACTCACCAAAGAAATCTTTGAAATCCTTCCCTTCTTGTTGAAGATTGTTGAGAGCCTTCTTGATCTCAAAAATCCTACTAAGATTGGATTCATTACCATACACCCCCATGAGTGTATCCCACAGCTCCTTTGCCGTCTCCACATAGGAGTAAGATGCTAGGATACTTGGCTCTAAAGAGCTCTGAAGAACAGCTAGCACAAACTGATCTTCTTGGATCCACTTGGAATCCGCTTGGCTTGAGCTGATTTGGGCTGGAGACTCTACTTCTCATCCTTTAGCTTCAGCGCCACCTTCTGTCTGAGCCACACCAACTACAGCTTGATTCTGAGGCATCTCCTCAGAGCTTAGACAGTGAACCCATACACCACGGCTTCTCAGTGCCGTCTTTGTGGTTCTAGACCACAATTAGTAGTTGCTCCCTTTGAGAACAATTGGTAGAGTGAAGAATTTATTATTTTCCATAACAATCGTTTGAGAGAAACAAGGTCTGTAGGAGCTTATTGCTCTGATACCATGTAGAAGTTAGAGAATTTGTGAAGGATTTGTGATGAATTTCTCAAGAACAGGGGAAAAAGAGAAACGAACCAGAGATAATATAGGAGATAATTTTTTTCTTATTATTTCCTTTCAGATCTGATACACATATATCTACAAGTGAGATGCCAAAAACGTAGGGCTACAAATAAATAAGCATGTGTGTAAATTTACAACCACAGAAAATAGAGAAGTCTCCAAAGTTGATTTTTCTCCAAAGTTGACTTTTCTTCCACCACCTCCAGAGTTGACTACTCTTCACTAATATTTGTTTCAACAGATGGTACATAAGGTTCGTTTGGAACAAAGAAAACTAAGCCTTGACCAAGCTGATTAAGGAATTTATAGATAGGTACTCAAGAACACCAAGGCCTCTTGAAGATGGCTACAAGCCACACAAAAGAGGAAAAAGGAAATACCAAGCCAATGGTGTTGAGATCAAGAAGGCAGCACGAGCTACACATCGAGTCAAGCTGCGTGTGCAAATTCCGGGCTTACAAAAGCATTAGAGAAGACCGTGCAAAGTTCGGGTTCACTAAGGCTTACAGAACTTATGGAGGATTGTGCAAAACAAGGGTGTGCAAATCTCGGGTCAAGTACGGAATGTACGTATCCGTACAAACCTAGATATTGCATGCTCCCGGTTCTAAAGGTAAGGCAAGAAAGCATCATAAAAGGCTATGTGCAAAAGTCGTGTTAAAGATCCAGGATGTGCAAAAGCCGAGTCCAATGTTTCTAAAGAGCCTTATCCACAAAGACCTATGATTTGGAGCCAAAAGAAGGAGGGAAGGAGCTTCTTTCAAATTCAAAGGAGAATACGACGAAACATTATCTTCTTTAGTTGCTTTATTCATTTTGTCATCTTGTAAAGAGAAAAGCCTAAAGGGTTTCTCTATATAACCTTGTATATGCGCCTCCTTTGAGAGGTTTGTTGGTTTTAGCGGAATTATAAGAGATTCCATGAAGATTAACAAAAGATTTGATGAAGACTGAAGTATGAATGATGAAGAACTCAGAAGAGAATAAAGTGAGAGAATAATAAGCTTAGATTAGGTTGTTTATAATGTAGGTTACAACCTATATATAGGAATGCACATTAGGGCTTCCTTTAACAAGATAAAACAAACGAAAATGAAATAAGGAGAGAGAGGAGCAGATCCATAGGCGAGATAGTGACTTGTCTCCAACAGTCTGAATTGAACCAAGTGGCTTAATCACACATGTGATCCTTCAGCCAAAATATCTCCAAACGGCTACATCTTCTTCAAAGATGTTAATGGGCCATTGTTAGGTTTGGCCTTCTTCTTCTCTTCTCCATAATGTCGCATGGAAGACTTGGCCCATAGTTAGTTGTGTATGGACCCAAGTCTCGGATAGTTATGATCAATACTCCCCCTGAAGCTTAGCAACAGTGGAGTAGCTAAGCTTGGAACCCTTGAACCATCACCTCGTTAAAACCTGAGCATAGTAAAAACCACTTGGGAGAAAAATATATGCCAATGAAAAAGAGTATGACGTTTCACGGATTAGGTGAATATGATCATGGATGGGTAAGATCCACCAAACCAAGCTTGCTATGAATGTGATTGCAAACTTTGAGGATGACGGCCTTAGTGAAGATGTCTGCGAGTTGATCTTCACTTCTCGTGTAACATGGAAATGTTGTGCTGTCTTCAATCTTCTCGCGAACCTTGTGGCAATCAACTTCTATATGCTTGGTTCTTTCATGGAAAACCGAGTTTGTTGCAATGTGGATTGCGGCTTGATTATCACAATGCATGGTGATCCGATGTTCTTGTTGAATTCCCAAGTCTTCAAGCAATGCTTTGAGCCATGTGAGTTCATTGGTGAGCTTTCTCATGGCTCTATACTCGGATTCGGCACTTGAGCAAGACACAACCTTTTGCTTCTTTGTATTCCATGTAACAAGATTACCTTCAATGAATGTGCAATAGCCGGTTGTGGATTTTGTATCTTTACTATCTCCGGCATAATCAGCATCACAATATCCCACTATCTTGGTGCTAGCATTCTTGCCCATCCATATCCCTTGACCGGGACTTCCTTTAATGTAGCAAAGAATCCTTTTTAGTATGCTCCAATGATACATTGTGGGCTCCTTCATATGTTGACTCACCTGATTTACGGCAAAACATAGATCAGGCCGTGTAAGTTTAAGATATATGAGCTTACCAACTAGCCGGCGATATCTTTGAACATCTTCAAATTGTTCATCTTCTTTCTCCCCCTTTTGATCGACCTTGTACCATCTTCTATAGGTGTTTTGACAGCCTTAGCACCAATTTTCCCTGTTTCACTTAATAGATCAAGAGCATATTTGTGTTGAGATAGGAACAGACCTTCCGGAGACCTACAAACTTCAATGCCTAGAAAGTATTTGAGTTCACCAAGGTTTTTAATATCAAAAACGGATTTATGGAAACCTTTTGTCTCTTGAATACCTACCTTGTCATCTTTGGAGATGATTAAATCATCAACATAATTGACAATAACAACAATACCTTTGGCGCTTTGTAGAGTGAAAAGCGTATGATCAGCTTCTGATTTTTGGAACCCTTTATTCTTTAGGGTGGTGCTAAGCTTGTGGTACCATGGTCTTGGGGATTGTTTGAGGCCATAGATTGCCTTCCTTAGCCGTAGAACCTTTCTCGGAGCAAAGGTGTTCTCTAAACCCGGAGGTGGTGTCATGTAGACCTCATCCTCTAGTTCTCCTTATAGGAATACATTCTTGACATCCATTTGCTATAGTTCCCATGAGAGGTTTGTTGCCAAGGATAGCACTACTCGTTTAGTACCAAGTTTAGCAACCAGTGAGAACGTCTCGGTGTAATCATCACCATACGTTTGGGTGAAGCCTCTTGCCACAAGCCTTGTTTTGTTTCGCTTAATCTCACTGGTGCTTAGATACTTGACAGTGAATAGCCATTTCGAACTCACAGCCTTCTTCCCATTAGGCAAATCGGATTCATCCCATGTATGGTTCCTTTCCATTGCACCAATCTCATCTCCAACCGCATTCTTCCACACCTCAATATATTTTGCCTAGTCATAGCTTTGTCGAATTGAATCCAGCTCACTCTTCCCAAGATATGCTTGATGCTCCATAGGCAAAAAGGCGAGAGAACACACAGCTTGTATTGGATGAGCCATGGCTTGATTATTGAAGTAAACCCTTGTATTCTTCCAATTCTCCTTTGGGAACCGTTGCCTTGTACTTCTACAAAATTGTGGAGCCACCTCGGTGGATGTTTCATTCTCATGATCATCATGGATTTGTTCTTCATGTTGTTCCTCTTGTGCCATATCATTCACATCATGATCTTGAGATGTTGTTTCCACCGGCTCCTCATTTGTACTTCGTGGAACTTGAGGATCTTCTTGGTGTGTTTCCTCGAAAGTTTCTTTCTCTTGAAGCTTTCCGTTTCCGAGATGGTCTAGAAGGAACTTCAAGCTTGCTGCCCTATCGGTTGTAGAGTGAGATAAGTCTATCAAGCTTTCCCTATTCTTCTTATCATAGTATCTTTGATTTTCCATGAACTTCACATCCCGGGAAACATAGATCCTACCATTCACTAGGTCATAGCACTTGTATCCCTTTTGAGTTATTGAATATCCAATGAACATGCATCGAGTGCTCTCCACATCTAGTTTGCTTCTTTTTCACCTGGTATTATTGAGAAAAGGCATTTCGTGCAGAAGGCCGGGTACTATTCATCCCGACACCCGAGATTACTATTCATCCTGACACCCGAGATTACTATTCATCCCGTGAGTGTTCGTCTTCACGTTCCAGCAATGTCACTATTCATCCTGTAAATTGCGTTTCACTATTGCTACAGTATTTTTATTTAGGGCTTCCTCCTTCCGCTATAAAAGGAGGAAACCCCTTTTTTCTTGTAACCTAACCTAATTTTCGTGCCTCTTATGGCTGAGAGAGAGCTATCTCTAATTCTCTTGTTTTTATTGAATCTCTTCTCTAATTCTCTAGTTAATCCGCATAAATCTCATAAATTCTATATGGTATCAGAGCCTTGTTACTGATTCTCTGCTTCTATTCAATCATCTCTAGTTATTCTCTTAATCTCCATTCATGCCACAGCTCTCTCTTTATCTCTCATAGAAAGTTCTCAATCTCTGCTTGTGTTTGTTTCTCTTGTCTATGCTTGAAGATCTCAGCAGGTCTCTGTCCCTTCTCAGCAGATTAATCTCCATTGCTGGTTCTATAGATCTTCAGCTCTCTTCTGGTTTTGACAGATTTTCGGAGGTACTGTAGCAACAGTGACACCAACAGAACTTGTGATTTCTCAGCAAAGGTGTAACCTTTCTCTGCTGTATTTGGTAAAATCATCTCTGCTCTACTTCACTTCAGACTCAGTTCATACGATTTCAGTCTTGTTGGTTGCTTGGGAAGTTAAGATCAATCTGGAAATTTGTGGGTGTGTTGGCTGTAAGAAACGCTGAAGCATGGATTCTTCAAAATCTGTTCCTATACCAGTTACTCTCAAAGGTGTGAACTACTTACTCTGGGCTAGAACCACCAAGACAAATCTGTGTGGTCGTGGTCTTTGGAATCACATTGAAACCCAAGATAAGAAAGTAATCACGGATGAAGATGGAAAAGAGATCAGTGGAGTTCCAAGTTCTGAAGATGGCAAATGGTTTCAAGAAGATCAGGGGGTTCTTGGACTACTTCAAAACTCACTTGAAGCCGCAATACTTGAAGCTTATTCTTATTGTGAGACGGCAAAGGAGCTGTGGAACACACTAAAGAATGTCTATGGAAATGTCTCCAATCTTACTCGAGTGTTTGAAGTCAAGAAAGCTATAAACAATCTCAGCCAAGAAGATCTTGACTTCACAAAACACTTTGGAAAATTCAGATCCCTGTGGGCTGAACTCGAGATGCTAAGACCTTTCTCGGTGGATCCAAGTGCTCTCAAGGAAAGGGGTGAACAAGATAAGGTATTTGGTCTGCTGCTCACATTGAACCCGGCTTACAATGATCTCATCAAGCACATCCTTAGAGCGGAGAAGTTACCTAGCTTAGATGAGGTGTGCTCTCAAATCCAACGTGAACAAGGCTCAGTAGGTCTCTTCAGTGGCAAAGGGGAAATGGTCATGGCACACAAAGTCACTTTCAAGTCTGAAGATAGGAAGATTCTTTTGTGTGATCACTGCAAGAAGAGAGGCCATATCAAGGATAAATGTTGGATACTACATCCACATCTTAAGCCAGCAAAGTTCAAGGTTCAAGCGAACTACTCTCAAGAAGCCTCAACTGAGCAAGCTCAGGCCGGACCATCTAGACAAGGAGATGAACTGGCTATGGTTGCCTACTCCAATGATGTTGTTAGGAAGTCGGACCTTGAAGCTCTCATCAAGTCCATTGCTGCCCTTACCAATAAAGAATCCGGTATCACTCACTTTGCTTCTTTACCTAAATCACAAAATAAAACATTGATTATTGATTCTGGGGCTTCTCATCATATGATTAGTAACCCTAACCTCATTAATAATGTTAAACCTATTAATGGAAATGTGGTAATTGCAAATGGTGATAGGATCCCCATAAGAGGAGTAGGTGATTTAAAACTTTGTGATAAGAACTCTAAAGCGTTCTTCATGCCCGAGTTCACCTCTAATCTTGTCTCAGTAAAAAGAGCTACAAATGATCTTAATTGCTATGCTATATTTGGTCCTAATAGCTTTCATTTTTAGGATATTGAGAGTGGAAAAGTTCTGGGAGAAGGGAACACTAACGGTGACTTATATGTTTTTGAGGATTCTCCAGCAACAAAATCTACTTCTCTTTCTTGTCAATCTTGTTATGCTGTTAGCCCAAATAAACTGTGGCATGATAGACTTGGTCACCCTCATGCTAGGGCTTTAGAGATTATGTTACCCCATGTTGTCTTTAATCATATGAACTGTGAAGCATGTATTCTAGGAAAGCACTGTAAAACTGTTTTTCCTAAGTCTTCAACTTACTATGAAAAATGTTTTGATCTTGTGCATTCAGATGTTTGGACTGCCCCATGTTTATCTAGAGACAATAATAAATACTATGTTACATTTATTGATGAGAAATCAAAATATACATGGGTCACACTGCTTGCATCTAAGGATAAAGTATATGATGCATTTGTTAATTTTCAATCATATGTTACTAACCAGTTTAATGCCAAGATCAAGGTATTCAGGTCTGATAATGGGGGGGAATACACTAGTCACAAGTTCAAAGATCACTTAGCAAGACATGGGATCATACACCAAACTAGCTGCCCATATACACCTCAACAAAATGGTGTAGCTGAGAGGAAGAATCGACATCTTATGGAAGTTGCACGATCCATGATGTTTAACACCAATGTTCCAAGGAGATTCTGGAGTGATGCTGTCATGGCAGTTTGTTACCTAATAAATAGGACACCAACAAGGATCCTAACTGATTTAGCACCATTTGAGGTATTGAACCGAGCCAAACCTTCTATTGATCACTTACGAGTGTTTGGTTGTGTTTGTTTTGTATTGAGACCAGATGAACTAAGGGACAAGCTTGAAGCTAAGAGCACAAAATGCATGTTCCTAGGCTACTCTACTACTCAAAAGGGCTACAAGTGCTATGACCTCTCAAAGAACAGAACAATTGTGTCAAGAGATGTCAAGTTCATTGAGCACCAAGGGTATTACGACAAGAAGGATTGGGGGAGTTTGAAAGATTTGACAAGATCACCATCAGATAGAGCCGCTAGTCTCCAACATCTCCTTAGTCATCTTGGGAATCCTCCTCCTCGGAGAGAAGAACATTCTGATAATGTCGAAACCAACCAACAAGGAGTGGAGACTACAGAAGATCAACGCAATACTGACCTTGGGAATACACAGGCTGGTCCAAACCCCATGGAAGAAACTGATACCACTGAGCACACTCAGCCAGAACAAAGCCCACTTGACAGGGAACAAGACCAAGTTCAAGATGAGGATGGTATGACTGAAGATGTGGTTCAAGAGGATCACCATGATGAGGTTGGACATGAAGCAGAAACTCCTCCTCCTCCACCGCCACCTCCTCTTCGGAGAAGCACTAGACAGAGGTTTGGACCTGAACATTGGAAGGTCACTAGAGTCTATTTCAACAACCAAGCTGTGGTGCATCCTATACAAGCTGTGTGTTCGCTTGACCTGTTGCCAACTCCTCATCAAGCCTTCCTTGGGAAAATTGATGCTCAATGGATTCCACAGAGTTATGAAGAAGCCAAAGAGAGTAACGAATGGCTTGGAGCAGTGGATAATGAGGTTGGGGCTATGGAAAGGAATCATACATGGGATGAAGCCGACCTACCATTGGGAAAGAAGGCTGTTAGTTCAAGGTGGCTTTTCACTATCAAGTATCTAAGCAATGGAGATATTGAGAGGTACAAAGCCAGACTTGTTGCAAGAGGATTCACACAGACTTATGGAGACGACTACACAGAAACGTTTGCTCCTGTCGCCAAGCTGCATACAGTTAGAGTTGTTCTCTCATTGGCTGCAAATCTGGATTGGGAGTTATGGCAAATGGATGTGAAGAATGCGTTCTTGCAAGGAGAACTTGAAGAAGAAGTGTACATGACTCCACCACCAGGCCTTGAAGACTCCATTGCTCCAGGAAAAGTTATGCGGCTTAGAAAAGCCATCTATGGACTAAAGCAATCTCCAAGAGCTTGGTACCACAAACTGAGCTGTACTCTCGAAGAGAAAGGGTTCAAGAGATCTGAAGCTGATCACACATTGTTCACAGTCCAAAGTCCACGAGGAATCGTTGTGGTATTGGTCTACGTGGATGACCTTATCATTTCCGGCAATGATAAGGAAGGTATTCTTGAAACTAAAACCTATCTTAAAACTGTGTTTGATATCAAAGATCTTGGAGAACTAAAATATTTCCTAGGGATTGAAGTATGTCGCTCTTCGGAGGGCTAGTCTTCGGTATTCGGTATTGGTAAAGTCAGATAGATAAGCTTACCCACTAGTCTTCGGTATTGGAGAGGATCTGCATATGGTTTGTCTAATGAATCTTCTTCTTCGAGCTCCTTGCCCTTTTTCTCCCCCTTTCACTTGACCTTGTAGCCATCACCGGATCAATTGTGCTTGGCCTTAGCATCTCTAGCTCAGCCCACAATGCTTGGAAGATACCAAAGTTCTTGGTAAATTCCAAGTCCTCTTGATTAAGAACGTTGATAGCCTTCTTGACTTCAAATACCCAGGTTAGGTTTGAGATATTCCCATAGACATTCTTCAGAGTATCCCACAACTCTTTTGCCATTTTGCAATACAGAGTAAGCTTCAAGAATGAAGCTATCAAGGGAGTTTTGGAGAATGGCAAGCTCTGTTTGATCCTCTTGGAACCACTTGGCTTCCTTATCTTCTTCCTCTTCTTTGACTAGTTCTTTTCCATCCTCTTTAGCCGTCTCCGTTGGAGCTTGGGACGCTTCAACGTGGCTCCAGAGACCGCGACGACCACATATTGCGGTTTTAGTGGTTCTTGACCTCAAGAGATAGTTGATCCCTTTAAGAACAACCAGAGTAACAATCGGTTTCAAGTTTTCCATGGTGAAGTATGGCGGACGGACCGTTGGACAGCTATTATCCAGTGGATAAAACGTTTTGAGCTATGGAGCGCTGGATATTCCGGTGAAGATCTTGAGAAAACACGAACTGAACCGAAAGAAGATGAAGAAATTTGTTGAGATTTGGAGAATGTTGATCATATATCTTTTGAGTAATGAAGGAGATACATAAGTTTTAGCGGAAGAGATAAAGAGAATGTTTAAGAGAGATTAAGAGAATAGTAAGAGAATCGTAACATGCTCTGATACCATGTTGGTTTTAGCGGAAGATTATAAGAGATTCCATGAAGATTAACAAGAGATTTGATGAAGAATGAATTATGAATGATGAAGAACTCGGAAGAGAATAAAGTGAGAGAATAATAAGCTTAGATTAGGTTGTTTACAATGTAGGTTACAACCTATATATAGGAATGCACATTAGGGCTTCCTTTAACAAGACAAAACGAATGAAAATGACATAAAGAAAGAGAGAGGAGCAGATCCATAGGCGAGATAGTGACTTGTCTCCAATGGTTTGAAATGCACCGAGTGGCTTAATCACATGTGATCCTTCAGCCAAAATATCTCCAAACGGCTACATCTTCTTTAAAGATGTTAATGGGCCATTAGGAGCTTTGGCCTTCTTCTTCTCTTCTCCATAATGTCGCATAAAAGACTCAGCCCATAGTGAGTTGTGTATGGAACCAAGTCTCGGATAGTTATGATCAATACATACCAACAATGATCCGGCTGCGGAAAAATCAATCCCTCACAATGAGGAACAAACACTTGAGGAAGAGGAGGTAGAAGATGATTTCCCTCCGCTTCTCCGACGCAGCCAAAGGAAGAGATTCCCTCCATCTCATCGGAAGAACACAAGAGTATATTTTAACAATCAAGCCGTTGCTCATCCTATTCAAGCCATGTGCTCCCTTGCTCTCTTACCAGCCAATCATTAAGCGTTTCTAGGGAAGATTGAGCAACATCATATACCACAAACCTATAATGAAGCCAAAGAAGATCAAGAATGGCTTGATTCGGTGGATCATGAAGCCAAGGCTATGATCCGGAACCACACATGAGATGAGGCGGATCTACCCCAAGGAAAAAGAGCTGTGAGCTCCAAATGGGTCTTCACTATCAAATACCTAAGCAATGGAGAGACTGAGAGATACAAAGCACGTCTAGTGGCCCGGGGATTTACATAAACCTATGGCGACGACTACACGGACACGTTTGCTCCCGTGGAAAAACTCCATACGATAAGGGTTGTGCTCTCATTAGCTACTAACCTCTCTTGGGATTTGTGGCAGATGGATGTGAAGAATGCTTTCCTTCAAGGAAAACTTGAAGAAGAAGTGTATATGACTCCTCCACCCGGTCTTGAAGACACCATTGCCCAGGGAAAGGTTTTGAGACTAAGGAAGGTAATTTATGGACTCAATCAATCACCAAGGGCATAGTACCACAAACTGAGCCTAGAGAGACTAAATACAGAGTTTCTAATCAATTGTAGTATAGTGGTAAGGGTTGTGTAACTTTGTCGAACCAATCAAGAGTGGTCTACAGCAATTACCAGATTATTAAGGCAAGCTATTTAAGTAATTATCAAAAGGGTTGTGAGTCTAAAATGTGGAATAGAGATGAAGTATAAGAAGTATAAGCATAAGCATAAGTATAAAGAACAAGTATAAGCACAAAGTAAAGAGAAGTTTTAGAGAGATTTAGTAGAAAGATTTAGTAACAAGTATAATGGAGCCCCAATGAGCTTAACCTTTGAAAGAGGCGCAGCTACAAAGTATTTATAGAGAACCCTTTAGGGTTTTCTCTTTACAAAGTGACAAAAGAGTAAAAAGTGGAGAAGATAAGGTTTTGTCCTATTTTCTTTTGAATTCCGAAATAGGCTACTTCCCTCCATCTTGTTAGTTTATGAAATCTAAAAGCAGAAAAGTAAAGAAGAGATAAAGAGGATGATGATTTCATTCATTGCCAAAAATGGCTAAAGTCTAGGTAGATTACAAAAAGGCTGCGGCTTCTCCTTTTATAAGGACCCAATGATTAGGTCAGTAAGGAGAAGCCCTAGTGATCTGACAAGTGAACAATGACCATAGGGGTAAACAGTTAGTTGGACTAAGGCATTGACCCACATGTGGATAAGGAGATGACTTCTATCCGGAAGCCAAGGTTTGGCCCGAACTTTGCACAAGGATCTTTTATAAACTTCATAAAAGACCCGAACTTTGCACAAACCCAATTCTTCTCCTGATCAGATTTCTTCAAGATGTTCTTCAATTGTACGGATTGGGTGTATGGATCCGTACCATCCGTACCATTTGTATGGATCCGTACCATGTGTACGGTCACTAAACCTTTGAAGCTTCCGGATGATCTCTTCCTTCTTCCAATACTTGGGATCATGTCATCACCAGTCCAAACCATGCTCATAGTCTCCCTTGGTCTTGTTCCTTTGACATAATAACCATACTCGTCTATGTTCAATACTCCCCTGCAAGCTTAACCGTAGGGACGAAGGTTAAGCTTGGATTCCTATGGATGATACCTCGGTAAAAACCCCAACATAACTTTCGAGATGGTAGAACGGATTGATAACTTGATGGATAGATGGATGGATCAAATGGTCACACAGAGATTGCGAATGGTGTCTGATATACCGTGTAGCCTCCCAAGATATGACACACGTGGACGAGACCAATCTTGAATCCTTCGGACAAGACACACCGAAACGGAAACAAGAAAACAGACTGGATATTACACACCAATCTAGGATTTGTTCACAAAGAACAGAAGAGATTCACTCTAAAATGTTGAAAAGAAAAGTTCATTGAATAACTCAGAGTTTGGACATGCTTAAATAGCAAAAGAAAAGCAAAATATCTAAGCAATATTAATTGCTGAAATTAAACTAAAAGACTTTAAAACCAAAGGAAAATATCTCTTGCACTTCTTCTCTTCAGCTTCCACGAAATGGTATCATTATTTGTGCCAAGAGATCTTCTTTGGAATTTGATAATTCTCTCATGGACTTAGGTGAAAAAGTGACCCAATTGCCTCATTATAACCTTTCTTTGGAAAAACCCAGTGGGACAAAACCAAAGGTTAGGAAAAAGAGTACAAATGGATCACCCTCTTTGTTAGCCCATTTGAGACGGTGTTGTCATCAGCATATTCTGAGATCCAATGTTCTCTGTTTGATCCTTAGATGCTTGATAGTCTTGCACTTGAGCAAGTAGTCCATTGATTGAATTCTGGAACGCCTTAGGTCTTGCTCTTGTCATAGGTCTACTTGGTACAACCAATGTTTCCTCAGCTCCATATATATCCTCTCCAGGTTCAAGCTGCATTTGATTCCCTTCCATGATCACATCATCCCCTCTTTCTTGAAAAGGATTTGTCCTCAAATCTTGTTTATCTGCAACAAATGGGATTAAGTCAGCAACATTGAAACTGGAACTCACATTATACTTACCTTGTAGATCAAGCTGGTAAGCATTGTCATTGATCCTCATTGTAACTCTGAATGGACCATCAATTCTTGGTTGCAGTTTAGACTTCCTTTCTGCTAGAAATCTTTCTTTCCTGAGATGTGTCCACACTTGTTCTCCTTCCTCAAAGATCTTCTTATGCCGTCCCTTGTTAGCATATTTCTCATACAGCTTTGTTTTCTCTTCTATGTTCATCCGAGCTTTCTCATGGATCTGTTTAACAAGTTCAGCTTTCTTTTTCCCATCTATGCTTGCTCTTTCACTCAAAGGTAAAGGGGTTAGATCCAAAGGAGAAATGGGGTTAAATCCATAAACAATTTCAAATGGAGAGAACTTTGTAGCTGAATGCATTGAGCGATTATATGCAAATTCAACATGGTGCAAAAAAACTTCCCAAGTTTTCAAGTTCTTTTTGATCAAGGAACGTAAGAGAGTAGATAAAGTTCTATTTACAACTTCAGTTTGTCCATCAGATTGAGGATGGCAAGTTGTCGAAAATAATAACTTAGTTCCTAGTTTAGACCAAAGTGTTTTCCAAAAATAGTTCAAGAACTTAGTATCCCTATCACTAACAATAGTTCTAGGCATGCCATGAATACGAACTATCTCTTTAAAGAACAAGTTGGCTACATGAGAAGCACCATCGGTTTTATGACAAGCAATGAATTGAGCCATTTTAGAAAACCTATCAAGAACAACAAAGATTGAATCCTTTCCAGTCCTAGTCCTAGGCAATTCAAGCACAAAATCCATAGATATATTATTCCACGGCTGAGTAGGAATTGGTAAAGGAGTGTACAAACCTTGGGACTGTACCTTAGACTTGGCTTGTTTGCAAGTGACACATCTTCCACATACTCTCTCAACATCTCTCTTCATATGCGGCCAATAGAAGTGATCTTGCAACACCTTGAGAGTCTTAGTAATTCTGAAATGTCCCATTAAACCACCTCCATGTGCTTCCCTGACTAACAAATCTCTCACAGAGCAATTAGGCACACACAAACAATTTTCAAAGAATAAAAACCCTTCATGCCTAAAATATTTTCCCAAAAGCGAATTTAGCACAAGACATATAAATCTCTTGAAACTCAGCATCAGTCTCATAAAGATTTTTAAGTTGCTCAAATCCTAACAGTTTAGCTTCCAAAGTAGTAATCAAAACATACCTTCGAGATAAGGCATCTGCAACCACATTTTCCTTACCTGGTTTGTATTTGATCACATATGGAAAAGTCTCAATAAACTCTACCCACCTAGCGTGTCTCTTGTTGAGTTTCTGCTGACCTTTTAAGTGCTTCAAAGTTTCATGATCAGTATGAATGACAAACTCCTTTGGCCACAAATAGTGCTGCCACGTTTGTAAAGCTCTCACTAAAACATATAACTCCTTGTCATAGGTTGGATAGTTCAGTGTGGCTCCCCCAAGTTTCTCACTGAAAAAGATAATTAATATTGCATTTCTTAAAATTGGCATACAGTTTTTCTTCCCTAAGAACAATCAAAACTGCCTCTAGATGCTTAACATGATCATCTCAATTCTTGTTGTAGATTAAGATATCATCAAAATAGACTACAACAAACAATCCAATGAAATTCCTTAAGACATGGTTCATTAATCTCATGAAAGTACTAGGTGCATTGGTTAAACCAAAGGGCATAACTAACCACTCATACAAGCCATGTTTAGTTTTGAAAGCAGTTTTCCACTCATCTCCTTCTCTCATCCTAATTTGATGATATCTACTCTTAAGATCTATCATAGAAAAGACAGTAGATCCATGCAATTCATCTAACATATCATCTCGCCTTATCGAGCAATCTCAGCTCGCCTTCATTTGTAGTCCCTGTGGACTTCTTTGCAAACATGGTGTTGGCAAGAGTCTTGTGGAGGTATCTCATGGCCGGATGCCTGATCTCACTGCTTTTGGACCGGGAGGATGAATAGCTCTCCCTTCCTCCAAGCTCAAGCCATAACTCGTTGAGCTCTTTCTTCTCATAGTCTTGGGCTGTACCCGTTCCTCTTCGGAACCCAGACGCTCTATCAACCATACTGAGAGGAAGATTATACTCGACCCCTCTGACCCTGAAGCTCACGCAGCCTAACTCCTCAGTCCCAGCCATACCAGCTCGCATCTTGTACATGTGGAGATCCACCGTTGTCAAAAAGTGGAAAGTCTCAGTCTAGAACCCATCATAGGGGTTGTGAATAAGTCCCACGATGTCAGCACTCTCAAAGAGCTTCTCCACTTCTCTGAAAATCCCAAGCGCTTGCATAGTAGGGCGATGCGGGTACCTAGTCCCCCAGAAAGTCACTCCTTCCAAAATGAAGATGGTCTTAGCTTCTACACTCCTCTCAATTCCAATCTCCTCTGAGCCATTAGAACCAGTTTCTTCATCACTGATTCTTCTCACTGTTTCCTCTTCTTGAACCCTCTTTCCCTTGGCTTTGTCCATTCTGGACCTAGATGAGGTGCTTCCAGCCTGTGTTGCTCTTGCCAAGGTTTGGCTTCGAGTTGCCCTTGTTCTTGTGTTGCCCGAGTACCTGAAATGCTTAAAATGAGAGTTTAACAAAATTTTTGGACCACTCGACCAAGGCGCTCGAGTGAGAGGTCGAACCAGCCAAAAATTCCAAAATAATTTTTGTATCGTTTTGACCCACTCGAGCGCTTGGTAGATCAACTAAACACTCATCCTATTTCAAGCTTAACAACAACTTAAACAACTCAAAGTTATAAAATTTCAAAAAATTTCAAGGTTTCAATCCGATTTTCAATATGCATGATTTCAAAAAATTCTAAAACTTGTTCAATTTAATCAATGACGATCAATGTGGGTTCTTTAATCATCAAACAAGTTAAAGTTGTAAAGAAATTTGTCTCAATTCTCTATGAAACTTCCAAAAATTTCTATGCACCATCAAGAACAAAATTTCAAAATTTCACCCGGTTCAGCCATAGAAATCAATGCATGATTCTACATATGCCTTATACTACTCCTAATCAACAATTTTAACCACATGCATGCCAAAAAATTTGAAAATTTTCTAAAACAAGTTTTGAACCCAGATTTTTCAAAATCGGTCCAAAATGCTTGAAAACTTACATCTGGGTTTCGTAGTCGTGTGAGTAGTGAGACATGATGCAAATTTTTGATAAAAACTTTGAAGATTTTGTGAAAAATTTTAGAGAGAAGTGGGAGAGTTTACGTTTTTGTGGTCGAGCGCAACACTGGTTTGACTGCCTGGTTCGGTTTGAGCTTCTGAAACTCCAGCTCGACTCATACTCAGCTCCTTTCTAAACCCTGAGACTCATAGCACTAAAGAAACCATCAAAATAACAAAATTCATAAAAACTAAAGATAAACTTAAAGCTAGTATATACAAAGATAAGCGTGGGAATTCCTACCAAGTGAGCTTGTTTAAAGTCACTTAGCTTGACTCTCACTCTGATTAGGCGGGTGGAAGGGTCTGGAGAGGCTGTGTTGATCCCTCTAGACTCGGCTTCTCCTCAACGAAGGTTGATGCCATGATAGCATGATAGAAACTAGCACTCATTCCTGGTGGCATGGGCCTCCTTCTTCCCATCCCTGGTGGGGGTTGTTGAGCTTTCTTGAGCTGGAGAACTTCCTTCTCAAGCTTTGCCACCTTCTCTGCCAACTCAACAACAACACCTCGTAAAGCTAGGATTGTGCTCTGGTCCGATGCTGGTGTTGTGAGTGGGTATGTTGAGTTGCTCTTCCTTGTACACAAATATTCCTGGTTCGAGTACCAAATCAAACCAGGTGGTTTTGTAGGGGTTGGCTGTGCTCTCTGGTGAGGACTTGAGTGACCAGTCAAGTGGGCTGGTCGAGTGCGCTTTGTGTTGTCTTCATCAGAGTCACCTTCTGCTACAAACGCATCAAACTTGTGCACTGCTTCATCAGAGTGACTGCCCATGGTGGTTGTGAACCCTGGAGGTGTGGATGGTGTATGAGAGTACTGTTCAAACTTTACAAAATTTGTCTTTTCATAACGCTTAGCTTCTTCCATGAAGAAGAGCTGTCTCTCGAAAGCTGGGTTCTTTAAGTCGGAAGAGGTGTCAAAACGCATCACCAAGTCATTGCCGGTTCGAAGAACAATTTTACCACTTTTGGTGTCAATAACAGCTCTAGAGGATGCCAAGAATGGTCTGCCTAGTATAAGGGGGTCCGTTGGCTCTTCTTCCATCTTCATCTCTATGAAGTCTATGGGGATCTCTATGGGGCCTGTCCTCACTGGAACATTTTCCAACAAACCATGTGGATGCCTGATACTTCTATCAGCTAAGACTAGAGACAGCGTGTTGGGTAAAAACTTGTGATATCCAAGCTTCTCTGCCACAGTCAAAGGCATTATACTCACCGAAGCACCCAGATCACAGAGAGAGTTCTTGAACGTCTGGTTTCTGATGGAGCAGGGTATTGTAAATGACCCAGGGTCTTCCAGCTTTCTTTGCACTACCACTTCCTGCTGAGTGATCACCTTACACTCATAAATCTCAACAACTGCATTCTTTTTTTCTTGAATTTTTTTCAAGGTCCTTTCTCTCAATCCACACTCAAATGGACTCAATGTCTTTACAGCTTCTTCCCAAGTCATGGTTGCTTCGAGCTCTAGTAACTCTTCCTCAAGCATAACCTTATACTCCTTCTCAATCTCAGCTTTGAACCTTTCTGGTAAAGGACTTGTGATCATAGCATGCAGATCCATTGTCCGCCTCTCCTTTGCAGTCTCTGGTTCTACTCAACCACTCGTTCGAGTGGTGTGGTTGACCGCTACAGTGCTCGAGCCAATTTCAGCAGCAGGTCGAAAGGTTGCTCCCCCAACTTGAGTATCACTGTCCTCAGTGATGTAGGAGAATCTCTTCTTGAAAGGAAAAAGATGGAGAGCTGGTGCTGTGCTCACTGCATAGAGAGTTGCAGGTTCCTTAGGGTTCTGCACAGCTTTGCCAAGAAGTTGGCCTATGGTCTTAGTAGAGGCTGATGCAGCACTGGACTCGACAAACTTCAGTCTGCTGTTGAGAACCTCATTCTTATGGTTCAAATCATCATAAGAGCAATCGATGTGGGTTCTGAGTTCAGTGAACCTCTTTGACGTCTCTTGAGTAGCAGTATTCTGGCCTTGAAGAAGTTGGAGTAGAAGAGGGTTAAGGTAACCATCAGCTTGTGGAGGTGGTCGTGGAGCAAATCCGGGTGGATTGGCTGGAGCTTGTGGCACAAAAGGCTTGTTTTGGCTAGGGTTCTGAGTAGGGTAGACTTTATCCTGAGGGTTGGCTACGTTGGGATTCCTGTAGGAGAGATTTGGATTATTCTTATAGTTGATGTACCCTCTGTTGAAGCCAGCTTGATTCTGTATATACAGGATCTCTTCAACCTGATCATCTTCACCTTCCCCGAGCCGGAGTAGCAGAAACTTCACCAACAAAGTTCACAGATTTCTGCTGAGCCAGGATTAACTTGTCAAGCTTCTCACTAAGAGACTGGATTTCCTGCTTTGTCTTATCAGAAGACGAAGATGGTCCTCTGACTGATCTGTCAAAATCCTCACTGTAGTTTCCATCAGAGACTGCAAGGTTCTCCACTAGCTCCCAGCCAGTGACAACGTCTCTATTGTGGAAATTTCCATTACTAGCTGTATCCAATAGCATTCTGATCTTCGGGCTTACCCCTCTGTAGAGTGTACTGAGCAAAGACTCCTTGGTGAAACCATGGTGAGGACACTGCGTTGTGTACTCCTTAAACGTCTCCCATGCTTCAGAGAAACTCTCATTTGTCCGCTGAGTGAAGCTGGAGATTTCGTTCTTGAACTTGGTAGTCCTTGACATAGAGAAGAATTTCAGCAGGAAAGCCTTCTTGCATTCTTCCCAGGTGGTTATAGAACTCTGAGGCAGTGCTCGTTCCCAGTGGGAAGCCTTATCACCAAGAGAAAATGGGAATAGGCGTAGCTTCAAGCTGTCCTCTGAGATGTCATTGATCTTGGTGAGCTCGCACAGTCTATTAAACTGGTCCAAATGAGCAAGCGGGTTCTCCATAGGAAGTCCATGGAATTTGTGGTTCTGGACCATGGAGATCAAACCCGTCTTGATCTCAAAGTTATTGTTGTTGACTGGAGGAGCTACGATTCCATGCCTCTGAGAGTGAGTGTTTGGAGCGTCTCCTGCTCTAATCACCCTAAGCTGAGGAACTTGTTCTGCCATTACTTCAGGTGTCTCTCGCACTGGTTGTACAAGAGTGGCGGTAGCAGGTGCAGGTGTAGCTAGACGAGTGCGTTGGTTGATGCGGTGTATGTGATCCAAATACTGTATGAGGTTATGGTTGCCTTGAGAACGCGTTTGCATCCAAAAAAGTAGTGACGCAATCAAGTGCTCGAGTAGTATGGTCGAGTGGACGGTGGAACGCTACAGTACCTGATGCAACACAGAAAAATTTCAAAACCAAATCAGGACAAAGAGTTTAAACATAACATACCTGATCTAGTAAGCCTTAAAGAACTAACTGTGTAAACATAAACACTCAAAACTGGCAACGGCGCCAAATTGAAACTAAGATTTTTACCCTACTCTAAGCGAAGAAAGACAACAAAGCAATTAAACTAAGCCTAGAGGGACAAAATACCAAGTTTATCAATTGTAGTATAGTGGTAAGTTTAGTGTAACTAGTCGAACCAATCAAGAGTGTGTCTACAGCAGCTAGTGCATTATTAAAGCAAGCTATTCAAGTGATTATCAAAAGGGTGTGAGTTTCTAACAACCTAAATGAGATTTTTACTAAAAACCCTAATTGATACTAGAGATGCCAAAGTCTGTCACACTTTAGCACATCGTGGAACTAAGCAAGCAAAATCACAGAACTTTTGACTGTTCGACCACACTGATCGTGTGGTGAGGTCTAACGCTACAGTAAAACTTGGAAAATCTACAGTTCTCAAACGCTAAGAAAATTGTAAACTTTGGGAAAAGCTACAGGGAAAAAATAAAGCTTGCATCTCTAACTTCTTTAATGGAAAAAATATAGGACAGTGCCACTCGACCCGGCAGTCGAGTGGCTTGGTTGAGCACCCACTTGAACGGTGTTGTCTGGTTGGCTTCTCGAGTGGTCACTCGAGTGGGCGGTCGAACCTTCTGTTTGAGTGCTCTGGGTCGAATGCTTGTGTCGAGTGCTCGCTTCAGTACTCTAGGTCGAACGCCTGTGTTGAGTGGTCGTTCAAGTGGTCGTGAGAGTGGTCGTGAGAGTGGTCGTGAGAGTGCCTATGAAAGTGACTGTAACTTCTCTCCATGAGCTCCATAAGTACCTGAGAACACCCCCAATATGCAAAATGCATGCAATGCTCATGCAAAAACACTAAACAGCGTATATGAATGATAAATGCATAAAATGGTATGAACAATGACTAAAATTCTATACTAAGTTATGATAAACATATGGTAAAAAAGTGCTAAATACAGTGTTATCAATCTGGTTGTCCTTGTATGGACTGGTTCCAACTCTTTCTGCAACAGACGCTTCGTCTCTCCCAATAAAGCTTGCATCTCTAACTTCTTAGATGCACGTCTCCTACTGCCGCTATTTCCTGATTGATCTCCATCATGAGATTTATCTTCCTCATGAGACATAATGATTTTCCCTCCAAAAATAAAGGGTTAGCAATCAAACACAGAAATATTTCTCACAAGTGTTTCTCTCTTTTTAAGTGTTTTTCTCTTGATCTCACTAAGTGTTTCACTCAAATCTCTCCAATATAATCCTCAGTGAATTCTCAACGGTTCTTATAGAACAGTACCAGCCAAATCAGTGGTAATTCCAACAGTTCACGAAAAGAAACAAGATAGATAGAAAAGAAGATTTGTGTTTCCCAAATAAACAAGAGATTTGATAGATAAAAACCTGGAAACGAAATATAGAATAGATCAAGATCAATGGTTTCGTGTTTCCCAAATAAATCAAAGAGATTCGTAATTTTTTTTTTAAACTGAAAACGTAATTGACAAGAAACTGATCGGTTTTGAAGTTGATCAGACACCTTTTGATATTATTATTATTATTTTTTTACTGAAGATCGAATGATCTATAGAAAGGAAAGATAGAGAAGAGATTAAAAGGAAAAAAAAAACGATTTAGATATAGAAACCAACTCGAAAGTGGCTCTGATACCACTTGATAGGATCCTTCCCAAGGATAGCTAACTTTCAAGATGGTAGAACGGATTGATAACTTGATGGATAGATGAATGGATCGAATGATCAAACAGAGATTGCGGATGGTCTCTGATATACCGTGTAGCCTCCCAAGATATGACACACTTGGACGAGACCAATCTTGAATCCTCCCAAGATATTACACACCAATCTAGGATTTGTTCACAAAGAACAGAAGAGATTCACTCTAAAATATTGAAAAGAAAAGTTCATTGAATAACTCAGAGTTTGGACATGCTTATATAGCAAAAGAAAAGCAAAATAGCTAAGCAATATTAATTGCTGAAATTAAACTAAAAGACTTTAAAACCAAAGGAAAATATCTCTTGCACTTCTTCTCTTCAGCTTCCACAAAATGGTATCATTATTTGGGCCAAGAGATCTTCTTTGGACTTTGATAATTCTCTCATGGACTTAGGTGAAAAAGTGACCCAATTGCCTCATTAAAACCTTCCTTTGGAAAAACCCAGTGGGACAAAACCAAAGGTTAGGAAAAAGAGTACAAATGGATCACCCTCTTTGTTAGCCCATTTGAGAAGATGTTGTCATCAGCATATTCTGATATCCAATGTTCTCCGTTTGATCCTTAGATGCTTGATAGTCTTGCACTTGAGCAAGTAGTCCATTGATTGAATTCTGGAACGCCTTAGCTCTTGCTCTTGTCATAGGTCTACTTGGTACAACCAATGTTTCCTCAGCTCCTTATATATCCTCTCCATGTTCAAGCTGCATTTGATTCACATCCATGATCACATCAAATTCTCATGGGACAAAACCTTATGTGGGAAAAAGATCATATCATCCACGGGAACTAGGAAGCAGATCAAGGACGAGTAAGTTCAACAAGCCCAAGCTTACCATACATGTAGTGGTTGATCTTGAGGCTTGTGGCTTTTGTGAAGATGTCGGCTAACTGATCCTTGCTTCTGGTGTAGCATGGTAGTGTTACGCCTTCTTTTATCTTCTCTCGGACCTTGTGGCAATCTACCTTGATGTGTTTGGTCCTTTCGTGAAACACCAAGTTGCTTGCAATGTGGATCGCGGCTTGATTGTCACAATGCATAGTAATGGGTAGCTTTGACTCGATCCCGAAGTCCTTGAAAAGCGCTTTGAGCCATACTGGCTCATTGGTTAGTTTCCTCATTGCTCGGTACTCCGATTTGGCACTAGAACATGAAACCACCTTTTGCTTCTTCGACTTCCAAGTGACCAAGTTCGCACCAATGAACGTGCAATAGCCGGTAGTGGACTTCCTATCAATGGTGTCTCCGGCATAGCATCACAATATCCCACAATCTCCGTGTTGCCATTCCTTCCCATCCAAATGCCTTGGCGTGGACTGCCTTTGAGATAGTGAAGAATCCTCTCCACCATGTTCCAATGGTACACCGTTGGGTCTTTCATGTGTGGAGACACCTGATTTACAGTAAAACATAAGCCATGTCACGAAATGGTCAAGTATATTAGCTTACCAACGAGGCGACAGTATTGGAGCGGATTGGAGTAAGGTTTGTCAAGTGGATCCTCCGGTTCTCCATCCTTCTTTTTCTCCCCCGTTTGCCTGACCTTGTAGCTATCTTCAAGTGGTGTCTTTTCCGGCTTTGATCCTAATTTCTCTGTTTCATCCAACAAATTCAAGGTGTATTTCCTTTGAGAGAGAAATAGTCCCTCCGGAGAGCGACATATCTCAATTCCTAGGAAATACTTTAGTATCCCTAGATCCTTAATGTCAAAAACAGATTTTAGGAAGGTTTTAGTATCTTGTATACCTTCCTTATCATTGCCGAAAATGATAAAGTCATCAACATACACCAACACGGCCACAATCCCCTTAGGACTTTGTAGAGTGAACAATGTATGGTCAGCTTCCGATCTCTTGAACCTTCAATCTTTAAGAGTGGAACTAAGCTTGTGATACCATGCTCTAGGAGATTGCTTGAGCCCATAGATAGCTTTCCTAAGCCTAAGAACCTTTCCGGGAGCAATGGAGTTTTCAAGACCCGGTGGAGGTGTCATGTAGGCTTCCTCTTCAAGTTCTCCTTGGAGAAATGCGTTCTTCACCTCCATTTGCCATAGTTCCCAGTCTAGGTTTGTTGCCAATGAGAGAATCACTCTAATGGTGTGAAGTTTGGCCACCGGAGCAAATGTATCTGTGTAGTCGTCTCCATAGGTTTGTGTGAAGCCTCTTGCTACCAGGCGAGCTTTGTATCTCTCAATGTCTCCATTGCTCAAATATTTGATGGTGAAGACCCACTTAGAACTAAATGCTCTCTTCCCTGGTGGTAAATCAGGTTTATCCCATGTACGGTTCCTATTCATAGCTCCTACTTCATCTTCCACAGCTCTTAACCATCTCTTGTCTTCTTTGGCTTACTCATAACTCTGTGGAGTTCTGTGGGAATCAACTTGTCCAAAGTAGACTTGATAATCACTTGGCAAAAGGGCAAGCGAACATGTAGGTTGAATAGGATGGGCCACGGCTTGACAATTGTAGTATACTCTTGTGTTCTTCCAATTGTCAGCACCAAATCTCTGTCTAGTGCTCCTTCTTATTGTAGGGCCTGGATCAGGATCAGTTTCACGCTCAGACTCATCATCTTGATCTTCCGGATCTATCTGCTCATTGGTAACATTCTCCGCATCTTCTTGATGCATGTTACTCTCAGGCTGTGTAGTCTCGATGAGGCTTCTGGTGAGTTCCCTAAGTTGTGGTGAGGTGCTTGTGCTCCTTCTTGGGCATTTGGCATTCCATTACCATTACTCATGGGACTCTTATTCCCGGAGGTAACTGGATTATCATTTCCGGAGGTAGCCGGATGATCACTTATTGGCAAAGGGTTCCCAAGATGGTTGAGTAAATGCTGAAGACTTACAGCTCTATCTTATGGTGATCTTCCAAGGTCCTTCAGGCTTTCCCAATCCTTCTTCTCATAAAACCCTTGGTGCTCTATGAACTTGACGTCCCTTGATACATGATATCTATTCCGGGTGGGGTCATAGCACTTGTAGCCCTTTTGGGTAGTAGAGTAGCCTAGGAACATGCACTTGGTGCTCTTGGCGTCTAGCTTATCTCTTAATTCACCTGGTGCCAAGAAAAAACATACACACCCAAAAACTCATAAGTGATCAATATTGGGCTTAGTTTTGTTAAGTACTTCAAAGGGAGAGATATCATTTAGGATCCTTGTAGGTATCCTATTGATGAGATAGCATGCAACAAGACCAGCATCTCCCCAGAATCTTCTCGGGACATTTGGTGGAACATCATAGATCGTGCCACTTCCATGAGGTGCATATTCTTTCTCTCGGCAACTCCATTTTGGTGTGGCGTGTATGGACAACTTGTTTGGTGAAGAATATCATGCTTTGCTAAGTGTTCCTTGAATCTATGGCTCATGTATTCTCCTCCATTATCTGATCTTAGTACCTTGATGTTACCATTAATACGATTAGTCACATGTTTTTGAAATATAATAAAGGCATCCATTACTTTATCTTTAGAAGGTAGTAATGTAACCCAAGTATATTTTGATTTCTCATCTATAAATGTGACATAATACTTATTATTATCTCTAGATAAACAAGGTGTGGTCCAAACATCAGAGTGAACTAGATCAAAACAATTCTCATTTAATGTTGAAGACTTGGGAAAAACGGTTTTACAATGTTTGCCGAGAATACAAGCCTCACAACTAGATTGATCAAAGGAAATACTAGGAAACATTATTTAAGAGCTCGCGAATGTGAATGTCCTAGTCTAGCATGCCACATTACATTATTACTAACAGAGACAAATCATGATTTATAAGTAACAGGATTAGAACTAGTTGAAGTAGAATTTTCAAGAACATATAAATCTCCTTTTGAATCCCCTTCTCCAAGAACCTTCCCGCTATCAATATCCTGAAAATGAAAACTGTAAGGACCGAATATAGCATAGCAATTTAAATCACAAGGTTCTTTTTTAACCAAGACAAGATTAGAGGTAAATGTAGGCATGAAGAATGCTTTAGATTTCCTATCAAATAGTCTTAAATCACCTACTCCTCTTACAGGAATCCTATCTCCATTAGCAATAATCACATTACCATTAGCCAGTTTAACATTCTCTATCAAGTTACGATTACTAATCATATGATGAGATGCTCCAGAATCAATAATGAGTGATTTATTTGTTAAAGAGGTTAATAAACTGATACCGGATCCCTCAAGGTTAAGAGCGGCAATGGACTTGATGAGAACATCCAAGTCTGACTTCCTCACGAATCCATCATCATAGGCCACCATAGCTTGCTCCTCAATGCTCTTTGATGAGCTCCCTTGAACCGATTCGCTTGCGGCATCGGTAGAGGAGAGCTTGGCCTTGAACATGGTGGGTTTGAGGTGAGGATGGAGGATCCAGCACTTGTCTTTGACGTGTCCTTTCTTCTTGCAGTGATCACACACCAATGTCTTCCGATCCTCTCCTTTGAACACTCCTTTGTTAGCCGTAGCGAGTTCCTTAACTCTGCAAAAGAGTCCAAGGGATCCTTGTTCTCTTTGAATCTGGGAACACACTTCATCAAGGCTAGGGAGCATATCAGCTCTAAGGATGTGCTTGGAGAGGTTGTTGAATGCCAGATTGAGAGTGAGAAGAAGTCCAAAGACTCGGTCTTGCTCACACCTCTCTTGAAGAATGGTGGTATCCGTGGCGAATGGTCTAAGCATCTCTTACTCAGCCCAATGAGATTGGAACTTCCCAAAGTGCTTGGTGAACTCAAGATCTTCTTGGCTAAGGTTGTTGATGGCTCTCTTGACTTCAAAAACGCGTGTGAGATTGGAGATGTTGCCGTACACGTTCTTGAGAGTATCCCACAGCTCCTTTGCGGTTTCACAATAGGAATATGCTTCAAGAATTGGAGGATCAAGAGAGTTTTAAAGAAGACCAAGGACGGTTTGATCAGATTGGAACCATTTGTTCTCCTCAGCCGTGTCTTCCACTTTGCCTTAGGAAGAATCTTCTTCATCTTCCTTTGTGATGGTGGAGGTTGGAGCTTGCGAAGTTTCCACATGGCTCCATAACCCTCTTCCACAAAGCGTCGTGCATGTAGTTCTAGCCCACAGAAGGTAGTTGGTTCCCCTAAAGATAAACTGAAATCACAATCGGTTTTGGATTATCCATAGATCCGTTGAAGAGAGTATGATGAAATGAAGAAGTTTTGAGGAAAAGATGAAGCCTTTAGCGAATGAAAAACAAAAGTTTTGATGAACAAGGATGAAAGTATAAAGATTAAAATGCAAAGTTTGAAGAGAATCAAGATCTTAGCTCTGATACCATGTGAGTTTATGAAGTCTAAATGCGGAAAAGTAAAGAAGAGACAAAGAGTATGATGATTTCATTCATTGCCAAAAATAGCTAAAGTCTAGGTAGATTACAAAAAGGCTGCGGCTTCTCCTTTTATAAGGACCCAATGATTAGGTCAATAAGGAGAAGCCCTAGTGATCTGACAAGTGAACAATGACCATAGAGGCAAATGGCTAGTTGGACTAAGGCATTGACCCACGTGTGGATAAGGAGATGACTTCTATCCGGAAGCCAAGGTTTGGCCCGAACTTTGCACAAGGATCTTTCATAACTTCATAAAAAACCCAAACTTTGCACAAACCCAATTCTTTTCCTGATCACATTTCTTCAAGATGTTCTTCAGTTGTACAGATTGGGTGTACGGATCCATACCATCCGTACCGTTTGTAAGGATCCGTACCATGTGTACGGTTTGAGCATAACCAGCTTTCTAGGCTTCCTCTTGTCTTGACTTTTGCTTCTGCTTGCTTTAGACTTCAAGTCTCAATATCCCTCCTTGGATACTTGGGAAAGAATCAATACTCATGAGATGGTGGTGGTGATGAGTTTTTCATATGGCTTATGTAGCGAGACTCGACCCTTTCTTCTCCTCCTATTGCTTTTCTTTGTTGACAACTCCAAGTGGTGATTTGACGGATTGATGACATAAGTATACTTCTCAAAAGATAGATTCATCATTGCCTGTCTTCCCAAATCAGAACCTTCCCAAACAATGACACGTTTCCTGATAAATGCACAAGTAGAGGCTGAACGTGTGAATGGAACATGATCTGATATATGCATAACTAAATCCTTGGTATCTGGTGGTGCTCCATATTGAACATAGACGAGTATGGAGTCATGACAAGGAAGCAAGACCAGGGGAGACTATGAGCATTGCTTGGACTGATGATGACTTGAAAGCATCATAGACATGATCCAGAGTGTCAGAAAGAAGGAAGAGATCAGCCGGAAGCTTCTAAGGTTTGGTGACTGTACACATTGTACGGATCCGTACACCCAATCTGTACAACCAGAAGATCATCCTAAAATATGATCAGAAGGAGAAAAGGGATTGTGCAAATCTCGGGTCAAATAAAAAAGCCATTGTGCAAAGTTCGAGTCACATCCTTCTTCCGGATAGAAATCATCTCCTTATCCACATGTGGGTCAATGTATTGGTCAAGCTAGCTGTTTGCCCCTATGGTCATTGTTTACTTGTCTTGTCACTAGGGCCTCTGCTTAATGACCTAATCATTGGTTCCATATAAAAGGAGAGGCCGCAGCCTTTTATGAGCTACCTAAGACTTTAGCCATTTTTGGCAATGAATCATTTAATCATCATCCTTGTCCTTTCTCTACATTTCCGCAACTAAACTCACATGGTATCAGAGCAAGGATCTTGATTCGCTTCAAAACTTTGCATTTCAATCTTCATACTTTCTATTCTAAATCAAACTTTTGTTTCATCTCACTAAAGACTTCACCTTTCTTCTTCTACACTTCTTCATCTTGTTTCATTCTCTTCAACTGTATCTATGGATAATCCCAAACCAATAGTGATTCCGGTTATCCTTAGAGGAATCAACTATCTTCTGTGGGCTAGGACTACACGTACAGCGCTTTGTGGAAAAGGGTTGTGGAGCCATGTGGAAACATCCCAAGCTCTAAGCTCCACCACCAAGGAAGACGGAGAAGATTCTTCAAAAGGGAAAGAGGAAGACATGGCTGATGGAAGCAAATGGTTCCAAGTGGATCAGACCGTTCTTGGTCTTCTTCAAAACTCGCTTGATCCTCCTATTCTTGAAGCCTATTCCTACTGTGAAACCGCAAAGGAGCTTTGGGATACTCTCAAGAATGTGTATGGTAACATATCTAACCTCACACGAGTGTTTGAAGTCAAGAGAGCTATAAACAACCTCAGCCAAGAAGATCTTGAGTTCACCAAGCACTTTGGGAAGTTCCGATCTGTTTGGGTTGAGTTGGAGATGCTTAGACCATTCTTCGCGGATACCACTACTCTCCAAGAAAGGCGTGAGCAAGATCGGGTCTTTGGACTTCTTCTTACTCTCAATCCGACATTCAATGACTTCACCAAGCACATCCTTAGAGCTGAGAAGCTTCCAAACCTTGATGAAGTGTGTTCCCAAATTCAAAGAGAACAAGGATCCCTTGGACTCTTTTGTGGAGTGAAGGAACTCGCTACGGCTAACAAAGGAGTGTACAAGGGAGAGGATAGGAAGACCATGGTGTGTGATCACTGCAAGAAGAGAGGACATATCAAAGACAAGTGCTGGATCCTCCATCCTCATCTCAAACCCACTCAGTTCAAGGCCAATCGTTCCACCACCGAAGCTGCAAGTGAGCAAGCTCAACGCAGCTCGTCAAAGACCGGAAAGGAGGTAGCTATGGAGGCATATGATGATGGATTCATGAGGAAATCAGACTTGGATGCCCTCATCAAGTCCATTGCTGCTCTTACCCATAAGGAATCTGGTATCACTCTATTAGTCTCTTTAAAGAGTAAATCAATTATTATTGATTCCGGAGCATCTTATCATATGATTAGTAATCCAAAATTGATAGAGAATGTTAAACCCGCTAATGGAAATGTGATGATTGCTAATGGAGATAGGATTCCAGTAAGAGGAGTAGGTGATTTAAGACTATTTGATAGAAAATCTAAAGCATTCTTCATGTCCACATTTACATCTAATTTTGTCTCTATTAAACGGGAAACTTGTGATCTGAATTTCTATGCTATCTTTGGTCCTAACAGTTTTCATTTTCAGGATATTGATAGCGGGAAGGTTCTCGGAGAAGGAGACTGAAAAGGAGATTTATATGTTCTTAAAAGTTCTTCTTCAAATAGTTTTAAGCCTGTTACATTTAAATCTTGCTTTGTTTCTGTTAGTACCAATGCAATGTGGCATGCTAGACTAGGCCATCCACATTCGCGAGCTCTTGAAATAATGTTTCCTAGTATTTCCTTTGATCATTCTAGTTGGGAGGCTTGTATTCTCGGCAAACATTGTAAAACCGTTTTTCCTAAGTCTTCAACTTTATATGAAAATAGTTTTGATCTTGTTCACTCAGATGTTTGGACCTCACCTTGTCTATCTAGAGATAACAATAAGTATTATGTCTCATTTATAGATGAGAAATCGAAATATACTTGGGTTACATTACTACCATCTAAAGATAGAGTAATAGATGTCTTTATTACATTTCAGAAACATGTTACTAATTTTTTTAATGGCAACATCAAGGTACTAAGATCAGACAATGGAGGAGAATACACAAGCCTTAGATTCAAGGAGCACTTAGCAAAGCATGGCATTCTTGACCAAACTAGTTGTCCATACATGCCACAACAAAATGGCGTTGCCGAGAGAAAGAATAGACGTCTTAAGGAAGTGGCACGATCCATGATGTTCCACTCAAATGTCCCTAGAAGATTCTGGGGGGATGCTGTTCTTGCCGCATGCTATCTCATCAATAGGATACTACACGGATCCTAAATGATATCTCTCTCTTTGAAGTACATAACAAAACTAAGCCCAATATTAATCACTTACGAGTCTTTGGATGTGTTTGTTTTATACTGGTACCAGGTGAACTGAGAGATAAGATAGAGGCCAAGAGCACCAAGTGCATGTTCCTAGGCTACTCTACTACCCAAAAGGGCTACAAGTGCTATGACGCCACCTGGAATCGATATCATGTATCATGGGACGTCATGTTCATAGAGCACCAGGGGTTCTATGAGAAGAAGTATTGGGAAAGCTTGAAGGATCTTGCAAGATCACCATCAGATAGAGATGCAAGTCTTCAGCACTTACTCAACCACCTTGGGAACCCTTTGCCAAGAAAGGATCATCCGGCTACCTCCGGAAATGAGAGTCCCATGAGTAATTGTAATGGAACTCAAAATGCTCAAGAAGAAGCACAAGCGCCTCATCACACCTCTGGGAACTCACCAGACGTCTCACCTCTTCAATCTCCCACTGAGACTATACAGCCTGAGAGTAACATGCATCAAGAAGAGCAGAGGATGTTACCAATGAGCAGATAGATCCGGAAAGTCATGATGATGAGTCTGAGCATGAAACTGATCATGATCCAGGCCCAACATTGAGAAGGAGCACTAAACAGAGATTTGGGGTTGACAATTGGAAGAACACAAGAGTATACTACAGTTGTCAAGCCTCGATCCATCCTATTCAAGCTACATGTTCGCTTGCCCTTTTTCCGAGTGATCATCAAGTCTACTTTGGACAAGTTGATTCCCACAGAACTCCACAGAGTTATGAGGAAGCCAAAGAAGACAATAGATGGTTAGGAGCTGTGGAAGATGAAGTAGGAGCTATGGATAGGAACCATACATGGGATGAGGCTGACTTACCACCAGGGAAGAAAGCTGTTAGTTCTAAGTGGGTCTTCACCATCAAATATTTGAGCAATGGAGACATTGAGAGATACAAATCTCGCCTGGTAGCAAGAGGCTTTACACAAACTTATGGAGATGACTATACGGATACATTTGCTCCAGTAGCCAAACTCCACACCATTAGAGTGATTCTCTCCTTGGCAACAAACCTAGACTGGGAATTATGGCAAATGGATGTGAAAAACGCATTTCTACAAGGAGAACTTGAAGAAGAAGTTTACATGACACCTCCACTGGGTCTTGAAAGCTCCATTGCTCCAGGAAAGGTTCTTAGGCCGAGGAAAGAAATCTATGGGCTCAAGCTCAGCTCCACTCTCAAAGCCCGAGGGTTCAAGAGATCGAAAGCTTACCATACACTGTTTACTCTACACAGCTCTAAGGGGATTATTGTCATCTTGGTGTATGTTGATGACCTTATCATTTCCGGCAATGATAAGGAAGGTATACAAGATACTAAAACCTTCCTAAAATCTTTCTTTGATATTAAGGATCTTGGGATACTAAAGTATTTCCTAGGAATAAAGATATGTCGCTCTCCAGAGGGACTATTTCTCTCTCAAAGGAAATACACCATGGATTTGTTGAATGAGACAGGAAAATTAGGATCAAAGCCGGCAAAGACTCCACTTGAAGATGGCTACAAGGTTAGGCGAACAGGGGAGAAAAAGAAGGATGGAGAAAAGGAGGATCCACTGGACAAACCTTACACCAATCCAGTCCAATACCGTTGTCTCGTAGGTAAGCTAATATACTTGACCATTTCTAGACCTGACTTATGTTTTGCTGTGAATCAGGTGTCCCAACATATCAAATACCCAACGGTGTACCATTGGAACATGGTGGAGAGGATTCTTCGCTATTTCAAGGGCAGTTCGGGTCAAGGCATTTTGACGGGAAGGAATGGCAACACATAGATCGTGGGATATTGTGATACTGACTATGCCGGAGATACTAATGATAGGAGATCTACTATCAGCTATTGCACATTTATCGGTGGGAACTTGGTCACTTGGAAGTCAAAGAAGCAAAACGTGGTGTCATGCTCTAGTGCCGAATCGGAATACCGAGCAATGAGAAAACTCACCAATGAGCTTGTATGGCTCAAAGCACTTCTCAAGGACTTCGGGATCGAGTCAAAGCACCCCATTACTATGCATTGTGACAATCAAGCCGCGATCCACATATCAAGCAACTCGGTGTTTCACGAACGGACCAAGCACATTGAGGTGGATTGCCACAAAGTCCAAGAGAAGATAGAAGAAGGGATAACACAACCATGCCTTCCGGATAGAAATCATCTCCTTATCCACACGTGGGTTAATGTATTGGTCAAGCTAGCCGTTTGCCCCTATGGTCATTGTTCACTTGTCTTGTCACTAGGGCCTCTCCTTAATGACCTAATCATTGGTTCCATATAAAAGGAGAGGCCGCAGCCTTTTATGAGCTACCTAAGACTTTAGCCATTTTTGGCAATGAATCATTTAATCATCATCCTTGTTCTGTCTCTACATTTCCGCAACTAAACTCACACTCCATGTACCATCTTCTAAACCAGCTGAGAACTACTTGACTTCTCTTGACCCAAAATTCCCTCATGTGCCACCTATGTGTGAAACTTGAACCCGAGCTTAAATGCCTAAGATAATTTGGTTTTGGATCGCTCTCTTCACTTCTCGACTTAGGCTAAACATCCTCGGTTACTGCCGACTTAGACTTGGTCTTGGGAGAATTGGATTGGGCCAAAGTCTTCATTATGTCTCACTTCCGAGTGATCTAGAAGCCCAGCCCCAGTCCTTGAGTGAAACTGCATTTTAAAGCCCATATAGCTGAGTGATCTCCTTGCACATCCTTTTGTCTTGAACCCACTCTTGTTTCAGCCTCTGTTGCTTGACTTTTGATCTCCAAACTTTGGTCGGATCCTACATAGATACTGCCTCCATTGCTTGATTCTTGATCTCCATAGCTATAGCTATCCTTGCCATCTTTGACCACCAAGTTTTGTAACCACAAAGCTTCAAAAACCACATAACCATACACACACGCCTTGCTCTCTGATATTGTCTTCTCCCCCTCAAACTTAAGTGGCAGGACTCCCCCTTAATCTTGCAATTCAGAGGAATCCTTCCTCTTTCTCCTTAACGTCTTATTCCGTAAAACACTAGGCATCTTTTCTTCACGGTTTGTATCTTCACAAACTTTGTGTGAGGTTGTCTATAAACCTCCTTCACGGCTTGGGTTCTCCAAGCTTGATGTGAAGCCTTTCTTTTAATATGATTCTACACCAAAATCGTCACTTCAGAAGCAAGTACAGATGAGAATGATGAGATGATGAGATAGAGATCGAATGATTCAAGTAACAAGGGAGTGTTATGGTCACACTAAGGCTGCGGAATTCCTTAGATTCACCAATGGATCGATGGGTCACAAAAAGGGAATGAAACTCCTTTGATTTACCGATTTGATCTAGTTCTTAGAGAGTTTGAGAATAAAAAGCTAGATAGATGAAAATGAGGGTTTACAAGGAGTTTAAATAGGAAACTCAAAGAGAGAAACCCTAAACACATTTTAAGGCCTAAACACAAATTAAGGCCCAAAATAAAAACATAATGTAAGCTTAAAATGTCATAGGATAAAATAAATGAAGCTGACAATGGAATGAAGCTTCTAGACGATCTCGGTTCAACAAATGGGGTTAGCAAGATGAACAACTACCTCATTAAAAACCTTGACAAGAAAACCCAATGGGACAACACTTGTCAAGGGAAAATGAGTATAATTGTTCACCTTACCCATTTGTTGAAATCAACTAGCTTGAATCAAAACCAGGGAGGCTTGATAAGCATCTCTTTCTCCAGCGTGACGCTCTAAGTATGTAAGTAAAGAATTGATAGTCTCCGTGAGCTTCCTGGTCCTAGCACGCGTCATTGGTCCACTTGATATAGCTAGAGCATCCTCAGGTTCAAGCTCAGGTACATGCTCAGGTACATGCTCCTTATCCTTGGCCATGCTCATATCATCCCCTCCCTCTTGAAAATGATTTGTCCTCAATCATCTGCAATAAAAGGAGAGATCAGAAACACTAAAACTAGAACTCAGAGTATACTTACCTTGGAGATCCACTTGTCGGCATTGTCATTTATTCTTCTTGTTTGGTGAAATGGATAATAACTCATGGGCGTCCATATGTGCTCTCCAACCTCAAAGATCATCCTAAAATAGTCAATGGGTTTCTTATCCTGCATGAAGACATCTCCAATTCCAGTCCTCACAAAGATAATGGTTGAGATAATATTTAAGTCTGGTGGCTTCCCTTTTATTCCTGCAAAGTTGTCAACACTTTTGGCAAAGAGAAAGCATATTATTACAATCATGGAGTTACAATAGACAAGAAAACATGTATCAGATTGCATCAAATCGTTAGTCTTATCAAGTTCTTCTTTTTCTTGCATCCTAAGACTAGATTTTGATTCAGAATATTCCTTGAATAAACCTACCTTTTTCTCAATGATTTCTGGAGATAATATATTCATGCTCACATCTCTTAAATCATGAGAAACAAATCTTGAGAAAGAAAGACTTACCTGAATGAGGTTCTTGGTGTATTTGGTTAACATACTCTTCATGGTAAATTGAAATGGTGTTGGATCTGGGGGCTCTTCTTGGATCAGGGCGTTTTTGGGGACAAAGCTGTCCACTCCAGAGGTTAACTTACAAAATGATAGCTCTCCTGGGCGCCATTGATAAGTTTGGAATGAACAAAATGATGAAAAATCCATTTTAGGCTCCACTGGGAACATGTGAAGTGAAGAGATCCAAATCTCGTGTTGTAAGGGTCTTGAACATTCTGCAAAGAATCCAGGTTTCCAAACGTGGCTTTGAGATGCATCATGGATGAGTAGAAGTCCTACAGGATTTTCTTCTGGGAGCACGTTCTCATATTCCTGCAAAAGACATATCATCTTACTCGGCAGCACCAATGCAGGGTTAGTCAAGCTCATGAGAATTTTTTATCAACAAGCAATAATAATGGCTGTTTTGCAAATAAATCTTGCTTAACATCACCAGCCCTCCCAAAGAAATTTGATTGCTTGCCTATGTGTTCATCCTTGTGCTTTAGCCAAAGTTGATCTTGATAAACTTTATAGTGATCTCTTGATTGATTTTGATTATGAGCGACAGTTTCTTGATCATAAGTCTTCGTGACTGGCCTCAAAATTTTGCAATCTGCACCAATAGAAAGCAGATTAGCTTTCATTCGTTTTGTGAGTCAAGATAGTTACCGCGGGCTTTATTTGATGGTTGAACATCTGGTAGCTTCTCCCTGATAACCATGATATCTTCAGCTCTAGGTAACTGACTGCAAACTAGAACTGCTCCAGCTTTGTCATTCTCCTGCTCCATAGTATGACATTTCTTTGGTTTACTTGCAGGTTGCTCCATACTCCTCATCAGAACAGATAGGCGAACTGTGTGTTTCTAGACGTTTCTCCTTTTCACCTATACCTTTTTCAGCTTCTTTTGGACAAGACAAAAGTGTTATCACGTCATGAGAACTATTGGAAATAGCTTGGCTCAATTCAGGGTGACTGTGTTTTCCTTGTGGTTCAGATGGAGATGAACTCAGTTCAGGTAGAGTCAACTTTTTATGGTCTATTTTAGCACTGGACTGCCTCTGTTGCTCTCGCTTTTGATGAATCTCATCAAATATTTTATCCAGTATCTGCTCAAGACTAACTGTAAGTGCTTCTATCTGCTTGTCTTTGTTTCTGAGAGTGGTTTGCTTGCCATGATCAGTCTTCTTATTCACTGATTTTTCTTGCTTTGAATCTGGTAAGGCTGCAACCTTCTTTCTTGGAAGCTCTGTAGTCGTTTGGACTTTATTCTGGTGCTTTGGTGCATACTGATCTCTTAGCAGCTTCTTGAGATAAGTCCAAGTGGTGACGGTTGACTCCTTGTAGAAAAACCACCAATATGATGTTCATGTGAGCTGGTCAGTTGCACATTCTAATCTTTTCTCTTCAGGGATGCACTTGTAATTAAACCACTCATCCATGTTTCTTTCCCATTCTAGGTATTTCTTTCCTGAAAATGTAAAGAGTTGAGGTTTATTAGAGAATTGATCATCAGAATTAGAATAAACTTTAGATTTAGGAGTGTGAGAGGTTTTAGGTGTGCTGCGCCAAGTTGATCTCAAGGTGTTGTCTGGTGGCTTGGGATTAATCTCTTGTTCCATCCTTTGTCTGGCTCTGTTCTTTTCCTCAAAACAGCAAAACTTCCATCCAGCATCTTTTGCATTTTTGCTGTTAACATTTCAATGAAAAGCTTGTTGCTGTTCTTGCTGAATACTTATTAAGATCGGACGCCTCTGCCTAAAAAAAACAACACAAAACTAACCCAGTAACAAGTTCCTTTGAAAGAAATCGTGATCAAATGAACAAAACCCGAAAATGACTCCTCAAATGCCGAAGAACCCTAATCGCGACTGTTCAACGAAATCGACTTCGAAAAATTATCAAAACTCATTCAACAATTCCAGAATCAATTTTAACAAATACTATACTCGATCAAGGTTCAGTTGCAATTGATTTCGCGATTTTATGACGAGCCAATATTTTACAAAAATTCAAACAAAATCACAGATCTGCAGTTCTAGAATGTCAAAAGACACAAAATCAAAATAATTCGCGGAACACTTAGATCCACAGGAAACAAACCGATAAACAAGCATAAAACCAATAGATCTAAGAGTACTTAGCTTCCAAAGTGGCTCTGATACCACTTAATATGATTCTACTCCAAAATCGTCACTTCATAAGCAAGTACAGATGAGAATGATGAGATGATGAGATAGAGATCGAATGATTCAAGTAACAAGGGAGTGTTATGGTCACACTAAGGCTGCAGAAATCCTTAGATTCACCAATGGATCGATGGGACACACAAAGGAAATGAAACTCCTTTGATTTACCGATTTGGTCTAGTTCTTAGAGAGTTTGAGAATAAAAAGCTAGATAGATGAAGATGAGGGTTTACAAGGAGTTTAAATAGGAAAACTCAAAGAGAGAAACCCCAAACACATTTTAAGGCCTAAACACAAATTAAGGCCCAAAATAAAAACATAATGTAAGCTTAAAATGTCATAGGATAAAATAAAAGAAGCTGCTAATGGACTGAAGCTTCTGGACGATCTTGGTTCACCAAATGGGGTTAGCGAGATGAACAACTACCTCATTAAAAACCTTGACAAGAAAACCCAGTGGGACAAAACTTGTCAAGGGAAAAAGAGTATAATTGTTCACCTTACCCATTTGTTGAAATCAACTAGCTTGAATCAAAACCAGGGAGGTTTGATAAGCATCTCTTTCTCCAGCGTGACGCTCTAAGTATGTAAGTAAAGAATTGACATTCTCCGTGAGCATCCTGGTCCTAGCACGCGTCATTGGTCCATTTGATATAGCTAGAGCATCCTCAGGTTCAAGCTCAGGTACATGCTCAGGTACATGCTCCTCATCCTTGGCCATGCTCATATCATCTTTGGTAGCACCATAGACCTCAACTTATCCTTTCTTCTATAGAATCCCACTTATCGCCAGACGGACCTCTCTTCGGTAATCCGAGCATAACTCGCGAACCGTAACCCAGACACACTTCATACTGATCCCAAACGAACCCTAACTCTTGTAACTTCCTTGTGTCCAAAAATTGCCAATAATAAAGCGTTGAAAGTTTATCAACGAACATCAAACTTCTGATGAACCGACGCTTCTTTCCCTCATTTCTTCTTATGCTATCCTTTCTTTCTTTGTTTCCAAACTTCTTGGAAGTGTAGTCACAACACTTACTCCTTTGTACCTTCATTAAGAGATTCAAAATTTTAAAGCAATGGCCGTGGGGGTTTAAGAAGTTTAGGATGACAAATTTGAGGATGGTAAACATGAGAAACAAATGCAACACAATCAAGACGAAAAATGTAACACTAAGAGTTTAGAGAGTTGGCCTTTGTTGTTTATGATCTGGTGAATTGGTGTCGTGAGTTGGTCTTCTTGTCATAATATTGTGGGTCTTCTTATCAATATTTCTTGAGCAACACCTTCCATTCTCCATTTCATGAACATACATGCTCCAAGAACTTCTGACTCCATTTCTTCTTTATGTGCCCCTTCTTCTTTAACGCTTCTCTCACCAAGTATAATCCAGGCTTTCCTTGTTTAAACCCTTCACAGAGGATTTAAATTCAGTAAGTAATGGCCGTGGGGGATTGAGAAGGTTAAAACCATTGGTTTGCAATTTGAAGAAATAAGAGTAATAATTCACAAGGCTCAATGATATTCAACCTAACGGGAACAGTTAGAGGATACTCCCTTTTTATTGATGATATGAAGAGGTTTGTGAGATCATGTACCACTCCTCCTCATTGGTATTTGCTAAGCTTTGGGTCAACAATAGTTTGTAATAACATATTGCGGTTTCCCTGTTTATTAATATGCCTGCAATACCAAAGATTAGTAAACAAATTTTCCTATTTATGGTTCTTCACCATACAGAAAGTGTACTCTCTTTTGAGAGAAAAGATTTAACTACGGTCTTAGAAACTCTCATATCATAAAGATAAAGAATTCGGACCAAAAGTATTATCCTTAACAAAGATTAGATAAATTAAAGTCATGAGTTGTTTCTCATTCATAAGAAGGAAAACAGACTAAGATTTATCATTTCATTTTGAAAACAAGGGATGAACTATTATTGATTTTGGAGGGATTTCACACGGAATTTCCCAGATCAATGTTCATCTTTTGAAAACAACCAAGGACTTAAATGCTTAGAAGCGGTCCAAGGTTTTAATAACCAGAGAAATTTGGGTTCAGCAAGGCCTAAAGGCTTAAGACTCTTATTGACTAATAGTGATCAAGGTTCTCATTCCTTTGGAAATTTTCAACACAATGAGACTTGGATTCATCATTGGTTTATGCTATTACACATCAGAGTTTTGCTTTACCAAGGTTCTCTTCCCATGTAATTTGAAAAATGATATACCACAACTTAGATCTTTAATTCATATGAATCAAGTATCTTTAGGTGTGTTCTTCTTCTCTTAAATGACTTAAACGATATACATTTCAGAGAAATGACAATTAATTTTGAAATCTCAAGCTTATGCATATTGAATTTAATCTAAAAGTAACTGTGACTTAGAGAAAAGGGAAATGGGCTTTAATAGAATGGGAAAGTAGAGTGAGACATCAATGCTATCCATGGGTGAAAGTATAGGGAACCCACAAGCTTTGCTGGAGATGATCTCATCTTCTTACTCTTCTTCATGTGATTTCACCACAACCACATTTCGTTTCTCTTCATTGTCACCACTTAGAGAAGAAGATTTATCAAGAACAAACTAAAAGCGTGATTCCCTTAAAGATCAAGCATGACTTCATTTCTAAATGAAAAACAAGTATGGTTCACTTATGGATTCATCATAACAATGTTTATACTTTTAAGAATGAAGCACACATGTCATAAAGAAATCAAAACCAATATGTAAAAGAAACATGAGCCAAGGACTTAAAATATACGACACAAAGAAAACATAGTCCAAGGCTTAAATGTGACAAACGAAATTTGGATTCAACACAGCCTAAAAGCTTAGAACTCTTTTGAGTCAAAGTAACCATGGTTCTCATCTCATTTCTCAAGACTCAACCGGATAATGGATTCATCAAGGTTCTCTAGCTAGATATCTCTTTAAGGATTTAATTTCCAGAAACATCTTCCTTTTGAGTCAAGATGGTGAATCAAACAGAGATTGAATTCGTCTAGGTTCACTAACTAGATATGTTTTAAGGGTTTTCCCAAAGATATCTAGCCATGGATACAACAAGGATTTATCTCTTTTGATTCAAGCAATGTATACCACAACTTTAAGTGCTTTAATTCATAGAAATGAAGCATCTTTTCAAGTGTGGTTTGTTTAAAATGACCTTAACCGCATATCCAAAACAAAACTTCTAATGAACTTCATGTTCCTTCATTTCAAAAGAAATCAGAATCCATTCAAGATTTTTAATCTCTAAGGATGCGATTTAAAGGCTCATTCTAAAACCAAAGTAAATGAACATATATACCACGACACTAGGTGCATTAGATATATATAAATCAAGCACCATTCAGTGTGTTTCCTTTGTTTTGAAATACACAAATCGCAAAATTCAAGCAGAAACTACAAAGGATTTCACTTTTCTATTCCAATGGAACTTAGAAATCTGTCCAAGGTTTTAAAAGCAATACAAATGCGATTTTGAGTTTGATTCAAAACTAAACGTGGCTTAGAGAAGATTAGTGTCGCTTAGAGATGATTAGAGAATAATCTGTGCCACTCAAATCACTCATTTAAGAGCTCTAAGGCATCACATATCCCTTGTGGTTCTTCACCATGCCTCACTTACTCTCTTCATTGCCAAAAAGATCTAAATACATGCTCTGATATCATGTGAGTTTAAAATGCGGAATAGAGATGAAGTATAAGAAGTATAAGCATAAGCATAAGTATATAGAACAAGTATAACCACAAAGTAAAGAGAAGTTTTAGAGAGATTTAGTAGAAAGATTTAGTAACAAGTATAATGGAGCCCCAAAGGGCTTAACCTTTGAAAGAGGCGCAGCTACAAAGTACTTATAGAGAAACCCTTTAGGGTTTTCTCTTTCCAAAGTTACAAAAGAGCAAAAAGTGGAGAAGATAAGGTTTTGTCCTATTCTCTTTTGAATTCTGAAATAGGCTCATTCCCTCCATCTTTTGGCTCCAAATCGTAGGTCTTTGTGGATAAGGCTCTTAGCATCACTTAACCCGGCTTTTGCATATCCTTGATCTTTAACACGACTTTTGCACAAGCTTGTTTCTTGAACCTAGATTTTGCACATAGCCCTTTATGATGCTTTCTTGCCTTTCCTTTAGAACCGGGAGAGTGCAATATCCAAGTTTGTACGGATCCGTACATTCCGTACATGACCCAAGATTTGCACGCCCTTGTTTTGCACAATCCTCCATAAGCTTCTGTAAGCCTTAGTGAACCTGAACTTTGCACGGTCTTCTCTAATGCTTTTGTAAGCCCGGACATTGCACCTGCAGCTTGACTCGATGTGTAGCTCGTGCTGCCTTCTTGATCTCAACAAGGGTGTGGTACTAGCAGTTTAAATGAGAAATCTACTAAACACCCTAATTGATACTAGAGCTGCCAAAGTTTATCACACTTCAGCACATCATGAAACTAAGCAGGAAAAATCACAGTAGTATGACGACTCAACCACACTGATCGACTGGTGAGGTCGAGTGCTACAGTAAAAACAGAGAAAACCTACAGTGAACGATTACTAAGCAAGCTGTGAACTATGGGGAAAAACAAGGACTCTAGGGATGGAATCACAGGATCGGAAACACTCTATTCTATTGCAGCTATCAACTTGCAATTTCATTACATGACTACCCTAGACAACAGACTTCATAACCAGCTCAATCCATGGTTCGCAGTAGAGAGCCCCAAGATCCAACCCAGTCAGAATAGTGTGAGGAGTCAGATCAGGCATGAAGAATCAGCCTATTCAAGTCGAGAAGAGTTCATAACAAGTGAACAGGTGGAGTCATGACATAAATCAATGTCTGATGCATCCACCCTCACGCTATTGTACTCTAAACCCCGGAAAAAGTCTATCTAATGGCTCAAGGCATGGGTTGTTCTCATGAGACCATCTAAAGTCATGTTCTCCTTGATCAGGGGAGAACAAGCATTAAAATCACTCACCCAAGAGGTAGTCAAAACTGAGTGGTGATCAACCTATCTATGCAATAACAAAACAAAGAGAACCTACCCTAATCCATCCCCAAAAATCCTAAATTTACTACTCACACACTGTGATCATAGCTGGGGTCCGAAACCCAGAAAAGCCTAAGCTTGACGTATGTGATAGCCTATGATCTTGTGAGCAAGGTTGGAGAAGAAATAAAATGCATGTAATGATTTTATAAAAAGTTATCAAAGTTACAAAGTTGCAGAAAAATGAAAAACTCTGAAGAACAGCAAGAACAAGAGAGAGAAAAATGAGAGCTAAACCTAAAAATTACTAAGCCAAAGCGACGCTATTTGATTCTCTCTAATTAGGTTTAATGAGGCACTTTTATACCTAGTCAAAAGTGCTTATTACATTTTGCGAGTTTTTTGGAAAAAAGTCGGAGAGTGCCCACTCTACCCAGCAGTCGAGTGGGGTGGTCGAGTGGTCTCTCGAGTAGACAGATGGTGCTGAAGTCCACTGAGCCTGTGATGCTGAGGTCCAGTAGCCTGTCTTGACTGCTCACTCGAGTGCTTGGTCGAGTAGCCTGTCTTGAGTGCTCACTCGAGTGCCTGGTCGAGTAGCCTGTCTTGAGTGCTCACTCGAGTGCCTGGTCGAGTAGCCTGGTCGAGTGAGCCATCTGTTTTCTCCGCAATCTTCACTCGACTCCATAGGGCTTGACTGCACATCTTCACTCCATGAGCCAAAATCCAAGTATGCTCCATATGCTCCATAAGTATCTGATTAGATCCCAAATATGCAAAATGCATGCAATGCCTATAAAGAAATATTAAACATCTTATATGAAGGATAAATTCACGAAATGGTATAAACAATGGATAAAATCTACTCTAAGATGTGATAAAAAAACTGGTAAAAACGTGTACAAAAGTGGTGTTATCAACTTTCCCAAACTTACCCTTTGCTTGCCTTCAAGCAAATAGAAAGGATAAGATGAAAGGAGTAGTGTGAAATGTGGGGACTCAGAACCTAAGAAAACTAAGCAAACCTATAATGTCAATGTTACAGTTATTAATTCTAGAATGCAATTCACAGAAGTTCTACTTAAAAGCTTTAGCCATACTCATCACATCAAATTAAACACTAAGACTCAGCCACAAGTAAACATTCAAAGCAAATTATCCCTTTAACATTGATTAAGCACGAACTAGTGAATCATTATATGCAATAACTGCAACTCATTTGGTTGAGGGACAAGTTTTAGGAGATAAAAATGATCTCTTCTTCCTCTGGTTTTAAACGCGTATATCAGGATCTCTCAATGAAATAGATTGAATTATAAGAGAATGCTAAAGGTAGAGCCAACTGGTGCATACAGGAGCAGACTATCATCTACCCATGAAGAACCAAATGACTCCCCTAACTCTAAAATCCCAGAAACTTCATCCTAGTTCTACCCTTGTGCTTAAAAGCTTTTATTTTTTTATTTTTTTTACTCAAGGACCAATTTTCTGTTTTCTTCTAAGGAGAAGATACTTTACTTTTTACTTCTAGCGGATTTGGGATTTTTTATTTTTCACTAAGCTATGACTCGACCACTCACTCGATTGGTCTTGGTCGAGTGGCTACTATACGATTTTTTCTGTTTCTTTTACTGAGCCAACTTTGATTTTTTTCTTCCAAATCCTTTACTAGACTCATTTTTTTGAACCTATCCTCTCCAAAGGCTTATGATTTTTAGCAAACTCTTTTTCTCTTTTCTTTTCTTTTTCCAGACTCAAACCCCAACTTATTTAAACTCTTAGCCTAAATCTGGTTATAAAATTGTGAACCAAAGACTACATGAGAGGCTACTCCTGTCGGAAACACCTAACACTTTCTCTCTAATTCAATCCGGAAATAGGCCTCACTTCACTCAAAAATAATGTATGGTCTGAAATGAAGTTTTGGGTTTGGTTTTTATGGAACTGTGTCAATGGTGGAGACAGCTACTTGGATTAGCAAGAGTGGTAAAAGGTGAAAGAAAATCCATGTATTTTGAGGTATCCATGAGTTAAAGTTTTAGAGCATATAATGATAATTAAGTTTTTCAAATTAGGTTCTAATTCATAGGGATAGTTTGACAAATCACAGTAAGTTTCAACCAAGTGAGAGTGCTAAATCTAAATTCCAAGCAAGGTGCAGCCTTAATTTTTCAAACTTAGATGAATGCATTAGACAACTTATAACTGTGGCACCAAAATTATATGTTTGGTTCTTAAGCTTTTTACGGTTTGACTCATCATTATCCCCTATGCATATGTACAATCCTAAGCGAAATTCTAAAACTCAATCCTAAAATGATAATGCAACTACATGACACTCTGTTTTTGTAAAACAGTTGTCTGAAAATTTTCAAATTTTTAGGTTTTTTCAATGCACATAGATGATGCAAATTTGAATAAGAAAATAAAGAAATATGTCAAATATGTCTCTCAAACCTTCCCCCAAACTTAAATTACACAGTCCCTTGTGTAAAATAAATTCAAGAGATGATATGAGAGACTAAAATAAAAGGGAATAAAAAATGTGATGACATAAACAATGATAAGGAAGTGGGGTGGTACCTCATTCTTGTGGAGTGAAAAAGGAATCTTTGTTAGCCTCCATGCTCTCCTGAGTGTAGGCTGGAACTGTGGTGGTGAGAGGATCAGCTCCGGGGTGTGACTCGAGTGGTCCACACGACCCAGTAGTCGAGTGGTCTGGCATGTATCCTGCACTCGACCCAGCATGGTCGAATGGTTCGCTCTGGTAGTACCTAGGGTAAGGTGGAAGCTGTGCACCCTGATCATAGTGTGGGTAAGGATCGACAGGTGCACTTGAGTCCAATCCCTGGTAGCACTCGAGTGGCTCACTCGACCCAGGTGGTCGAGTGGCTTCGTCTGGGGACGAATGCTCCAGATCCTCTGTGGGGTGATCTGGGCGCCTCTTTCTCTCCTTCTGCTCAGCCAAAGTCCTTCTTGACGAGCAAGCACTCAACTTCCTCTCAGCTGATGCTAAGAGGCTGGTGATCCCCTTCATTGTGGCATTAATTCCACTCTTGAACTTGCTGAATTGCTTATCCTGCCACTTGCACCACTTCTGAAGTGTGAAGATCTTATGGTTAGCCTCCTTGAGGCTTTTGCACTCTGCCTCCTCAAATAAAACCTCTCTAGAGCTTGCACAGTCCCCATGAAGTCCTGAAACGTCTCATCTTCTTGGATTCTAACTCCCTCATCAGAGAAGTAGAGATCTCAGACTGGTGGAATAAAGGGGACACTAGGGTCACCGTCCTCTGCATAGAGCTTGGCTAGACCTCCATAAGGTAGCAAAATCTTAGCCTTGCTGCTCGTGGGATATGAGAAGTTATAGATGTACTTCTCCCCAACCTTTGCACCAATAGTCTGAGTGTCCTTCATGTGATCCAAGTCCATCAGAGTGTATGGTGTAAACGCTGATATGAGCTCAACTCCGGCAGCCTCTAAAAATGGAGTAACTATCCCTCCCACAGTGAACTCTGCCTTGTTCAGCATCTTGTCATTATTGACAGCAGTAGCTCTGTAGCTAATGAGGTGTATCACTATAACAATGGAGTTCCCTCCGTAGGCTCTATCTCCTTGCATCTCAATCCTATTGGCTCGGTTCTCTTCAGATGCGTAGATGAGGTAGTCGCAAAGAGCCTTGTCCAGCATCTTCAACTCGCTCTCATTCACTGCCCCTGTGGCCTTCTTCGCGGACATTGTGTTTGCAAGAGTCCTGTGGAGGTATCTAACTGCAGGGGGGCCTGATCTTACTGCTCTTAGCCCTAGCAGACTGATAGTGCTCCCTTCCTCCAAGCGCTAACCACAACTCATTCAGTCTTGCCTCTGACTCTGAAGCTCACATGCCCCATCTCTACTGTACCAGCCATACCTCTCGACTCATGGAGGTGGAGATCCACTGTTGCCAAGAAATGGCAGGTCTCAGTCTTGAAACCATCACGTGGGCTGTGGGTAAGTCCCACGATGTCAGCAGACTCATAGAGCTTCCCCACCTCTCTGCAAATTCCCAAAGCTTGCATGGTGGGGCAATCTGGGTACCTAGTCCCAAGGAATTTCACCTTCTCTAGGATGGAGATGAGCTTAGCTTCCTCAGAGGTCTCAGCCTAGATGTCCTCTGAACTCTCAAGACAAGTCTCTTACTCACTGTCCCTTCTCAAATAAAATTTTGCCCGACTTGACCCACTCGAGTGCTTTGATCGAGTAACAAAATTAACAATCTTATGCATCCAATTTCAAGCCTAGCAATGATCTAAACAACTTAGGCTCATAAATTTTCCAAATTCATCAAGTTCTCAAAGCGATTTTTTATATGCATGAAAAAAATTGTAGAACATGTTCAATTTCAACAATGATGATCAATGTGGGTTCTCCAATTATCAAACAATCAATAGCTAAACCGAAATTTGTTCCAAGGTTACAAAAAAATTTCAAAAATTTTCAAGTGCATTACTAAGAACAAAATTTTGATTTCAAGCGATTTAACCATAGAAATCAATGCATAGTTTCTACGATTCCTTAGATTACTCTTATCTACCAATATCTCTTTGTTACGCTTGTGTGTAACATATTGATCATGATGGGCCAATCTTCTATGCGAAATTAATAAGAAGAGAAGTGTAAGCCCAATAGTGATGCAGCCGGTTTAGAGACAATGAGAATGTAGCCGTTATGGATAAAAGGAAGGATGCATCACATGTGAACTTAAGCAATGAGTGCTTACATTCAAACAAGGACCAGTCACTTTCAGCCTCGGTTCTATGCGCACCCTCCTCATGTCACTATCATCTCGATTTCTCATGTAAACCCTAATGGTCGCCTCGATGAATGGCATGTAACACACAAATATTTCAATCTAATCTAAGCGATTCTCTCGTCATACTTATTCTCTTTACTTTATCGCAAGATCTCTCTTATTCTCCTCTTAATCTTCTCTTAACTACTCATAATGTTCCGCTAAATCAACCATGGTATCAGAGCATTTTGCGATTCTATTTCTATTTCACTAATCTATTTCACTAAACTCACCAAATCTTCCAAATCTCTTTCATCATTCAAATGCTCTGTGATCGACATTCACCACATTGTCACGTTCTTCATCATCTTTCTTTCAGTTTGATCTTGAGTTCTCAAGATCTTCATCGGAATATCCAGCGGTCCATAGCCTCAAACGCTTTATCCACCGGATAATAGCATTGTCCAATGGTTTGTCCTCCATCTTTCACCATGGAAAACCCTAAACCGATTGTTACTCTGGTTGTTCTCAAGGGAATTAACTATCTCTTGTGGTCAAGAACCACTAAAACTGCACTATGTGGCCGTTGCTGTCTTTGGAGCCACGTTGAAGCGTCCCAAGCTCTAAAGGAGACTGCTAAAGAAGATGAGAAAGAACTAGTCAAAGAAGAGGAAGAAGAGAAGGAATGATACATGCCTGCCTATCATGGTACCATTACAGGTGCCACCCAGACAAGACTGAGGTTGCCCGACCATGCCCGAGCACCCGGAAAACACTCCCGAGACTTTCCCGAGCATGCCCGAGCACCCGGACAACACTCCCGAGACCACCCCGACCGAGCCCGAGCACCCAAGAGACCTTCCCGAATATGACCGAGCATCCAGGAGACCTTCCCGACCACCCCCAACCTTCCAAGCAGCATCCACATGATCATTGGACTTCCCAGCTGCATCAAGAACCCCCCAAGCTTCATCACCGAGCTCCAAGCATCACTTACGAGTCATTCGTGGATCACGCCAAGCCCGGAAACCTCCAAGCCGGTTCTTAAGAAGTCACGGACGTCACCATTGCTTTGGGAAGCAATCCTTGAATGCTTTCACCATTTCCAAGTGTGGAGGCACCCCTAAGACATTAGAGGGAGTTTTACTCTTTTCCCTACTCCGGGTTTGTCCCAAATGGGTTTACCGAGAGGTATTAAAGAGGCAACGACTTCTATAGCATCTCCACTTCATCCCACTTGATTCTCTAGCTTGGAAAAAATATATGACAAGTATAGGAATCAAGGAAGTGAAGATCCTATCTGAGGAGACTATTCTACAAGTCTCCCATTTCTTACTTTTCATTTTTTGAATATTTTCACCTTTTACTGTTTTACCTTTTACGGTGGCTTGTTTTACCCACCATCCTTGTCATTTGATTGCATTTTCCGTGTCATTAGGATTGATTCTCTTACTTTTGCGCATTGATTGCTTGTTTAATTCGTGCCTTTAGGTCCTAAATAACCTGTTTTGAGTCTTTGAGTTGTTGCATCTCATTTTCTGATTGTTCTTGGTAGTTCTTGTTCATAGGCTGTGTAGATCCGTTGGTAGCTTGTTCTCTTGCATTTTCGTTTTGTTGATTGAGTTGATCTTGTGATTAAATCCCAGATTAGTGTCTTGTAGTATTGACTCATTGCATTCCACGTTCTCTTCATTGGTTACATTTAGTTTTCATAGATTTTGCATTCTTGTTCATTGGTTGCATTTGCTGTGGGTTTATCTTTGAGTTTCATGAATTTGGGTGTTGATTGATTGAATTTGGACTTAGGTTTTAAGTTCTGTCTTGTCTCACCATTGTTGTTTGTTTGATTTTTGTGGAGATGAGATAGTGTGCTGGTTTGATCCTTGTGGTCCCAAAACTCACATAGTTTCCTTCTTTTAGGGCTGTACGCAACATTCCTTGTTCTCCTTAGGCGTGTGAGGTGAAAGGGGTTTTTAGCTTAGGCGTGTGTATTAGCTGTCATTTGTTTTGTCTTGTTTGCATGATTTAAGCTGAGCCAATCGTTTGAATATTACCTTGAATCATCCATCTTTTGTGTGTTTTGTCATTTAGTCTTAAAAGTCTTAAAGATTTTAATAACCTTGTTGCATTTAGGTGTCTAGATTCATTGACTCTTGTCTTTTAGTCTGAAAATTGTGCATGTGCCATTTGTTTCAAGTTTTTGGTCAAAGCTTTTGAATTTCATTGCATCTTATCTTGTGTATAACCATTCATAATTATTTTGACCATTCACCATTTGCATTCACTAAGTTACCATTCACAAGTTACCATTCACAAGTTACCATTCACCATTTACAATTCACTAGTTACCATTCACTAGTTACCATTCACCATTTACCATTTACTTTTACCGAGTTACTTTTACCTAATTACTTTTACCAAGTAACTTTTACCAAGTTACTTTCATCTAATTACTTTTAACGCAGTTACTTTTTACCAACTTGTATTTACCATTTTCACTTTTAATTTAGTTAATTTTTACTTGAATTTTCTTACGAGGTACCTATTTACTTGGACTAATTACACGGGTCATCAGACATTTACCGAGGACTTCTGAGCCGTGCCCGAGAATTCTAGCCATGCCCGAGGATTTCTGTTAGTGTCCGAGAAATTTACCATCCGTGCCCGAGGACTTCTAGCCGTGCCCTAGGATTTTTGTCTGTGTTCGAGGAAATCATCATCCGTGCCTGAGGGATTCATAGTTGGAAAAAGGCATCTCTTACCGTGACCGAGGACTTCTAGCCGTGACCGAGGACTTCTAGCCGTACCCGAGGGTTTCAGTTTGTGTTTGAGGAAATAAACAACAGTGACCAAGGGATTCTAAGTTTGACCGAGGGAGCTCTTACCATGACCGAGAATTGATTGAGCCTCACCGAGCATTCGCAGTTTGACTGAGGAATTTCCTAGGTTATGGATTTTGAGGATGAGTTTGATATAGAGACGGGTTACTATGAGGACGCCTTTGAGGATGATACATGTTTAGATAGTGGGGAAGAGGACTACTATGAGAGCAAACCGGAAGAAGAAATACCCGAGCCGGATCCATCTGATCATGTTTGGGATCCTTCTTTACAGTCATCGAGCCAAACCAAGTCACCCCGAGCTATGTATGAGGACTTGGATAGTGATGACTTGTGTTCCCATGATGATCAGTCCGGAAGCCAAGTCCCAAGGAAGATAGTGGTTTCATCCACATCATCTTGCATTGGAAAGACCTTGTTGGCTATCCAAGCACAGCTCCAGTGTTTGGAAAATAGGATGCCCAGTAGGGAACCTTCCTGGAACATACCACCTTCTTCCGTATCACCCTCGGTATCTCAACCGCATTGTGACCTGGCCCGGACTGAAATGTCAATAAAGAGGTTCATTCATGAGCTGCCAACACGGTGTAGTGATTCCATCCCATATGTTGATGATAGAAGCAAGTTGAGTATTACATCATCAACAGGAAGCAACGATGATGGGCTTGTCGTTTGCCGTGAGACACCAGTGCCCAATTTGTGTTTGGATCATGCTTTAGGCCTAAAATTGGTCACTCCCCAGCAAACCTGTCCTAAGGAGCTTGATGATTCAGGAGTTATCTAGGAACTCCGAGCCAATCCGTCCATTGACCACACTCGCCTACCCGGACCCTTTTCCGAGCATTGTGAGTGGCCATTGGAAGGCTTCCTTTGTTCGAATGACTTTGGGTTGAACATTCACTCGGAAACCATACATTGTGAAGACTTGGGTCGAAGCAAAATGTGTGACCATCGAGTTTCTTATGAGGAAGACCAAAGTATGCATCATTTTGACGAGCAACGGGAAGAACAGTTGCAGAGAGGTTTCTACTCGTCCGTTTGCACTGGAATTCAACATTCACCAGCAAATTATGCCTTCTGGAGATTTGTGTCAAGTCAGAACGTGCCTAAGAGAGTTCCCCATGGGTTTGGTACACCAGCCTTCACTCAGGGCCGGTTTTGAGCCAAGAGAGGAGCGATTTGAGTCTTGGGTTAGTTCTTTTTGTCTGGGCTTTATCATTCATCAGGAAAGTGCCTATGGGAAGGCAAATGATCAAGGCTTACCCAGCCGTTATCAAGCTCACTCAGGAGATGCTCCATACTCGCAATCCGAGGCTGTTCCCGAGCCAAGAGAGGAGCGATTCGAATCTTGGGTTAGTTCCTTTTTCCTTGGCTTCATTATCCATCAGCAAAGTGCCTATGTACAGGCAAATTATTGAGGTAAAACTAGCCCTTGTCGAGTTCTTTTGGGAGATCCTCCATACACACCATCTAGGGCCGTCTCCGAGCCAAGAGAGGAGCTATTCGAGTCTTGGGTTTGTTCGTTTTCCCAGGGCTTCATTATTCATCATCAAAGTGCATATAGGGAGGTCAATGATCGAGGCTTACCCAGCCATTATCGAGCTCACTCAGGAGATTCTCCATACTCGCCAACCAGGGCGTTCCCGAGCCAAGAGAGGAGCAATTCGAATCTTGGGTTAGTTCCTTTTATCTGGGCTTCATTATCTATCAGCAAAGTGGCTATTAGAAGGCAAGTGATCAAGGAAAAACTAGCCCTTATCGAGTTCATTTGGGAGAACCTCCATACACACCATCTGGGGCCGTCTTCGAGCCAAGAGAGGAGCTATTCGAGTCTTGGGTTTGTTCGTTTTGCATGGGCTTCATTATTCATCATCAAAGTGCCTATGGGGAGGTCAATGATCGAGGAAAATCCAGCCCTTATCGGGCCCAATCAGGAGATACCCTACACACCCCATCCAGAGCTGAACACCAAGGGAATTTGATGACCAGATTGCACCCATGCGTTTGTTTGGCATTGGCTTTCCTATTTGCTGGGAAAACACTTACGGGGAAGTGTTTGATCGAGGAAAATCAGGCCTTGATCGATCCATTTTGCCTTACAACGGTCGGGCCAATCCATATACGCCTTTGGATCATTGGGATTGCTACCCCTACTTGTTTGGTCACGTTATTATGGAGTCCACACGTCCCCTGGAAGCTTTAACATCGACATCACTCGTTGCCCAGAGCCCAAGGCCATAGACCTTACCAATCGACCTTACTGGAGAAGTTTTATCCTTTTCTCTCAACCTCATACTCTTTCCTTTTTATCCAGGTAAGAGATTAGTGTTTTCTCTCAAGATGCTGCGGATTGGTTTCATTTTGGAACAGGGATTCAACAGGTTTTGAGGTCTAAGCCTCTTTTAAAAGGGAGAGAATGATACATGCCTGGCTATCATGGTACCATTACGGGTGCCACCCGGACAAGACTGAGGTTGCCCAGTCATGCCCGAGCACCCGGAAAACACTCCCGAGCCTTTCTCGAGCATGCCCGAGCACCCGGACAACACTCCCGAGACCACTCCGACCGTGCCCGAGCACCTGGGAGACCTTCCCAAACATGACCGAGCATCCGGGAGACCTTCCCGACTATCCCCAACCTTCCAAGCAGCATCCACATGATCATTGGACTTCCCAGCTGCATCAAGAACCCCCAAGCTTAATAACCGAGCTCCAAGCATCTTTTCCATGTCATTCGTGGATCACGCCAAGCCCGAAAACCTCTAAGCCAGTTCTTAAGAAGTCACGGACGTCGCCATTGCTTTGGGAAGCAATCCTTGAGTGCCTTCACCATTGCCAAGTGTGGAGGCACCCCTAAGACGTTAGAGGGAGTTGTACTCTATTCCCTACTCCAGGTTTGTCGCAAATGGGTTTACCGGAGAGGTGTTAACGAGGCAACAACTTCTATCGCACCTCCACTTCATTCCACTTGATTCTATAGCTTGGAAACAATCCATGACAAGTATAGGAATCAAGGAAGTGAAGATCCTATCTGAGGAGACTATTCTACAAGTCTCCCATTTTTTACTTTTCATCTTTTAACTATTTTCACCTTTTACTGAATTACCTTTTACGGTGGCTTGTTTTACCCACCATCCTTGCCCACGTGTTTATGGCTTCCCTTATTCTCTTCCCTTGTGTGTTTGCCTATATAAAGGCTAGAACCAACATTGTAATCCGGTTAGACATTTATTGAATTAAAACCCTTGATAATTGTCTCTTTTGGATTCAATTGAGTGACAAGCTCTTGATCCATTTCCTTTGAGTTTCCTTGAGCTGGACTCGGATATCTTAGGTCTTGTTCGTATCACAGTTTTTCCACAAGCTGTGTGGCCGAATCTCAATCCATTCATTTCTCCCATGAATCCTTGAATCGATCCACCATCTTCAAGGTTTATTCCGTCCATCTCTCTACCGTGAAGTTCCTCTTGGATCCTTCACCTCCATCAAGTCACTACCTCAAAGGGAGCCCTACCTGGGATCGCGACAAGGAAGCTAAGTTGTTTCAAGAGGACCAAACCGAGCTTGCCATTCTCCAAAACTTTATTGATAGCCCTATCCTTGAAGCGTACTCTTATTGCGAAACGAGAAAAGAGTTGTGGATACTCTCAAGAACGTCAATGGGAATATCTCAAACCTAACTCGGGTGTTTAAAGTCAAGAAAGCTATCAACGTCCTAAGTCAAGAAGATTTGGAGTTTACCAAGCATTTTGGTATATTTCGTTTATTGTGGGCTGAGCTAGAGATGCTAAGACCTAGCACTATTGATCCGGTGATCCTTAATGAAAGGAGAGAGCAAGATAAGGTCTTCGGGTTGTTGTTAACATTGAACATGGGGTTTAATGATCTTATCAAGCATCTCCTTAGAGCTGATAAGCTTCCAGGCCTTGATGAAGTTTGTGCGCAAATCCAAAAGAAACAAGGCTCTCTGGGCTTGTTCAGTGCCAAAGGCGATCTCATCACTACTAACACAGGAGGCTACAAGCATGAAGACCGGAAGCCTTGATTCTGTGACCATTGCAAGAAGCAAGGACACAACAAGGACAAGTGCTGGATCCTTCACCTCACCTCAAGCCTAACAAGTTCAAGGTAAAGCTTTCCTGGGAAGCTGAGACTAAACATGGAGAAGAGGCAAGCTGGAGCATCTAACGTGCCCTAGCCTTAAAAGAATCAGGTAACACGAATTTTGCCTCTAATCTTAGTCAATCTCTTATCATAGATTTGGGAGCTTCTCATAATATGATAAGTAATCTGAATCTTATGAATAATATTGAACCAGCTAAGGGAAATGTTACAATTGCAAATGATGATAATACACCTATTAAAGGGATTGGCGATTTTAAACTATTTGATAAGAATTCAAAAGCTTTCTTTATGCCTACCTGTACCTCAAATCTATTATCAGTTAAAAGTGCTACTAATGATTTGAATTGTTACACTATATTTGGACCTAATAGTGTTTGTTTTCAGGATATTAAGACCGGGAAAGTCCTAGGAGAAGGAAATGCTAATGGAGATCTCTATGTTCTAGAGAAAACCGCACCTATCAATCTTAATTCTGTTTTATTTCAAGCTTGTAGTTATACGCCATGTGGCATGCTTGATTAGGACATCCTCATGCTCCTGCACTTGAATTAATGTTGCCTAATGTTTCCTTTGATCATTCGCTTTGCGAAGCTTGTATTCTTGGAAAACAATGCAAATTTATATTTCAGAAATCTTCAACTATTTATGAGAATTGTTTTGAGTTAGTACATTCGGATGTTTGGACTTCACCATGTGTATCTAGGGATAACAACAAGTATTTTGTGTCATTCATTGATGAGAAATCAAAATATACTTCGATAACATTGTTACCATCTGATGTGATCATGGAAGGGAATCAAATGCAGCTTGAACCTAGAGAGGATATATACGGAGCTGAGGAAATGGACCTATGACAAGAGCAAGAGCTAAGGCGTTCCAGAATTCAATCAACGGACTACTTGCTCAAGTGCAAGACTATCAAGCATCTAAGGATCAAACAGAGAACATTGGATATCAGAATACGCTGATGACAACAGCTTCTCAAATGGACTAACAAAGAGGGTGATCCATTTGTACTCTTTTTCCTAACTTTTGGTTTTGTCCCACTGGGTTTTCCAAAGGAAGGTTTTAATGAGGCAATTGGGTCACTTATTCACCTAAGTCCATGAGAGAATTATCAAAGCCCAAAGAAGATCTCTTGGCCCAAAATAAAGACACCATTTTGTGGAAGCTGAAGAGAAGAAGTGCAAGAGATATTTTCCTTTTGTTTTAAAGTCTTTTAGTTTAATTTTAGCAATTAATATTCCTTAGATATTTTGCTTTTCTTTTGCTATTTAAGCATGTCCAAACTCTGAGTTATTCAACCAACTTTTCTTTTATCAATTTTGAGAGTGAATCTCTTCTGTTCTTTGTGAACAAATCCTAGATTGGTGTGTAATATCCAATCTGCTTTCCAGTTTCTGTTTCGGTGTGTCATATCCGAAGGATTCAAGATTGGTCTCTTCCAAGTGTGTCATATCTTGGGAGACTACACGGTGTATCAGAGACTATCCGCAATCTCTGTGTGACCATTCAATCCATCCATCTATCCATCAAAGATCCTATCCGTTCCACCATCTCGAAATTTCGTAATCCTTGGGTAGAATCCTATCACCATCTAAAGATCGTGTGTTTGATGCATTCTTAAACTTCCAAACTTATGTTACTAATCAATTTAACTCCAAAATTAAGGTGTTGAGATCGAACAATGGAGTGGAGTACACAAGTCACAAGTTTAAAGATCACTTGGCAAAGTATGGCATTGTGCATCAAACAAGTTGTCCATACACACCACAACAAAATGGTGTGGCTGAAAGAAATAATCGGCATCTCATGGAGGTTGCAGGATCAATGATGTTTCACAGTAATGTGACTAAAAGATATTGGGGAGATGCGGTGATCAGGCCATGCTATCTTATCAATAAAACTCCCACAAGAGTATTGAAAGATACATCCCCATTTGAGGTACTTAACAAAACTAAACCATCTTTAGATCACTTACGGGTCTTTGGCTGTGTATGTTTAGTCTTAATACCAGGTGAATTAAGGAGCAAGCTAGATGTGAAGAGCACTAGATGCATGTTCATTGGCTATTCTACAACTCAAAAGGGATACAAGTGCTATGATCCGGTTCATGGATGCATATATGTATCTAGGGATGTGAAGTTCATGAAAAACCAAGGATATTATGATCAAAAGAATTGGGAAAGCTTGCGAGACCTATCTCATTCTACAATCGATAGAGCGACAAGCTTGAAGTTTCTTCTCGATCATCTTGGAAATGGGACGTCCCAAAGGAAAGATAATCCGGAAGAAGCATCCAAAGAACCGGATGCACCTACAACAACTGGTGATGAACATGTGGTGATCACACCAAGTCAAGAACCGGTTGTTGAAGAAACAAGTCATGAAGAACCATCTGGAGATTCTCATGAAGAACAAGTCAATGGGGAAGAAGCAAGTGGTGTAACCAATGATGAGATTCCACTTTGTAGAAGCACAAGACAACACTTCCCAAAAGTACTTTGGAAAAACACAAGGGTTTATTTCAATGGAATGGCCATGGACCATCCAATACAAGCCGTATGTTCTCTCGACCTCTTGCCTATGGAGCATCAAGCATTCCTTGGGAAAATAGAGCAAGATTCAATTCCACAAAGTTATGAGGAAGCCAGGGATATTGAGGTGTGGAAGATTGCTGTTGGTGATGAAGTTGGTGCTATGGAAAGGAACCACACTTGGGATGGAGCCGATTTACCATTTGGGAAGAAGCCGGTTAGCTCAAGATGGATTTTCACTATCAAGTATTTGAGTAATGGGGACACTGAAAGACACAAGGCAAGACTTGTGGCTCATGGTTTTACTCAAACTTATGGTGATGATTATACGGAAACGTTTGCACCGGTTGCAAAGCTTGGAACGGTACGTGTTGTATTGTCTTTGGCAACAAATCTCACTTGGGACCTATGGCAAATGGACGTCAAGAATACATTCCTTCAAGGAGAACTAGAGGATGAAGTCTATATGACACCACCTCTGGGTCCTGAAGATACTATTGGTCCGGGCAAAGTCCTACGACTTCGCAAGGCCATATATAGTCTCAAACAATCACCAAGAGCTTGGTACAAAAGCTGAGTACAACCCTCAAGGAAAGAGGCTTTCACAAATCCCAAGCGGATCACACCTTGTTCAGCATCCAAAGCAAAAAAGGTATTGTTGTCATTCTCATATATGTTGATGATTTAATCATCTCCATAGATGACAAAGAAGGTATACAAGTCACTAAAGACTTTCTCAAATCTGTGTTTGATATTAACGACCTTGATGAACTCAAATACTTCTGAGGAATTGAAGTTTGTAGGTCTCCGAAAGGTCTATTTTTGTCCCAAAGGAAATATGCACTTGATCTTTTAAGTGAAACATGAAAGTTAGGAGCTAAGGCTGCCAAAACCCCATTAGAAGACGGCTACAAGGTCGATCGAAAAGGGGAGAAAGAAGATGAACCATTTGAAGATGTTCAACGCTATCGCCGACTAGTAGGTAAGCTTATATACCTAACACTCACGCGGCCTGACTTGTGTTTTGCTGTGAATCAGGTGAGCCAACATATGCAACATCCCACTAAGTATCATTGGAGCATGCTAGAAAGAATACTTTGCTACATCAAAGGAAGCCTGGGGCAAGGGGTTTGGATGGGAAAGAATGCTAGCACCAAGATAGTGGGATATTGTGATGCTGATTGGGCCGGTGATAGGAATCATAGAAGATCCACCACTGGCTATTGCAGGTTATTAGAGGCAATCTTGTGACATGGAAGACCAAGAAGCAAAAGGTTGTATCATGTTCAAGCGCGGAAGCCGAGTATAGAGCCATGAGAAAGCTCACCAATGAACTCACTTGGCTCAAGGCATTGCTTAAAGATTTTGGGATTGAACAAGATCATCCTATCACTATGCATTGTGACAATCAAGCCGCCATTCACATAGCCACCAATTCAGTCTTCCATGAGAGAACAAAGCACATTGAAGTCGATTGACACAAGGTTAGAGAAAATATTGAAGAAGGTGTAAATCTTTCATGCTACACACGGAGTGAAGATCAATTGGCAGATATATTCACTAAGGCTGCAAGTCTCAAGGTATGCAATCACATTCACGGCAAACTTGGACTCAAGGTATGCAATCACATTCACGGCAAACTTGGACTTCTAGACCTTACACTTCCATGTTTCAATGTCGCCTAATCAGTGGATCATTACACTCTTTTCCTTGGTATAGTTTTCCTCCCATGAGTTTGACTATGCTAAGGTTTTTAATGAGGTAATGACTCATGGGTTCCAATCTTAGCCTACTCTCGTTGGCTAAGCTTGAGGGGGACTATTGATCATGATGGGCCAATCTTCTATGCGACATTAATAAGAAGAGAAGTGTAAGCCCAAAAGTGATGCAGCCGGTTTAGAGACAATGAGAATGTAGCCGTTAGGGATAAAAGGAAGGATGCATCACATGTGAACTTAAGTAGTGAGCGCTTACATTCAAACAAGAACCAGTCACTTTTAGCCTCGGTTCTATGCGCACCCTCCTCATGTCACTATCGTCTCGATCTCTCATGTAAACCCTAGTGTTCGCCTCTATAAATGGCATGTAACACACATATATTTCAATCTAATCTAAGCGATTCTCTCATCACACTTATTCTCTTTACTTTATCGCAAGATCTCTCTTATTCTCCTCTTAATCTTCTCTTAACTACTCATAATGTTCTGCTAAATCCAACAGAACATGATTGACCGTTCCACTTCCATAAGATGTCGGTTCTACCTTTCGGCCACACCATTTTGTTTTGGTGTATATGGACAACTTGTTTGATGCACTATTCCATGCTTAGCCAAATGTGCTTTAAACTTGTGGCTTGTATATTCCCCTCCATTATCCAATCTAAGTACCTTAATTTTAGACTTGAATTGATTAGTAACATAGTTTTGAAAGTTAAGAGTTAACATAGTTTAGTAACACACGATCCTTAGATGGCAATAGAGTTATCCAAGTATATTTCGATTTTTCATCAATAAATGTTACAAAATACTTGCTATTGTCTCTAGATACGCATGGTGAGGTCCAAACATGAGAATGTACTAAATCAAAACAATTCTCATAGATAGTTGAAGACTTAGGGAAAATAGATTTACAATGTTTTCCAAGGATACAAGCTTCACAAACCGAATGATCAAAAGAAACATTTTGTAACATTAATTCAAGTGCATGAGAATGAGGGTGGCCTAATCTAGCATACCACATAGCATTGAAACTAAACACAATAGATGATTGAAAAGAAACAGAATTTAAATTGCGTGATGAAGCTTTCTCTAAAACATAGAGGTCTCCAGTTTCATTCCTTTCTCCGAGGACTTTCCCGGTCTTAATATTCTGAAAACAAACGCTATTAGGTCCAAATATAATGTAACAATTCAAATCATTAGTAGCCTTCTTGACTGATAACAAATTTGATGTAAAAGTAGGCATATAAAACGCTTTTGATTTCTTATCAAATAGGTTTAAATCGACTATTCTCTTAATGGGTATATCATCTCCATTAGCAATAGTAACACTTCCCTTAACTGATGTAATGTGGTCAATGAGATTCGGGTTACTAATCATATGGTGAGAAGCTCCCAAATCAATAACAAGAGATTCACAAGAGTTAGAGGCAAAGTTTGTTTTACCGGATTCCTTTAGGGCTATGGAGCAAATGAAGGCTTCTAGGTCTGAATTCTTGAAGAAATCTCCATGAGAAGCCACATGAGATGCTCCAGCCATTTTCTCTTCCCCACGCTTAAGCTTGTCTCATTCTCAGCTTCCCGGGAGACGTTTGCCTTGAACTTGTTAGGCTTGAGATGGGGATGGAGGATCCAGCACTTGTCCTTGGTATGTCCTTGCTTCTTGCAATGGTCGCATATCCATGTCTTCCTATCTTCATGCTTGTAGCTTCCCTTGTTAGCCATGATGAGTTTGCCTTTGCCACTAAATAAGCTGAGAGAGCCTTGTTCCGTTTGGATTTGAGAACAAACTTCAACAAGACTTGGGAGCTTATCAGCCCGGAGAAGATGCTTGATTAAGTCATTGAACGCCGGATTCAATGTTAACAAGAGTCCAAGGACTTTATCTTTCTCTCTCATCTCATTGAGTATCACCGGATCAATAGTACTTGGCCTTAGCATCTCTAGCTCAGCCCATAATGACCGGAAGATACCAAAGTGCTTGGTAAATTCCAAGTCCTCTTGATTAAGAACGTTGATAGCCTTCTTGACTTCAAATACCCAGGTTAGGTTTGAGATATTCCCATAGACATTCTTGAGAGTATCCCACAACTCTTTTGCCGTTTTGCAATAAGAGTAAGCTTCAAGAATGAAGCTATCAATGGAGTTTTGGAGAATGGCAAGCACCGTTTGATCCTCTTGGAACCACTTGGCTTCCTTCTCTTCTTCCTCTTCTTTGACTAGTTCTTTTCCATCCTCTTTAGCCGTCTCCTTTGGAGCTTGGGATGCTTCAATGTGGCTCCAAAGACCGCAAGAGATAGTTTATCCCTTTGAGAATAACCGGAGTAACAATCGGTTTCGAGTTTTCCATGGTAAAGAATGGCGGACGGACCGTTGGACAAAGTTATTATCTGGTGGATAAAAGGTTTTGAGCTATGGACCGCTGGATATTCCGGTGAAGTTCTTGAGGAAACACGAACTGACCGAAAGAAGATGATGAAATCTGTGGAGATATGGTGAATGTTGATCACGGATCTTTTGAGTAATGAAGGAGATACGTAAGTTTTAGCGGAAGAGATTAAGAGAATGTTTAAGAGAGATTAAGAGAATAGTAAGAGAATCGTAACATTATCTGATACCATGTGGGTTTTAGCGGAAGATTATAAGAGATTCCATGAAGATTATCAAGAGATTTGATGAAGAATAAAGTATGAATGATGAAGAACTCGGAAGAGATTAAAGTGAGAGAATAATAAGCTTAGATTAGGTTGTTTACCATGTAGGTTACAACCTATAAATAGGAATGCACATTAGGGCTTCCTTTAACAAGACAAAACGAATGAAAATGACATAAGGAGAGAGAGAGAGAGGAGCAGATCTATAGGCGAGATAGTGACTTGTCTCCAATGGTTTGAATTGAACCGAGTGGCTTAATCACACATGTGATCCTTCAGCCAAAATATCTCCAAACGGCTACATCTTCTTCAAAGATGTTAATGGGCCATTGTGAGCTTTGGCCTTCTTCTTCTCTTCTCCATAATGTCGCATAGAAGACTCGACACATAGTGAGTAGTGTATGGAGCCAAGTCTCGGATAGTTATGATCAATACATACCAACAATGATCTGGCTGGGGAAGAATCAATCCCTAACAATGAGGAACAAACAATTGAGGAAAAGGAGGTAGAAGATGATTCCCCTCCGCTTCTCTGACGCAGCCAAAGGCAGAGATTCCCTCTATCTCATTGGAAGAACACAAGAGTATATTGCAACAATCAAGCCGTTGGTCATCCTATTCAAGCCATGTGCTCCCTTGCTCTCTTACCAGCCAATCATCAAGCGTTTCTAGGGAAGATTGAGCAACATCATACACCACAAACCTATGATGAAGCCAAAGAAGATCAAGAATGGCTTGATGCGGTGGATGATGAAGCCAAGGCTATGATTCGAAACCACACATTGGATGAGGCGGATCTACCCCAAGGAAAAAGAGCTGTGAGCTCCAAATGGGTCTTCACTATCAAATACCTAAGCAATGGAGAGACTGAGAGATACAAAGCAGGTCTAGTGGACGGGGATTTACACAAACCTATGGCGACGACTACACGGACACGTTTGCTCCCGTGGCAAAACTCCATACGGTAAGGGTTGTGCTCTCATTAGCTACTAACCTCTCTTGGGATTTGTGGCAGATGGATGTCAAGAATGCTTTCCATCAAGGATAACTTGAAGAAGAAGTGTATATGACTCCTCCACCCGATCTTGAAGACACAATAGCCCATGGAAAGGTTTTGAGACTAAGGCAATTTATGGACTCAATCAATCACCAAGGGCATGGTACCACAGACTGAGCAATACCCTCATTGCCCAAAGTTTCAAACGACCTGAAGCCGACCATACTCTCTTCACTCTCCAAAGCGATAAAGGTGTTATTGTTGTTCTCGTTTATGTAGATGATATTATTATCTCCGGGAAACAACAATGAAGGTATTGCAAACACAAAACTCTTTCTCAAATCTGTGTTTGATATTAAAGACCTAGGGGAACTAAAGTACTTCTTAGGGATTGAAATTTGCCGATCCTCGGATGGCTTATTTCTCTTGCAAAGGAAGTACACTCTTGACTTGTTGGCTGAGACAGGAAAGCTTGGTACCAAGCCTGCAAAGACTCCCCTTGAAGATGGCTACAAAGTCAAGCGTATGGGGGAGAAGACGACGGATGCATCTCCGGATAAGCCAAAGGACCCAATGGATGAACCATTTGAGTATTTCAAACAATATCGGAAATTAGTAGGTAAGTTGATATATCTTACCATTACACGTCCTGATCTTTGTTTTGCTGTGAATTAGGTAGCCAACATATGCAAGCTCCAATAAAGTATCATAGGAGCATGGTGGAACGCATCCTTAGATATCTCAAGGGAACTCCAGGTATTGTGATGCTGATTATGCCGGAGATACAATGGATAGGAAGTCAACCACCGGGTATTGTACGTTTGTTGGAGGAAACTTGGTAACTTGGAAAACAAGGAAGCAAAAGGTGGTTTCATGCTCTAGTGCCGAATCAGAATACCGGGCAATGAGGAAGCTTACAAATGAGTAAACATGGCTCAAGGCTCTCCGTCAATACCTAGGCATTGATCACACCGAGCCAATCACCATGCATTGTGACAACCAAGCTGCCATTCATATCACAACAAACTCGGTCTTGTTGAACTGAAGATCAAATGTGAAGACCAAGAGCTATCTGATGGGCAGAGTCATCACACAATGCATACGTGTGATGAGAGGATCACAAAGTCAAGGGAGTCTCCACAAGAAGAAAAGTCAAACATGGAGGCTTAATGGGTGTGGTTAGAATTAATTTGCATATATTAATTAACACAAGATATTTTCTAGAAAGAGAAAAGCGAAGAAAAACTCTCTCTTGTTCTAGTGATTTTGTGATATCTCTGTTATTAATCTCCCAGATTTACATGGTATCAGAGCTTGGAAGCTCTTAATCTCTTACTCTTCATCATGGAAAACCTAAAGCAATTCACTCTACCTGTTGTTCTTAATGGGAACAACTATATTTTGTGGTCTAGAACCACCATGATTGCTCTGAGGAGCAGGGGAGTTTGGGTTCACTGCCTAAGCTCGGTGGAGATGTCTAAGGACACAGCAGAAGCAGGGGTAATTGAGGAAGGAGAAGGAGCCGCCGGAGCTAAAGTAACAGTGGAGCCAGCGGTTCAAATCTCTTCAAGCCAAGAGGACTCTAAGTGGATCCAGGAAGACCAGTTTGTCTTAGCTGCTCTTCAGAGCTCTTTGGAGCCCAGTATCCTTTTGTCTTATTCCTATTTAGAGACGGCAAATGAGCTGTGGGATACGCTCTTTGGAGTGTATGGAAATGAGTCAAACCTTTGTAGGATCTTTGAAATCAAGAAATCTCTCAACAGTCTTCAGCAAGAGGGAAAAGGATTCGAAGAACACTTTGGTGAGTTCAGAGGGTTATGGGCGGAGCTTGATATGCTCAGGCCTCCTACTATTGATGTCAAGGAGATGATTGAGAGGAGAGAGCAAGATCAAGTATTTGGTTTGCTTCTAACTCTAGATAAGTCCTACATAGGACTAGTTCATCACATTTTGAGGTTTGAGAAGTTGCCTACTCTAAATTAGGTGTGTATGATGATGCAAAAGGAGGAAGGCTCCAGGGGTCTCTTCAAAGGGACAAGTGAGGTGGCTCATGTGAGTCAGGTTAAAGAACTTGGCGCAATTGGCGAGAAGAAGAATCTATGGTGTGATCATTGTAGAATGAAGGGACACACCAAAGACAAGTGCTGGACTCTCTACCCACATATGAGACCCAAGAACTTTAAAGGGACAGGTCAAACCTCAAAAGGAGCAATAAGTGCTGCTTCAGATGATGTGGTAAGGAAGTCAGATTTGGATGCTCTCATCAAGAGCATCACTAAGCTCTCGGAATCCGGTAAGGGTTTCTTTGCCTCTAGGAATCATAAATCAGTTATAGTGGATTCAGGGGCATCACATCACATGACTAGCGTTAAGAAGTTGCTGTCTAATGTTGAGCCACATTGTGGGAAGGTTGTGATTGCTAATGGACAGGATGTTGAGATTAAAGGAATTAGAAATTTAGAGGTGTTTAAGAAGAAGTTAAAAGCTCTATATTTGCCTGATTTCTCAACTACTCTATTGTCTGTACATAAAGCATCTAAGGATCTTGATTGTGTGGCTAAAGTTTCAGGACACTAAGTCTGGGAAGACCATTGGTGAAGGTTGCTCCAAGGATGGTCTTTATGTTTTGGATGTTTTGGACAGCAAGCAACCTATTGTAAATAATGAGGTTGATAAGGCAGCTCTAAGCTCTTTTTGGCACGAGAGGTTGGGTCACCCACACTCAAAAGCACTTCAACTTGCTCTGCCAGATCAGAAGGTACAAGATCATCAAGATTGTGAAGCGTGCATTTTAGGAAAACATTGTAGAGTTGTTTTTCCAGAATCTACTACTTCATATGGTGAATGTTTTGATCTTGTACACTCTGATGTATGGACAGCTCCGTGCTTAACTCGTGATCAATATAAGTATTTTGTTTCGTTTATAGATGAGAAGTCAAAATACACATGGGTTACACATATGCCTTCCAAGACCCATGTTCTTGATGCTTTCTCCAACTTCTATAATTATGTGCTTACTCAGTTTGGGGCCAAGATTAAGATCCTGAGAAGTGATAATGGAGGAGAGTACATGAGTAGAGCATTCAAAGAATTGTTGGAAAAGCATGGAATTGTGCACCAAACTTCTTGTGCATACACTCCACAACAAAATGGAGTGGCTGAGTGCAAAAGTAGACATTTATTGGAGGTTTCTAGGGCAATGTTATTTGACAGAAATGTGCCAAAACAATATTGGGGTGATGCGGTGATGACAGCGATTGAACAGTGATTCCAACGGATAGATTTTTGAATTTTCGAAAAATATTTCTTGATTTGGAGCTTTATAGAGCGTGTGAATGCTGCGGAAGCTTTGAATATGAAGGAGGAGAGATTGTAGGTGCAAAAGAGACCAGGAGAAGGAGTGATTCTTCAAGATAAGTTTCTGAACTTTCTTGAGCTGTAACAATGGCGTTTTTGAAAAAGTAGAGAAAGAGAATGATGAAATGAAAAGATTGATCTTGTTTATGGATCAACGCTCTGATACCATGTTAGAATTCAGAGATTACGCTTCTAGAAACGAGAATAAGACTTGCAGAAATAATAAGAATAAGAATGGGAGTTGAGAGATTTTATTATCTCTTAGAGATTTTATTATCTCAGTAGTTGTAAAGTGTTACAATGAGTTACATATTTATAAAACTCTTAAACGCAAAAACAACTAGGCGTATCTTGTAGTTCACACAGTCATCTATCTGTTGGGAATAGTTGCGCATCCCTGTGAGATAAAAATAGAGCCGTTAGAGAAGAAAACAATTTGGGCGTCCTTTCTTCTCTTCTTAAGCCTGCATTCCTTATTGGGAATTTGTTGATTGACTAATAATATCCATTAGAAACTGATTTCTCTGTGTGTAATATCAGAGATTTCGCCTTGGTTTACTTGAGGACAATCCGCAGCCTCTAAGTAAAGCCCATCGCCTCCCCTTTCAGTCATGTTCTGCACGGATCTGTTACAAACAACTTCAAGTTCTTTAACTCCAGATTGGGCGATTCAAAAGAGAAGTATATTATGGACTTAGGTGAATAACTGACCTAATTGCCTCATTAAATCCTTCCTTTGGAAAACCCAGTGGGACAAACCAAAGGTTAGAAAAAGAGTACAAATGGATCATCCTCTTTGTTAGTCCATTTGAGAAGGTGTTGTCATCAGCATATTCTGATATCCAATGTTCTCTGTTTGATCCTTAGATGCTTGATACTCTTGCACTTGAGCAAGTAGTCCATTGATTGAATTCTGGAACGCCTTAGCTTTTGCTCTTGTCATAGGTCCCCTTGGTACAACCAATGTTTCCTCAGCTCCATATATATCCTCTCCAGGTTCAAGCTGCATTTGATTCCCTTCCATGATCATATCATCCCCTCTGTCTTGAAAAGGATTTGTCCTCAAATCTTGTTCATCTGTAACAAATGGGATTAAGTCAGCAACATTGAAACTGGAACTCACATTATACTTACCTTGTAGATCAAGCTGGTAAGCATTGTCATTGATCCTCTTTATAACTCTGAATGGACCAACAATTTGTGGTTGCAGTTTGGACTTCCTTTCTGCTGGAAATCTTTCCTTCCTGAGATGTATCCACACTTGGTCTCCTTCCTCAAAGATCATCTTATGCCGGCCCTTGTTAGCATATTTCTCATACAACTTTGTTTTCTCTTCTATGTTCATCCGAGCTTTCTCATGGATACGTTTAACAAATTCAGCTTTCTTTTTCCCATCTATGCTTGCTCTTTCACTCAAAGGTAAAGGGGTTAGATCCAAAGGAGAAATGGGGTTAAATCCATAAACATATATGTTCTATTTGAATCCAAAAACTGTAGATCTGTTGTCTGCGAATTTTTGTGGTTTGAGTTTGGGCGTTTCAACTCTATAGACCTGTTATTTTCGAATCCTTAAGTGTTATAGATCATTGTCCTGCGTTTCTGGGTTTGTTTATTTGTTTGTTCATCTTCCAAAACTAGATTTGTGTTATTTGTTGTAGAAAATTGTCTCAAATGCATCTGTTTAGTCTAGTGAAATTTTTTCTTTAAGAGATTGTTTCTGTAGAACTTTTTACTGGTGTTTTGTGTTTCTATTGCAGGAGACATGCCTGGAACAGAAGAAGATGAGGAAGCAAGCAATACTCAGAACAATAAACTGCTTCTTGAAGCTCTTACTGCCGAAATGAGAAGGATGATGGCTGCTGGAATGGAAACTCTTAGAGAAGAATTTCGACAGAATTACAAATCAAGAGCAGAGGCGTGCTGAACCCAGGAGAGATCAAGAGAGGTCTCCAGAAAGAGAGAGAGATCCACGCAGACAACCTAGAGATGAAGCAACAGATGCTTACTACAGTCATCACAGTGGTTCTTCTCATCGCAGCCAGAGAAGGCAGAGACGGTTTAGAGAAGACAGGGGTCATCAACAAGACAACTTCAATGGTCTTAAGCTCAGAATACCACCATTCCATGGAAGAAATGATCCAGATGCTTACTTGGAATGGGAGAAAAAGATTGAGTTGGTGTTTAACTGTCAACACTATACTGAAGCTAATAGAGTTAAGGTAGCTGCTACTGAGTTTTATGACTATGCTCTCAGCTGGTGGGATCAGTTAGTCACATCCAGAAGACGCAATGAAGAGTATCCACTGGAGACTTGGACAGAGATGAAGACTATAATGAGAAAACGTTTTGTCCCAAGTCATTACCATAGAGAATTGCATCAGAAGCTGAGACAACTTGTTCAAGGTAGCCGGAGTGTAGAAGACTACTTTCAAGAGATGAAAACATTAATGTTGCGTGCTGATATATCTGAAGACAGAGAAGCAACCATGTCTAGATTCATGGGAGGCCTGAGAGACATTCAAGACAGATTAGAGATGCAACATTATGTGGAATTAAAGGAGTTACTTCATAGGGCTATTCTGGTGGAATGGCAGCTCAAAAGAAGAGGATCTTCAAAGCCAACGTATGGAACTGGAGCTGTTTCTTCAAGATCAAACTTTCACAGAGAAGAAAAACCAAGCTATCCAAGCTATTCAAGGGATATCAAGCAACCTGCAAATTCCAGGGATGAAATGAAGCCTTATACTGCAGTTCAAGACATCAAGGGCATGGCTGAAGCTACTATTTCCAGAACTGGAGATGTCAAGTGTTTCAAGTGTCAAGGCAGAGGTCATTATGCAAATGAATGCACAAACAGAAAGGTGATGATTCCTGCTTGATAATGGAGAGTTCGAATCTGAGGAAGAGAAACCAGAGGATGATTTGCTTTCAGATGAGTATAAAGAGGAGCCAGTTAAAGGAGAACTATTGGTAGCCAGAAGATCTCTGAGTTTACAACCAAGTCAAGAGGAGCAAGAACAGAGGGAAAATCTGTTTCATACACGTTGTATTGTTCAAGGAAAGGTCTGCAGTTTAATCATAGATGGAGGCAGCTGCACCAATGTAGCTAGTGACGTGATGGTAAAGAAGTTAGGGTTGAAAATCAGAAAGCATCCTAAGCCATACAAGCTTCAGTGGCTCAATGACAGTGGGGAAATGAAAGTAAACAGTCAAGTGATGGTTCCCTTAGCTATTGGCAAGTATGAGGATGAGATCTTATGTGATGTTTTGCCTATGGAGGCAGGACACATTCTGCTTGGTAGACCTTGGCAATCTGATCGTAAATTCATGATGGTTATACTAATCATCATTCTTTTGAGTTTAATGGCAGGAGGACTATACTGCTTCCAATGACACCAAACGAAGTATATGCAGATCAGTTACACCTGAAACGCAAGAAGGGGCAGGTATCAAAACGTTCAAACTTCTTTGTTAAATCAAATGTTGTTAAGAAAGCTCTATTTGCAAAGAAACCAATGCTGTTATTTGTGTATAAGGAAGCTCTTATGAGCTTAACTGATCTTGCACCGGTGCTGCCGAGTGAGATGATCTCTCTCTTGCAGGACTATGAGGACGTGTTCCCTGAAGATAATCCAGTGGGATTGCCACCTATAAGAGGCATTGAACATCAGATCGATTTTGTACCTGGCTTCTCTTCCAAACCGTCCAGCATATAGAACTAATCCTGTGGAGACAAAAGAGCTGCAGAAACAAGTAGAAGAACTAATGGAAAAGGGACATATCAGAGAAAGCATGAGTCCCTGTGCTGTACCTGTTCTGCTTGTGCCTAAGAAGGATGGTAGCTGGCGCATGTGTGTGGATTGCAGAGCCATCAATAATATCACGGTGAAGTATTGACATCCCATACCTAGAATAGATGACATGCTTGATGAATTGCATGGTTCCTGCATCTTTTCTAAGATTGATTTAAAAAGTGGATACCATCAGATTAGAATGAAAGAAGGTGATGAGTGGAAAAGAGCCTTTAAAACTAAGGATGAGCTGTATGAATGGTTAGTTATGCCATTTGGGCTAACAAATGCACCTAGTACTTTCATGAGGCTGATGAATCATGTGCTTAAAGCATTCATAGGCGTGTTTGTTGTTGTTTATTTTGATGATATTTTAGTTTACAGCAAAAGCCTAAATGAACATATTGATCATCTGAAATCCGTTTTAAGTGTGCTTAGGCAGAAGAAACTTTTTGCTAACCTTAAAAATGCACTTTTTGCACAGATAACCTTGTGTTTCTAGGTTTTGTTGTAAGTGCAGATGGTGTCAAGGTGGATGAAGAAAAGGTGAAAGCAATAAGTGACTGGCCGAGCCCTTAGACAGTAGGAGAAGTGAGGAGTTTCCATGGCCTTGCTGGGTTTTACAGGAGGTTTGTGAAGGATTTTAGCACTCTTGCTGCTCCCCTCACTGAGGTTATAAAGAACGACGTGGGTTTTAAATGGGAGCAAGCACATGAAGAAGCATTCCAATCCTTAAAAGAGAAGCTCACTCATGCCCCTGTTTTAGCATTGCCTGATTTTCTTAAAACCTTTGAGATTGAATATGACGCCTCTGGTATAGGTATTGGAGCTGTTTTGATGCAGGATAAGAAGCCCATAGCATTTTCAGTGAGAAGCTTGGAGGAGCAATGCTAAACTATCCTACTTATGACAAGGAGTTGTATGCTTTGGTGAGGGCTTTGCAGACGTGTCAGCACTATCTCTGGCCTAAGGAGTTTGTTATACACACTAATCATGAATCTCTTAAGCATCTCAAAGGTCAGCAGAAGCTCAACAAGAGACATGCCAGGTGGGTCGAATTCATAGAAACATTTCCCTATGTCATCAAGTACAAACAAGGTAAGGACAATGTAGTTGCAGATGCATTGTCTTGCAGGTATGTTTTACTGTCTACTTTTGATGCTAAACTATTAGGTTTCGAACAGCTTAAACACTTATATGCAACTGATTCTGATTTTCACGAAGTTTACAAGTCTTGTGAAAAGTTTGCTTCAGGGCATTACTTTAGACAAGAGGGTTTTCTTTTCTTTGATAATCGTTTATATGTGCCTAACTGCTGTGTTCAAGATTTGTTTATAAGGGAAGCCCATGGTGGAGGCCTGATGGGGCACTTTGGTATTGCTAAAACACTTAAAGTGATGCAGGATCACTTCCATTGGCCTCACATGAAAAGAGATGTGGAAAGAATCTGTGGCAGATGTGCAACGTGTAAACAAGCAAAGTCTAAGGTTCAGCCTCACGGTTTGTACACTCCTCTGCCTATTCCTTCTCATCCCTGGACTGATATCTTTATGGACTTTGTGCTTGGACTGCCTAGAACTAGGACTGGAAAAGACTCTATTTTTGTAGTAGTTGATAGGTTTTCTAAAATGGCACATTTTATTTCTTGCCATAAAACAGATGATGCATCTCATGTAGCAGACTTGTTCTTTAAAGAAATCATTCGTTTACATGGCATGCCTAGAACCATTGTTTCTGATAGAGATACCAAGTTCCTTAGCTATTTTTGGAAAACATTATGGTCTAAGCTAGGAACTAAGCTGATATTTTCAACCACTTGTCATCCCCAAACTGATGGGCAAACAGAAGTTGTTAATAGAACTTTGGGAACTCTATTGCGTGCTTTGATTAAAAAGAATCTGAAAACTTGGGAAGATTGTTTGCCTCACATTGAATTTGCATATAATCATGCTATGCATTCTGCTATAAAGTTTTCTCCATTTCAGATTGTTTATGGCTTTAACCCATTATCACCTTTGGATCTAATGCCTTTACCTTTGAGTGAAAGAGCTAGCATAGATGCAAAAAAGAAAGCTGACTTGGTAAAACAGATTCACGAGAAAGCTAAGATGAACATAGAAGAGAAGACAAAGCAGTATGTCAAACAAGCAAACAAAGGCAGGCGTGGCATGATCTTTGAAGTTGGCGACCAAGTATGGGTTCACTTGAGGAAAGAACGGTTTCCTGCTGAAAGGAAGTCTAAGCTAATGCCAAGAATTGACAGTCCTTTTACAGTCACAAGGAGAATAAGCGACAATGCTTATCAGTTGGATGTCCAAGGTAAGTGTAATGTAAGCTCTAGTTTTAATGTTTCTGACCTTGTTCCTTTTATTGCAGATGAAACGGATTTGAGGTCAAATCCTTTTCAAGTGGGAGAGGATGATATGATAATGGACAAGTCTTGAAGCTTGGAGCATGGAGAGGAGTCTATGGAGCGGCTTGAACCGGAGCTAGAACCTGAGGAGCAGCTTGAACCTGAGCTAGGAGGAGAAGAAGCTTTGGTCGTGCCTACTGGTCCAATGACTAGATCAAAGACTAAGATGTTCAACCAAGCGGTTGGAGGACTTATCAAGCAAACAAGCAAGCCAGACGTTCATGATAGCAAGAGAGCTTCTCAAAATACTTTTGTTTTGATTCAAGCCATATAATTTAACAATTGGATAAGTGTTGGGTTTATGCTCTTTTTCCCTTGTCAAGTTTTGTCCCAATGGGTTTTCTTGACAAGGTTTTTAATGAGGTATTCCCAGCACTTTCTAATGGCCCAACTGTTAAATTTGAAGACCTGGCCCATTAAAGAATTTCAACCAAGCCCAAGAAGAAGAAGCCTGGCGCCCAAACCCTAATTTTATTGTTGTTTCTTTTCTGTCTACTCTTTATAACTCTCTTGAAACCCTCATTTGCAGATCTATCTATTTTCTTTTTATCAAAAAAGTTTTGAATCTAGATCTTCGTTTGGTGTGTCATATCTGTTAGAATTCAGAGATTACGCTTCTAGAAACGAGAATAAGACTTGCAGAAATAATAAGAATAAGAATGGGAGTTGAGAGATTTTATTATCTCTTAGAGATTTTATTATCTCAGTAGTTGTAAAGTGTTACAATGAGTTACATATTTATAGAACTCTTAAACGCAAAATAACTAGGCGTATCTTGTAGTTCACACGGTCATCTATCCGTTGGGAATAGTTGCGGATCCGTGTGAGATAAAAATAGAGCCGTTAGAGAAGAAAACAATTTGGGCGTCCTTTCTTCTCTTCTTAAGCCTGCATTCCTTATTGGGAATTTGTTGCTTGATTAATACTCCCCCTCAAACTTAGTCGGAGTGAATGTGGAGACTAAGTTTGATTTTCCAGAAACAAATCCTCACAACTACCTCATTAAAAACCTCACAAGTACAAACTCGGTGGGAAAAACTCCTTGTGAGGAAAAGAGTGTAGTGTCTCTAGAGATAGAGAGGCATGATCAAGGGTGAGTGAGATCTACTAGTCCAAGCTTGCTGTAGATGTGGTTGCAAATCTTGAGACTTGTAGCTTTGGTAAATATGTCAGCCAGCTGATCTTTGCTTCTTGTGTAGCATGGGAGGATTACTCCTTCAATGATCTTTTCTCTAACTTTGTGACAATCCACTTCTATGTGCTTGGTTCGTTCATGGAAGACAGAGTTGGTAGCAATGTGAATTGCTGCTTGATTGTCACAATGCATGGTAATGGGACTTGTGCTCTCAATTCCCAGATCCTTCAGAAGCGCTTTTAGCCATACTAGCTCATTTGTGAGCTTCTTCATTGCTCTATACTCACTTTCAGCACTTGAGCATGAGACGACCTTTTGCTTCTTGGATTTCCAGGTCACTAAGTTCCCTCCAATGAATGTGCAATAGCCGGTTGTGGATTTTCTATCCATCGTATCTCCAGCATAATCCGCATCCAATAGCCCACAACTTCAGTACTATCATTCTTTCCCATCCAAACACCTTGCCCTGGCGATCCTTTGATGTATCTCAGAATTCTTTCCACCATATTCCAGTGGTGCACCAAGGGCTCTTTCATGTGTTGGCTCACCTGATTCACAGCAAAAAACATAGGTAAGGTCTTGTTATGGTTAAGTAAATTAACTTACCTACAAGCCGCCGGTATTAAGCTGGATCTTCAAATGGTTTGTCAAGTGGAGCTTCTTGTCCTTTCTCCCCCTTTCTCCTGACCCTGTAGCCATCTTCAAGTGGTGTCTTGGCCGGTTTAGAACCTAAGTTTCCTGTCTCTGTAAGCAAATCAAGTGAATATTTTCTTTGGGATAGAAACAAGCCTTCCGGAAAGCGGCATATCTCTATTCCTAGAAAATATTTAAGTTCACCTAGATCTTTTATATCAAATACAGATTTAAGGAAAAGTTTTGTTTCTTGAATACCTGCTTGATCATTGCCGGAAATGATCAAGTCATCTACATATACCAAGACCACAATGATTCCTTGAGCACTTTGAGAAGTAAACAAGGTGTGATCAGCCTCCGATCTTTTAAATCCTTTGGCTGTTAATGTGAAGCTCAGCTTGTGGTACCAGGCTCTTGGGGATTGCTTCAACCCATAAATGGCTTTTCTAAGTTTGAAAACTTTGCCATGAGGAATTGAACTTTCAAGACCCGGTGGAGGCTTCATGTACACTTCTTCTTCAAGCTCGCCTTGGAGGAATGCGTTTTTGACATCCATTTGCCATAATTCCCAAGATAGGTTGGTTGCCAATGATAGAATCACTCGGACTGTATGGAGCTTAGCCACTGGTGCAAAGGTGTCCGTATAGTCTTCTCCATAAGTTTGAGAAAATCCCCTTGCAACCATGCGAGCTTTATACCTTTCAATTTCTCCATTGCTGGGATACTTGATGGTGAATACCCATTTAGATGTCACAGCTCTTTTTCCTGAAGGTAGATCATTCACATCCCATGTGTGATTTCTAACCATTGCTTCTATCTCAGCATCTATAGCATCCATCCAGACCTTGATTTCTTTTGCTTCTTCATAGGTCTTTGGAATGTAATGCTGCTCTATCTTTCCAAGGAATGCTTGATGATCTGATGGCAAGAGGTCAAGAGAACACTGAGCTTGTATAGGATGAGCCACAGCTTGATGATTATAATAGACCCTGGTTTGTTTCCAATGGTCCGGACCAAATCTTTGGCGTGTGCTTCTCCTCAAGGTTGGTGCTGGTGCCTCTTCTTCCTCATGATATTCATTCTCCTGAATATCAGCTTCTGGTGGAGTTTCTTGATTAACTCCCCCTTGTTCATTTACTCCTTTGTCATTCTCTTGCTCATTTTGAACATTTACCCCTTTTCTTGAATCTGATCATCTTGATTCTGATCATCTTGATTGTTTGCAGGGGCTGTTTGATCTTCATTCATTTGAGAAAGACCCATGTGACTTAAAATGTGTTGAAGAGAGGCTGCTCGATCTGCTGTAGAGTCAGCCAAGTCTTTCACACTTTCCCAGCCCGACTTCTCAAAATAACATTGATCTTCTAGGAATTTTACATCTCTAGACGTCATGATGCGTTTGGTGCTTGGATCATAGCATCTGTACCCTTTTTGAGTAGTGGAGTATCCAATGAACACGCTTCTAGTGCTTTTAGCATCTAGCTTATTCCTTTGATCCCTTGGCACTAAGACAAAACAAACATTACCAAACACACGTAAGTGATTAATATTTGGTTTGGTTCTGTTTAATACCTCAAATGGTGATAAGTCATCTAAGACTTTTGTTGGAATTCTATTTATGAGGTAGCATGCGGTCATGACAGCATCTCCCCAAAATCTCTTTGGCATGTTTTTGTGGAACATCATTGATCTTGCTACTTCCATCAAATGCCTATTCTTCCTTTTGGCCACTCCATTTTGTTGTGGAGTATAAGGACAGCTCGTTTGGTGAAGAATGCCATGATTTGCCAAATGAGCTTTGAAAATGTGGCTTGTGTATTCCCCTCCATTATCCGATCTTAGCACCTTAATTTTAGCATTGAAATGATTAGTCACATATGTTTGAAAGTTGAAAAATGCCTCAAATACTCTATCTTTAGAAGGTAACAATGTGACCCATGTATATTTCGATTTTTCATCTATGAATGTCACAAAGTATTTTAGGTTATCTCTAGATAGGCAAGGTGAGGTCCAAACATCAGAGTGAACTAAATCAAAACAATTCTCATATATTGATAAGGAGTTTTGGAAAACACTTCTACAATGTTTTCCCAAAATACAAGACTCACACTCAGAGTTATCAAAGACTACATTGGGCATAATTAATTTTAAAGCTCTAGAATGAGGATGACCTAATCTAGCATGCCATAAATCATTTGAACTACTAGCTACATGACAGGAATTAATAAATGGCAAACAAGCAGAGTTGGAGCATCTAGAATGGTTCTTGAGATCTTCTAGAGTATACAACTCTCTCTTAGTGTTTCCTTTGCCTAAGACTTCACCGGTTTTAATATCCTGAAAATGAAAGCTGTTAGGTCCAAATATAGCATAAGCATTGAGATCGGTGGTAGCTCTTTTTACCGAAACCAAATTATTGCTAAATGTAGGCATGTAAAAGGCACATGATTCATTTCCAAAGAGGTTTAAATTTCCTATGCCTTTAATTGGCACTCTAACTCCATTAGCAATTTCAACATGACTGAGATTTTAAAGAGATTAGATGCAGAAATAAGGACAGAGATTAGATGAACTAGAGAGAAAGAGAGGTTCAGCCATTTTCTTCTTTAAGCCTATGGAGGCAAGAATTGTGTTAGGTTACAAGAAAAAAGGGGTTTCCTCCATTTATAGAAGAAGGAGGAAGCCCTAAATAAAAAAAACTGCAGCAATAGTGAAACGCAGTTTAAGACTCGCAGGATGAATAGTAATCTCGGGTCTCGGGATGAATAGTACCCGGCCTTCTGCACGGAATGCCTTTTCTCAATACGAAGACTCACGGGATGAATAGTAATCTCGGGTCTCGGGATGAATAGTACCTGGGATGAATAGTACCCGGCCTTCTGCACGGAATGCCTTTTCTCAATACTCCCCCTCAAGCTTAGCCGTCGGTGAACAAAGACTAATCTTGGACCTACATAGGCGTTACCTCGGTAAAAACCTCATCATAGAAAAAACCACTTGGGAAAAAATCTGTGATGAGGAAAAGAGTATAACGTCTACGAGTAGGGGATATGATCAAGGGTGAGTTGGATCCACAAGCCCCAGTTTGCTGTAGATGTGTTTGCAAACCTTAAGACTCGCAGCTTTGGTGAAGATGTTTGCTAGTTGATCTTCACTTCTTGTAAAGCATGGTAGTGTGACTCCTTCTTTGATCTTCTCTCGAACTTTGTGGCAGTCAACTTCTATGTGCTTGGTCCTCTCGTGAAACACAGAGTTGCTGGCAATGTGTATAGCAGCTTGATTATCACAATGCATAGTGATGGGTCTTGTGGTTTCAATGCCTAGATCTCTGAGTAGTGCCTTAAGCCAAATGAGTTCTTCTGTGAGCTTCCTCATGGCTCTATACTCGGATTCAGCACTTGAACATGACACTACCTTCTGCTTCTTAGACTTCCATGTCACCAAATTCCCTCCAATGAATGTGCAATATCCAGTGGTTGACTTCCTATCATTCGTGTCACCAGCGTAGTCTGCATCACAATAACCAACAATCTCGGCATTCTCATTCTTTCCCATCCATATGCCTTGTCCCGGACTCCCTTTAAGATATCTGAGTATCCTCTCCACCATATTCCAATGGTAGACTGTGGGTTTTTGCATGTATTGACTCACCTGATTCACAGCAAAACATAAGTCAGGTCTTGTTAAAGTCAGATAGATAAGCTTACCCACTAGTCTTCGGTATTGGAGAGGATCTGCATATGGTTTGTCTAATGAATCTTCTTCTTCGAGCTCCTTGCCCTTTTTCTCCCCCTTTCGCTTGACCTTGTAGCCATCTGCAAGAGGAGTTTTGGCTGGCTTTGCTCCCATTTTACCTGTCTCATTCAGCAAGTCAAGAGTATACTTCCTTTGTGATAGAAATAAGCCCTCCAAAGAGCGACATACTTCAATCCCTAGGAAATATTTTAGTTCTCCAAGATCTTTGATATCAAACACAGTTTTAAGGTAGGTTTTAGTTTCGAGAATACCTTCCTTATCATTGCCGGAAATGATAAGGTCATCCACGTAGACCAATACTACAACAATTCCTTGTGGACTGTGGACTGTGAACAATGTGTGATCAGCTTCAGATCTCTTGAACCCTTTCTCTTCAAGAGTACAGCTCAGTTTGTGGCACCAAGCTCTTGGAGATTGCTTTAGTCCATAGATGGCTTTTCTAAGCCGCAGAACTTTTCCTGGAGCAATGGAGTCTTCAGGGCCTGGTGGTGGAGTCATGTACACTTCTTCTTCAAGTTCTCCTTGCAAGAACGCATTCTTCACATCCATTTGCCATAACTCCCAATCGAGATTTGTAGCCAATGAGAGAACAACTCTAACTGTATGCAGCTTGGCGACTGGAGCAAACGTTTCTGTGGAGTCGTCTCCATAAGTCTGTGTGAATCCTCTTGCAACAAGGCTGGCTTTGTACCTCTCAACATCTCCATTGCTCGATACTTGATAGTGAAAAGCCACCTTGAACTAACAGCCTTCTTTCCCAACGGTAGGTGGGCTTCATCCCATGTATGATTCCATTCCATTGCCCCAACCTCATTATCCACTGCTCCAAGCCATTCGTTACTCCCTTTGGCTTCTTCATAACTCTGTGGAATCCATTGAGCATCAATTTTCCCAAGGAAGGCTTGATGAGCAGTTGGCAACAGGTCAAGCGAACACACAGCTTGTATATGATGCGCCACAGCTTGGTTGTTGAAATAGACTCTGGTGACCTTCCAATGTTCGGGTCCAAACCTCTGTCTAGTGCTTCTCCGAAGAGGAGGTGGCGGTGGAGGAGGAGGAGTTTCTGTTTCATTTCCAACCTCATCATGGTGATCCTCTTGAACCACATCTTCAGTCATACCATCCTCATCTTGAACTTGGTCTTGTTCCCTGTCAAGTGGGTTTGGTTCCGGCTGAGTGTGCTCAGTGGTATCAGTTTCTTCCATAGGGTTTGGAGCAGCCTGTGTATTCCCAAGGTCAGTATTGGGTTGATCTTCTGTAGTCTCCACTCCTTGTTGGTTGGTTTCGACATTATCAGATTGTTCTTCTCTCCGAGGAGGAGGATTCCCAAGATGACTAAGGAGATGTTGGAGACTAGCGGCTCTATCTGATGGTGATCTTGCCAAATCTTTCAAACTCCCCCAATCCTTCTTGTCGTAATACCCTTGGTGCTCAATGAACTTGACATCTCTTGACACAATTTTTCTGTTCTTTGAGAGGTCATAGCACTTGTAGCCCTTTTGAGTAGTAGAGTAGCCTAGGAACATGCATTTTGTGCTCTTAGCTTCAAGCTTGTCCCTTAGTTCACCTGGTCTCAGTACAAAACAAACGCAACCAAACACTCGTAAGTGATCAATAGATGGTTCTGTTTGGTTCAATACCTCAAATGGTGATAAATCAGTTAGGATCCTTGTTGGTGTCCTATTTATCAGGTAACAAGCTGCCATGACAGCATCACTCCAGAATCTCCTTGGAACATTGGTGTTAAACATCATGGATCGTGCAACTTCCATAAGATGCCGATTCTTCCTCTCAGCTACACCATTTTGTTGAGGTGTATACGGGCAGCTAGTTTGGTGTATGATCCCATGTCTTGCTAAGTGATCTTTGAACTTGTGACTAGTGTATTCCCCCCCCCCCCCATTATCAAACCTGAATACCTTGATCTTGGCATTAAACTGGTTAGTAACATATGATTGAAAATTAACAAATGCATCATATACTCTATCCTTAGATGCAAGCAGTGTGACCCATGTATATTTCGATTTCTCATCAATAAATGTAACATAGTATTTATTATTGTCTCTAGATAAACATGGGGCACTCCAAACATCTAAATGCACAAGATCAAAACATTTTTCATAGAAAGTTGAAGACTTAGGAAAAACAGTTTTACAATGCTTTCCTAGAATACATGCTTCACAGTTCATATGATTAAAGACAACATGGGGTAACATAATCTCTAAAGCCCTAGCATGAGGGTGACCAAGTCTATCATGCCACAGTTTATTTGGGCTAACAGCATAACAAGATTGACAAGAAAGAGAAGTAGATTTTGTTGCTGGGGAATCCTCAAAAACATATAAGTCACCGTTAGTGTTCCCTTCTCCCAGAACTTTTCCACTCTCAATATCCTGAAAATGAAAGCTATTAGGGCCAAATATAGCATAGCAATTAAGATCATTTGTAGCTCTTTTTAGTGAGACAAGATTAGAGGTGAAATCAGGCATGAATAACGCTTTAGAGGTCTTATCACAAAGTTTTAAATCACGTACTCCTCTTATGGGGATCCTATCACCATTTGCAATTATCATATTTCCATTAATAGGTTTAACATTATTAATGAGGTTAGGGTTACTAATCATATGATGAGAAGCCCCAGAATCAATAATCAATGTTTTATTTTGTGATTTAGGTAAAGAAGCAAAGTGAGTGATACCGGATTCTTTATTGGTAAGGGCAGCAATGGACTTGATGAGAGCTTCAAGGTCCGACTTCCTAACAACATCATTGGAGTAGGCAACCATAGCCAGTTCATCTCCTTGTCTAGATGGTCCGGCCTGAGCTTGCTCAGTTGAGGCTTCTTGAGAGTAGTTCGCTTGAACCTTGAACTTTGCTGGCTTAAGATGTGGATGTAGTATCCAACATTTATCCTTGATATGGCCTCTCTTCTTGCAGTGATCACACACAAGAATCTTCCTATCTTCAGACTTGAAAGTAACTTTGTGTGCCATGACCATTTCCCCTTTGCCACTGAAGAGACCTACTGAGCCTTGTTCAAGTTGGATTTGAGAGCACACCTCATCTAAGCTTGGTAACTTCTCAGCTCTAAGGATGTGCTTGATGAGATCATTGTAAGCTGGGTTCAATGTGAGAAGCAGACCAAAGACCCTATCTTGTTCACCCCTTTCCTTGAGAGCACTTGGATCCACCGAGAAAGGTCTTAGCATCTCGAGTTCAGCCCACAGTGATCTGAATTTTCCAAAGTGTTTTGTGAAGTCAAGATCTTCTTGGCTGAGATTGTTGATAGCTTTCTTGACTTAAAACACTCGGGTAAGATTGGAGACATTTCCATAGACATTCTATAGTGTGTCCCACAGCTCCTTTGCCGTCTCACAATAAGAATAAGCTTCAAGTATTGCGGCTTCAAGTGAGTTTTGAAGTAGTCCAAGAACCCCCTGATCTTCTTGAAACCATTTGCCATCTTCAGAACTTGGATCTCCACTGATCTCTTTTCCATCTTCATCTGTGATTACTTTCTTATCTTGGGTTTCAATGTGATTCAAAAGACCACGACCACACAGATTTGTCTTGGTGGTTCTTGCCCAGAGTAAGTAGTTCACACCTTTGAGAGTAACTGGTATAGGAACAGATTTTGAAGAATCCTTGCTTCAGCGTTTCTTCTAACCAACGCACCAACAAATTCCCAGATTGATCCTAACTTCCCAAGCAATCAACAAGACTAGAATTGTATGAACTAAGTTTTAAGTGAAGTAGAACAGAGATGATTTTACCAAATAAAGCAGAGAAAGGTTACACCTTTGCTGAGAAATCACAAGTTCTGTTGGTGTCACTGTTGCTACAGTACCACCGAAAATCTGTCAAAACCAGAAGAGAGCTGAAGATATATAGAGCCAGCAATGGAGATTAATCTGCTGAGACAGGACAGAGATCTGCTAAGATCTTCAAGTATTGACAAGAAGAACAAACAAATTTCGGAATTGAGAACTTGAAAAAAAAAACGAAAATGGCTGTGGTGTGTAGAGAAGAGAATAGTAACTGAGGAGAAATCAAGAGAATAGCTAGAAATGATTGAATACAAACAGAGAATCAGTAACCTGCTCTGATACCATGAGATTTTAAAGAGATTAGATGCGGAAATAAGGACAGAGAGGTTCAGTCATTTTCTTCTTTAAGCCTATGGAGGCAAGAATTGTGTTCGGTTACAAGAAAAAAGGGGTTTCCTCCTTTTATAGAAGAAGGACGAAGCCCTAAATAAAAAAAACTCCAGCAATAGTGAAACGCAGTTTAAGACTCACGGGATGAATAGTAATCTCGGGTCTCGGGATGAATAGTACCCGGCCTTCTGCACGGAAGATTTGATTATCTCAGTAGTTGTAAAGTGTTACAATGAGTTACATATTTATAGAACTCTTAAACGCAAAAATAACTAGGCGTATCTTGTAGTTCACACGGTCATCTATCTGTTGGGAATAGTTGCGCATCCGTGTGAGATAAAAATAGAGCCGTTAGAGAAGAAAACAATTTGGGCGTCCTTTCTTCTCTTCTTAAGCCTGCATTCCTTATTGGGAATTTGTTGCTTGATTAATAATATCCATTAGAAACTGATTTCTCTGTGTGTAATATCAGATATGTCGCCTTGGTTTACTTGAGGACAATCTGCAGCCTCTAAGTAAAGCCCATCGCCTCCCCTTTCAGTCATGTTCTGCACGGATCTGTTACAAACAACTTCAAGTTCTTTAACTCCAGATTGGGCGATTCAAAGGAGAAGTATATTATGGACTTAGGTGAATAACTGACCCAATTGCCTCATTAAATCCTTCATTTGGAAAACCCAGTGGGACAAACCAAATGATAGAAAAAGAGTACAAATGGATCATCCTCTTTGTTAGTCCATTTGAGAAGGTGTTGTCATCAGCATATTCTGATATCCAATGTTCTCTGTTTGATCCTTAGATGCTTGATACTCTTGCACTTGAGCAAGTAGTCCATTGATTGAATTCTGGAACGCCTTAGCTTTTGCTCTTGTCATAGGTCCACTTGGTACAACCAATGTTTCCTCAGCTCCATATATATCCTCTCCAGGTTCAAGCTGCATTTGATTCCCTTCCATGATCACATCATCCCCTCTGTCTTGAAAAGGATTTGTCCTCAAATCTTGTTCATCTGTAACAAATGGGATTAAGTCAGCAACATTGAAACTGAAACTCACATTATACTTACCTTGTAGATCAAGCAGGTAAGCATTGTCATTGATCCTCTTTATAACTCTGAATGGACCAACAATTTGTGGTTGCAGTTTGGACTTCCTTTCTGCTGGAAATCTTTCCTTCCTGAGATGTATCCACACTTGGTCTCCTTCCTCAAATATCTTCTTATGCCGGCCCTTGTTAGCATATTTCTCATACAACTTTGTTTTCTCTTCTATGTTCATCCGAGCTTTCTCATGGATACGTTTAACAAATTCAGCTTTCTTTTTCCCATCTATGCTTGCTCTTTCACTCAAAGGTAAAGGGGTTAGATCCAAAGGAGAAATGGGGTTAAATCCATAAACAGATATGTTCTATTTGAATCCAAAAACTGTAGATCTGTTGTCTGCGAATTTTTGTGGTTTGAGTTTGGGCGTTTCAACTCTATAGACCTGTTATTTTCGAATCCTTAAGTGTTATAGATAATTTTCCTGCGTTTCTGGGTTTGTTTATTTGTTTGTTCATCTTCCAAAACTAGATTTGTGTTATTTGTTGTAGAAAGTTGTCTCAAATGCATCTGTTTAGTCTAGTGAAATTTTTTCTTTAAGAGATTGTTTCTGTAGAACTTTTTACTGGTGTTTTGTGTTTCTATTGCAGGAGACATGCCTCGAACAGAAGAAGAGGAGGAAGCAAGCAATACTCAGAACAATAAACTGCTTCTTGAAGCTCTTACTGCCGAAATGAGAAGGATGATGGCTGCTGGAATGGAAACTCTTAGAGAAGAATTTCGACAGAATTACAAATCAAGAGCAGAGGCGTGCTGAACCCAGGAGAGATCAAGAGAGGTCTCCAGAAAGAGAGAGAGATCCACGCAGACAACCTAGAGATGAAGCAACAGATGCTTACTACAGTCATCACAGTGGTTCTTCTCATCGCAGCCAGAGAAGGCAGAGACGGTTTAGAGAAGACAGGGGTCATCAACAAGATAACTCCAATGGTCTTAAGCTCAGAATACCACCATTCCATGGAAGAAACGATCCAGATGCTTATTTGGAATGGGAGAAAAAGATTGAGTTGGTGTTTAACTGTCAACACTATACTGAAGCTAATAGAGTTAAGGTAGCTGCTACTGAGTTTTATGACTATGCTCTCAGCTGGTGGGATCAGTTAGTCACATCCAGAAGACGCAATCAAGAGTATCCAGTGGAGACTTGGACAGAGATGAAGACTATAATGAGAAAACGTTTTGTCCCAAGTCATTACCATAGAGAATTAGGCACACACAAACGATTTTCAAAGAATAAAAACCCTTCATGCGTAAAATATTTTCCAAAAGTGAATTTAGCACAAGACTTGTAAATCTCTTGAAACTCAGCATCAGCCTCATAAAGATTTATAAGTTGCTCAAATCCTAACAGTTTAGCTTCCAAAGTAGTAATCAAAACATACCTTCGAGATAAGGCATCTGCAACCACATTTTCCTTACCTTGTTTGTATTTGATCACATATGGAAAAGTCTCAATAAACTCTACCCACCTAGCATGTCTCTTGTTGAGCTTCTGCTGACCCTTTAAGTGCTTCAAAGATTCATGATCAGTATGAATGACAAACTCTTTGGCCACAAGTAGTGCTGCCACATTTGTAAAGCTCTCACTAAAGCATATAACTCCTTGTCATATGTTGGATAATTCAGCGTGGCTCCCCCAAGTTTCTCACTGAAAAAGGCAATGGGCTTCTTCTTTTGCATCAAAACAGCTCCAATACCTACACCAGATGCATCACATTCATTCTCAAAAGTTTTCATAAAATCTGGTAAAGATAAGATTGCTGCATTAGTATGTTTCTCTTTAAGAGTTTGAAAAGCTCTCTCTTGGGCTGTTTCCCATTTGAATCCCACACTCTTCTTGATCACTTCAGTCAGAGGAGCAGCAATAGTACTGAAATATTTCTCAAATCTCCTGTAGAATCCTGCAAGTCCATGAAAGCTCCTCACTTCGCTCACAGTACTTGGACTTGGCCATTCACAGATAGCTCTCACTTTCTCCCCATCAACTTGAACGCCATCTGCACTTATAAGAAAGCCTAGAAACACAAAGTTATCTGAACAAAATGTGCATTTCTTAAGATTGGCATACAGTTTTTCTTCCCTAAGAACAATCAAAACTGCCTCAAGATGCTTAACATGATCATCTAAATTCTTGCTGTAGATTAAGATATCATCAAAATAGACTACAACAAACAATCCAATGAAATTCCTTAAGACATGGTTTATTAATCTCATGAAAGTACTAGGTGCATTGGTTAAACCAAAGGGCATAACTAACCACTGATACAAGCCATGTTTAGTTTTGAAATTAGTTTTCCACTCATCTCCTTCTCTCATCCTAATTTGATGATATCCACTCTTAAGCTCTATCTTAGAAAAGACACTAGATCCATGCAATTCATCTAACATATCATCTAAATGAGGAATAGGGTGGTGATACTTTACAGTGATGTTATTGATGGCTCGGCAATCAACGCACATCCTCCATGTACCATCCTTCTTAGGTACGAGTAGTACTGGTACAGCACAAGGACTCATGCTCTCTCTAATGTATCCTTTGTCCATGAGTTCAGACACTTGTTTTTGCAACTCCTTAGTTTCCACTGGATTGGTTTTATAAGCTGGCCTGTTTGGAAGTGAAGCTCCTGGAACAAAATCTATTTGATGCTCAATCTCACGGATTGGTGGCAATCCTTCAGGGTTTTCATCAGGAAACATTTCCTCAAAGTCCTGCAAAAGAGAAGTAATCTTACTCGGCAAATCCGGTTTGAGGTTAGTAAGAACTTCCTTGTATACAAACAAAAGAATGGGTTGTTTCGAGAAAAGAACTCTCTTAACCACTTTAGATCTCACCAAGAAGTTTGATTGCCTCACGGGTTTATTCTCACAGGCCTTTTTCTTGGTTTTTCTCAAACTCTCTTTTTCTTTTTGTGGTAGAGTGTTTAGGGGTTCACTCACAGTTGATTTGCCTTGTTGTTTCATTTGGATCTGATCTTGATAAACTTCTGGTGGTGTTAATGGAGCAAGAATTTTTTTCCTTCCCTTGAAGTCAAACAAGTATATGTTGGTGTAACCATCATGCATTGCCTTGCGATCAAACTGCCATGGCCTGCCAAGCAATATGTGACTCGCCTCCATAGGTAATATATCACACATAATCTCATCTTCATACTTGCCTATGGTAATAGGTACCAATACCTGGCTACTCACATTCATCTCTTCTACATCATTCAACCATTGAAGAATATAAGGCTTTGGATGCATTTCCACCTTCAGCCCCAACTTTGTCACCATTGTTTCACTTGCTACATTGGTGCAACTTCCTCCATCAATGATAAGACTACAGACCTTTCCTTGCACTAAGCACTTTGTGTGAAACAAATTTTCCCTCTGCTCTTGTTCATTTGCCTTAGCTTGAACACTCCATGATCTTCTTGCTACCAAATGTCTCCCCCTGACTGGCAATTCTACACGCCCCTCTTCTTCTTCCGGAACAGAATCATTTTCTTCCAACTCTTCTTCTGTTTCAATATCTCCATTCTCCATCAACAACATGGTCCTCTTATTGATGCATTCATTGGCATAGTGCCCTCTACCTTGACACTTAAAACATCTGACTTCCTGATTCCGAGATGAGTTTGCTACCGCCTTTCCATTGTTATCTTGAATAGTAGTGATTGGTTTGGACTCTGTGCTGGCCTTGGTATCCATCTTATCCTCTTGGTTGTAGCTTTGCTTAGGATAAGTAGCTACTGCTCCACCAAAACAGCTTTATAAAGCATTTCTTCTATGCTATCATATGTTTGCATCTCTAATCTGTGTTGGATGTCTGAAACAAGTATTTTACCTATATGCTAAGAATGTAAACAATCAAACAGAGCATGCAAAACACAGGTTTTTCAATCAATTATAGTATAGATATGAGTCAATCCATTGGGTGAATAGCACTAAGCAAAAAGGATGTGTACATTAGCAATTAATTCAAACCAAACATGAAAGTTGTTTAGTGAAATCTATCAACCTAAACGAGTTCAAAATAAAAGATAAAACTAAAGATTAAACTCACTAAAGGCTGTCACACTTAAGTAAGTAGCCAGAGACACAAAAACACAGAAAACTTAAAGCTGACAAGGCCACTCGACTGGTCCACTCGAGTAGTATGGTCGAGTGGGCAAGTGAAACTACTAGACTACTACTCAAATGATCTAAACTGATGAGACAAACAATATTAAAACTATAGGGATCATAGGGGTGAATTAACTAGCTAGTGAACGCTCTAGAAAGTCTCAGGTACTAACATGCTCAATCAATAAGGGATAGGGATCCCCTTAACAACATACTTCATTACCAGCTCAATCCATGGTTCGTGGTAGAGAGCCCCAAGACCCAACCCAGTCAGTATAGTGTGAGGAGTCGGACCAGGCATGAAGAATCAGCCTATTAAAGTCGAGAAGAGTTCATAAGAAGTGAATAGTTGGAGTTGTGACATAAATCAATGTCGGATGCATCTACCCTCACGCTATTGTACTCTAAACCTCGGAAAATGTCTATCTGATGGCTCAAGGCATGGTTCGTGCTCATGAGACCACCTAAAATCATGCCCTAACTGGCCAGAAAAGAACAAGCATTAAAATCACTCACCCAAGAGGGAAAATAGCAAATTACAAACAAACTTAAACACCCAAGGCGATCAAGAACATCACAAGCCTAATCCACCCCTAATAGCCCTAATCTAACTACTCACACATTAAAATCACGAAAATCAACTCAGACCCAGAAATCTCTGAATTTGACATATGTGATAAATAAGAGGATGATAAACAACTTTGTAGAAGAAATCAAGTGCAAACACAATTTATATAAAAAGTTATCCCCAGTACAAAGTGACTGAATCTAAGAAAAATTAAGAACAAGATGAACTAGAGAGAGAAAGTATAAAAACTAGGTTAAGAGGATAAAAAGCGGGGTGCCCCCTTATTAGGTTAATCAGGGGTTTTATACCAAGTCTTAAATACAAATCCGAGTTTTAAGGAAAAAGAGAGAAAATGGCCCACTCGACCTAGCGGTCGAGTGGTGTGGTCGAGTGATGTCTCGAGTAAGTCTCTCGAGTGGGTTTGTGGTGCTAAAGCCAAGAGTGTCTGTCAAGAGTGCTTCACCTGAGTGGTCTGGTGGAGTTAGCGTGTCTGAGAGTGCTTCACCTGAGTGGTCTGGTGGAGTGAGCCTGTCCGAGAGTGCTTCACTCGAGTGGTCTGGTCGAGTGAGCCTGTCTGAGAGTGCTTCACTCGAGTGGTCTGGTCGAGTGAGCCTTCCGTCTTCTCTGCAATCTTCACTCGACCAGACCACTCGAGTGCATATCTTCACTTCATGAGCCAAAATCCAAGTATGCTCCATAGGCTCCATAAGTACCTGATAAGACCCCAAATATGCAATATGCATGCAATGCCTATACAGAAATATGAAATATCCTATATGAAGGATAAATGCACGAAATGGTATATACAAATGGATAAAATCTACTCTAAGGCATGATAAAAAGACTCTGAAAACATGCTAAATACAGTGTTATCAATGTCACGAGATAACCCTCCAAGGAACCTTGCCATTGTTGCATCAGCTTCTTCTTCAATCTCTGCCTTAATCATTAAAAGTTCCATCTCCTGAAAATAGTCCTCCACACTTTTAGATCCTTGAGACAACTTCCTAAGCTTCTGATGTAACTGTCGGTGAAAATGGCTTGGAACAAATCTTTTCCTTCTTGTAATCTGGATGGGTTTGACAATCAAACACAAGCTCTATCTTCTCCTCCCACTCCAAATAAGCATCTGGATCATTCTTTCCATTAAATGGTGGTATCTTCAACTTAAGACCACTGAGATTATTGTCATCTCGTCTCCTTGCTTCTTGATCACGTCTTGGCCTTCTATGACTTTGAACTGAAGCATGACTGCCTTGGCTGTAATAATCCAGTTTATCTTCACTTCTTTCTTGACGAGCTCGTGTTCTCCTTTCCCTAACTTCAGGGTTTTGTTGTTGCCTTTGCTGAGTTGCATCTGGTTGTCCTTGTTATATTGAATTCTTCATATTGTCTAACCATGTATGGACCGGTTCCAACTCTTTCTGCAACAGACGCTTCATCTCTCCCAATAAAGCTTGCATCTCTAACTTCTTAGATGCACGTCTCCTACTGCTGCTATTTCCTGATTCATCTCCATCATGAGATTTATCTTCCTCATGAGGCATAATGATTTTCCCTGCAAAATAAAGGGTTATCAATAAAACACAGAAATATTTCTCACAAGTGTTTCGCTCTTTTTAAGTGTTTCTCTCTTGATCTCACTAAGTGTTTCACTCAAATCTCTCAAGATGTAACCCTCAGTGAATTCTCAACGGTTCTTATAGAACAGTACCAGCCAAAGCAGTGGTAATTCCAACAGTTCACGAAAAGAAACAAGATAGATAGAAAAGAAGATTTGTGTTTCCCCAACAAACAAGAGATTTGATAGATAAAAATCTGGAAAAAATATAGAAGAGATCAAGATCAATGGTTTCGTGTTTCCCAAATAAACCAAAGAGATTTCGTAATATATATTTGTTTTTTAACAGAAAACGTAACTGACAAGAACTTGGTCGGTTTTGAAGTTGATCATGCACCTTTTGATATTTTTTTTTTTTTTTTTTGACTGAAGATCGAATGATCTATAGAATGGAAAGATAGAGAAGAGATTAAAAGGAAATAGAAAAACGATTTAGGTATAGAAACCAACTCGAAAGTGGCTCTGATACCACTTGATATGATCCTTCCCAAGAATAGCTAACTTTTGAGATGGTAGAACGGATTGATAACTTGATGGATAGATGGATGTATCGAATGGTCACACAGAGATTGCGGATGGTCTCTGATATACCGTGTAGCCTCCCAAGATAAGACACACTTGGACGAGACCAATCTTGAATCCTTCGGATATGACAGACCAAAACAGAAACAAGAAAACAGACTGGATATTACACACCAATCTAGGATTTATTCACAAAGAACAAAAGAGATTCACTCTAAAATGTTGAAAAGAAATATTGATTGAATAATTCAGAGTTTGGACATGCTTAAATAGCAAAAGAAAAGCAAAATATCTAAGCAATATTAATTGCTGAAATTAAACTAAAAGACTTTAAAACCAAAGGAAAATATCTCTTGCACTTCTTCTCTTCAGCTTCCACGAAATGGTGTCTTTATTTTGGGCCAAGAGATCTTCTTTGGGCTTTGATAATTCTCTCATGGACTTCGGTGAATAAGTGACCCAATTGCCTCATTAAAACCTTCCTTTGGAAAACCAAGTGGGACAAAACCAAAGGTTAGGAAAAAGAGTACAAATGGATCACCTTCTTTGTTAGTCCATTTAAGAAGGTGTTGTCATCAGCATATTATGATATCCAATGTTCTCTGTTTGATCCTTAGATGCTTGATAGTCTTGCACTTGAGCAAGTAGCCCATTGATTGAATTCTGGAACGCCTTAGCTATTGCTCTTGTCATAGGTCCACTTGTAAAGAGAACCTCCCAATTTTGGCACTTGTGAAGTTGAAACAAGATAGATTGGTGGCTGTGAGCCGTGGTGATGGAAGGAGTTTGATGATTGAATGGTTTGAAATAGAGATGCGGAAAAGATCTCTAAGAACCAACTTAATCTCTTCTGGATATTACACACCAAAAGACACTAAGGTTCTGCTGGATATAACACACCAACAAGATACAAACTCAGAAAGTATTTTGATAAAAGATTGGATAACTGAAAAAGATGAAACGACAGAGTTTAAAAAGAAATAACATGCAGGCTGCATGAGCAACACGTGTTACATAAATAATTAAGTCTGATTTCAAAATAAAAGGGCTGGGCCGAAATCTTCTCTTCATGGACTGGTCTTGATCAGCAAATGGTTAATGGTGAAGTAATACACAAGCCTCATTAAAAACCTTATCAAGAAACCCCATTGGGACAAAACTTGACAAGGGAAAAAGAGCACTCATGCATCACTTAATCCATTTGTTGATTCTGTTCAACTTGTATCAAAACCAGAGTGGTTTGAATAACTTCTTCTTCCTCCATGTATAAGCGTCTGAGCATTCCTCCAATGGCTTGGTTGAAAAGCTTGCTTCTAGCTCCTGTCATTGGTCCTCTTGGTGTAGCAAACACGTCCTCATCTCCAAGTGCATCCTCAGCTACAAGCTTAGCTTCCTCTGGTTCATGCGACGGTCCATGCTCTATGTTCTCCCTTCTATCTAGGATCATATCATCCTCTCCCTCTTGAAAAGGATTTGACCTCATATCTGTTTCATCTGCAATAAACGGAGCCAGATCAGAAACATTGAAACTAGAATTCACAGCATACTTACCTTGGAGATCTAGCTGGTAGGCATTGTCACTAATCCTTTTGATTATCTTGAAAGGGTCATCGATCCTTGGCATAAGCTTTGATTTTCTTTCAGCTGGAAATCTTTCTTTCCTCAAATGAACCCAGACAAGGTCTCCTTCTTCAAAAACCACTTGTCGCCTTCCCTTGTTAGCATGCTTAACATAAAGCTTGGTCTTCTCCTCTATGTTCTTTATGGCTTGCTCATGGATCTGTTTAAGCAGTTCAGACTTTTTCTTTCCATCCATGCTAACTCTTTCACTCAAAGGCAACGAGATTAGATCCAAAGGTGATATAGGATTAAAGCCATAAACAATTTGAAAAGGAGAATACTTTGAAGCAGAATGCACAGCATGATTGTATGCAAATTCAATGTGTGGCAAGCAATCATCCCAAGTTCTAAGATTGTTTTTAACCAGAGCACGTAGAAGAGTTCCTAAAGTTCTATTAACCACTTCATTTTGGCCTTTACTTTGTGGGTGACATGTAGTAGAAAACAAAAGCTTAGTACCTAACTTAGACCACAAAGTTTTCCAAAAGTAGCTAAGAAACTTAGTATCTCTATCAGAAACTATAGTCCTGGGCATTCCATGCAATCTAACAATTTCCTTAAAGAACAGATCTGCTATATGAGATGCATCATTAGTTTTATGACATGCAATGAAATGTGCCATTTTTGAGAACCTATCAACCACAACAAATATGGAATCATTTCCAGTTCTTGTCCTAGGCAAGCCAAGCACAAAATCCATAGAAACATCACTCCAAGGATGCATAGGAATAGGCAAAGGAGTGTTTGGCTGAACCTTTGATTTGGCTTGCTTACAAATTACGCACCTACCACAGATTCTTTCGACATCTCTTTTCATGTGAGGCCAATGGAAATGGTCCCTCATTACCTCTAGTGTTTTAGCAATACCAAAATGTCCCATGAGACCTCCTCCATGAGCTTCCTTGACAAACAAATCTCTGATAGAACAGTTAGGCACACATAAGCGATTTTCATAAAAGAGAAAGCCATCTTGTCTATGGTAATGTCCTGATGAAATCTTAACACAAGCTTTATATATATATATCTTGAAAATCAGGATCAGTTTCATAAAGCTCTTTAATCTGTTCAAATCCCAAAAGCTTAGTTTCAAGAGTAGAGAGAAGAGTGTACCTTCGGGATAATGCATCAGCAACTACATTATCCTTACCTTTTTTGTACTTTATAACATATGGAAAGGTTTCAATGAATTCAACCCACCGTGCATGTCTCTTGTTGAGTTTTTGCTGACCTTTCATGTGCTTAAGGGACTCATAGTCTGTATGAATAATGAATTCCTTTGGCCATAGGTAATGCTGCCATGTTTGTAGAGCCCTAACCAAAGCATAAAGCTCTTTATCATAAGTGGGATAGTTTAAGGTTGCTCCTCCAAGCTTTTCACTGAAATAGGCAATAGGTTTCTTCTCTTGCATCAAAACAGCTCCAATTCCTATTCCTGAGGCATCACACTCAATTTCAAATATTTTAAGAAATATCAACACAGGGGCTTTAGTAAGCTTCTCTTTAAGAGTCTGGAATGCTTGTTCTTGTGCTTGCTCCCATTTGAATCCGACATTTTTTTGATAACTTAAGTGAGTGGTGCGGCAATGGTGCTAAAATCCTTGACAAATCGCCTATAAAATCCAGCAAGTCCATGAAAGCTTCTTACATCTCCTACAGTCTTTGGACTGGGCCATTCTTTGATAGCTTTGACTTATTCCTCATCCACCTTAACTCCATCTGCACTAACAACAAAACCTAAAAAGACAAGATTATCTTTGCAAAAAGTGCATTTGCCAAAATTAGCATAAAGTTTTTCTTGTCTAAGAACACTTAAGACAGAGTCTAGATGTTGAACATGCTCAGCTAAACTTTTGCTGTATATCAGAATGTCATCAAAATATACCACAACAAAATGTCCAATAAATGCTCAAAGAACATGATTCATTAACCTCATGAATGTACTAGGTGCATTTGTCAAACCAAATGGTATAACTAACCATTCATATAATCCATGTTTAGTTTTAAATGCAATTTTCCATTCTTCACCCTCTTTCATCCTAATCTGATGATATTCACTTTTAACACCAATTTTAGAAAATATGCTGGAACCATGCAATTCATCAAGCATATCATCTAATCTAGGAATGGGATGTCGATACTTCACCGTGATATTGTTGATGGCTCTACAGTCAACGCACATACGCCAACTCCCATCTTTCTTATGTACAAGCAAGACTGGTACTGCACACGGGCTCATGCTTTCTTTGATATGTCCCTTAGCCATAAGCTCATCAACTTTTCTTTGCAGCTCCTTTGTTTCTGCGGGATTGGTTCTATATGCTGGACGGTTTGGGAGAGTGGCACCTGGTATGAAATCTATCTGGTGTTCAATGCCACGAACTGGAGGTAAGCCACTTGGATTTTCCTCAGGAAACACATCCTTGTAATCCTGCAAAAGTTCAGTCATTTTACTCGGCAAAACCGGTACATGGTTAGTCAAGCTCGTGAGAGCTTCCTTAAAAACAAACAACAAAATTGGCTGTGTAGAAAACAGAGATTTCTTGACTTTCTTAGCCTTTATAAAGAGGTTGGGTTGATTTACTAATCTAGGGTCCTTGCGCTGGAGATGGATTTGATCTTCATAGACTTCTTGAGGTGTCATTGGTAAGAGAGTGATCTTTCTGTCTTTAAGCACTAGAGTATGCCTGTTGGTAAAGCCATCATGAATTACCTTTCTATCTGATTGCCAAGGTCTACCCAGTAGGATATGTCCAGCTTCCATAGGCAGTACATCACACAACATATCATCCTCATATTTCCCAATGGAAAATGACACCAATACTTGATTCTTAACCCACATTTCTCCTTCACTAGTGAGCCACTGCAACTTATATGGCTTGGTATGCTTCCTTACTGTTAAACTGAGCTTTTTGACCATAGTTTCACTAGCCATATTAGTACAGCTACCTCCATCAATTATTAGACTGCAGACTTTGCCTTGAACCAAACACCTAGTGTGAAACAAATTCTCTCTTTGTTCTTGTTTTTCAGTTTGAATTTGAATGCTCAGTGATCTTCTAGGTACTAAAAGCTGTCCTTGGACTCTTCCTTCATATTCTTCAGTGGTTGACGAATTTTCTTGCACAGGTTCATCCTCAGATTCAATTTCTCCATTTTCTTGGATGATCATAACTCTTCTGTTGGTGCATTCATTTGCATAATCTCCTCTGCCCTGGCACTTGAAGCTTTTGAGATCACGATCCCTTGATGAAACTACCTTAGCTTTCCCTTTGTCCTTTTCTTGACTGGTCGTGAATGGCTTAAAATCAAGCTTAGGAGTCGTAACCTGCTTTCCCTCTCTTTGAAAGCTTGTTCTGTTTGAATCAGCTCCATAACTTGGTTGTGAAGTTCCCCTCCTCTTTATTTGTTGCTCAACTAAAACAGCCTTATGTAGCATCTCCTCTAGCTAATCATATTGCTGCATCTCCACACGATCTTGAATCTCTCTCTTTAATCCTCCTAGAAACCGTGACATAGTAGCTTCCTTATGTTCAGAGATGCGAGCTCTTAACATTAAGGTTTCTAACTCCTGAAAATAATCTTCCACTTAGCGATTGCCTTGATTATGTTTCCTAAGCTTTGAATGTAGTTCACGGTGATAGTGGCTGGGAACAAAACGTCTGTTCATCAAAAGCTTCATCTCTGACCAAGTTTCAACAGGATACTCTCCATTACGTGTTCTAGAAGTAACTATTTGATCCCACCAACTAAGGGCGTAGTCATAGAACTCAGTAGCTGCTACCTTAACTCTGTTGACATCAGCATAATGTTGACAGTTGAAAACCAACTCAATCTTCTTTTCCCAATCCATGTATGCATCAGGATCATTCCTTCCATGAAAGGCCGGAATTTTAATCTTAAGTCCATTGAGATTTTCTTGCAACAGATTTTTGCCATCACGCCTAGATCTTGTTCTCCGCTGACTTCTTTGAGAAGAGTGGCTATGGGTGCTGTAATAATCATGTGCAGCCTCATCTCTTGATTGTCTTCTTGGAGCTCTGGAGGCATCTTGTCTCTCTCCTTCAGGTGACTGATTCACTTGGTTCCTTTGATTTGGATCCAGCTTTTCTAACATAGCTTCAACCTTATCATTCAGATCTTGTTGCATAGCTTCAACCTTATCAGTCATTATCTTTTCCATCTTTGCTGTTAGTACTTCAATATAAAGCTTGTGTTCTTGGTCTTTGCTGGTTCCTTCATCTTCTTTTTGAGACATCTTTCTGCAATGTTACAACAAGAAATAACCAGTAACAAGTCCTTGAAAGCAGCTAAATTCTCAACAACAAGATTGATCAAATTGACTCTTCAAATACTTTAAATTCGTTTTTTTTTTTCTTTTTCAAAAACCCTAGATCTAATCTGAAAAAACGTTTTTGATGAATATGAAGAGATAAACTCGTACAGATCTAGCAAATAAATTTCCACAAATTTTTAAAAATTATTTCAACACATCTAAGCATAGATCTGACAGGTCTAGATGAAGAACAGTCAAAATCGACAGAAAAAAAATTATTTCCACACAACCTAAAATTCGAATGATCAGATCTGATGCAAAACAACTCAGAAAATACGATTCAAAATTCAGATCAATACTTAACACACTGAACGTCACAATCTGGGTGAAAATCGGATGCAATAGACGCAAAACAAACGAGAAAGAGATTACCCAACTTCTCAAATGTGCTCTGATTCCACTTAATGAGAACCTCCCAATTTCGGCAGTTGTGAAGTTGAAACAAGATAGATTGGTGGTTGTGAGCCTTGGTGATGGAAGGAGTTTGATGATTGAATGGTTTGAAATAGAGATCTGCGGAAAGGATCTCTAAGAACCAACTTAATCTCTTCTGGATATTACACACTAAAAGACACTAAGATTCTGCTGGATATAACACACAAACAAGATCCAAACTCAGAAAGTATTTTGATAAAAGATTGGATAACTAAAAAAAGATGAAAAGACAGAGTTTAAAAATAAACAACATGCAGGCTGCATGAGCAACACTTGTTACATAAATAATTAAGTCTGATTTCAAAATAAAAGGGCTGGGCCGAAATCTTCTCTTCATGGGCTAGCCTTGATCAACAAATGGACAATGATGACGTAATACACAAGCCTCATTAAAAACCTTATCAAGAAAACCCATTGGGACAAAACTTGACAAGGGAAAAAGAGCACTCATGCATCACTTAATCCATTTGTTGATGCTGTTCAACTTGTATCAAAACCAGAGTGGTTTGGATAACTTCTTCTTCCTCCATGTATAAGCGTCTGAGCATTCCTCCAATGGCTTGGTTGAATATCTTGCTTTTAGCTCGTGTCATTGGTCCTCTTGGTGTAGCAAACACGTCCTCATCTCCAAGTGCATCCTCAGCTACAAGGTTAGCTTCCTCTGGTTCATGCTCCGGTCCATGCTCTATGTTCTCCATGCTATCTAGGATCATATCAACTTGGTACATCCAATGTTTCCTCAGCTCCATATATATCCTCTCCAGGTTCAAGCTGCATTTGATTCCCTTCCATGATCACATCAAGAGTCAGATCAGGCATGAAGAATCAGCCTATTCAAGTCGAGAAGAGTTCATAACAAGTGAATCGGTGGAGTCGTGACATAAATCAATGTTTGATGCATCCACCCTCACGCTATTGTACTCTAAACCACGGAAAAAGTCAATCTAATTGCTCAAGGCATGGGTCGTGCTCATGAGACCATCTAAAATCATGTTCTCCTTGATCAGGGGCGATCAAGGATTAAAATCACTCACCTAAGAGGGAGTCAAAACTGAGTGATGATCAACTTATCTAAGCAATAACAAAACAGGGAGAAACTACCCTAATCCTTCCCCAAAACCCATCTTTACTACTCACACACTGTGATCATAGCTGGGTCTGAAACCCAGAAAAGCCTAAGCTTGACATATGTGATAGCCTATGATCTTGTGAGCAAGGTTGGAGAAGAAATAAAATGCAAGTATTGATTTTATAAAAAGTTATCAAAGTTACAAAGTTGCAGAAAAATGATAAACTCTGAAGAACAGCAAGAACAAGAGAGAGAAAACAAGAGCTAAACCTAAAAATTACTAAACCAAAGCGGCGCTATTCGATTCTTTCTAATTAGGTTTAATGAGACGCTTTTTACCTAGTCAAAAGCGTTATTACATTTTGCGAGTTTTTAGGAGAAAAAGTCGGAGAGTGCCCACTCGACCCAGCAGTAGGGTGGGGTGGTCGAGTGGTCTCTCGAGTTGGCAAGTGGTGCTGAAGTCCAGTGAGCCTGTGATGCTGAGGTCTAGTAGCCTGTCTTGAGTGCTCACTCGAGTGCCTGGTCGAGTAGCCTGTCTTGAGTGCTTACTCGAGTGCCTTGTCGAGTAGCCTTTCTTGAGTGCCTGGTCGAGTGAGCCATCTGTCTTCTCTGCAATCTTCACTCGACTCCATAGGGCTTGACTGCACATCTTCACTCCATGAGCCAAAATCCAAGTATGCTCCATATGCTCCATAAGTACCTGATAAGACCCCAAATATGCAAAATGCATTCAATGCCTATACATAAATATTAAACATCCTATTTGAAGGATAAATGCACGAAATGGTATAAACAATGGATAAAATCTACTCTAAGGTGTGATAACAATCTGGTAAAAACGTGTACAAAAGTGGTGTTATCAACTCCCCCAAACTTATCCTTTGCTTGCCCTCAAGCAAATAGAAAGGATAAGATGAAAGAAATAATGTGAAAAGTGAGGACTCGGAACCTAAGCAAACCTCTAATGTCAATGTCACAGTTATTAGTTCTAGAATGCAATTCACAGAAGTTCTACTTAAAAGATTTAGCCATACTCATCACATCAAATTTAACAATAAGACTCAGCCACAAGCAAACATTCAAAGCAAACTATCTCTTTAACATTGATTAAGCACGAATTGGTGAATCATGATATGCAATAACTATAACTCATTTGGTTGAGGGACAAGTTTTAAGAGATAAAAATGATCTCTTCTTCCTATGGTTTTAAACGCATGTATCAGGATCTCTCAATGAAATGGATTGAATTATAAGAGAATGCTAAAGGTAGAGCCAACTGGTGCATATTAGAGCAGACTATCATCTATCCATGAAAAACCAAATGACTCCCCTAACTCTAAAATCCCAGAAAGTTCATCCTAATTCTACCCTTGTGCTTAAAAGCTTTTATTTATTTATTTTTTGACACAAGGACCGATTTTCTGTATTCTTCTAAGGAGAGGATACTTTACTTTTTACTTATAGCGGATTTGGGATTATTGATTTTTCACTAAGCTATGACTCGACCACTCACTCGAGTGGTCTTGGTCGAGTGGCTACTAAACGATTTTTTTCTGTTTCTTTTACTGAGCCAACTTTTATCTTTTTCTTCCAAATCCTTTACTCGACTCATTTTGTTTTTGAACCTATCCTCTCCAAAGGCGTATGATTTTTAGCAAACTCTTTTTCTCTTTTCTTTTCTTTTCCCAGACTCTAACCCCAAAAATTGTGAAAATTTGTTTTTATTCAAACTCTTAGCCTAAATCTGGTTCAAAAATTGTGAACCAGAGACTACATGAAAGACTACTTCTGTCGGTAACACCTAACACTTTCTCTCTAATTCAATTCGGAAATAGGTATCACTTCACTCAAAAATAATGTATGGTCTGAAATGTAGTTTTGGGTTTGGTTTTTGTGGAACTGTCTCAATGGTGGAGACAGCTATTTGGATTAGCAAGAGTGGTAAAAAGTGAAAGAAAATCCAAGTATTTTGAGGTATCCATGAGTTAAAGTTTTAGAGCATATCATGATAATTTAGTTTTTCAAAGTAGGTTCTAATTCATAGGGATAGTTTGACAAATCACAGTAAGCTTCAACCAAATGAGAGTGCTAAATCTAAATTCCAAGCAAGGTGCAGCCTTAATTTTTCAGACTTAGGTGAATGCATTAGACAATTTATATCTGTGGCATTAAAATTATATGTTTGGTTCTTAAGCTTTTTACGGTTTGACTCATCATTATCCCCTATGCATATGTACAATCCTAAGCGAAATCCTAAACCTTAATCCTAAAATGATAATGCAACTACATGACACTCTGTTTTTGTTAATTAGTTTTCTGAAAATTTTCAAATTTTTAGGTTTTTTCAATGCACATAGATGATACAAATTTGAATTAAAAAATATGGAAATATGTCAAATACCTCTCTCAAACCTTCCCCCAAACTTAAATTACACAGTCCCTTGTGTAAGATAAATTCAAGGGATGATTTGAGAAACTAAAACAAAAGAGAATAAAAAATGTGATGATATAAACAATGATAAGGAAGTGGGGTGGTACCTCATCCTTGTGGAGTGAAAAAGGCATCTGTGTTGGCCTCCATGCTCTCCTGAGTGTAGGCTGGAACTATGGTGGTGAGAGGATCAGCTCCGGGGCGTGACTCGAGTGGTCCACTCAACCCAGAAGTCGAGTGGTCTGGCATGTATCGTGCACTTGACCCAGCGTGGTCGAATGGTTCGCTCTGGTAGTCACCCGGGTAAGGTGGAAGCTGTGCGCCCTGATCATAGCATGGGTAAGGATCAACAGATGCAGTCGGGTCGAATCCCTAGTAGCACTCGAGTGGCTCACTTGAACCAGGTGGTCGAGTGGCTTTGTCTGGGGACGAATGCTCCAGATCCTTTATGGGGTGATCTGGGCACCTCTTTCTCTCCTTCTGCTCAGCCGAAGTCCTTCTCGAGGTGCCAGCTTAGCCTTGCTGCTCCTGGGATGTGAGAAGTTGTAGATGTACTTCTCCCTAACCTTTGCACCAATAGTCTGAGTGTCCTTCATGTGATCCAAGTCCATCAGAGTTTATGGTGTAGGCGCTGATATGAGCTCAACTCTGGCAGCCTCTAAAAATGGGGTAACTATCCCTCCCACTATGAACTCTGCCTTGTTCAGCATCTTGTCATTGTTGATGGCAGTAGCTCTATAGCTCATGAGGTGTCTCACCAAAACGATGGAGTTCCCTGTGTAGGCTCTATCTCCTCGCATCTCAATCCCATTGGCTCGGTTCTCCTCAGATGAGTAGATGAGGTAGTCACAAAGAGCCTTGTCCAGCATCTTCAACTTGCTCTCATTCACTGGCCCTGTGGCCTTCTTCGCAAACATTGTGTTTGCAAGAGTCCTGTGGAGGTATCTCACTGCAGGGTGCCTGATCTCACTGCTCTTAGCCCTAGCAGACTGATAGTGCTCCCTTCCTCCAAGCGCTAACCACAACTCATTCAGCTCTTTCTTCTCAAAGTCCTGGGCTTGCCCTGTTCCTCTGCGGAAGTCAAACAAGACGTCGACCACAATGAGGGGTAGCTGATAGTCTATCCCTCTGACTCTGAAGCTCACATGCCCCATCTCTGCTGTACCAGCCATGCCTCTCGTCTCATAGAGGTGGAGATCCACTGTTGCCAAGATATGACAGGTCTCAGTCTTGAAACCATCACGTGGGCTGTGGGTAAGTCCCACGATGTCAGCAGACTCATAGACTTTCCCCACCTCTCTGCAAATTCCCAAAGCTTGCATGGTGGGGGGATCTGGATACCTAGTCCCAAGGAATTTCACCCTCTCCAGGATGGAGATTGTTGAGATCAAGAAGGCAGCTTGAGCTTCACATTGAGTTAAGCTGCATGTGCAAAGTCCGGGATTACAAAAGCATTAGAGAAGACCGTGCAAAGCTCGAGTTCACTAAGGCTTACAGAAGCTTATGGAGGATTGTGCAAAATAAGGGCGTGCAAATTTCGGGTTAAGTACGGAATGTACGGATCCGTACAAACCCGGATATTGCACGCTCCCGGTTCTAAAGGAAAGGCAAGGAAGCATCATAAAAGGCTATGTGCAAAATCCGGGTTCAAGAAACAAGCTTGTGCAAAAGTGGTGTTAAAGATCCAGGATGTACAAAAGCCGGGTCAAATGTTTCTAAGAGCCTTATCCACAAAGACCTACGAATTGGATCTAAAAGAAGGAGGGAAAGATCTTATTTCAAATTCAAAAGGGAATAGGACAAAACCTTATCTTCATAGTTGCTTTATTCATTTTTGTCTTCTTGTAAAGAGAAAACCCTAAGGGTTTTCTCTTTAAATACTTGTAGCTGCGCCTCCTTTGTGACTTAAGCCCTTGGCTCCATTCTCTCTAAATACGAAATCTATTCACTTACTATCATCTCTCTTTAATTATTGCTTATACTTCTATTCTCCATTGGTTATTACATTGTTAATTTTGTGCATAAGCTTTCATACTTGTCTTAGTTACTTGCTTAACTCTCTTGTTACTTAAACTTCATCTCTATTCTGCATTTAATCTTACATGGTATCAGAGCCATTTATTAGATCCTTGTGGCGATGAAGAGAGTGAGTGAGGCGTGGTGTATAATCACAAGAGAATATGAGAAATCTGAGGCCTTAGAGCTCTTAAATGGCACAGATTATTCTCATATCTTCTCTAAGCCTCACTAATCTTCTCTAAGCCACATTTAGTTTTGATTCAAACTCAAAATCGTATTTGTTTTGCTTTTAAAACCTTGGATAGATTTCTAAGTTCTATTGAACTAGAAAAGTGAAATCCATTGTAGTTCTTGCTTAAGTTTAGCGATTTGAGTATTTCAAAACAAAGGGAACCATGCTGGATGGTGTAAATCTGGGAGATGAATTTAAGAGATATCACAAAATCTCAAGAACAAGAGAGAAAGTTTTTCTTTTTCTCTTTCTAGAAAATATCTTGTGTATTGAAAAATTATTTTTTTCCCTTTACAACACTCATATATGCTTAGCCTCTAAACACTTGGCCACAAATAATTAACATGTGCAAATTAATTCTAACCACATAAATTAAGCCTCCAAGTTTGACTTTTCTTCTTGTGGAGACTCCCTTGACTTGGTGATCCTCTCATCCCATGCATTCATTTCGTGGTGACTCTTCCCATCAGATAGCTCTTGGTCTTCACATTGGATCTTCAGTTCAACAAATGGTACTTGATCTAATATAGATTTAAGTCACCTATTGTCATGGTAAAAATGGTCTTTTATTTTTAATTTTAAGATGAACCTTTTAAATTCGCATCCTTAGAGATTTATAAAACCTTGAATGGATTCTTATTTCGTTTGAAATGAAGGAAGATCAAGTTCATTGGAAGTTTGGTTTTGGATATGCGATTAAGGTCATTTTAAACAAACCACATACTTAAAAGATGCTTAATTTATATGAATTAGAGCATTAAAAGTGGTGGTACATAACGGCTGAACCAAAAGAGAGAGATCCTTGTTGCATCCATGGCTAGATATCTTTGGGAAAACCTTAACAGGATATCTAGTTAGTGAACCTAGATGAATCCAATCTCTGTTTGGATCACCGTTTTGACTCAAAAGGAAGAGATCCTTGTTGCATCCATGCCTAGATATTTCTGGAAATTAAATCCCTAAGGAGATATCTAGCTAGAGAACCTTGATGAATCCAATATCCGTTTGAGTCTAGACAAATGAAATGAGAACCATGGCCGCTTTGCTCAAAAGAGTTCTAAGTGTTTTTGGCTGTGTTGAATCCAAATTTTGTTTGTCACATTTAAGTCTTGGACTATGTTTTCTTTATGTCGCATATTTTAAGTCCTTGGCTCATGTTTATGTTACTTATTGGTTTTGATTTCTTTATGACATACGTGCTTCATTCTTAAATGTACAAACCTTGTTATGATGAATCCATAAGTGAACCATACTTTTTTTTCATTTAGAAATGAAGTCATGCTTGATCCTTAAGGAAATCACGCTTTTAATTAGTTCTTGGTAAATCTCCTTCTCTTAGTGGTGACAATGAAGAGAAACGAAATGTGGTTGTGGTGAAATACCATGAAGAAGAGAAAGAAGATGAGATCATCTCCAGCATATCTTGTGGGTTCCCTATACTTACACCCATGGATAGCATGGATGTCTCATTCTACTTTCTCATTATATTAAAGACCATTTCCTTTTCTCTAAGTCACGATTAATTTAAGATTAAACTCAAATATACATAAGCTTGAAAGTTCAAACTTAATTGTCATTTCTCTGCTATGTATAGCGTTTAAATCACTTAAAAGAAGAAGAACACACCTAAAGATGCTTATTTCATATGAATTAAAGATCTAAGGTGTGGTATATCATTTTTAAATTAAACAGGAAGAGAACCTTGGTAAAGCTAAACTCTTATGAGTGAGAGCATAAATAAATCCATGATGAATCCAAATCCATTAAACCTTGGACCGCCTTTTAAAGCATTCAAGTCCTTGGTTGTTTTGCTCTCTAAGGTGAAAAGATCTGTGTTAAAATTCAGTTTTAATTCAAAAGACACCTAAGATCGTCTTTCACCTGAGTTAAAAATCATGGCTAGCTTGTTGTAAGTATGTAAGTCCATGATTGTTTTCAAAAGATGAACATTGATCTGGGAAAATTCCTTGTGAAGTCTTTCCAAACCAATCATAGTTCATCCCTTGTTTTTCAAAATAAAAAGATAAATCTTAGTCTAATTTCCTTCTTATGAATGTGAAAATTGATATGACTTTGATTTTTCTAAGCTTTGTTAAGGATAATATTTGGGTCCGAATTCTCTATCTTTATGATGTGAAAATTCCTATGACCACTGATTCCTTTCTATCAAAAGAGAGTACATTATATTTATGGTGAACAACCATAAATGAAGAAATTTGGTTAACTAATCTTTGGTATTGTAGGCATTTCAATAAACAGGGAAATCACAATATGTTGTTACAAACTATTGTTGACCCTAAGCTTAGCAATACATACGAGGAGGACTGGTACATGAACTCACAAACCTCGTCAGATCATCAACAAAAAGGGAGTATCCTCGAAACCTCGTCAAACCAATGTTTTGAACCTTCTCAATCCCCCACGGCCATTACTTACTGAATTTAAATCCTCTATGAAGGGTTTAAACAAGAAAAGCCTGGATTATACTTGGTGAGAGAAGAGTTCAAGGAGAAGGGGTGCATAAAGAAGAAATGGAGTCAAGATGTTCTTGGAGCTGTTGTGTTCATGAAATGGAGAATGGAAGGTATTGCTCAAGAAATGTTGAAAAGAAGACCCACAACTTGATGACATGAAGACCAACTCATCACGCCCATTAACCAGATCATAAACACCAAAGTGCCAAGTCTCTAAACTCTTAGTGTTATACGTTTTTGTCTTGACTATGTTGCATTCATTTCTCATGATTGCTATTCTCAAAACTGTCATCCTAAACTTCTTAAAACCCCACAGCCACTGCTTTAAAATTTTCTATCTCTTAATGAAGGTACAAAGGAGTAAGTGCTGTGACTATACTTCCAAGAAGCTTGGAGACAAAGAAAGAAAGGATAGAATAAGAAGAAATGAGTGGAAGAAGCGTCGGTTCATCAAAAGTTTGATGTTCATTGATAGCCTTCCAACACTTTGTTCTTGAGGATTTTTGGACACTAGGAAGCTACGAGAGTTAGTGATCGTTTGGGATCAGTATGAGGTGTTTCTGGGTTGTGGTTTGCGAGTTATTCTTGAATTACCGAAGAGAGGTCCGTCTGGCGATAAGTGGGGTTCTATAGAAGAAAGGATAAGTTGAGTTTTATGTAGATCCCAAAGAAAGGCTTCACATCAAGCTTGGAGAACTCAAGCCGTGAAGAAGGTTTATGGACAACCTCACACAAAGTTTGAGAAGATACAAACCCTGAAGAGAGGATGCCTAGCGTTTTACAGAAGAAGACGTGAAGGAGAAAGAGGAAGTTTTCCTCGGAATTGCAAGCTTAAGGGGGAGTCTCGCCACTTAAGCTTGAGGGGGAGAATACAATATCCGAGAGTAAGGCGTGTGTGTATGATTATGTGGTTAAGAAGCGTGGTAATAAAGCTTTGTGTTTACAAGGCTTGGTAGGCAAAGATGCCATTGATAGTTTGGAGATCAAGAATCATAGCTAGTGGTATCTATGGAGGACCAGGTTAAAGCTTGGAGATCAAATGACGGATCCCGGATATGGACCCGAGGTTGTGTTGTCGGACCGAGAATAATCGGTACGTATCAGGGTGGAATGATAGAAAGTCGGAACCCAGTGATGACTCAGCTCAGGAAGGCGAAGGATAGTCGTGGGACGTATCAAGGATCAAGGATTCGGTCTGGGAATACACGGGATGGATGAAGAAGGGTCAAATGTCGGATGAACGATGAGTGAATGATGAATGAATGATGGGATAGATAGACGATGATCGAGCGATGGATGAAGGATGGATGAATGATGGTTGAACGATGGGGAAAGGATGGATCAATAATCAGCCAGGTGAGATGCGGATGTCTCATGATACGAAGAACAACAATTCGAGCCTGGCTACGTGAATCATTGGGTTTCAAACGAGAGAATGAACTCGGATCAAATGAGGTTGAGCAAATGATTGTAACAAAGGTTTTTATTTCAATATTGGCTAACCCTATTATAACTCGGAATCTCGTGCTTATATAGCCGAGCCCTTCATTAGGGTTTTGCAGTACAAAGTCTAGTGTGCCCTTTGTGGGACAGGCTTGGATAGCACGTAATATAGATAAGAGGTTGCTCGGTAAAAGATGAACAACCTCGATAAAGATAGAACCATACTCAGTAACTTTCCTCGTGTCATGGACATTTCCATGGGAAAGTTATTCGGGGCCGAGTATGGTGCGCCAAGCTTAATGCCTCATTAAAAACACCTCGGTAAAACCACGTAGGACTAAAACCCGAGTGGGGAAAAAGAGTACACAACCATGGCGTCTTGGGGCGTCTCACAGGGTGATGGTGAGAACGCTAAGGATGAAATCCTTATTGTTTCCGGTTGATTCCCTCCAGGATTCGGAAAGGTCCGGCTCTACGAGGCTGAAGCTTGTTGCACCGCCGGTGTGCGTAACGCTCTGTCCAAAGATGTACCCAAACCCAATCTCCTGGCTGTAGGACTAAGCGACGTGTTCCGCGGTCGGCCTTGCGCTTGTAGTGCTTGACCTTCTTCACTATGCTTTCCCGAATCCGCTCGTGTAGCTCCTTCACCAGTTTGGACTTGGTGACCCCATCTTGGTCTTCGATCTTTCCCGGTGGCAGGGGTAGCTTATCCAGCAGGGTCAGCGGGACGAAACCATAGGCTGCTTCAAACGGGGAGACATTCGTGGCCAAGTGGTCCGATCGGTTATAGGAGAACTCTACAAATGGGATACATACTAGCCAGTTTTCCCGGTTTGGGTCAATGGCTGCCCGAAGTAGCGATCCTAATGACCTGTTGACGACTTCAGTTTGCTCATCGGTCTGGGGTGGGCGGTTGTTATGAACAGCAGCTTGGAAACCATGCGCTTCCATAAGGTCCTCCAGAAATGCCTGAGGAACTTTGGGTCCCGATCCAAGACGATGGTCCTCGGTAACCCGTGTAACCGAACAACTTCTTGCAAGAATAGATCAGCGATCATCGTGGCGTCCAGTGTTCGAGCACAAGGTATAAAGTGCGCCATCTTCGAAACCTGTCGACCACAACCATGATTGAGTCCTTCTCGTCTACCTTAGGTAACCCGGTCACAAAATCCATCGAGAGGTCAACCCACTAGGAGGTTGGGATCGGTAACGTAAGATATAACCCTTGGGTCGGATGAACGCGGGACTTAGCCTTGAAGTAGGTTTCCACCATACTCCTCATCTTAGGCCAGTAGAAGTGCTTTCTCATCATGGCCAAGGTCTTGTTAACCCCAAAATGCCCCATAAGGCCGCCACCATGAGCTTCGGACAATAGCAATTCCTGTAACAAACTGGCAGGGATACACAGTCGGCTTCCTTTGAAAAGGAAGCCCTTGTGGAGATAGAAGGCTTTGTATGCCCTCTTCCCATGATCCTGGTAAAATCTTCCTAGTCCCGGGTCATCCCCTAAATGCTTGCTCTTGCCGGGGTCCCCAATCAAACCCGGTGCTCTTCTTGATCAAAGCGGTGAGGCGTGCCACGACACTACTAAAATCCCTGACGAACCGGTGGTAGAAATTGGCCAGGCAGTGGAAACTCCTGACTTGGCTGACGTTGGTCGAAATCGGCCATTCCTCAATTGCCCGGATCTTCTCACTATCCACCTTCTGGCCTTCTGAACTGACCACAAAACCCAAAAATACTCGCTCGGACGGTCTGAACACACACTTCCCGTAAGATTCGATGGACCGCTTCCAGATTGGTCACATGCTCGGCCAGGGTCTTACTATAGATCAAAATGTCGTCAAAGTAGACGACAATGAACCGGTTTATGTAGGCCCGCAAGGTATGGTTCATCAGCCGCATTAAAGTGGACGGCACATTTGACAGACCAAATGGCAGGACGAGCCATTTGTAAAGGCCTTGCTTGGTTTTGAATGCGGTCTTCCACTCATCACCTTCCCGCATTCTAACCTGATGATACCTGCTCTTGAGATCGACCTTCGAGAAAATTGATGACCCGCTCAACTCATCGAGCATATCGTCTTGTCGAGGAATCGGGTGCTGATACTTAACCGTGATGTTGATGGGACGACAGTCAACACTCATCCTCCAGCTTCCGTCCTTCTTGGGAACCAATAAGACGAGAACGGCGCAAGTACTCAAGCTTTCCCGGACGTTGCCCTTGGTCATCAAGTCGGAAACTTGGCTTTCTACCTCCTTGGCTTCCTCGCGGTTGACACGGTTGGCGGGATGATTGGGAAGGGTGGGACCGGGGACGAAATCTATAAGGTGCTCTATCCCGCGTAGTGGTGGTAGGCCGAGAGGCTTTTCCTAAGGGAACACGTCCTTGTACTTCTCCAAGGCTCCTTTGATCTTGGCCGGGAGCTCTCGTTCATTGGTACCTATACTCAAAACCTCACGGTAAACCATTTGTACTGCCCAAGAACCAGTGCTCAGGGACTTTCTAATGTCCTGGGAATTGATAAGAAAATTGGACTTATCATCCGAGTCCTTAGACAGTTTCACTTGCATCTCGTGAACTTGAGCCGGTGACAAAGGAGCTAGGTTGATCCGCCTACTATCATGCATAAAAGAGTAGAAATTGGTATGACCGTTATGAGTGGCATCTTTGGCAAACTGCCATGGACGACCAAGTAGGACGTGGCCAGCCTGCATCGGTACCAGATCACAATGGATCGAGTCCCAGTATTGCATGATACTAAACGGTACCACTACTTGTTCACTAACTGTAACCATATTCTGATTAGTCACCCAACACAATTAATAAGGAGTAGGTGATAACACAGTATTTAGCACGTTTTTACCATCTGTTTATCATAACTTAGTATAGAATTTTAGTCATTGTTCATACCATTTTATGCATTTATCATTCATATTGGTTGTTTAGTATTTTTGCATGAGCATTGCGTGCATTTTGCATATTGGGGGTGTTCTCAGGTACTTATGGAGCTCATAGAGTTTTTGGAATAGGAAGTGCTGTGTAGCTGCGGAGCTAGAACAGATGTGGAGAGAAGTTACAGCCATTTTCACAGGCACTCTCACGACCACTTGAACGACCACTCAACACAGGCGTTTGAGATTTTAAAGAGATTAGATGCGGAAATAAGGACAGAGATTAGATGAACTAGAGAGAAAGAGAGGTTCAGCCATTTTCTTCTTTAAGCCTATGGAGGCAAGAATTGTGTTAGGTTACAAGAGAAAAGGGGTTTCCTCCTTTTATAGAAGAAGGATGAAGCCCTAAATAAAAGAAAACTGCAGCAATAGTGAAACGCAGTTTAAGACTCACGGGATGAATAGTAATCTAGGGTCTCGGGATGAATAGTACCCGGCCTTCTACACGGAATGCCTTTTCTCAATCCGAAGACTCACGGGATGAATAGTAATCTCGGGATGAATAGTACCCGGCCTTCTGCACGGAATGCCTTTTCTCAATACTCCCCCTCAAGCTTAGCCGTCGGTGAACAAAGACTAAGCTTGGACCTACATAGGCGTTACCTCGGTAAAAACCTCATCATAGAAAAAACCACTTGGGAAAAAATCTGTGATGAGGAAAAGAGCATAACGTCTACGAGTAGGGGATATGATCAAGGGTGAGTTGGATCCACAAGCCCTAGTTTGCTGTAGATGTGTTTGCAAACCTTAAGACTCGCAGCTTTGGTGAAGATGTCTGCTAGTTGATCTTCACTTCTTGTAAAGCATGGTAGTGTGACTCCTTCTTTGATCTTCTCTCGAACTTTGTGGCAGTCAACTTCTATGTGCTTGGTCCTCTCGTGAAACACAGAGTTGCTGGCAATGTGTATAGCAGCTTGATTGTCACAATGCATAGTGATGGGTCTTGTGGTTTCAATGCCTAGATCTCTGAGTAGTGCCTTAAGCCAAATGAGTTCTTCCGTGAGCTTCCTCATTGCTCTATACTCGGATTCAGCACTTGAACATGACACTACCTTCTGCTTCTTAGACTTCCATGTCACCAAATTCCCTCCAATGAATGTGCAATATCCAGTGGTTGACTTCCTATCATTTGTGTCACCAGCGTAGTCTGCATCACAATAACCAACAATCTCAACATTCTCATTCTTTCCCATCCATATGCCTTGTCCCGGACTCCCTTTTAGATATCTGAGTATCCTCTCCACCATATTCCAATGGTAGACTGTGGGTTTCTGCATGTATTGACTCACCTGATTCACAGCAAAACATAAGTCAGGTCTTGTTAAAGTCAGATAGATAAGCTTACCCACTAGTCTTCGGTATTGGAGAGGATCTGCATATGGTTTGTCTAATGGATCTTCTTCTTCGAGCTTCTTGCCCTCTTTCTCCCCCTTTCGCTTGACCTTGTAGCCATCTGCAAGAGGAGTTTTGGCTGACTTTGCTTCTAGTTTACCTGTCTCATTCAGCAAGTCAAGAGTATACTTCCTTTGTGATAGAAATAAGCCCTCCAAAGAGCGACATACTTCAATCCCTAAAAAATATTTTAGTTCTCCAAGATCTTTGATATCAAACACAGTTTTAAGATAGGTTTTAGTTTCGAGAATACCTTCCTTATCATTTCTGGAAATGATAAGGTCATCCACATAGACCAATACTACAACAATTCCTCGTGGACTGTGGACTGTGAACAATGTGTGATCAGCTTCAGATCTCTTGAACCCTTTCTCTTCAAGAGTACAACTCAGTTTGTGGTACCAAGCTCTTGGAGATTGCTTTAGTTCATAGATGGCTTTTCTAAGCCGCAGAACTTTTCTTGGAGCAATGGAGTCTTCAAGGCCTGGTGGTGGAGTCATGTACACTTCTTCTTCAAGTTCTCCTTGCAAGAACGCATTCTTCACATCCATTTGCCATAGCTCCCAATCCAAATTTGTAGCCAATGAGAGAACAACTCTAACTGTATGCAGCTTGGCGACTGGAGCAAACGTTTCTGTGTAGTCGTCTCCATAAGTCTGTGTGAATCCTCTTGCAACAAGTCTGGCTTTGTACCTCTCAACATCTCCATTGCTCAGATACTTGATAGTGAAAAGGCACCTTGAACTAACAGCCTTCTTTCCCAACGGTAGGTCGGCTTCATCCCATGTATGATTCCATTCCATAGCCCCAACCTCATTATCCACTGCTCCAAGCCATTCGTTACTCCCTTTGGCTTCTTCATAACTCTGTGGAATCCATTGAGCATCAATTTTCCCAAGGAAGGCTTGATGAGCAGTTGGCAACAGGTCAAGCGAACACACAGCTTGTATAGGATGCGCCACAGCTTGGTTGTTGAAATAGACTCTAGTGACCTTCCAATGTTCGGGTCCAAACCTTTTTCTAGTGCTTCTCCGAAGAGGAGGTGGCGGTGGAGGAGGAGGAGTTTCTGTTTCATTTCCAACCTCATCATGGTGATCCTCTTGAACCACATCTTCAGTCATACCATCCTCATCTTGAACTTGGTCATGTTCCCTGTCAAGTGGGTTTGGTTCCGGCTGAGTGTGCTCAGTGGTATCAGTTTCTTCCATGGGGTTTGGAGCAGCATGTGTATTCCCAAGGTCAGTATTGGGTTGATCTTCTGTAGTCTCCACTCCTTGTTGGTTGGTTTCGACATTATCAGATTGTTCTTCTCTCCGAGGAGGAGGATTCCCAAGATGACTAAGGAGATGTTGGAGACTAGCGGCTCTATCTGATGGTGATCTTGCCAAATCTTTCAAACTCCCTCAATCCTTCTTGTCGTAATACCCTTGGTGCTCAATGAACTTGACATCTCTTGACACAATTGTTCTGTTCTTTGAGAGGTCATAGCACTTGTAGCCCTTTTGAGTAGTAGAGTAGCCTAGGAACATGCATTTTGTGCTCTTAGCTTCAAGCTTGTCCCTTAGTTCACCTGGTCTCAGTACGAAACAAACGCAACCAAACACTCGTAAGTGATCAATAGATGGTTTGGTTTGGTTCAATACCTCAAATGGTGATAAATCAGTTAGGATCCTTGTTGGTGTCCTATTTATCAGGTAACAAGCTGCCATGATAGCATCAATCCAGAATCTCCTTGGAACATTGGTGTTAAACATCATGGATCGTGCAACTTCCATAAGATGCCGATTCTTCCTCTCAGCTACTCCATTTTGTTGAGGTGTATACGGGCAGCTAGTTTGGTGTGTGATCCCATGTCTTGCTAAGTGATCTTTGAACTTGTGACTAGTGTATTCCCCCCCATTATCAGACCTGAATACCTTGATCTTGGCATTAAACTGGTTAGTAACATATGATTGAAAATTAACAAATGCATCATATACTCTATCCTTAGATGCAAGCAGTGTGACCCATGTATATTTTGATTCCTCATCAATAAATGTAACATAGTATTTATTATTGTCTCTAGATAAACATGGGGCAGTCCAAACATCTGAATGCACAAGATCAAAACATTTTTCATAGAAAGTTGAAGACTTAGGAAAAACAGTTTTACAATGCTTTCCTAGAATACATGCTTCACAGTTCATATGATTAAAGACAACATGGGGTAACATAATCTCTAAAGCCCTAGCATGAGGGTGACCAAGTCTATCATGCCACAGTTTATTTGGGCTAACAGAATAACAAGATTGACAAGAAAGAGAAGTAGATTTTGTTGCTGGAGAATCCTCAAAAACATATAAGTCACCGTTAGTGTTCCCTTCTCCCAGAACTTTTCCACTCTCAATATCCTGAAAATGAAAGCTATTAGGGCCAAATATAGCATAGCAATTAAGATCATTTGTAGCTCTTTTTACTGAGACAAGATTAGAGGTGAACTCAGGCATGAAGAACGCTTTAGAGGTCTTATCACAAAGTTTTAAATCACCTACTCCTCTTATTGGGATCCTATCACCATTTGCAATTATCACATTTCCATTAATAGGTTTAACATTATTAATGAGGTTAGGGTTACTAATCATATGGTAGGAAGCCCCAGGATCAATAATCAATGTTTTATTTTGTGATTTAGGTAAAGAAGCAAAGTGAGTGATACCGGATTCTTTATTGGTAAGGGCAGCAATGGACTTGATGAGAGCTTCAAGGTCCAACTTCCTAACAACATCATTAGAGTAGGCAACTATAGCCAATTCATCTCCTTGTCTAGATGGTCCGGCCTGAGCTTTCTCAGTTGAGGCTTCTTGAGAGTAGTTCGCTTGAACCTTGAACTTTGCTGGCTTAAGATGTGGATGTAGTATCCAACATTTATCCTTGATATGGCCTCTCTTCTTGCAGTGATCACACAAAAGAATCTTCCTATCTTCAGACTTGAAAGTGACTTTGTGTGCCATGACCATTCCCCTTTGCCACTGAAGAGACCTACTGAGCCTTGTTCACGTTGGATTTGAGAGCACATCTCATCTAAGCTTGGTAACTTCTCAGCTCTAAGGATGTGCTTGATGAGATCATTGTAAGCTGGGTTCAATGTGAGAAGCAGACCAAAGACCCTATCTTGTTCACCCCTTTCCTTGAGAGCACTTGGATCCACCGAGAAAGGTCTTAGCATCTCGAGTTCAGCCCACAACGATCTGAATTTTCCAAAGTGTTTTGTGAAGTCAAGATCTTCTTGGCTGAGATTGTTTATAGCTTTCTTGACTTCAAACACTCGAGAATTTAAGTATTTTTATTTAGGGCTTCCTCCTTCCGCTATAAAAGGAGGAAACCCCTTTTTTCTTGTAACCTAACCTAATTTTCGTGCCTCTTATGGCTGAGAGAGAGCTGTCTCTAATTCTCTTGTTTTTATTGAATCTCTTCTCTAATTCTCTAGTTAATCCGCATAAATCTCATAAATTCTATATGGTATCAGAGCCTTGTTACTGATTCTCTGCTTCTATTCAATCATCTCTAGTTATTCTCTTAATCTCCATTCATGCCACAACTCTCTCTTTATCTCTCATAGAAAGTTCTCAATCTCTGCTTGTGTTTGTTTCTCTTGTCTATGCTTGAAGATCTCAGCAGGTCTCTGTCCCTTCTCAGCAGATTAGTCTCCATTGCTGGTTCTATAGATCTTCAGCTCTCTTCTGGTTTTGACAGATTTTCGGAGGTACTGTAGCAACAGTGACACCAACAGAACTTGTGATTTCTCAGCAAAGGTGTGACCTTTCTCTGCTGTATTTGGTACAAATCATCTCTGCTCTACTTCACTTCAGACTCAGTTCATACGATTTCAGTCTTGTTGGTTGCTTGGGAAGTTAAGATCAATCTGGAAATTTGTGGGTGTGTTGGCTGTAAGAAACGCTGAAGCATGGATTCTTCAAAATCTGTTCCTATACCAGTTACTCTCAAAGGTGTGAACTACTTACTCTGGGCTAGAACCACCAAGACAAATCTGTGTGGTCGTGGTCTTTGGAATCACATTGAAACCCAAGATAAGAAAGTAATCACGGATGAAGATGGAAAAGAGATCAGTGGAGTTCCGAGTTCTGAAGATGGCAAATGGTTTCAAGAAGATCAGGGGGTTCTTGGACTACTTCAAAACTCACTTGAAGCCGCAATACTTGAAGCTTATTCTTATTGTGAGACGGCAAAGGAACTGTGGAACACACTAAAGAATGTCTATGGAAATGTCTCCAATCTTACTCGAGTGTTTGAAGTCAAGAAAGCTATAAACAATCTCAGCCAAGAAGATCTTGACTTCACAAAACACTTTGGAAAATTCAGATCCCTGTGGGCTGAACTCGAGATGCTAAGACCTTTCTCGGTGGATCCAAGTGCTCTCAAGGAAAGGGGTGAACAAGATAAGGTATTTGGTCTGCTGGTCACATTGAACCCACCTTACAATGATCTCATCAAGTACATCCTTAGAGCGGAGAAGTTACCTAGCTTAGATGAGGTGTGCTCTCAAATCCAATGTGAACAAGGCTCAGTAGGTCTCTTCAGTGGCAAAGGGGAATGGTCATGGCACACAAAGTCACTTTCAAGTCTGAAGATAGGAAGATTCTTTTGTGTG